>OU611840.1:22408438-23612658 GCA_914767755.1 Agrochola circellaris
GCCGAATACAACGAACTGTCATTTGATAGAATTGCGGTTTAATAGAAACGTTACAACGTTACAATTGAGCTGGATGGTGCAGATACACGCGTCATGTTCGTGAACGGTTGCCGTCGGTTGAGACTGGTCAGCTCTTAACTGCCAGAGCTTATTTTTAATCTCATATTTCGAATTGTTTTTTTATATTGTTTACATTGTTCTAACATATAGAAGCAACAATAATAATTTTCCCAGGATCTTTTACTATCTTGATTTAAAAGAGCGTTCTTGTAGTTCCCGTTCTTCTCCATAGAGATCAACGTTTAGGAATGGGCAGCTAGCTTCAACGTTCTGACTAACTGACAGTTTCTTCGACAGTTCAAAAGTGCCTGTAAATGGTTTAATTGAAATAAATAGTTTCGAGTTCTTTTTCAATCTGGACCATGGTACTAGATTTATGAGATATAAGCCTTTGCACGCGGCTTCCCCCGCGTGGAAGTCGGGAATAATCCCACGGGGTCGTTCTACTGGGATAAAAAGTATCAGATAGGATGCTTTTTATCCCAGCGTGCCAAATTTCATCCAAATCCGTTCAACCGTTTTTGCGTGATTGAGTAACATAATATAACCTTTCACATTTGTAATATTATATAGTGGGATATGTATATATTGCTTTTTTTTGTCAAGAAACATACGTAATATTTGTACATAAGCAGATACTACTTACATAGAAAAATAAATCGTTCAAACGTAAAATAACTTTGTTCCTTATTATACTGTTTGTGAAAAGGTATAAACGTCGGTGCAGTTCTGCAAGGGTAACATGTAAATAATGGGAATTTTCTGTAACATGAAACGCTGCAGCTGCAGCGTTTTTATTTGTTTATTGTAGGATTTAACATTTTCTACAACAGCTTTTCCACTTAAAGCTTTTGTCTGTTAATAAGCGGGCAGGCAGGCGCGCTCTTGCTTCGCGGCCATTTGAACAATAGCAGTAGCATGGCCGAGCCGCTGACTATGCGTCCCCGTGCCCGCGCCCGCCCCTCTCGCGCCTCTACTGATAAGCCGCTTACATGGCCAAGTTATATAATATCATATGCATATGATCAATATGTGATCATAAGCATATTTGAACAAAGAAAATATACGATTAGCTAAATTGTATTCAGTAAGTTTAAGTTTAGCTTCAAGTAGTTACAGAATTAAATAATATGTCATCATCTGCCTAGTCTTTTCCCAAGTATGTTGGAGTCGGCTTCCAGTCTAACCGGATGTAGCTGAATACCAGTATTTTACATGGAGCGACTGCCTATCTGACCTCCACAACCCGTTACTGGGTAACACGATACCCTGTGGTAAGACTGGTTGTCAGACTTTTGGGTTTGTGACAAACCGTAACAACTGTCAAAGATCTACATATGACAGCCGGGACCAACAGCTTAACGTGCTTTCCGAGGCACGAAGGTCTTGGTATATAAAGATGATCACCCATCCACGGACCAACCGCGGCAAGCGTAGCTTAACCTAATCGATCGACCCGTGCGGCTGTTATTAGTTAACCACAAGCCCCCTCAATTAAATAATATGTATTACAGCTAAACTTTATCATTGACCGACACCGCCATCAAGATACTTTATTAGTACCCGTTTCATGTTCATAAGCTGGGTTGTATAAATCCAAAAATAAAGTTTCAGATTCTTAAAGATACTTTTCTTAGAATAAAATAAGATTTCCTTAATTCCTTTGTGTATAATTTGCTCTCTTTGACATAGCAGCATATTTGAAAGCACTTACGAGTACGAGATTTATTTGAAATCTTCGAGTCACCTTTTTTGTGTTATTGTGCAAGCCTACATTCCACCTAGGTGTTTGAAATGATTTAGGAACCAAACAGTTCTTAAAAAAAATTATTGAAGTTAAATTTCGACTCTGTATCATGATGTTGTATCTTAAATTAATGTTAGGAACGTGATTTTTTATGTCTGAAAGACTATTCCAGAACAGTGAAAATTGCAAATAAAAATGTGAAGAAGTCGTATCAAAATAAAGATATTTCTTTCAAGAAATTTAAAAAATATATTATTACTCGAAAGCTATCAAGAATCGCAGAATATACATGGGGTATTTTCCGATATCCCTGGGTATGACTAATAATTTTTTTTTAATGACGTCACTATTTGGACAAACCTGTATAGTAAGCTTATTTCAATAATCGTTAACAATGATACACATGTCTTATAGGTTATATTTACTTGTTACAAATGAATTAGCCATCTGTAGCCGAACTAGGCGAAAGCCTGTATTTCCACTATCAACGCCAAACACCTCGCAATAATAAACACTTAATAATAGCCATCAAGTAGAGGTGTTAACATTTTGTAGATTTAAAGATTAATTTTAAATATTAAACTACGAATATCCGTTTCAAACACAGTCTGTGAAGGTATTAAGGATGAATTTCATGGTGCAGTCCATTGGTAGTGTTGGTGCGTTTTATGGGTTGCACACATCAGCGTCAGTGCGGGGAGGTGCGAGCCGAGGCTCAGTTCCCGGGCAGCCGTCGGTCCGTGACGTCACCGCGTGCGTGCACCGACGCGCCGGTAGACTTCTCGTACAACAATCGTAATAACGATTCGAGACTTTTAGAGCAATCGCGGTGGCTCAACAACTCTTGTGTAAAGAAAACTCAGTAAATACGTGTTATGCGGTTATCTCAGTCATCAAAAAGGCACGATACCTCGGTTTGAGTGAATAAAGATCAACCAGCCGCATTGGCTGGTTGATCTGCATATGAAATATGTTGTTCTTGCATTCCTGCTGTACCAAATAGATCAGTATGGCCGGAACAATTACACTTAAAGGTATTGTGCAATTACTGAAATAATTTTTAAGTGCCTCATTTTATCGGCCGCGAGATGCATCTTTGCACTATACAGGACGAGTATTTTTTTACATGGGTCATTTGGGCTACTACAATACATAATATGCTTACCGTTACAGATAAAAAGATTTGGTGATATACATCCATCCAGAGTTCAAAAGTTGTTGAATAAAATATTAGTCTTTATTAGAGTTTAATAAAAAAGGAGGAAATGCTGCATTCCACGAAGTTTGTTTTTCATGTTTGTATGTTTATTTTTCATATATTCGTGGTGTGAGGCGACGGAATCGTTTTAGTTGGTGTATACGACTGTAGGTATAGACAGACCGAAGATCCAGAGCAAATTAGAGAAATGGCAACAGAGGCTGGAGAAAGTTGGCTTGGAAATCAGCAGAACCATAACAGAATATTTTATGTTCCGCGATATCGGCGGTCTCTTCAGGTCTGGAGCCATAGCGCTTCTTCCGCTCTGCTCCGACTTTCAGTATCTCGGTTCTGAAGTTCGGCCACTGGAGGGCCAGGCTAAGATTTCAATGATTTCCCGGCCATAATATTTTTTGAGGTGTGTTTTAATGTTTGGTTGAGTAACGGTTTGAGATCGGCTTGAACTAGCCGTCTTCTGATAGTATTTTGAGACAAATAAGGACCCTTTTTCATCACAAGTTACTAGCCATTACGAATAGATACTCGTATTTTATTTTTTTAAGTTGTATGTTGTTTTTGTTTTCGGCTGGACACCTACTGCTCAATTTTTTGCTGCCTGGTCCGTTGGCGACGTTTTAAGTTTATATTTATCGATTCGATGGATCTCTTGAACACATAAGATGCCACAATGCGTCTTGCGGGATAACTAATAGAGATTTATTTTCTTTGTTCCTAACGAAGCACCTGCCATCTAATCTCTTCACCACCCTAGGTTGACTGGTAGAGAATGCCTAAGGTATTAGTCCGCTTGTATACCGTTTTGAGTGCGAAAAGTTTAAATAAATAAATAAATTTCTGCTTTATCCGCAGAGAACCTTTCGATGTTGATCGAGATTACTCAATTTTGTTTTTATCAGTGGACTGTTTGGGCATGGGAAAGGCCGGTAGAACTTAGTTTGCCGTAGTGGTGAAAGGATTATGAGCGCCAAGCGTAATAGAAGATAGGTACGTCGCTCGGGGAGGCTCCTTATGCACCATCATGTCATTGAAATGCTAGTGATTGTCATAATAAATATGGACTATTTGTTCAAGGAGTATTTAATAAAACATAATTGAAAAAAAAAAAAAAAAAACTGGTTAATGTAAGGATATAATTATTACACCAATCGTGTTTTTCAGTTAGGAGTTTCAAGATGCTGTTGGAGCTAGCCCTCGTTCTACTTAATAAAGATGCTACATAATATGAGATTAAATAATTTCGTAGGTCTATAGAATATGAGGACATGGGACATTATAAATATTGTTAAACATAACATCACGGTTGTTTCCCCGGAGCAATCGGCGGCGTACAGATACAGATACAGCGCGCCGCTCGCTCCTATAGCATGCGACTTGAACGTAACTGGCGAAATGTGGGAGTACTAAATATTGTTATAAGATGTTTTAAACGTCAAAAACGTAATTGCATACCTATAACGTATCCTAGCAAATTAAATTAATTTAATTCAGTACGTGGCTTAAGCCGTCAGTATGTTTGTGTCGAACTCCCGTGACAAAGGTAACCATTTGAAATCGTCACAGATTAGCGAGTCCGACTCGCACTGGACCCACGTCTTCAGATTCCAGGAATCTAGACGCTACGAAGAGTACGTAATAGCTTCTAATCCGTCCTAATACAGTCCATTATGCGAGCGTGCGACGTCATGAGACGCAAGTCTCAAGTCGCTGCGGTGAAAACATGTTCAAAGGACTTCTTTGCCTCATTTTTATTTGGTGCAGGTTTAGATACGACTAATATATTTGTACCGTTACATTCGGGTATAAGGTATCCCTACGCGAAACCGTGGAAAACATTTTATCTTATCCATAGTCTTTAAATTAAGGCTAGTTATAGTTTAATCAGATGTGATCTTTAAATAAATAAATATTAAGTTTATTGTACAAAGAGAAACTCATAAAGTTGGTCATACACACACATGACTGTACAAGTGGTGGTCAAATCAAACTAAGTAAAAAGGTACTTGAATCTCAGGAGCCAAATTTCCTCACGAACATTAATTATTATAACTTAAATGCAATCAGCTTAAGGTGACTCAGTAATTATAGTAACAGTATTGAGAAAGGTATTCATGAGATGATCGGTAGAACAACTTCCGTATGGTCGTAAGACAAACTGTGCAACCAATCCTTGCTTGCGTTACAAGATTTCCGCAATAAAGTGTTTTCAGCAGCAAGGAAAGTACAGCGTTAGTGACTCTATGAACATTGAAATGTTGAATCAGTGTGTTTTACACGTTTTATGTCGTAGGCGAATATGAATGTTTGGAAAACAACCCTTATGTTCACTCGATCTCTGCGTGGGAGTCGGTGCTTTATCGTGTGGGGGCGCATCTAGAGAGTGGAAGACGGCTACTTGAACTTAGATTATCTAATGTATTAGAACTCGATCTTTTACGTTTTCGTGTTTGCATTGTCCTGTTTCTTTTCTATTACTTCTATGCAATAACAATCTCTGCTAGCTTCTATCATAGAATTGAAGATATCAAAAAGGAAAACCGGCTAGGGTTCATACGTTCGTATAGAATGTCTGTCTGTTTTGAGCAACGGCTGAATGGATGTAAACGAAAATTTTATTGTTGAGGGACTGCTAGGCCCAAAGAGCAGAAACGCTAAATTGAGCAAAAAGGTTAAGGGCAACGGTGAAGAATGATTATGAGTGCTGATGTTTGACGGCGGCACTGGCGGGTAGAGCTCGTCGATGTAGTACTTAACGTACGTCAAAGCGTGGGTTTTAAAAAGCCGAGTTTTAATTGGTATTTTGAAATTGCACGCAATAGAGCAGTAAATGTTATCGAAGCTAGTCAATTTGTTTTTTGAATAAACGTTTATCATGGAGGATTTCAGTTGTTAGTTTTTGCGGACAAAGTAGGGGCAACAATTACAACTACAGTCAAGTGGCGTTCTGTACATGTCATCCGATATTATTATCACAAATTACTTCAAGCGTGCATATTTAAGTACTAATGTAAATAAATCTATTGGTTCAAATTAAATAAAATTGTTTATTCTGTAGATAGCATATCCGAATCACTATTACACCTCATATAAAAAAAAAAACCGACCAAGTGCGTGTCGGACCACGCGCAATGATGGGTTAGATGAGATGAATTTATCCCAAGCACAAACTTTGTAGTTGAAAAATTGTTCTCCCATACGGACAGACAGAAGGACGGACGGACAACGAAGTGACCCGGGTTCCATTTTTTCTGTTTGAGGTACGGAACCTTAAAAAAAAGCTAGATGGAGTCGACATTTCCTATCTGTCTACCCCTGAGAACAAATGGTGAAAGCAAATCAGGGTTCAGTCTCTTTTAAATTCCAGACATATTAATATTGGTCAGAGGTACATGTTAACAAACAGCTGCTCTAATAGGAACACGTCAACAACACCGATACAGATTCCTTGCGAGTGACTCAACAGACTTCTATCGCGATAGGTCTTAAAACACAGATATTAATTTATCTTTCTGTCCAAGAAGTGGAAGAGCAATGGAGTAAGGACATGCTGACTCGGCTTATACACAAGTCACGTCGGAAAGAATCACAATCTATATTAGAGAGATAGGTACACATCCTACTTTATCTTAGTTGTACCATTAAAGTTAAGAAACTGCAATACAAATTAAGGGTTCGTAGGCGGTCTTCTAGATAGCTTTTTACTTACAAACTTTTCCCTTTTTTCTCTACTTGGTAAGGGTTTACGAGGGACATTCACATTAAGAAGCGTATCAAACACAGCCATTTATTACGACCCGTGTGTCTCTTTTCTGTAAATTTCGTGGAACTGCGAATTAATTGGAAAAGGTTTAAGTCTTCGTCCAGGAATTACGTGGAGAAGCAAGGGCGTTATGGGGACGGAGGCAGGCGCGAGTAGCGCGCGGCATTAATTATACATCCATTTTATTTTTTTACTAAAGATTGATTTATTTTTAAATTATTGTGTGAAGCTTGCCAATAACCTATCCCTGGATTCAGTTTGCCATCTTTAATCTTTGAGATGGCGGATCACAGATTAAAGATTCACCCACTTTCAAAGATTTAAATCGTCAGATGTGTCCAAGTCGCGCAAAAACTAGTAAATACTGAGAAGAGTTTCCACGGCCAGTCCAGTCTCGGCGAAATTGTGTGTGTGGGAGGTGTCAAAACGAGACAGACGTATACATTTTAATTATTTAAACCTCTGCCCGCCTTATATAGTCACATTACTGGAACAGCACATGGCGTTTTATTGACATTATGTTTGATACTCACGACGCGCCGCCTATTAGCGTGAGCACTTCACTTTGGACGAGCGTTTGTGCTTTTATGAACCCACTCTGTGAGCAGTTAAGTAGTGTTTGGTTAAAACCTGTTGATGCCTCGCCAACCGCCCCGAACATTCAAATATATTGGGTACCCACCTATGAAATTGGCGTTTTTGTCTCACAAATAGAGAACCCTTGTCACTTCTATGATTTAAAATATTCATCAATTGCTTGGTATTATATCGAATAATGACCATCATAGACAACTACCAATAGTAAAAAAAACCTTATTACTTCTAGTTTTCTAAACATAAAAAATACCTTAAAAATGACTCCTCATTTTTTTTGCAGAAATGACCACTATTTGTTTTAACTTAGCCAAAACTTATTTTTCTCACTTAATCTAAGTGGCATATTACGTTATCTTAGTTTTTAAATATTAGTGCATAAAAGTTTTAAAACATTAGTGTTCATGGTTGTTATATAAATTAAGAAAATGTTAGTATGAAAAATTTAACTTCTTTAAAATTCTCTGTACAAAACGCTGATTTCATTGGTGGGGACCAAATATGTGGCCTATCGTGTTTATATTTTTTATTCTAAAGAAGAAAAAGAAAGGGTAGTGAGAATAATAAAACCTACGCATGACATTGAGATGTTATTTCTTTGTATTCATTTTCTGTAAATAAACCACCGAGTAGGTAACTATATTACAAAAAAGTCAAAGAGGAATATATTTTTTTACGAAAAGTTCTTACTTTATCTACCGATACATGTACCACAGAAACTACGCTCAAAAATGATTGAACACTGAAATACCTGGCTTTGGCCGGATCTTCGCCGCTATGCCTCTTCGTGTGTATGGTGCCTTTCTCGACCGGTGCGAGCTCCCCAGTCCGACCGGTAGCGTCCTGGAGCACATACACAAACGTTACAAATAGAACAGAAAACAAAAAAAATATATACTGCACGTTGTCTTGATTAAACTCGAATGTAAAGCCCCATCAAACAGATACCGAAATATTCCGAATACTGCCATCGGCATTGGTTTGACTCATGAGCTAGGCTCGTGTACCAGTACAAAAACAAGAGTATAACAAAGGTAACACTTTCCCTTTTTTGACTTCCTAGATCATATAAAAAAATATCTGTTATCACATACAATTGTTATGTGCATTAATAAACATTATGAAAAGTTAAAAATATTTTATTAAAATCTCATCACAAAAGTTAGAGCAGAATGTTTCAAATTGTTCAGTAGTGCATTAGTTGTTTCATAATATTTGGTAATGGTACATGGTAATAAAGCAGCTGTTTGTAGTAAAATAAATTTCGCTTTCGTGTTCCTTTGATATGCCTCATTTATAACTGCAGCGAGTTGCTATGGTCGTTAGTACATTTAAGTCATCAAGAAGGAAAATAACGTGTACAGTCGGGGGACCTCGTCAGGGACGAGGTTCCGCACGTACACAAGCACTCGTATATAATATAATGCGACAGAGAAAATCGCATGGAGGGGGCATAACGCTTTTTCATTACGTGACGATTTATACCAATCGACTTCTACCGCAAGCGGCGTTAAGGAACTTCGTTCCAAAAAACTTCGTCAGTTTACAAATCCTTTCTTTTTTCAAGTCAAGACACATAATACTTTTTGAAAATACGGCAGACATAGGAAACTATATTTAATTATTTGATAACGAAGATCTCATAATAGTATATATATACCTTTAACCAATGCTGAGTCGATAAAGCAGGTTCTATCGGGCAATGAGCAGACAATAAGAGCCCTTCAAGTGACGAACACATTGTGGGTGTGACTACCTGTGAGCCGGTGCAGGGCCCGTCGCTGTGGCCCGAGGTGGCCTTGCGCATGGACGTGAGCCGGTAGAAGGGCGGCGTCTCGGTGCGCTCGATGAGGCAGTTGAGCGTCTCCACAGTCTGCAGCTCGGTCATCATCTCGTCCAGTAGCCGCTCCGGCCGCGACCGCGCGAGGTACAGCACCACGCGCTTTGCCTACGACATTATTAATGATCACCATCTGTTATTAACACAATTTATTTAGGGTCGGTGCAGCAAGTCTTCTATCATACAACCCCTTTTCAGCCATTAGAATATAATAAAATAGAATAGTCTCTTTACTATGTACCTACACCATATGAATATAAATGTAGAAATTAATGCACCCATTAATGTACATTAATTTCTACAATTTTGGAATATATTTATTTATTTTATTATTTATGTACACAGTAAAATACATGAGTTACGACATAATTATAATTTGAGTACAAAGGTACTGCTTATTTCTTAAGAAATTTCTTCCAGCAGACCTGCGAAAGGAGAAATGAGAAAGAAATGTAGACAATAGTGTGTGAGAACAAAAAGAGAAAAATATAAATTTGCAAAGTGTTATACTAAAAATATCAAAATATACCTACACGTATAAAGCAATAAATTAACATTTATACTTAAATAAATACATAAAACTTAAATATATAAACATACATATTACAGGTATATAAATACTCACAGTAGAGAGGAAAGGTAATGCTCTTTTACTCGATATTTGAATTGTGAAATAGTTTTTAAATCAAAACAATCATGAAATGGATTCAAAAAAATCTGTAATAAACGCTTTTTATTTTATTAATTTTTTATTTAAATCACGAATGCTAGGCGGAAGTGAGTTCCATAATCTTACTGCATGAACAGAGAAGGAATAAGAATAGTAGCTTGTTTTATGAGGATATATTATATTTATTGATTTATTTACATTGTAGTTGGGAATCTTCTTAAAAACAAGTTCTTTTGCACAACTCATAAAGCTTTGTACAGACTAGCGCGACGCGACAACGGTTATTGTTATACCGTGAAGTTTTCTTAGAAACTGTATTGTTCGAGTCGCGTCGCGCTGGTCTGAACGAGTCTTAATGCGAAGCATTAGAGAGATTTGCAATCGAAAAAAAAAATTGCCTCCTCTCTGCAACTGTTTTTATTGTTACACTCCTACTAGTACACAGAACCTACTAAATGTATATACCATTGTATAGGTAATTTAATGGAGATTAATTGTACTACTGTACTCTTCAAAAATTGATTTACTGCAGCAGAAACGAAAAAAATATCAAATAGTTAAAAAAAAAATCCCTTCAATTAAGTATAATACCTGAAAATCTATTAATTGAGTCAATTTATTTTTTAATATATTGGTTTCAGCCTTAAGAGGAACCCTATTGAAAATGGCTCTTTTATTCACAGTAGTTTAATTATAATTAATAAAAAACTAACTAATATCTATATCTATATACATTTCCAACTTCGACCCTCTTCCGTTGCCTAGCAACCAACGAAGCAAACCGAAATAGTCTTAGACAGTACGTAAAGATTGCGAGGTGAGAAATTTTACCCATATTGATACAATGGGTACAATTTTTGAATGAGTGTTAAGAGGCGTGCACTTTTGGATTTTCCAAATATCTTTAAATGTTACAGATTGTGAATATGTGCTAGTAAACGTTGAAGAGTTGCATCGTGCGGAGACGAACTTTGCGGCAGCATCAAATAACACCAAAAAACTTATAGTTGACCTTCTATTTTCACTTTACACAACAATTTCCAGCAAAATGGGGAAGGCAACTGTCAAAATGTCGCCGTCGTAGCTTTTCCGAAATACTCTAAACTTAGAAGATTCTGGCTTAAAACTATTCGTAGAGAATTATTTTAACTAAACAGAGTTCGAGGCTATGTTGGAATCATTTTGAAGAAAGTGATTACGACGAATTAAGCAATATTTAAGGTTTTCAATTCCGGCACTTTCCATGTCGAATAAATACTGATTTTAAATATTGAAATTAGGTACCGAAAATAACGAAATAGTGGAATAAAAGCAATGAACGAACGAAATGTCAAAATATATGGTACGCCATCTACAATTAGCTTTAACAGACCTTCCCCATTGAAACTTCACGAAGGTTAAGAGGCTTTATCCGAAAAGTTGGCAACGCCGCAAATAACTGTCAAATATTTACCTGTTTTGATTAATATAGCAATATTACTGTATGGACATAAGAAATGTGGCTAACTAGCGAACTAGAATTTATTAATAATGAATTGCAATTATAATATTGAATTTTATGTTGTACCCGTTTCAGGTGTAAAAAAGGCATTTGGAAAGTTTCCAAATACTTTTTTTTACATCTAAAACGAAAATATTCGGTGTTACGATATTAATTATTGCATTTCATAATAAATATTCTAGTTCCCTAGTTAGTCACATTTCTTATTTCCATACAGTAATATTGCCAAATTAATCAAAACAGCGAAATATTTGACATCTATTTGCGACGTTGCCCACTTTCAGAATAAACGCTCTTAAACTTACTACGTTGTCTTTTATGACGTGCAAGTGACATTCAACCTAAGCAATTAAAAAGTCGACTATACAGTCATTGGAACGAAGCGCGTCCACAAATATTTAACTTGATAGACCAAGACGAAGTTAGCCAATATCAGCTATCAGGAATTATCTGAGCTTTGTGGTCACCAACATTTAAATCAACTGATTAGATATTTTATGAGTTCTTTATTAAAAATTTAGGAAATTTGACATAAACCAAATGTTTAAATACCTGACCGGTGGTATGAATTTTGATGAACAGAGGCCTTAGCATACTAACAAGTGAAATTTACTAAAAGTTTGTTATTATTAGGTATTCAGTTTTCAAGTCTTAATTGTTACGATCAACCTGAGGTTATTTTCTTTACCGGCACAATGAATTTGTTGAACAAAGAGAGAATTGGAAATAAGACAAGGATAATTGTTTAAAATAAAACTAACTTTTCAACCATGGAAAATTTCAAAGGTCTTTTGCAGTTATTTTTCGCTTACAAACGCAGATCGTTTGTAAGTGGAGCTTTAAAGAACCTCAAAGGACCGGAGAATATTATGCTCGTATTGCCCGCGAAGCCCCGACATGCCTCAAGCGTTTTAACTCGATTCTAGGAATACTACATACTTTATATGAATACTACAATAGCTTCAACTATTGTAAGGATACTTTCAATTTTAATTATTAAAGTTTTCGCCGTCCTTATTTCACGTTTTGATTCGTGCAAGGTACGCGGGTCGCTCTACAGATCTAGAAGTCGTAAAGCAGTATCTAATTCAGTTACAATTTATTAATTTAACGATGAAAACAAAGTCCCCATGAACTATTTATTATTAGGTTTCTGATCATATTAACGACATACGTTTTTTCATAGAAATTCTATCTTAACAGACCTTGAATAAGTAACATTCTAGAATACGAGCAATTATTATTAATTTTATAAATTTAAATTATTATTTTAACTTATTACGTAGGGTAACAACGTTGCGCACTTCGTCGCTCAATCAAATCGTCATCTCTCATGTAAAAATAGCCGGAAAAGTGCCCACTTTCCTTAACTTTCATACTTTTTAACCGACTTCCAAAAAGGAGGGGTTATATGTTCGTCGCGTATCTATGTTTTTTATGTATGTCCGCCGATTGCTCCGTCAATTGTGGACCGATTTTGAAAATTATTGTTTTGTATGAAAGGGTTTGTTCCCAAGTTGGCCATTTGCTTGGATAGTTTTTGAGTAAGCTTCAATAATACGTATTTTTCCCCACTTAGTATATGTGAATGATATGATGATAACTTCCTGTCACTGTTATTTACATAGCTAGTATTGGTATTCGAATTTGTGTGGGGTAGGTACCACAACCAAAAAGTGAAAAATAAAATCTTTTTCAAAAAAAAAAAAACCACCGACTTCCAAAAAACACTGCAAAATGAAAAATAACTTTAATTTCGGAAGTCGGTGGCAAAAAAAGTTTTTTCTTTCGAATATGTTTTTGTTCACTGCTATAATATTTGCAATAACAACTCTAAGCCCGATCGAGGAGCATAAAAAACTTAAACTCCAGATTATTTAAGGGAAAATTGTTTGACTGGTTAAACTTGAAAAATTTCTGTAGTCTTAAAGAATTTATGGATAACAAATTCTCATGTTGTATTAAGTGAACATATGCATGCTAAGTACAATTCTGGCAAAACATGTAAGATCTTTATTGCAAATTATTGTAACACCATGTATACCATGTTTTATGCAAATAAATACTTACTTACTTAAGAAGACGAAGTCATTTAATTATTTCATTGGTTCTCGAAACGTGTAGAATCTGACGGCAATTTACGTTTTTTACATAACGTACCTTTTGTTTAAGAGCATTTATTCTGAAAGTGAGTAACGTCGCATATAGATGTCAAATATTTCACTGTTTTGATTAATTTAGTAATATTACTGTATGGAAATAAGAAATCACAACATTAAATTCAATGTTATAATTGCAATTTATTATTAATATTCTAGTTCCCTAGTTAGCCACATTTCTTATTTCCATACAGTAATATTGCCAAAATAATCAAAACTGGTAAGTTTTTGACAGCTATTTGCGACGTTGCCTTTTAGGATAAACGCTCTTAATAATCTTCACGTAACTATTTGAATTTGTTTTTATTTAAAACGGTATTTGGCATGAGCTGCATAAATACGTAAAAAACAACTTGTACAGAACCTATCAAAAGACTTTTCTCGAACCGACGTCTATCGGTAGACTTAAGACCACGAGGCAGAGCCGGCGCCTCCTTGTTTGTATATACATCGGTGTCAGCATTGTTGTCGAGACAACAGGGATCCGATCCGCTCTAAGCTTAAACTTCGATACGTAGGTGTGGAGATCCGACCGGGCTGCCTAGAAATCATAGAATTGTGTGCTTTGAGTATGAAGCAATTCCTCGAGATCACATGCTTAGCTATCTCTGTGTCGTCCAGCTCATTCATGTATATTTGTAACACAAAGGATGCCCGATACTCCTTCTTATCACCGTTTGCTTCAGACGTTGTTGTTACGAAGTTATTGTTTATCGTTTGAAACCTATTTTTCAAATCAGTCCAATAATTCATACGCGAAAACGCTCCCGCCGCAATCCGCTTGTCCAATAAGGGCGCAGTTTCAAGAATGTTCTAGAAGCCGTGTGAGAAACAGGCGACGCGCACCCTTTTTTGACATTAGCCGTCTGACGTTCGTCAACTGGGCTGCGCGAAGAAAAAGGATCCTTTGTGATACAATTTACGAAACCTCTATCGTCGCGCCGAACCCTATTGCTTTGATATAAAATCTAAATAAACTACAGGTGAATATTTATGTTTGTACTTAGTCAAATTATGAACCATGGTTATACAAAAAACAACATGGTTACATAAATCACGATATACATATAGGTGTATTGAAGAGGCTTTAGTCCGTCTTTCATAGATCAATAGCGATATTGGTGCCGTTAGTGGTCACAGGTAAGACATCTGTACTCTGCATGTGACATTCAACATTACATGGGATCGCTGAACACATAGGTATTATAATAATAGCGAGAGGCCGGCCGGTAACCAGTACCACTCCACGTAAGTTACCACTCCAGGAACATTATTCACTGTATTCCTCGCTACAACGACACGGACAGCCAGCCAGACAGACACACGAGTGATCCTATATGGGTTCCCTTTTTTCCTTTTGAGGCACGGATGCTTAATAAAACACGATAATTTACGAAGTAAGCCGAATGACGCGCGACAATTCAAAACTTCTGATTTTCGGTTTGGCCGAAGCTTCGGCTGGTATATGGGCGAAACCGAAGAAATGGCCGAATCATGATTTTTTGGCCGAAAGTGAAAACGAAGCTTCGGTCAGTCACTATTTGTTACGTTTTCACGCGAAAACGGCTAAACGGGTTTGGAAGAAATTTGGCACATGGGTAAACCATGACCTGGGGGTTAGGATATAGGATATTTTTTTATCGTGGCAGTACGGTCCCGTAGGATAATTTTCGACGTCCAAAAGCTAGTTCGTTATAAAAAAACATATTTCTGAACAAGGAATGCAGTCACATAGTTCGAAGAAACTCGTCTAGCCAATTCACCGTACATTTGTGCCTCATTTATCAGCACGAGTCCTGACCTGCCTCGTGCCGTTAAATGTGAATTCGACTTTTGACACAGAGCGATTTCTTGTAACCTTGCCACATATATTTAGTGAAGCCTTTAACTTTAATAACCACTTACGTTTTTCCCCTGGCTACTAAATTTAATTTATTTCTTTATTGATTTATTTTTTAAATTTTTTTTTTTTTTTTTTTTTACCCGTTGTCATACATTTCCGAGAATAAAGGCGTGTGGATGTCGCAAACTATTTCATAAAGCTTTTATTTAGTTTCACTTGCAAATTATAAAGTTGATACTCTTTGTACTCGTTTCGTGTATGGGACAGCATTATATTTATTCAATTCAATTCAATTCATTTATTTATTGTTTGTCACAGGTAAATAGTCAGATCTTACAATAGTATTAATGAATCACTGTAACATACCCATGGGGTGTACAATATTAATATTAATAAGTAGGTAGGTATATCAATGTTGTTGGTTATGTTACTGTTTTAGTCAACCTCATTTTACATTAATTCTTACACAATTATTAGGGACATACAATTTAGTTTAATAGGTCAAAAAATAAAAATAGAAAAATAAGTTTACCATGTCAATTTTGCGTCAACATCATCAGACATTATTAATAGACATAATTATTTTGGTCATTTAGAAGAGATGAGCTAATGCTGTAGCCGGGATTGACTCCGCACGGAGGAACTCCTAAACAAATACAGATGGGTGTCCTCTTAAAATGAAGCATAGGTAGTTGGGTAGGTACACGCGGCGCTTGGATTGGTAGTAAAAGGTAACCCTAATTAAGTCGACTAGCGGCACTTTACTGACAGCTTGCTTTAAAGACATAATTTATTATTTAAAATAATCTTTTTAAACCTAGTAGTTTATAAAAGAGCAAAGAGAGGAAGAAGAGAGGGGAGTTATGAATAGCACAGGTATTTTTTATACTTAAATGGAGATCCTATATAACATAATTAAAGAAGTATTATGTAATTGTACAAGTTCCTGTCGTATTTTTGGAATGAAATAAGAAGAATAGATAATAGGTTAAGTATAGCGAGTGTGTTAGTTGGTGTGGTGTTGGTACTCACATAAGGCAGCAGCTCGTTGGGCGCCATGCCGGACACGATGATGAGGTAGCGGATGATGACCTTCAGGTTGTTGGGCCAGCAGGCGCACAGCGTCGACCACAGCTCCTCGATCTCTTTGGGGTGCTTGTCGGAGAACTGTCCAAACAACATGTGACTTTGTACAGGTTTTACATCAAATATTGTTGATCAACCCTTGCAGCCCAACATGGCTGCAAGGAGCCGAAGTTGTTACTTCTATGAAACTCTTGTCTGCCATTCGTGATTATCATCATCTTATTAGCTACAAGACTTCCACTGTGACCCTAGGATCCACGATTAAGGAGAATGGAACGAAGGTATACCAACAAAGTGTCCCAACCTTGAAGGATAACAATAAGAGAGTAAAATTAGAAAGGCATGGCGACTGAGCCATACCTTAGCTGGAGCAACGCGCTTAATACATAGCTGTCGCCGGTTATGTGATGTTACGGGTGCTGTACGAATTAGTTTCGTCATTGCGCCGGCCGCGGCAGGAAGTATGTAATGTGTTTGTCGAGCAGTTTGCGTAGGCGCGCAAGGTTGCCGCGTGAGTGATGGCGCAAACACAGGTGCGGCGCCGCAATCTCGCGCCGCTACACCCTTTGCTCTAAATCGCGACAGCCTTGCGCTACTAACTCACGTCAACATTGCTACTTCAACCCTTATAATAAGACCTCTAGGCAGGTGCTTGCATCTGATATAAACTCGGACTGACAACTCTGAACTCTGATTTAGACTCGGTTTGACATACTTTACTTTATTAATATTTGCATGCTATTGTTTAAGGCATCTGTTTTATCTCTACTTTTAACATCTCTTGCATGCTGACAATTTGTGTTGTATGTATTGTACTCATGTTTGAGCAAATAAAGTTAATGGGATTTTTCTTCAGTTTGTACTTTATGGGCTTGTTTCCACCGTGAATAACATATTTAACAATAACTGGAAAGGTTGCAAACACATAATAAATATACAATATACAAAATAAATAAAAATAACTATCGAAAAACGGAACAATGGATATGCAACAACGCTATACCTAATACAGCCTTGTTGCTGTTTCTGCGTAGCCATTGTTTTTTTCTAGGGAGCGGTTTTAGATAGATCGCCATGGCAACGATATTAAATAAAAGTAACGAGATTTTTGCACTAACAACTAGTTGGCCAGTGTAGGTATAGGTTCCATGGTATTCCGCACAGTTTCAATTGGCTCTGCCTCGATTTCACAAATATTTATGCTCGATATTTGTGTTAGCCTTTTTACGAATTCCTTTGAAAGCGCAAACAATAAGTATTGCACGGTGCACATGGCGCAGTGCTGATATAAAACATGTTTTTCAAAATGTTTTAACACGGTTACCTGGGTGTGGAATGTCCTCGCAGCGGGCGCATGCAGTTATTACGAATTCTTTGTAAAATCTGGACCTAGTCTTCTGAGCTGTTTATTAAGTTTCTTACCAACGCGTGTTAGTTTGTAGAAGGCAGTGACTTTATTATTTTTGTAATAGAGCGCCGCAATATTATAGTAGGTAATATCGATGGACTAAAGATTCAGAGAATGTTCCCTACCTAGTGCATGTTCTACGGTGCCTTGTAATCTGTGTGAGTAAGTCATTAGCCTCACCTTGGCAGTTATATAGAAGAGGTTGTTGAGCACCATCTCGGTGGCTTCAGCCGAGCCCAGTCCCTCTCGCCGGCCACTGCGCCCCGCTTCTGCGGCGTAGTACTGCGAAGAAAACATACAGATAAGTATCCACATAACCAAATTGACTGCTCGGTAGGGTGGATAATGTGTCAACTGAGGTGGGAGCATCGTCAGGTCGCGTCGTAGCGGCTAATGTGCCGAGATCCGCGCGGCTATGAACACTTGACCTGCTTGCCAGTTGCACCACGTGACATGGTTCTCACTGCGCCTGCACATTGATGTGCCAATCATTTCATTGGAATGATCTATACTCTGATGAATTAATTACAGCTTCTGTTAGGAGGAGCTAGTAGAGGAGCGAAGAATTACTAGCCTTTTGTGCCATGAGATTCATGCCTAATATAAAGCGATACGTATTACCACAACACGACGTCTGTCGGTGTCAATAAGTGGTGACAAACTAATTGACATAAAATTACAACGAGACCTTTGTATCGCTGTTTTTAATTAATAAACATCTTATCGTAATAGAACAATGTTTTTAAAGACAGCTTGCGAGTATTACTAAGGGGATTGCAAAACAATTGACTTTCATTTGAAAATACTTAGTTCTTCTGTCTATTTTAATTATGTTAAGGAGGACTTGCTTTCACAGTAGTGCGTCAATTGCAGCCAGCGTCCATTATGTCCCCGGTGCAGGTGACCAGACAGATTAGAGGGTGAAGAGGACACCTAAAGCAATTCCTCTAAAAGCGGCATTCCTTCCAGCAGAGCATTAGCAATTATTCATGTTTTCGTATAATGGTGACACATATTAAACTTAGCTGAATCATACTCAATTCATTTGATATCAGAATCATATTTCAGGCATTGTAGTCACTTTCACGTCACGTTTTCTTTGTGTAAACTTCACAGATGTGATGGGTCGACACGATTAAACAAAAAGCAGATTCTCAACTCATACTTCAAGTAACAGCAGCACCAGAGGAGGACTTAAAAAAAAAATGTCCTGTTTTGAATATATATCGATATCCATGACGTCTGCGGAGTTTCGCTAGGTAATTAATACCCTGTATAATACTAGATGATACAGACTACTTTTTCACAATCCTTTTACTTGCCTTGACACTTACGCCACCGCGGCGGGTACATTATGTAGGTACGGTTCATGGATGAGGGGCGACACACACTAGCCTATATAAACCAACAAACTCGAGGTCAATTCAAAGGCTTTTTCCATTTTCCGAAGAGCTACACTTCGTCGGCTATATAAAACAAGCGCGTAGTGAAGGAAATTTTCATAAATGACTAAATCTGTCATTATTTTTATATTTCTTTCCAAAATTTTCAAAATGTTTTTTTAATATGTTGCTCTTGACAACTTCTTGTGACTAAGCTAATGGACATTAAACTACAATAAAGAAATTCATAATTTCTGGACCATTTTACGTAACTCCATACAAAACTGTCAAACAGATGAATTACGTGCTATGAATCGTATGCAGATAATATTATGAATTGTTAATTTGTGATCATTTTACGATTTTTAATATGATTATCCTATTACGATCCTGCCAAAGCAGCCTTTTTAGACCCCAAGAATAGTACAAGAACGTAATATTTTTAAAAGAAACTTAATAAAGTCTCTACTATGAGGAGCGGCACGCTTAAGGAACTTCTAAAGAGGAATTCCCCGTGCTTGTCACACGGAGACTATTAATTTACCTAAGTCTGTCGTCTATTACTTTACTGCACGGTCGACTTTATTATCATAAACGAAGTGTTTGCATGGTGCTGCTCTATACAAACATTGGGACAACCTTCATGTTCTGCTTGCCCTGACACCCAATTTAAAGAAATTTCCGGCCGCTGAACTCACTAATGCTGTGTGAATAGCTCAGATCTTGGGTTACACAATTTAGCATATGTTTATATAGTTTATTTCATTGACACGCTAATATGAAGATTTATTCAATTATTTAATTCGAGACCGTTTAATATTTTTTTCAGAAAATTTTCATCTTTATAACAAATAAAAGCACAATAACTGAGGAAATGCAGTAATTTTTTCTACGCTGATGTGTGGTACCGTTTATTAATAACAAGCCGCACCCAATGGTACTCGTATTCCCCATCGGCAAAAGTTCTTCATGGCATTAGTGCTCACTTTTAGTTTATAAGGAACTCTTGCGCCAAATTTCATGCTTCGGGTCTAGACCGGCGGTTTAGGTTGTGCATTGTCTCTCATTGAATGAATGAATTTAAGATTTTTATTAAGCAGATTATGCCTTTGAGAAAAACATAAGTTTCAACGGTTAATTGTTAAAAGATCGACCCTGTTATTTTATATTTACCAAACGACAACTTTTCGTTTTCGATTATTGTCCGAAAAGGCAGATCTGGCCGAATATCGTTACCGGCCGAAAAAAAATCCTTTTCGGTCGGAGTCTAGTTGAGGGCACACAGAATTTGACAGAATATCGTGTGTTGAGATGAGCAGTGGAGTACACCTCCTACCTGTATGTAGGAGAGCGGGTTGGCGGGCGGGACGTTGGGGTCGACGAGCTCGATGTTGACCAGCCACGGCAGCAGGTACTGCAGCAGCAGCTGCCGCACCTCCGTGCGCGCAGTCTGGAACCGCGCCGTGATCTCTGCACAATAAATACTTTGCTCTTTATTGTTCACCAAACAGAGAAAAGAAGTGAGTCAAACAAAACGGGTGGGTGGTCTTATCGCAATTAGCGACACCAATACCAAAACCCTCAATGGGTATTCAACATCACCATGGCAACGGCTCCTTCAAATTATTTTTAGTCCTGATAGTCCTGACTATCAGGACTAAAAATAATTTGAAAGAGCTTCTCCGGAGAAGTCTCACCACCATCCCTATTAACTGCAGTCAAGCAGCATTTCTTTAATGTCATAAAGTTCAGGCTCATTGTAAATGAACTATCCCTGTATCCTAAGCAACGTTTCCTTTGTAAAAAGCTTACGTGTGAAAAGACCGCAGAAGAGCTTTCACATAAAGATTTCCCGGCTTTACGGCTGTACACAATTATTTGGCAGGCGCTCTATTAAATTGAAGCTAGCTGCCCGTCGGCCTCGGGTGTTACCTTTCAGTAGCGATATACATACCCACATGTATGTACATATGCACGCCACGCGCAGGGGAGCGGGAAATCAATGATTTTAGAGCATGCGAGTACCTATCAACACTAGATATATTGCTACGGTTGGCGGAGTTAGAAGACAGAGAGAAATTGTTTTCATGCAGGATTTTATTAAATAGAAATGGTTTTAAATAATGATCTTTTTTATAACAGTGTAAGCTGTGTAAGGCATGTTTTGGCACAGACGAGCGGCATCAACGAATGTATATTTAGCCGCCAGGTTATGCCGAATCATTGGACAAGTGTGTAGCTGACCTAACACAAACATACGCTACTACTGTGGCTACTCGTGACGCAAATGAATCAGTAAAAAGTATTATTGCAAGTTCACGTGGGATTTTAATAATAAATATAGCAGATCAATAAGTGATTTCATATAGGCACATATTATTGCTCAACCACTCAAGTTGCTTGCTTAGAGGACTTAATCTATTACAACGAAGTTCCTTATCGCACGTTATACTCGGCACATTTGGCGCATGAGAGCTACACCGAACAAAGTGACATTAACATGGTTTTTAGCCGTGTTACCCGCTATTTATTTATTTATTAACTTTAATGTTAATAAATAAATAGCGGTTTGCGACAATTTTAAAACTTGCTGAAAATAAAACCTAAAATAGGTGCTTACTTACAGAGTCGTTTTGACCTTACAGAATTGTTAGCTAGTTGAATCATATCGTGCAGATCATTTTTAGGATTCCGTACCCGAAGGGTGCTAAACGTAACCCTATTTCTAAGCCTCCGTTGTCCGTCTGTCTGTCAGCGAGCTGTATCTCATGAACCGTAATAGGTAGACAGTTGAAAATTTCACAGATTATGCATTTCTATTGTCGTTAAAAATATTCTAACTTTGGCATGTGGGGTGTCATTCTCTAGAGCTCATCGAGTAGAGAAAACATATTTTCATTTTATTTTTTGTCTTCAAATTTATGAAATAAATGTAGAAGTTGTTAGTTTTAGACCATTTTTGTACGAGCGCTAAATCAAAAACTAAACAAGTTAGTTTGAAACTTCTGTGCGCCATGTACCATGAACTATATATAATCAACAAATATTAAAAACGCCGATTTATAAGGTATTTATTTAAATATGGGTAATTGTCTACAACTTCAAAAATAAATTTGTAATTCATAGTATCATTATGAAATACAAATTTATTTTGCGATTTTCAGTAAGATGAAAAATAATAATATTCTTCGTTTAGTATTTTCATTTTTGTGCTAAATAATGTGCGGTGAGTCGGAACCCTTCGTGCGCGAGTCCGACTCGCACGTGGCCGGCATTATTCTTTGACTTATAAGGCATAAGTCAAAGAATAATGCCGGCCACGTGCGAGTCGGTTAGATGTATAAGTTTAGGAACTAGCGCAGATTATTAATTACGAGCAGTACAGTAATTACGGCAGGCCAGCGACCGTTCCACAGCCTGCTAAGTGTAGTTGGGTTCGGAACCTTAATTGTCTGAGCCCGATTGTGTACTGTAACCAGTTGCTTACCTGAGAACATGGGCATGGTGAGCTCGGGGTGCAGCTGCGATAGCTGGCGCGATAGGTACAGCTGCGAGCGGCAGTATGTGGTGCACAGCAGCGCGTCCAGTGTGCCGCGACCCTTATCCGAACCTGCGACAAACAAATTACACTACGTTAGAACAAGTTACAGGTACATACAATATTTATTTATGCTAGTTTCATAAAGGGTAAGATATATCGCAATGTAGAGGAGACAAAACCATGATAAGCGGCTAGGAGCGCTAATATTCACAATTTTGCCTAGCATATATAGAGCATAGGAAAACTTGCTGAGCTTCCCACATATATTATCGATTTGAGTCCTCCATGACATATCGTTATCAATACGCAGTCCAGGAAATTTTGTAACATTCTTCTCAAATATTTGGTCACCTTTATAGCTTATTTGAAAATGTGACAGTGGTTTTTATCTAATTTTAAAATTCATAATTTTAGTTTTAGTAAGGTTAATTTTGAGGTTATTCGCGTTCTGCCAGTCAACAATCGAAGACGAGTGTTAATGTCATCTTCTATTTCTTTGTTACTACCAGTAATCATATTGAACTGTGCTGTCGTCGGCAAATAAGGAAATTTGGTGCATGATTACTTGGGGAAAGTCGTTTATATAGCAAATGAACAACAATGGTTCCACCACAGAACCCTGCGGAACATTTTTTGATTTAATATCCACTTGACTAATCTGTGTAATTTGTTTTCTGTGCTCCAAGTAGGATTGTATGAGATTAAGCACGTTACCTCTGATGCCGTATTTATTTAACTGAGTTAACAGTACTTTATGGTCCACATCGTCAAATGCCCTGGTCATATCCATATCCGTTGCCATTACTGGTTTCCTTTCGTCCATGTTATGATGTATTTTGTCAACAAAGTTGTATATGGCCATATTAATGGTTTTTATCTTCCTAAAACCCATTTGTTCCCTGCAAAAAATATTTTGTTTTTCAAAGTAATTATAAATACCATTATAAATCACTTTCTCAAAGACCTTTGAGAAGTCGGTATTAGAGCTACAGGTCTGTAATTACTAATATTTGTTTCGTCGTCTTTTATGCAATGGTTTGATAATGGAAACCTTTAACTTTTGCGGAAAAATACCATTTTGAATACAGCAGTGCTATTCTGTAACCATCTCACCGTGAAAACTTACGTGAAGTGAGCGTGGAGTGAGCTGTCATTCCACAGGGATTGACACTATTGACAGCTCACTTCACCCAAGTTTTCACGGTGAGATGTTTACAGAATCGCATGACAGTTATTTATAATATCACATATTATAGGTGCTGTAAGAGGAGCCACTGCTTTAACTACTCTTGTATCAAGATCATCATATCCTGTACTATTAGTGTTTTTAGGTTGTTAATTATAGTAATAACGTCCTTTGGTATGGTTGGTTCCATAAACATAGATTTATGCGATCCTAATGTATTAATATTATTATTCAGCTGAAAATTATTGGCATTCGGTTGAACTGAGTCTACAAAATAATTATAAAATTGCTCAGCTATCATTTTAGGATTTGTCACACATTAATTACATGAGTTTCACACTATTTATTACCTTCCAAGTCGCCTTAGATTTGTTGGTACTTGTTCCAATAGAATAGCAATGTTGAGCTCGTTGTGTTAATTTAATCACTTTTTGATATCTTTTTGAGAAAGGTTTTAAAGCTATTTGCGATTCACTGTTTCGGTTGAGTCTATATTGCCACAATAAAGTTCGTCTCTTCTCACTACAGCGTTTTATTCCCCGTGTGCTCCACTTTGGCCTCGTAACTGTGGAAATATTACGTTTGGTAATTGGGAAGCAGAGATCGTAGAAAAGTTTAAACAAATCATAAAACGAATTAAAGCTTTCATTTGCACTATCCGTTTCATAAACTTCTGAGAAACTAAGACTGGCAATGCATTTCCCAAAAAGATTAATGTTTTCCTTGCTGTAATCGCGTTTATTCACATAGATATATTTTAAAATACTTGTTCGCTGTACAGGAAACTTCATAATTTGTGCTGTGTGGTCAGATACATCTAGTTCCAATATCTCACTCTTGCAGCCTCGTATATTGTGTAGAACATTGTCCAGACAAGTACCGCTACTAGGACGCGTAGGTTTTTTTATTTCTATATTGAGATTAAACTCCTTTAAAAGATGTTTAAATAAAGTAGAATTTTTAGTTTTATTAAGAACGTCAATGTTAAAATCACCGGTGATTATTAATTTTTAATTATTTATATAGCAAACATTTTGTAGTAGGTGAAGACTATTGGACTATCACTATTAAAGAAAATATACATACGAGTACATCTTACTTTGGTTCGGAACTCTATATATACACAATATTATTATTTTGTGGTCAGTTAATTCTACCGCGCAGCATTCAAATGTGTTAGAAATATTAACACTTTGTACTAATTCAATTTCGGAGAAACTAAATCTGGCTACACGGTAATTATCCAACGTCTACGTCGTAGCAAGCCTACGTCGTAGCACTCGTAGCCCATCTACGCCGTAGCAACAAATACTATGGATGCGGCGTATGCAGGTAAGTTCATACTTTCTAATCGGTCACTTAAAAAAACTGACGACAGGTTACAATGGAGTCACAACCTACAGCAGAGGTTGTGACTCCATTGTAACCTGTCGTCAGTTTTTTTCAAGGTCCTTAACAGATAGACTCTAAACGAATCTACGAAAATCGACAACCCTAAGTGGTTGTTGATTTACGTAAATTCGTTTGTATTTTAAATAAATAAAAAAACCGGCCAAGTGCGTGTCGGACCACGTACAATGAAGGGTTCCGTAGTTGGGATGAATTTATCCCAAGAACAAACTTAACATTGTAGTTCAAAAACATGTTCCCCATACATTCCAACTGCAAATGTAAGTTTGTACGCACAATATTGAGTGAATTACCATGTTATTTTAAGACTAGACTTCTTATAGGTTTTCCTGTAATCTATAAGCAAAGAACTATTTCCTGTATTTTTTTCAAAATTTTAAGCTCTGTATTTTCGGAGATAAGGGGCGGGGTAATGGTAAATTTTCATCTATTTTCTTAAATATCTTTAAAAGTATTTATTTTGAAATTATAAAAAAAATGTATTTGATATCCTCGCAATAAGTTCTTTCATTTGATATGTCACAGGTACAGGTAAGAAAACTTATTTTTAAAATTTCTAGTTAACCTCCCAAAAGTGACCCCATATTCAAAATTCATTTATTTACGTCTTTTGAGAGGCGCGGGAGCATTTTTGTTATTTAGTGACTGATTGAAATTAACACCAAATACTAGTCTAATTATATAGCAGTAAAAGTTTTCTTAATGTTAAAGAAGCAGGAGTATACTAATTATAGCTTTAAATTTAAGACCACTGCTCACTCAACACTTATTGAATTTGTGGTCCAGTGGTAAAGGCTCCGACTTACGAGTTGTAGGTCGTGGGTTCAAACCCATTCAATTACTCTTGATGTGTGGTTAAGATGGTGAACAGTCTGACGACGGAGCAGGAAGGTATCAAGAATTCGACCTTATAAATCGTAGACCAACCGAGTTTGGACCCGTAACATTGGTATAGTAGATGAGTAGTTGGTAGACATACAGCGGGTGGGGTGGTTTGTCAGAGGATGACTGGGGAAGGCTTTGTCTTTAACTTAGCTCGCCCAAGTGCCTAAACCACTTATTTGGATGGCAACGCAGTGCATTCATCTTTACTTGTTGAGCACGATGGGTGGGACGTGACAGTTGGGCGGCAACAGTAAGTGGGAGGCGCGCTACAAGGCGCACGACGCACGATGCACCCTGGCAGGAGCGGGCGCGTGTCGGAGAGTGAAGGGCTGGGCCTGCGCCGGGCCCGGCCCATGGGTGGGGGGTGCGGAGCGGCTCCGCTCGCGGGGTGCGGGGCGCGTCCTCGGCGTTAGTTCCTTCGCCGCTACCGGGCACGCCGCCCGTCTCTGAACACGCGATGGTCTACGACAACGTTACGGCGTCGCCGGCGCCCGTGCTTCAAGTCTCTCGTTTTGATTATGCCATAGAAGCGCTGGTTTATGCGCTTAATAGTTATTACACACCGTTGCTAGTCCTTCTAGGCTGCATCGGCAATATCATAAGTGTATACGTCTTTTATGCAAGCAAGTTACGGATGCAATCCACAAGCTTGTACTTGTCTGTTTTGGCAATATCAGACACAATTTTTCTCCTACAACTGCTACCGCCATGGTTTAAATCCATGCAAATTACGAACCTTTTCCACCGAGCCGGCTTTTGTCAGATCTTCGTATACAGCACGTACTCGTCATGTTGTCTGAGTGCATGGCTCGTAGTAGCCTTTACTATTGAGCGGTTCGTAGCGGTATTATACCCGCTGCGACGGAACAGTATGTGCACAGTCGCAAGGGCAAAGACCGTCATTGGCTTGCTGGTACTGATTTCGATGATAACCAATCTGCCGGTCATCAAATATGCGTCGCCGTCGCAGAACGACTGCAACATAGCGCTAGAGTACATGGAGTCCGCGGCGCGGTTCAACCTGGCGGACACCGTGGTGTCGTTCTCGCTGCCGCTGGGCCTCATCGTGCTGCTGAACATCCGCATCACGTGCCGCGTGTGGCGCCGCGAGTGCGAGCGGCGCGCGCTGCAGGCTGCGCAGGCGGCGAGCCCCGAACTGGGCGAGCGCCCGCCCCCGCGCGCACTGCCGCCGCTGCGCTCACAGCACCGCGTCACCAGAATGCTGCTCATCGTGTCCACAGTCTTTGTCGTCTTGAACCTTCCGGCGTACACAATGCGGCTACTAGCTTATGCGTATGATATGGTGAGTAATTTAATTATACAAGCATAGTGCTCTTTCGGTTTCTTTCACTCATATTACCTGGCAAGCACATACATGTGTTATCTGTGGTTAGGTTCTAGGTTCAACAGTACTATTCTGTAAAAAATCTCATCTTGAAAACTTAGGGGAAGTGAGGCTGTAGTGAACTTTTAATTTCTAGCATCAGATAGGAGGACGATGATTGCGCAATAGACTGGCTGGTGTTATCATAGAATAACTTCAACATTACAACGTTCTGGATATTTATTTATTAGTTAGTGAATAAACCTTTCCTCACAACTTTTGTACAAGGTGATTCGTAATTCGGTCCTTGATATGGTTTATACTAGAGCTAATTTGAAACATTTTTAGCTCCACTTGGGGTCCAAATTGGGTTATACGAGTATGCGAGTTATCAAGTTTTTAAGTTCTTTTGTGGAGAGTGGGACCTGCATGGCGGTAGAGGTATCCACTGGCTCGGGCTACGCACTGCTCTCCCTGATTTGCACTAGCAGTAAGCGGTTTTTTCTCGTATCAGAAACAGTCTGTGGTTATTTTCTGCTGGAGCTACAGGAAAGAGCGTACTCATTGACCTTGCAGGATTATTACACCTGATATTGAGTATTTTAAATGTAATTTTATATGATTGTTGTAGTAAGAAATAAAAGGAAATACCTACTTTATTGCTATTGCATAATTCTAATCTGTTAGCAAGTTTAGGGTTCCGTACCTCAAAAGGAAAAAACTGAACCCTTATAGGATCACTCGTGTCTCTGTCTGTCTGTCTGTCCGTCTGTCACAGCCAATTTGCTCCGAATCTAATCGACCGATTAAGTTGAAATTTGGTACACAAATGTATTTCTGTGACCCAAAGACGGGCGTGTAACATATATAAATTAATTTTGTATATGGGGGCCCCTCACATTTGGGGGCCAACATAGAAAATAAAAATAAAAAGTTTTGCGAGTTGTACCGTGTGACATATCAAATGAAGCTTAAGCGTAGATTACAAAAACATTTTTTTATCATTTTAAAATAAATACTTTTAAAGATATTTAAGAAAACAGATGAAAATTGACCATTCTCCCCCTTATCTCCGAAACTAATGACCTTAAAATTTTGAAAAAAATACAGAAAATAGTTCTATGCTTATAGATTACAGGAAAACCTATAATAAGTCTATGGTCTTAAAATAAAATAACATGGTAAATCACTCAATATTGTGCGTACAAACTTACATTTGCAGTTGGAATGTATGGGGAACATGTTTTTCAACTACAATGTTAAGTTTGTTCTTGGGATAAATTTTATTCATCTCAACTACGGAACGCTTCATTGTGCGTGGTCCGACATGCACGGGTTTTTGGTGCATAGCAATGAATTCACTAAAGCTATCCTCAGCGAAAATAAAAGCTTTAGAATTATAAAAGGTTTTGTGGAGAAAATATTATCTCTACTGGACTAATAATCAAATTAAAAAGAATAAACACAGCGGTAAAAGACTCGCACCTTTTCTTTACGTGTAGTATCTGCATAGAATTAATTTACCGAGATTGCAACGAATCCCTAGCACTGGCGAGCTCGAAACATCCTCGATCTTTGTAGCCACGAGACAGGGCAGCCATACGACTGCCTGAACATACCACGTGGGATGACAATACCGAACATTACTTGACAATATCTTAACAAAGGGTACCTGTATGATAAGCAAAGCTTTCTCTTCCTACAATTACTTTTCGCATTTTTCGGTGACTGCATTAATCCTAACTATAATATTATAAGTGCTAAAGTAAGTTTATTTGTTTGTTACGCTTTCACGGTAAAACGGCTGAACAGATTTGGAACATGGGTAGATCATGCCTGAGAGAAGGACATAGGCTACTTTTCGTCCTGGATCGCAGACGAAGTCGCGGGCTAAAGCTAGTAACTTTAAAATTCTATCCTACATAGAAGCCGGTGCTTTTATAATTTTCATATGTACAAATACACATCTCATACAGACATCTCAAATTATGGTGGGATTCTATCATAAGTAGAAATTTTTCTCGAGGCCAATCCATAATTTAATAAGATTTTTATCGGTCAACTTTGCGAGAACACGTACCATGCTTTGAAGAGACCGCTTCGAGGAGCGAGCGCGTCCGAACACAAGAGAACTAGGTATGGGCGATATTTCACGTCACTAGTTACAATAACTGGCTACATTCAAACTGTAAACACGTTATTTTGAAAGTAGTTACAATTTGTATACTGCATCGAAAAAACTTATTCGTTCCAAAAACTTAAAGCTTGTAACGTATTACTTATGTAATCATCTATATTTTCGTTTCGCAAATAACTGCAACACTTCGATAGAATCACCATGTTTAATCACCGAATAGAATTTTTAAAATAACTAGTTACTAATATCACTAGTTTTCAAAACAGGTGACGACTTCGAAGTCACTAGTTACGTTAAAATTTATGAAAATTTACCATTCCCCGACATTGTGCGTACAAACTTACCATTGCAGTTGGAAGGATGGGAGAACATGTTTTTCAACTACAATGTTAAGTTTGTTCTTGGGATAAATTCATCTCAACTACGGAACCCTTCATTGGGCGTGGTCCGACACGCACTTGGCCGGTTTGTTTCTATTGGATTTTCTCTAGAGAGATTTTGACACACTCCATCAGGAATCTTCCTTCAATCACAGGATCTTCTAAACTAAAGGGTTACGCTCTTTTCTGCGGTTCCATAAACTCAACTTCCAGAATGACCAAGCTTTTTTATCCTTTATTAGTACTGATCACGTTTTACGTTGACGCAGAGTTCCGGTGAGTACAGCGGCCGATGGGCAGCGCTGCAGCAGCTGGCCCTCATGTTCTTCAACACCAACTTCGGCATCAATTTCATCCTGTACTGCCTGACGGGGCAAAACTTCCGGCGCGAGCTGTGCCAGTCCGTGCCCTGCCTGCGCCAGCGAGCGCGACGAACTGACGACATGCAACTCGTCTGCCGCAACGCTGGCAGAGCTGGCAGTGTCACCAGTAAGCATCTCACTACATCTGTCTTACGGCCGAACCCAATAACCTATTGTCAGTAAAAGACAGATAATTATTGATGGTGGACAGTATAATTCTATCTGTCATTATGTCACATTACATAAGATTCCATATTCTCTGACATATTATTGGGACAATAAAACCATAGATAGATAGGTTGTTCTATCTCCAGTATGCCAAAACTGGAGATAGACAGGTTATTGGATTCGGCCGTAAATCGGTACAAGAATATTTAGCGCATGCCCAAAAACGGAACTAATGTCGCCATCTTGTTTTTACAATACAATTTCTGTGACAATTTCATATGTTATCTAACAATGCGAGGCGCAAAACATTTCCTTGTAGCACTTTACTCGAGTGCAAAAAAGAGGCTTGCTCAAAGTTGGCAGCAGTCATGTAATTATTTACACAAACGTGCTTTATGTTTACTTTCGGTAAATAAAAAAAAGCGTTCTGGTTATTGTTATATCGTTTATAATTTTGTTCAGTTTCAGTCAAAAAAAAAAATCCGTTAAGTGACCGCCGCGCCGCCGCCAGAATTGCCGCAAATTTGGGCGCGTTTAAAACATTTTGCATTATTTTTACCTATATACGCTGAAAAGACCGTCTACTAACGCCAAGTGGCTTGGTACGGCTTGGCACGTCGTTTGGTTGATATATTTGGGTCGACTTGGACACTTGCATCCACAGCAGCGATGTTCTCGGCAGAACGACCGCTCCGGGTTCGGTTTGTGTTGCACGACATATTTTAGCCAATGCAGCATCCTATATTTTGGCGCCGCTTGTCTCGTCAGATAGTTTTGGTGTTCCGTCAAAATTTTGTCACAGTTTCGAGCATACTCGTACTCTCAATATTTTCGGTAAAGTTATGCCTCGGGCTGTCAGTATATGGAAGTATGTATTAATGTCATTAGTGTATCAGTGCAAAAAAGGGATAGCACTATTCGTTCTTTATAGCTGTATCTCTTGTGAGGCTTGAATCAATTCGGCTTTAGTAAAAATTCACTCTAACACCCTAATTAATTAACTCGTTTGCAATTCGTTCCGTATTTGAAAGATAAATCGATAATATGAATGAGTTATGATGTTGGTATGAGACAGTTTCCTACTGAGTGAGTTTGAGATACTGCAGTGAGTTGCCGGTGTGAGGTATTCTGTAGGTTTCTTCAAGCTGGTAATATTCAACGATGATGTGAAGAACGCCAAAAACTCACAGTAACTAAAGTCCAATTCGGCGCAGAAATGTACGCTTCGGCAACATGTTTGGTAGCTTATACATAAGTTATAGTAAAAGTCTGTTTTTGTACAGTATTACTGTAATAACTAACTTAAACCTTAAAACGGAGGACTGACCTAAATCTGCATCTATTACAAGATTTCCAAGTTATTTTCGTCAAAGCACCGCCGATAGTTATCTCGAACGCGGAAGTGTCTCTGCAAAGCCGAGCAAACACTGGTATATAGGCTTAAAAGCCTATATACCAGTGAAACGGTGTAAAAGCTTCAAAACTTGCCATGATATTTATGACGCCGATATTCGTGCGAATTCGTGCTCGTTTGCATGGCGTGTTTTGTGATATTCTTTGTGACACAAAGAATATCATAAAACACGACTAACGGAAATCGGGAGATCCCCAATACACACAAGTCTGCTTGGTCATTATAGGCGTTCAGTACCTTCCCGATATCGCGATCAAAGATTGAGCTGGTCTATACAGTTGGATCCGTAAAGTGGTTTACGGTCTTTCGCTGCCAACCTTTACCGATCGTACTGGTCTACCAGTAATTGAATCACAGAGGAAGGGACGAGAGAGTGGATTTTTACCTGCTCAACTGCTTGTCCACTATAATCCAATGCACGCGCAGATGACCGTAGCTATTTACTTCCGGATCTGAGCGTATTAAAAGTGCGTTTGACACAAGATGACCTTAGAATCATGAAATTGAAATGAATTATGGTCGAATTTCGACCTCTGGGCGACTACTAGTTTTAATAATTAGGTACTAATGAACTCTGCACAATGAATATAGATATTCCCGTAAAAGTTCCAGTCCAATTGTCCTATCAACAAAGTTTGCGCTTTTAAACGAATGTCTAAAATATTGTTGGCAAAAATATGATTTTTGGTACCTACTTTCTAACTCAAATAGCAGCCAGGGGGTTAATTGTAGACTTTCGTTGTTTTATTAAAAAATGTTCAAGGTGTTATTTCCCATAAGAAAATAGCATAATTTTTTCTGGCACTTTAATTTTTGGGTACGAAATGAATGATTCCTTTGAATATAAAATTGCTTTTACAAAGTTTTCGCTAAATGTGTAGTAAAATCATGCATTGCACGTACCGACGCCAGTTTTAAAAGTGGTTAAATATAGGTTTTCCCGAAATTAAGTTTATCTTAAAATAGGGTTTTCCTTAAATATGACCTATCATAACATTAGTTTTATCCTAAAACTGTATTTGGCCGTATAAATTTTACAACAAACTTAGCTCGATGATTAGTAGGTACCAAAAAGAGCTTGAACGACTCGACATATTCAGCTTCCGGTCTGATTTCAGGGTTAGCGTTACAGTTGATGAAACCACGGAACGGGTTAGTGTTGCTAAGAGCGTGCCCCACAGTCAGATACCGCCATTGTGAGTGGATCAGTAGAAAAGTAGCCCTTGATAAAATATGTGTTAGTCTATTAGAAAGTTTTTTATTATATTTTACTCTTTTGATAGTTTATGTTAGTGAAGTGAATGAACATTACGCTCATTATGTAAAGTTCATTTACTGTGTGTTTGATGAAGGTCCGAGCACAATATTCGACACGTATGTTTTATGATGGGCGTGTTAACAGTTGTTTTTGTCGGCAGCGTCTTATGTGAGCGCCGGAGAAGCCAGCACCGCGTGTGCAGACTGCACGGTGGCAACGAGTCGCGTGCGCCGCCAATGCTCCGAGCCCTTCATTGAGCGCTGGACCTTCGACAACAGCCGCGCGTTACGGACGCTGGCGCAGCCGACGCCTGCGCAGATACACGCACCGCAGCACGCGCGTCCCGCCACGGAAGAAATCGATGTGCAGGAGCTTGCGCCTGCTGTGCCCGCCTTCGCCCCCGCCATCTGAAGGTTGCGCGACGCGCGGCCCGACGAGGAGGACATTGATAAGCCGTTCACACACGTCCTTTTTCCATTGGGATGCCTAATAGCTCCGCGGCGCAGAAGGCCGAGCTCTATGACCGACGCCGGTCCGTCTAATAAGACAGATCACCTTGGAAGCGCTCTGGGGAGTTTGTTTACAGACAAAATGTGTGCCAAAAAACTAACAAGAAGAAGTTAAATGTGGCATGTTTTATTTAATTTGCCGTCACATTATTTATACCCACAATATGTTTAATTAGCAGATAAGCACTTCCAAATAGTGCGCATCAACTTTATAATTTATTGTTTTAACTGCCGAATAAGGGTAAGAGCACTTGTATTCAAGTTCCTGCGTTATAAATTTATAATATGAATATTCAGAAAAATAAATTGCCATACGAGGGCGGCACTGAAAATTTCGGGAATCAAGGAAGTGACACAACATTACTATTTAAAAATGTATTTATTGCTTTTCGAAGTATTCTCCGCGAAATTTGACACATTTTTCTATACGATGGAACCAATCATTGAAGCAACCATTCCATTCGGAAGTTGGGGTCTCCAAAATGGCCGTTTTGTAGGCGTCCACAGCTTCTTCAGGTGATGAAAATCTCTGTCCACGCAATTTATTCTTTATTTTAGGGAATGTATAGAAATCATTAGGGCTTAGGTCGGGGCTGTACGGCGGATGGTCTAATAATTCTATGTTTTCTTGCTCTAAAAACTCTTTTGTTCTGTGCGCGGTGTGAGAACTCACATTGTCGTGATGGAGGATGATGCGGCGGTTGCAGTTCTCTTTACGGAGTTCAGAAAGGACCTGTGGCAAACAAATGCTAGCATACCATTCTGCATTAACCGTTCTTTGTCCCTCAAGAGGAATAGTCGTAACATGGCCGGTTTTGGAGACAAACGTGGCCACCATTTTTTTTGCAACACTCCGTGAACGAAAAATTTTTTTTGGCTTTATCTCATTTTCGAACACCCAAACTCGTGACTGGTTTTTTGTTTCGGGTTCGTACGCGTAGGTATATCCAGGATTCGACACCTGCAGTGCTATTCTGTAACCATCTCACCGTGAAAACTTAGGTGAAGTGAGCGTGGAGTGAGCTGTCATTCCACCTAATGCTAGAGATTGACACTATTGACAGCTCACTCCACGCTCACTTCACCTAAGTTATCACGGTGAGATGCTTACAGAATAGCACGGCTGATACAATGTTGTATACAGCATTTGAGGATCCTGCGTGGAATCTTTCGAGAGTTCTGACGCACCAAGTAACGCGAGCCGCTTTTTGCTCTTCACAGAGCGAATGCGGTATCCATCGGGAAAACAACTTTTTTACACCTAATTGGTCATGCAAGATTATTTGTATTTGACTCATGCCAATGTCTCAAGTTGCCTGAATTTCGCGGTATGTCATATGTCGATCTTCCTCAATCAGCTTACGCACAGCATCAAAGTTTTCTTGGGTGACTGCAGTTTTTGGACGACCTTGACGGGGATCATCACTGAGCTTGACACGTCCACGTTGAAATTCAGCAAACCAGCGATAAATTATGGTTTTGGATGGGGCTTCATCACCAAATGCAGAAATCATCCGGTCAACACACTGTTTTTGTGTTAAACCACTTCGTAAGTCATAATAAATCATCGCTCTTGAATTTTCTCGAGTCAATTCCATTTTCTCAACGACTAAACAAGTTTGACAAAACCTTGTGACAAGACCGAGAATCTTTTTTAAAATAAATAAATGGGATTCGATTTTTAAAACCAAGGAGTTTTCAATTAAAAAGATTTTAATATGACAGGAACAGTGGAAATATTCCATTCCCGATCCTTTTAGTGCAGCCCTCGTATTAAGGGCCTGTACTACCTTAAATTGTTTAGCACGATGCTCCGTTATATCGAAAATACTGCAGCATTCATTTTGAAATTAATAATATGTTAATTATTGAGGATTGATGCTAAGTTTCAATAATACACTTGGAGTTGCTATCGCTGAAGCTTTGGCTTATATCAAATCTTTGGACGGTGATCGGTTTGTCATTTTCATTGACTCGAAAAGTAGTCTTTTTCATCTGATGAGATGTACGAGTACTTCACCGTTCAGGGGGCTTCCACTGGCGTATAGTATTTTAAGAACCATCACTAAATTTGTTGCCAAACATAAAATAGTTGTATTGCAATGGATTCCTTCTCACGTTGGACTGGATGGTTGATCGTTTGGCAAATGAAGCCGCGTCTGATGGGGAATGTTATGCCAGTCCTCCATGATGGCATACCGAGCTTTTACCCCTCGTTAGAGACAGATGCATTCAATCTTGGTCAGAATATTTTGATAAAAGATCTTTAACGAAGGGCATTTGGTACAGGACGATTCAGCCATCTCTTCCACGTATGATTTGGTTTAGCGAGGGCAAGAAGTTGTGATGGCTTTGAGACTCCGATCCGGCCACGTGCCTCTCAATAGTTTTGGTTTTATGATGCGCAAAGTTAATTCTCCCAATTGTGCCCTCTGTGGAGTCATAGATGTACATCTTGAAGGAATGTAGTCGTACTGGAGTCCAAAGACGTCAAGCTTTTGACAAGAACATTAATGTAGGCTTCTATAATAGCGTTCTGGCCTCTCCATTGTCAGATGAGGCCAGAACACTTTATCATATTATAGGTACAAGGTTGCCGGTAGGCTAGTTTATAAGTACTTATTGTATTCAATAATCGGGGTGACATATTCTTTACAGACAAAAACCCTGTAAATAATTAAAGATAAAAAAAAACAACGCGCGGCCAAGTTATTTATCGGTTCCCAGTACCTACTGCGAACTATTATTTATTGTTTGATTTATTTATATCGATCCTTTTGTATTGCATTTCATCCAGTTTAGGTATGGGGATAATTCTGCGAAAGTCCCGCAGCGCCGCAATGACACACAATGAATTTGTTTCGATTAAGTCGCACGCTACGAGGCTACAATACATAAAAACTATAAATAAGATATTTTTAAACATAATGTTGTATAGGTAGGCTAAACCGTTTATCATTGAGCTAAGTACATTCAGAGTTAAGAAGCTGTATTTTAAGTACTCGCCGCTCTCATCAAGCCCAAATCGGTTGTGATAATTAAGAATAGACTTAAGTTCAGGCGCTCGTCGCTTGATCGTTGTTTATACTAGCATAACATTTATCAGTAAGATATCCGAAGCATAAAGCATACATACGCAGAAAGGAAGCCATAATTAGACACGTAAATTGACTGGCTCGCTTATGAAACTGGAGCGGCTCGAGTACGGCTTACAGCGCTGCAGCGGGGAAATATTCAGGGGTTGCGCAATTCGACACGGCTCGAGCCCGCGGCTTACCGCTGTCACACCAGTGCAGTTAGCGACCCATTGTTTAAGTGTAGAGTTCATGCGGACATCAGATGGCTTACGTTTATTGAAATATGAATTAATGTTAGAGTAGTGCAGTACCATAGTTTTAGGGACAAGGCATGTCCGATTGAGCGCATAGGTGAGCTAGTTTAGGTGATTTACGTGATTACAATACATAGTTAATTTTAGGTCTCTCCTGGCATTATTATTGAACCGCTATCTATATGAACGTCAAATATTCTTCTGCATTAGTTCGAGAACCGACTACAAGTGGCAGGTGGACAGTATTGGTTGATCACTCACCATAAAATATACATTTCAGAGTGAATAGGATACAAAATAATGTTTAAGATAGTATTAGAAGTACTTAGATTACATTATAATGTTTAGGTTGTAAGTAAGTAATATTGCTAATTTATTTAGAGTCTGTGTAGGTAATATAATAATGTAGCTCATTCACATAATATAAAAATCGATTGACTACGGCTAGGACTCCGTAGATATCTGTGATTTAAGTGAAATAAGATGGATATGTATTTATACTCATCGCGTCGATAATCTCATGTACGAGTGAGGTTTGTACAATTAGTACAGATATTGATAGTACCTATCTACCTCCTTCCAAAATTCTATCTCTTCAGCCTTCGGCTCAGCTATTTCTCACTTTCTATAGCTTCATTGTCATTCTTCGTGGATGTATTCTGAGAGCCTCCACTACTGAGGATATTAATTCAATTCTCAAATCTTTATTGCGCACCATAATGTATATAGTTGGTAGGTAAATAATTATATTAGTTGCAATTATGGACCCTGTCGGGCACAGCATAGATCAAGTAGGAGAGAGGAGGAAGAGCCCTGGGTGATAAATGTGATAAATTTTATTATTAGTTAGGTAGTTAATAGCTAAACTGTTTTATTAATACCAGTGCTTGTGCCCCACCTGGTACAGTAAGTCCCGTAAAAACGTTGTCGACTGCTATCTATTAACACGACTTGATTCCCATACAGCTCAGAATCTTTCAACGCATCGAGCATCGTTACTTTGGTCTTTCAAATTCCTTACGTCACTCCTCATCCTTCAGCATCACTATCATGACAACTGCTTTCCATACAATGTCTCGGTCACCGACGCCACTTTCAAACTGTATCTGTCATACTCATTTCTAAGGTCCTTTGTACACAGCACGGTTTCTTAACGGTACGGCGTATATAAACCACGCCGTAGAAAAACCGTGTCCGCCAACAAGCTTCCATAGTGATCCATTAAACAGTGACGACCGTGCTTACATTCGGCATATAAGCCGCGCCGTAGAACAAACGTGCCTGTCAACAAGCTTCCGTAGTGATCCATACAACACTTACGACCGTGGCTACACACGGGGAATAAACCGTAGATTTTCGGCCTAATTCTATCTATTCGTCCAACATCACACATCCTCTTAACATTCTCATCACAGCTGTATTGCTGTTATTCAACAACCATAGAATATTTTATAGGTAACTTAAATATTTGTAGATTATATAAGTACCTATATATAATTATGTAGGTATAAGTTACGGCCTGACCGCTATACCAGTCAGGAAAAACATCTGGCCAACACTATCACTAAAACTGTCAAAAAAAATTTAAAAGAAGATATTTTCTTGTCCACACATCAACAATACAGATTTTTCAAAACAAAAAACATGGTCGGTTTTCCAGCTTACTACGCGGCTAGCTACATCAGGCTACGAGTGTATACTCGCTACGCCCGTACCGAGTTCGTGGAAATTTTAATTAGAAGGTTAAAATAGTTGGGTTAAATTAAAATAGCAGGTGGGTATAACAAACCCTGATATGAATCGTGTGAATTTAATAGTGTTAAGTTTGTATTTTTTATTATTATTTTATATTTAAAGTACTGATTATTAAATAATCAGTAAGTACTTTTATTGAACCTTTAATTTTTATATTTTATTTTGCACTTGTTTTTGGTTTAATTTTATGAGAAGAAAAATACTTTAGGTTGTTTTTTATATTTTTATTTTAGGCAATAGGTCTTTAATGTTAAATTTAAGAACACGCCTCCGACTGCATGATATTCGTTTATTGAAATTGGACGCAGAAATAGGTCATCTTGTTGCCGTCTATTTGAAAGTTCACTTTTTACGTAGTCGAGTTTTTGACTTTTTTATTTTAATCTTTTTAGTTAGGATTTTTTTGTAATTTCTCATGTTAAATTACATTTCAACATATAATTGCCAATAAAATGTTCGCAGGGTTAAAAACTGCGTACCCAAATAAAACAGAGATGGAATGCGGTTTCAATGCCACGAATTTCTATATTCGATCATCCTACGATTAAGTATAGGCGCATGTATGATACGGGCCGGTATGTCGTAAGTATGTATTTTACTTAGTCGCTAATAAAGAGTGCATCTGAATAAAATTGTGTGAAGTTTAAATAAGTCAGGGCAATTTAATAATTAAGTATTTTAAATTACTTATATTTTCAAATTGTAAAATTAGTACAGGACGTATCGATTTCGCAAGCTACGCAAGTACTTAGTGGTGCGTACATCGTACGCTCCACAAGTAGGTACTTCAAAGTACAAATAATGATTAGCTCACACATGTGAAATGTTTGGTAAAATCATTTAAATATTATAAGTTTTCGATCTAATAATAATATTTGATCAAGTATCTGCCTTCTCTACAATATTAACAAATGTCGATCAATACCTTCCCGCGGTTTGCATGTACCGTAACCACTAATAATATCTACACAACCTCCATACTATCTACTGCATGTTACTTGCTGTTTGATATATTCCAAAGTTATCTGAAGTGTCTGTGTGCATGTGTATGACGAGTCCGCTAGTCTAACAAGTGTAGCAGTCTTCACAACACAGGTTACTGGGCGCCCGCGCCGGGCGGGTACAAACCATCCGCTAACTATAAAGTGTGTTCCATACTTCAGAATAATAGAGTTCAACACTGAACTTTTCAATCATCAATAAAGATATCCAGTGCTTCTGAGTTGTGAGGTATTGCATTTCTGGCTTCATACCAAAGAACCAACCTACATATACGTACAAACACAAAAATATATTACCACACTGCTCACGGCAACTATGTACTCATAATATTAATCAAATAAATAGTCATCATTTTAATCAATCTTTTTAAAATCTCAATATTGTGAAATAAAACCAGAAAAAGCACAAAACAGTATTTAATTTAGAGCCAGTCCATACCACGGTTTTATTGTTCCTGAATACGTATCTTTTTGCTAGTACTTATAATGTTTTGTGAATAGGACCTCGTTTCACGGGGCCAACCTTTTATTCTGCAGTACCTACTTCCGCTAGCCGCTGTTCCAGTGCTAAAGGTTTATCCAAAGGTAATGTAAGTAAGTATCTCTGATAAAATTGGAAACTTAACACCCTACGAACTTGCCGATACTATTAATAGACTCTGTCTTATGATACGAAGGTCGCTTGTAATACATTACTAGTTATTTCATCTATATATAACAAGGACACTACCCATGAAATGGATCAATTTCTTAATGGAATTTCTGTCAAAGCCAATCTCGAGTAATAGAACAAAGACAGAAATATCTGTATGCTCTAGAGGCCGATTAACTGTCACACAGACGTGCATAGAGGCACTGCGCTACTTGCATATAGTGTTCAATTCAATACGTCTGTTTCAATTAATCATAGCTACTAGTAGGCGCTATCGGCGATGGTTAGGCAAATGGTAATAGTTAATGAAATTGTAATTTATTACTCCCTGGCCTGAAAGTCTGACAACCAGTCTTACCAAGGAGTACCATGTTACCCATTAACTGGGTTGTGATGGTCAGATAGGCAGTAACTTCATGTAAAAATTTGGTTTTCAGCAACATTCGGTTAGACTGGAAGCCAAGCCAAACGCAATGTAGTTGCGAAAAGGCGAGGTAGATGATATCTCCCAGGCCACTCTCATAATATCAAGATGCAACAAAGCATTCCGAGTAGATTCAGTTTATAATTTGATAAACCTACCCCTCCAAAACCTCCTCTCTCCTACTTGACCTTTGCTGTGCCCGACAGGGTTCATAATTTTGACTAATATAATTATTTCCCTACGAACTATATACATTATGGTACGCAATAAAGAATTGAGAATTGAAACCTAACGAGGACAGTTTAAGCACTTTGCCGGCACTTGTCTTGGCATTCGGCGCTCAGATCAGTAACAGCCAGCTATAAACCACACAGATATTTATGTACGTACAAATCTGTTGTGCGTAAATCGACTAGTGTTCCCGTTTCCTCTTAGCTTTAGAGCGCCAATCTATTCATCGGGAAGCAATGTTTAGAGCGCCAATCTATTCATCGGGAAGCAATGTTTAGAGCGCCAATCTATTCATCGGGAAGCAATGTTTAGAGCGCCAATCTATTCATCGGGAAGCAATGTTTAGAGCGCCAATCTATTCATCGGGAAGCAATGTACTGCACAGCTGCACTAGTGTGTCCCAAATAGACAAAATTGAATGAATGAAAAAGTGGCTATGGAAAGTCTAGTCTCGCAACAATTTAAGTTACTGTGTACCACTGAAATTCAGTAAAAAAAACTAGATCTAATGATCTTAAATGTCCGATATTCATAGTTTAAATACCAGGAATATACACAACCTTGCTGTACATCGCACGTCTCCACAGAGTAGGCAACTCGTTCATGGGTCAATGTATACGCTATTACAACAAACTTCTCATTGACATTCAAAACTTACCCATTAAACGATTTAAAAGCTGTATAAAACTATTTTTTTTTTAAAGGCTACTATACAATTTCAGATTATTTTTAAGATAAAAAAGCTTGGGATTGAGCTGCTCGCTCTACTAAGGAAACTGAGAATTTTCTGGCTAGCATCACTGCCCAAATAATCTACAGTATATCGCACGCACCTGAAAACACGTATCCGCAATCGATCAACTCACACACACTCACACTACACTCACTCTTACACTACACTCACCCTTACACTACATTCACTTCTCCACTCACATATTAGTGCAGTGATTAAATATATAATAGTTAAGTATTCATACTATATTGGTTTAAAAAAAAAAAAGGCTAAACAGCCGTAGGGCCAACTTTTTATATGTATAGATCATCGATAGAGCTATAAATAAATGTAAACAATTTTTTTGTAGCTAACCAATGATAAACGATTCCGGGAAGCCGTACAAATTAATTGCATGTTCTTCTGGAAGTTTTTTTTTTTTAAATACGCCTGATAAGACTTTCCAAGAACTACGATACGATACACGGTTAAGAGTCTAAATTAAGTACCAATCTTAGACATAATACATAAATTGCACAACTATTGTATCGTCTTTCAAAAACAGCGTAATACATCATTCATTGAATTTTGTACATTTTAATACTGGTGGTACGTATGTTACGACTAAAATAATATAAACTATACATCGAGTCTATAGTAATCTACCTAGAAAGATAAATGACTCAGGCGTGACTTTGCGGAAATCTATTATAAAATACAATAGACGACGTATATTTAATAACCTAATCCGCTTAACTGTTCTTAAAGAGTCATAAAGAACCCTGTAAGAAATCGACACGTGTTTCACTTCTCAACGATTCATCCTTAGGATGACGATTGCCATGTTGCGAACCCGGACACGGACGTGTTGCCACGTCAAGCGTCAAAAGCCGTGTGAGCCACATCGCCCGACAACCCCACTTATATAGGATTACTGCTCGGCCCACCTCGGCTAGGATCGTAATCAGCGCGATAAAGGGCGCAATCGCAACAAAAGTGACCTTGGAATACTCGTATTTATTTATTCATTTTATTTATTTATTTATTTCATCCCCATAACCCCTGTAGCTGTAGGGGATGAATTTTCCTTTCTTAGTGCTCACCTTCGCTACAAAAGGAATTCTTGCGCCATATTTCATGTTTCCAGACATTTTCACTTTACAAGTGTAAGTTTCCATATTTGTAGGGAAACTTCTTTATTGAACACATAATTGTAACTACAAGTTTACATATTTTGTAAATTGTAGTATAATTTTGACAGGTGGTCTCATGGTGTGTCAAAACTTTACAATTTTGTGCCTCAACTAAAGCAATTTAAATATTATATGCAAAAAAATTGTTCTAACAACGAATAGTGAAAGTAATGGTGTTAGTGATGATGTATGTGTGATTGAACGGCAACGGCGAATTTTTCCTAAAAGGATACATTTTACTTTTAAAGTGACAAATTTTACGATCAACGAAAAATTTCGGGTAAGCAAGACTACTGTCGAATATTTGATAACAAAAATAGGGCATTTACTTGAACACAATACGAATAGAAATGTAGCCCTTACACCGACCGAGCAAATTTTAAAACTTACGTTTTATGTAAATTGTAACTTACAACTAAATATTTGTAAATACAATATTGTCATCGAAATGTACAGGCGTTTTCTACATTATGTAAATGTTTATTAAACAGCATTAACAAATGTGATAATTGTAAGTTATTTACTTGTAACTTTCTTACATTTTTATAGGTTTATTAAACTGCACATGTAATAAAACTTAACAAATATGAGACTTTTTTACAAAATTATAGGATTGTAACGTTTATTAAACAGGGCCCGGGTTAGTCACTAACCACACGTAAAGTCTTCAGTTTCTTTGTACATTAAAACGAGATATTTTTAAGTATAACTGTGTCTAAAAAATTTAAAAATAATTAGGTAAAACAAAACTTTAAACTGAACAAAACCAGGGCGAGGTTAGACAACATCAAAAATAAAAAATACGTTTTAATTGCATATTTTATTGTTCTTAAAAGACAAAGTGTGACTTAGTATTAAACTACCATCTCTTAATTTAAATATATCTCTCGTTATTTTAGTTCGGAACTAACTTATAGGCTCACGAATGACCTAAGTGTTAATACATGCTAGCTTAAGAATACAGTATGATGTATGCGTAGTCTTATCGATGTCAACATAGCGGCTATAGCAAGGGAGTTGAAATGCTTTAAACACGCTCGCTTATAGTATGAGAGAGCCGTACTTTTGGTAACTATCGCTAGGAAGGCTGATTTAGTATTTCTATCGCCGCTCAAAGACGAGTTATTGTTACCAAAAATGAACGATCACTGGGAAGGCTGATACTTGTATAGTATTAAAGTATGCACAATACCTATGTGACCAGTATACAAACTGACGATATGCGTCGGGCGGTTCAGGAGCTATACCCAATTAAACATGTAACAATATTAAGTACTAAATGATATATTTTGTGATTAACTTCCGTCGTAATACTTTTCCATCATTCTTATCATGTCTAGCATCGACATTATATTGTGTACCTACTGTGTTGGCTTTTAATGGACATATAAGAAATCACTTCTAGTTTTATTTTACTCATTTTAATAATTGCATGGCATAATGCGACATAGGTACTTCTGTATTGTCTTTGGTACAAAGATAATAATATTAATCTTAGGTTTGCTTATTATTACAGGAACTCAGAGGCTCGGTTCCATGTTGCGACTTTAAGTAAAAAAAATATTGTGCCTTTAAAAAAGACCGTGAAAATGTCTCGAATCTCAGTACTCTGTCCAATGATTGCGTAGTGTTGATTAAAAAAGCTTTTATTCTGCATCTGACTAAGTCCATTATTGCGTGGCGTGCTGGCGTGAGGGGTGCAGGGCATAAACAAGCTTAGCTGAGTTTAAAGGAGTTTCGACAGTCGGCGGCACACGAAATCTTATACTATTAAATGAGCAATATTTGCATATATATATTTGTAAACACGTTCTCGAAAACAGCTCTAACGATTTCGATGAAAGTTGCAATATAGGGGGGCGAAAAATCGATCTAGCTAGGCCTCATATCTGGGAAAATTCGTTTCTCCGTATTTTTATCCAAGCAGAGCTCGATCGCTCGAAGTTTAGAACAAGATGCCTACCTTAGAATAGTAACAGTGCAGCATGGAATTAGTATGTACTAACTATCATGGAATTGTTATGAACTATCCAATACTATTTAATGAGCATTCTCTATTTTCACCCGAGCAGAGGTCGCTCGATCAGGTACTGGTAAACAAATACACGGTAACTATTCTTGGTGTATCGTGGATAAATTCGGATAGTTATGGTTGATGTGAAAAAAATACTTGGATAAAAGACGACATAGCTGATTTTTAGATTTCGTTTCGCTTTAACAATGGTTACCATAGTTTCGATTGCGTAGTTTTTGCGTGTACATGTTTGTGATAAAGATTGCATTCAAGTAGTCGCTACGTTCGCGAAAATTCTACAGTTATGATTAAAAAATAACATTACATAAACACACACGTATTAACATTATGCTTTAAAAATGTATGCATGCTTCAGCAGCGCATTGCACAAGTAATTTTGTTTTCGATTATTCATGATACACTTAACATAGGAGAAAGAGTTTTCATATGAAAAATTTATATTCCTACATATCATAAAATACAAGTGTTACTACTACTATTCGTTGGTTCGCTTCACTCGAGAACTAATTATCCGATATACATGGTTTTTTTTTAATTCGTAGGTATACTCTCTAGGTAGGTTTTAGATAAGTCCACAGCGGAGCCGGGGGCATAGTGTATTCAAATAATTGGTTTCGTTAAAGACACGTTGCGCAGACGCATTTAGTTTGGTGGTCAGCTACAACGCTGAATGTTTTGTGCTCCGTGAATGATTTAGAGCATTAATCCTCGATTCTGTAATAATCACGCACCTTCCTACCTAATTTATTTACGTAGTTTACTATTGGGTCCTCGTATAATTTCCTCACTTACCTTGATATAACTTACCTCCGACAGCTTGAAGAATACTGCTAACCGCCATTAACGATGTGTCGTTTTTATCCAATGAAATCGATTAAGTCGACATTTTTACGGATGCTAAGAACGGTACAGTACAGACGTAATAAAAATAAAAATCTGTCTCAACGGAAAAGAAAGAATTGAAATGTACGCTAGAATACATTGTAGTTTAAAAATGTACGCAAGAAAACTTATTTCTTGAACGATATAACGTCAATGTACAGTTATTATCGTAGTATTTAAATAGTGAAAAACAAGTTGCAAGTTTGTCTTTGTAAAATACTTGGTAAACTAAACTGTACCTTTTCATTGTCAACAACTCCGATCTATGTATTCTGGAAAAAATCTCACTGTGTGAAGTGAGCTATGAGCTGTGAGCTTGAAGTGAGTTGTTATTCCACCTAATGCTAGGGATTGACACTATCGACAGTACGTACAACGTTTATAAATGATTAACCATCTATTATTTATTACTCCTATGCTACGGCTACGGCGAATTTACGCGCTCTCTTTCGCACATCGCTTGACGTCTCGCTGAGAAACAGAGAGCGCGCGAAGTGTAGTTCACTTTATCGCGACAATGACGCCGAGGCATTAGAGCTTGCAAAAAAAAAAATACTATCACGTATTTCCACGTACAAATTCTGGAAACTATGTATCCTTTCTCGATATCTAAAGGGGCGACAGAGCCGTTACAAAGCAGCTTAGAGAAGAATTAATCTTTTTTTGTTCGGCACCCCAGTTGCGTAGTACACTTTCTATCACAATCCGAAGGGTTTTGAAGGAAATCCATAACTGATTACATCAAATGTTTGAAATATTCGTCGGCTGACAACGTATATACCCTGCTGATCATTAATATCTGACGGCACCTTTTCCTTGCTCATATAGGATGATGTAGCCGTAATTGATACATTTAGGTACAAGAACTGCATTGTTAACCTGAACTATTTCAATCTTCCAAATATAATTCTAGGTAGATACTAGCTATACAAGATTAACGAAGGAGTTTCTTGCCGGAATAGACCAATTGAAACAGCGTAACTAGACTCGACTGCCTACTATTGTCTCATATTGTAAGGGAATGCACTTACCGTCATCGTCAGCGGACAGCGGCCCAACGGTGCCGAAGAACCTTTTGTCCAGGAGCTGCAGCAGCTGCAGCGCGCTCTCGTGCACGGGCGCGCGGGGGCAGCCCGTGCACATCAGCGTCACGTTGATGATGGCCGTGTAGTGGTCGCACGGGTACTCCCTGACATGAGAAAAGAACTTGCTCAAAAACATTTATTTGTTTACTGTTTGGCCCTACTTGAGGACGGCTCATTGGGTATGACAGGTTGTGATTAAAAGTTGAAGGAGATGTGCCGAAAATTAAGATAACATTCTAAACTGTCGATCAACTCTACTAGCTCTGACAAGAAATACCTCAACTTTGTCAAAACAGTAAAGAAGAACCACAAGTACAAATTTAGCTCAAATAATCGCTTCATAACATTCATAATCAGCCTATAATGTTCCCATCCCTCTGCTGGGAGTCATGCCTCCTCTCTGTGAGAGGCAGTGGGCCGTAGTCCAGGGCATGCTCAGTGAGGGTTGGCCGCTAAATACACGCCAATAACAAGTATAAACATAATTTTGCCTATAATAAGCATTCAAATTTTCATGGAAAGTCACATTTTATTTCAACGACTCTTTGGTGTTTCCTCAGTTATTGACTAATTTAATAAGAAACCCAATTACCTAAATAATAATACGCTTAAATTATATTGAACTCCTTTGACGTAGGGTTTACCGTCAGTTCGTCAGCAATCAGTTTGACGAGGCGATGTTCGCTAAGTACGATACAGATAGTGCCATCCACGAAGAAGCGCCCCACTTTTCTTCCTAATCGCTTACAGTACAAGTGTGCAACATACCGCTGGTGTTTTAGTTTTGTTGTGTTTACTAATTACACACTCAAAGGTATTAGTGCGTGTTGACAATACTAAAACCTGCGGAATGTTGCACTGCTGTAGGTACTGTAAGCGTTTAGGAAGAAGAGTGGGGCGTGACTTCGTGGATGGCACCATCGGTACGCGAAATGTGAAAGCTCATCTGTTTTCAATCAAACAAATCAATCAAGCGATCCAGAAGTATGTTTAATCACATCACCGACATGCTCGCGTAGTGCTGTACTATATAATCTAGATGGCGTTAATACCAGTTTTAAGTTTTCACTTGTGTCGGCAGTCGCCATGACAGCCCATTTTATTTAAAAAGCTGGACAAGTGTGGCTAGGACTCCCGCCCTGAGGGTTCCGTCCCAAAGTTCTGCTCGCTCGGCCATCCGAATTTCCAATTCCGGATGGAAGGACAAACTTAACTTTGCAATTGATATATAACCAATTTTCGGATTTTTGTCTTTGCTTGAACTGTAAGACCTTGCTTCTCACCAAACTTTATGCTGTTAGGTCTACGGGAAGTACCGGCTTTAGTTTATTTGCAAGTGCAACATGTGCGGCATAAACGGCCGTATATATTTATGGCGTTGACTTTAAAGTTTGATTTTCTTTACATCTCCAAGGGACCGTAGATCTAACTTGTTGATATCTATTTCAACTTGATACCTCCACGCGGTGAAAATGGTATTAACAGACAACGAAGTCTTTCTATAAGAGTTCCAATGTTTCGGATACGGAACCCTATAAAAGATTATTTGAATTTATTATCTGCCTGTCTGTCTGCCACCTTTAATGACGTAACGGCTGAACAGATTTAGATGGAAGGTATACGGATAGGCCATAACCTGGGTTAGGACATAGGATACTTTGAATCTCGATAGTACACTCCTGTGTAATAATTTCCGTTAATTAAGGCGAAAGCGTTAGCCCACGAAATTCAAATTTTCTTACAAATGAAAAACATTTGACTTGTAAAATTCATTTTTTTAAAGTTACTATTGGCTCTGTAGAATCACGAGCGTCCCTCTCTCACCACCGCGCCCTGAGGGGGGCTTAAAACTTGTTGCATAAAGATGAAATTATGATAAGTTTTCCAGGAATGTTTTCTCATTTCGTTCGTGGAACTACATTATTAGCTACATAATACCTATGAAAGACGCAGTATATTAAATGTGCCTTCATTTCATTGGAATAGCTCGCGGAAAAGGCTTGGCAGATTGATTGAGCACGGACAGTTTGCCGACTTGAGCTCAAGTATCTCTATAATATAGGTCTCTGATTCTTTTTCTTATTTTTCTTTCCTTCTTTTGTTGTTTCTGTGTCTTTGCTTATTTCAATTCGTTTTATAAGGTGAAATCCTAGTGGTTCGTTTCTGGACTTGTGCTTTGGGTTTTGTCATATCTATAGGCCAATAAGCACGTTCTGTGTTCCTTTGGTCGTAGCGAACCATAATTTTATCTGTAGAAAAAAGTTAAATTAACACAATCACCCGAGGCAAAACGGGCACCTTGCTCCTTTTGCCCCGCCCGAAATGCCTCCAAAGCCATATAAAATAAATATTTACAAAATCGAAAGAATATTTGGTAATTTGTAATTTATGTAATAACAGAATTTAACACAACCACGAATTAGCAACAACACAAGATATATATATAAAAATAAGATAATCAAATGCGTCAACTTATGTTTTTTCGTTGTATCCACGCCGTACGTGCAGTTAGCACATAAAACTACATGACAAACGATCCCACGAGTTCTGAAAGTCTCGGTTTAGTATTCTTCGAAGGAGATGGAGTCCGTCTTAGCCCACGTTCGCACGGACGTACAAATATCGCGGCGGGATCTAATTGCTCACTGGATTTTCAACTGTCGGTGTTGAGCCGAGTGTTGAATATCCAACAGAGTGTATCCCAGCGCGTTGAAAACACACACTGGTTGATTTTCAAATCTCGGTGCTTATCAGAGCGATGAAAAATACAATGTGCGAAAAAAAATTGGGCGTACTCCGGGGGCCCGCAATGCCCCGGCCTCCCCTAACTGATACTAGATGTCCAAACTGAACCTATTTTCCAACATTTGCCTTGTGTCTAATGTAAAACCGATTTACCGAATCAAATCATGAAGTTCCGGAATGAACAAAGACTACTAAAGATAAGATCTGATTTTACGTCTATGTCATGCTAAATCTAATGCTTTACTAGAACAAAAGGAAATAAACCTGCGACGTTTGTGGTAAAGAAAATATTGCATAAACGGGCGTGCAGCAGAGCAAATATTTATGTAATTTCGTTTTTAAATTTGAATAGGTTGTGTGAAAAAGAATGTTAGATCATGTATTCGACCTGTATCTGATTGCCAGTCATATACAATACTTATCTAATTGATAATATTGATTTGATCATTATTGAATTGAATACCTTTCGTGTCTGAATAAAAAAAAGCCAAACATATGCGTCCAAATTAAAACATTATCTGTCAAATGATTTGTAAGTCTTATCAATCAGTAACGAAATATAAATTCCAGCGCGGGCTGCGTCAAACGGATTCCCGAACGTAATTGTAGCTTATTCACTAAGGGTATAAAGCAGTATGGTCACGGACGCTTTTTTGAATCCCGAGCGTAACAAAGGATTCTACTAGGGCTCCATAGAGTAGCGAAGGAGCTCTCAAGACTAGAATTCTAAGTGCAACGAGGGATTCAAGCTCGCCCAGTACGAAGACACTTACGATCGTGATCACAGAAAAAAAAACGATGACTAATCCTCCTCTATCTACCAATATCACTGTTTTATGAATCAACTTTTATTTTTCTATGAGGAATTATTGAAAGTCGACAAATATTCTTACATTTATTAAGCTACATCCAAAAACCATACCTACGTACACCGTACACGCCATCGCCAAATATCAGAATTTGTAGGTCACTTGTTCAAAACTTATAAGTATAGTCCAAGAGCTAGATCAGGCAACGGAAGGAACACGGGTGGGTTTTAGTCAGTAAAAGTCTGACACGCCCTCCCGCTCCGCCCAGAGCGGGAGAAGTTATTTGCTAGATCGAAGATTTTTCGTAATCTCTTCGATCTAGCTCTTGGACTATACCTTATAAATTATTGAACTTACTATATCTTCTAAATTAAGACCCAACTAAATCTGTGACTTGGCGAAAAATTGCGACTTTTTAGCGACAAAATTTGGGAGAAACGAGAAACACATCTTCGCTAGGTGCCTTAGTTTTTGACTTCAATTGGGTCAAGCTGTGGAGATGCTCCCCAGATCGCCCACCTATAAACCCTTACAAGTTTTAGTTAATATACTCTTACGTAATTATGCTTCGCAAAATTTTGCCCCTAAATAATCGCTCGCAAAATAAATACATTATAGTATCTCGCTAGGTCCCTACAGTACGCGGTCGTTAAAGCACGTGAAGTTTTCGAGAGATAGTCACACTGTATACTGATTAACTGCGTAACATTGTGTTTATGGAAAGTTTCGAAGTCGAAGCAAACGAGTTTTGTATATGAAAACCTTACGAAGTTGGGTTACTAACAGGTATCTTCCAGAAACTTTTCGCTCTAAATGCAAACGTTCACACGGAACTCCCAGCGTCATCTATGAATGGCCGAAAGTGAACAATAAATTCGAACAATAAAATTCCTAACACTAAGCCGAATCTGGACGCTGCGCTGATCCTAACACACTGGAAAAAAGATATAAAGCAATGAGAGATTTCGCCTACCGATTGAAATTCTCCTTCCATATTTGGAGTACAGTCCACCCTAGACAGCGCTAAGTAACGCCATCAATGTTCTGCAATGTGCGCTAAAATACGGCAGCATCTTTAACCGATGACGCCTATACCGCCTACAGTGTGAAACAACGAGTTAACCAACAGCCGGTAGATGGCGTGAAGCGCCACGTTCCGACCGGCGACGGCGAGATTGCGAACTAATCCGAACTGTACCGAATTCGACGTTTGCTTGTGTCAACAGCGCCGTCATGACCTGCTGACTTACTACACTGCATGTGGATAGGTTTGAGGTTTTCATATCTATTACAAAATTAGGTCATAGTCTCCCTGTTGATGCAAACTATCGCTTTAAATGTCTATTTTTGTATTCTGTGTACGGTCAATAACGAATGCACTTGCATGAGGATACCTCTCAGAAAACCCCAACACTTCCGTCGGACAGGATGAACGGCATAGTTTGAATTGAAGCCAGTCATTCGATAGTTCATTATCTTAATGCTTGACTGAATAATACCTTTTGAACTGGAACTGAAGTTTATCGGATCAGATAATTGAACAAACAGCTTAACATGATAAACTTACCGTGCACTGAATATAGTGGCGAGTGCCATGTAGCAGCCGTCGGCGACGCGCGAGGAGCCCGTGAAGCACGTGTCCACCGCCCAGTCCAGCAGCGGCCCGATGTCGGGGTTGCAGTCCAGGAGCAGGACTATAGTTTCTCGCGCCAGCTCGAATATCTGTCAGGAACGGTGTGTGCTAGTAAACTTATCTGTTATGTACATTTTTTGACATACCAAAAATTAAAGCTTAAGGCGTAAGCGCTCATATAGAGAAAAACTTTTTTTTTGTCGTGTTGTCACTACCCCCACATCATTGTTTAGCGCTGCACAGAATACACCTTTCCAATTTTCATAGTTATAGTGCCAATAGTCTCCCAGTAAAAAGGCCGGACGGTCGAACAGACGGACGCCGGACGGTCGAACAGACGGACGTGGCGAAATTAAGGGTTCTATACTATGGTTTATACACTTTTGCCTGTGGCTTCACGTTGTATGATTATAATTCTGTAAATAATATTTGTTATGGTCGCAAAACATATTTAGATTAACATACAACCTGATACTGTCGTGTAAATTGAAAAAAAAACGTAAGAAATTTTAAATTTCGAAACTAAAATTTTCCTGTTTTTAATAGCTAAATTATGCTATAAAAAATAAATAAAATAAAATTCATTTAATTCGGAATAACCCATATTACATCAAATAAAATTTCACAATAATACAACAGAAATAGAATAAAATATCAATGCAATTAATATAAACGAATGAGTAGATACAAATTATATAGGTCATAAAATTAAAATAAAATATGAAATGCAATTAAAATAAACGAATAAGTAAAATTTTATGTCAAATTATAAGGGTCAAAGAATAAAAAATAACTATTTCTTGTGAAAACAATGCAATGATATGCATGCAAGCTGTTGAACGTTGAAGACATGAGTTTGATTTAAACTTGGACATTTCAGATTCAGAAAAAAATATCTCCGTTCTGATTGTTTTTTTTTTAATAAACAAAACTGTAATTATTTTAACTTTTTAATCAAAGGGAAATATTAAGAAAAATCTTTTTATAATCGTTTTAATATTGTTCCTTTTAGATACTTAAACATTCATGTTTACTTTAACAACACAACTGAACGTGATGTTACGACATACCTTATCATTGGTGGAGGAGAGCATCTCGCTCAGCCACGGATAGAGCGAGCCATCCTCAGCCAGCGCCGAGGGGGCGAAGCAGGGGCCACAGCACACCACGGCACTCATGGCCTACACAACAACATAGACAACAAAATAAGCATTTTTTGCAAAGTTCGCTCATTGTTACACGAGACTGAACGATGTATAATGTAAGAGCGTGCGACCTATTGAACTGCGGGGTTGTGAGTGCAAGCTACCGCACCGCCGTCATTTACCATGCGCCCTCTAACCAAAACAGGACACTGTCCCTACACCCCTCTCGTGTTGGCCGGATCACCCTCAACTCCCCCTCCCGAGCTCACAAGAGCGCCTGCCGCAATGAAGCTGCAGGAGCAACAAGTAGCCGGGTGTGTCGCGTGATCGCGTCATACTTATCAACAACACTTCCAAGGCTGAAAATTGTGTTTCGGCGTTGTCACGCGTACAGTAGGCCGCACGTTAGTGATAATAACACATTAATCATGAGCTAACCTAGCGTAGTACGGAGTTCAAATATCGTAAGAGCCCAGCTTTTGGTTTTGTTACTGCAGCTGATGTGCGGCCTACACCCCCTTATCTAAATAAAGTTATTTAGATTTTTGCGGCTCGACACAGTCATTTGAAGCGCAGAGCAAAACACGCAATGAGTGTTATTTTCGTGACCCTCGGGTAAATCTCATGGAGCGATTTTGCCGACATAAAGCTCCTCGTAAAATGTTCTACTCCTCTTTAGCTACATATCGACATTCTAAGGAGGTCGCGGCCGCCCATGTGTTTGTGTGCAGCTCCATTAAATCACCCGAAGTCAAGAACAATACTTAAGTATTGAAACAACGTTATGATAAGATGTTTTTAAGTGCGTTTGTCGTTCATTTCATAAACAATACTCAAAGGACTTTTTGCCGTGCGTATGCATACCACTGAATGAGGCGCTGTGATTGGTTAACGTTGTGATGCGACTCGGGTTGCCTGATAGTTGTCAGATAAACAAACGTCAAGATTATAATCTATACCTAATATTATGATGAACACCTCGTTGCCATGGTCAGCATGTGTTGATTTTTCTACAAGGATCTTTTGACTGTTGGCAAACATTTGTGCCATTGAGGTTGGCTGGTGAAAACTTTAGATACATGGCACTAGCATAACATTCACCTGTCAAGTTTGTGTTGTGTTTCAGCTTCTCTTGTTGACTGCGTTTTTTTTAATAATATTGAAAGAACTGTTGTGAAAAAACATATATTCGACAGCGCGCATAAGTGAGTTAAAAGCTGAATTGAAGGAAACCAGGTGCATCTTTACGAGGAAAGAAAGCAGACCTTGTCAAATCAAAAGTTCCTAAGAAAATTCTTCTATTTTGGTTAAAGCTATGCTAGCGCCTCAAAGTTACCAACCCCATTGTTTTGTAAAATTTCTAGAAAAAACAAGATGGCGGCTTTATTTCTAATTTTCGCCGCGTGCTAAAAGACCCTCGTAGCTCTTTAAGCGTAGCGTCAAGTAACCAACTAGCAATTATGTGCGTTCGTGACCGCATAGCGTCGTTTGTCCTTCAAGTCTTGCTCATGAGTAGGTTTTGTCGCTGTGCGGTGCACTATGAGACCTCTCAGTAATGTTCATGAATACGGGTATTAGCCTAAAGTCCCATTTACACGATACAAGTTTCTTGCCCGTGGTTTACAATAAAATTGAAGCAACAAATACCTTGCATCGTTTAAACACCGTTAAGACGGTGCAACTCTTATTGTTGCTTCAATTATGTATGAATGCCACAAGCAATTTAACCGCACCGGGTAAACCAGGCTTAACTATTCTTAGTGTGACAAATTAAGTTGGAAGAAGCTGCTGTCACACATACCCTGAGTGCAGAGAGGTTGAGTCTCTCGTCGTTCTCGTGCTGCGGCGGCTGCGGCACCAGCGAGCCTAGGTGTCTGACCAGCGGACCGCACCAGCCCGAGAACAGCGAGAACAAGCTGCGCAGGAGTTCCTTCTTCATCAGCGACCCGTACTTTTCCACTGTGAGTAAACGGAACGTTTTAATGAACTGTATTTTTTTCATTGAACTATTGGGTTTGGATATAATATAACTTTTAAATGACATCTATTCTTAATTTTAGTCAGTTGACATTGAATAATATTTGTGCTTTTACTGTTTCATTGGATGTGAGTTATGTAAGGTCTGTCTTTTCAAAATTTGCAAAAGATGTAAACTACAATGGCCGCTCGAAATTGTCTATGTTTAGAGATGCGGTCGTATAACTTATATGTTTTGGTGCTATCGATGTTACGATTTTTTTAAGTGTTCCATCTACTGATGTATGTTATATTGAGTAACTTTAAAATCAAAAACGATTTTTATTGTAATTCCATAATTTAAACCGTGAGTGAGCCCCAAACTGGTCTTCTCCGCCGGTAAAACGGAAGCTCAAGCGCAAGCCTAAATGGTCCGGTTATATATATCCGGTTATAATGATTAATGGTCCGGTTATAAGGACTTTTGAATTTTTTTAATATACTAGCAATGAAGTGTTGTCAGGTGTTGGGATACTTACTATTAACCCGTAATTGAAGGGAACCCGATTTTTTTTAAATTTTATTTATTTTTTTTGAATTTAAAGCTGGCGTGAAAGTTAGCCAGTCGAGAACCGGTAGGGCCGTTCGAACTTTAAGTAGCGCTCGATGCTTTTTTGACAACTTCGAAGAAGAGAGTCTTGCCTGCACTGCTCCTGCACGACCTGCACGCTTAGCATGACCACAAAAAAAAATGGGATTTGTCATCGGAAGAATAGACAAAATGACAGATAAACAACCACACTCAGTCATTTACTCTATTCTTTCGTCGCCAAAACCCGTAATTAATTGTGGTCATGCTAAGCGTGCAGGAGCAGTGTAGGCAAGACTCTCTTTTCCCGTTTATGTGGTTGTCATGCTACGCGTGCAGGTGCTGACTGCTGACAAACAACTAAGTACTTTGAACCAGAACCGGCACTGGAATAGGAAAACCAGTGCACTTTTTGGAACAAAGACTAATCATCTTTAATGTCAGTGCGTCCGTCAAGGCAACTTTGTAATAATAGAGATGCCAAATTTGAAATTGGTGTTAGTTATCTACGTTTCTTAAAATAATGCCTTTAAAAATTAAAGGAGATAGAAACTCGATAAACCAGGCCTCAGTTATCTGCATCAGGACTCGATCATGTTGCGAAAAATATATAAGAAAAATAATGTAATATTGTAGGTACACACAGCAAAAGACATGAAAATTCGACATAGCTAAATAACAGCTTTTTGTATTTTTCACCGACTTCAAAAAAGGAGGAGATTCTAAGTTCGTCTGTATGTATTTTTAATGTATATTCATCGATTTCTCCGTAATACTGAGCCGTATTATTTATTAACTTTGCAAGGGTGGTTTTTGAGTTAGCTTCAATAATACTAATTTTTTCCACATATTATAATGTGGATGATGTTTTAATAACTTCTTGTCAGTGTTGATATAATGTCGATGATAAACCTATGACACTATTCAATAAGGAAAAAAAGGCAGCGTCTCTATTAAGTAGAACGCGGGCTAGTTCCAACAGCATCTTGAAGATCCTAGCCGAAAAGTATTAAATACTCCTTGTTTAATAGTCGATATTTATTATGTCAATCACTAGCATTTCAATGACAAGATAAACTTAGATGAAGTAAAAAAGGATGACGGCCGTTTGAAATTTGAAAATTTTCAAAATCCATCCCAGTTTTCGCTTTTATTGATAGATATAATAGTGTATTTAAAAGTTTAGAAACACGGACAGGATGTAAAAGTGAGTGTGATAATACGTGTATCCTATTTAGTGCGTATTTAATCAGTGACACGCAGATATCGCGTTCAATTCCCAGGCAAGTTCAATGTTATTGCTTTTTGCAAATCGCGACCAAATCCAGATTAGTTAATTTTTAAAGGACCAATTATCAGTGAAGTTCTAACAGTGAGTATTTTACTGTCAACACTGTGAAATTCAATAAATTCCTTCAATGGAAAAGATTATTGGGATTTTAACGGGTTCAAATCATCACAGAGTTCATTAGTATTAATATTGAACACAATAAAGGCCTTTAGCCTAAGTTACATATATTTCATACAGTTTTTTCACTCTCCTGTAAAGTAGCAATTTTTGACTTACGTCCTGTTAGAGCTACACTGACGCAATGTGTTTTTTAATGTAGAATGATTTCAAACACACTGTAAGTAGTTTTGAATAAATTGAATTGAATGATCTCTATTAACAGGATTCGAACTAGTACTGTGCAAAATATTCTTAATTTGTTCGACTATGAAAACTTTGGCTAAACTTAACAAATGGCGAAGTCGATATGACACATTAGGCTTGGGTTTTCTACGTACGCTGTTCCGTCATATAAGGGTCGCAAAATTACAGCCGTCATGGAAGTCTTACTTTTGACCGGTGTTTGACTTAACGGTGTCAAAACACGCTCGCAATATGGACCCTAACTGCCAATTGCTCCCGCTAGTTGTTCGAGATAACGAAGAGGTTATAATAAAAAGTTAAAGGTCCGAATAATTTTAAATTGTAATATTAAATACATTACAGGAGACCGTACTATCGCATTAGGTAATATAACCTGTAGTGATAGTAATCATTGGTAGTATGCAGGAACGCAGGCGTGCACTAATTCACAAAAAAAAAACATCGCAAGCAACGGGAAAATTCTACTTTACAAGCACTTTACCGTCTCAAAACATTTGGTTGTGTTTTTATTTTTAGAGCTGAAGATTATAATTAAAAGAATTTTTTACAGGTCATAGAATTAAACGAATGAAAAAAAACATTGATTTTAGTGCTATTTACTTTTAAAACACATTTAAACTACCTAGCTTCTACTGCTACTTCTACCTAGGGCAAGTCATCCAGCTCGGTAACACAACTTTGAGAAAGAAGCCGACAGGAGGATCAAGTTGGGTTGGCAGCGTTTGGGAAACTTTATCACGTCTTCTCGTCGCCTATCCCGCAATGTTTGAAGACTAAGGTCTTCTACCAGTGCGTTCTGCCCGTTTTAACATACGGTGCCGAAACGTGGACACTGAGTCGGGCTGGTTGACAAATTCAAGGCGCTCAGCGCGCTTTGGAGCGGAGTATGCTCGGAGTATCTTTGAAGGAGAAAATCAGACATGAAATTATCCGGAAAAGAACCGGAGTTACCGACATAGCTTGCAAGTAAGCAAACTGAAGTGGCAGTGGGCTGGCCACGTTTGTCGAAGGACCGATGGCCGGTGGAGCAGACGAGTCCTGGAGTGGAGACCGCGTATCGGCAAGCGTAGTGTGGGACATCTCCCGGCTAGATGGACCGACGACATAAGTAGCTGGGACAGACTGGATGCTGAAGGCGGAGGACAGGGCGTTGTGGCGCAGCCTGGGAGACGTCCAGAATGGACTGCGGTAGGCTGAGTTGATTGTGTTATACGTTATCATAAACTTTTTTGTAGCCAAATACGCTTTGTACTGATACGTTTAAACTGTCTTGTGACATTGTCAACAATCTTTGGTAACCAAGTTAAAGCTGTACCATTTTGTACGTGTTTACAAAAGTAAAGATTTTTATTCACACCTCAACAGGTATATCTGACTTTGCCTTTACCACTTGTAAATTACAACGTCAAAGCTTCAGTTTCAACAAAAAAATTACAGTTTGATGTGACAAAAGTCATCATCTTCCTGCCCTGCTCCCTGTGACGTGTGGTCGGCGCAACACTTCTCCCACTCTCCCTGTCTACCGTCACGGTGTCATTCACTTCCTTCTCTTTCATATCATTCCTCACACAGTCCATTCACTTTCTTCACAGTGCGAAAGTGATGAGTGTTTTCGTGTGTAGTGGGTGTTTTCGCGGTATACTAACATGGGAAGCTCTTGATGAGCTCGGTGACGAAGTCGGCGAAGGTGATGCGTTGTTCGCGCGCGGCGGGCGCGTCCTTCTCCGCCTCCACCTCCAGGCACTGACGCACTCCGTCCAAGTACTCCGTCAGCGTCGAGTGTAGGCACCCACCCTCCAATGCAAACGCACTGTGCACATAAGGAAAAGATAATATTTTGCAGATCATTTCTTCCATCATCAGATGGGAATAAAATACGTTCAAAATTCAGTCGCAATCTCATCTCAGTGACGATCAATGTCAAAATCTTGTCAAAAATGTAGGTAAACTACAGGTATTTTTGATCAGATTGAGCATAAACACATGAATTATTATGAGAGAAATTTTCTTCGTGTTAAAATGCAAAACGTGGTGACATTTTGTTAACATTATAAACCTCCTATCTAGCTTTGGATGTTTACCGTACCCACCTGTTTGCGAAAGTTTTTTTCTGAGCGATGAGCAGCAGCATCTTGTTGAGATGCAGCCGCAGCGCATCGCGGCGTCGGCGCCGACGCATGTTCTCTTGCTTGCGGTCTACCGCTTCACGGAGCAGCGGAAGTAACTCCTCCATTAAATCTCTGAGCAGATAATGTTATAGCTAAGAATATGCCATTTTGTAAGTTTTCATTTAATGACTGTGCCCAGTTACTCGCGGAATGGAAAAGGGATAAGCATCTGAAAATGATCAATATTATGAATGTAATATAAGCCCAAGTACGTACGGGCGATTTTTTAACGCAACGATTTTTATCGTGCACTGAATCTTCAACGTTCGGTGTTGAGCCGAGTATTGTAAATCCAACAGTGTTCATCCCAGCACGTCACAAAAACATCCAGTGCGCAATAAAAAAAAACCGCTTTTATGAGGGCTAAAACTTCGTAAAAAGACGTGCGTCTCCTTTTCGAAAATGAGAATTGGTATTTACTTTACTTTTTAGCTTCCCCTTTCGTCCCGCAAGTGTATAGATGCCTCCTATAACTGTTTATAGGTAAAGATAGCAATGTGCGTTACTTGAGTGCGTCCGGGTTGATGTTCCCGCAGGCGGCGACGGCGGCGTCGCGCACCTCGGGCACCTCGCAGCGCGCCAGCGGCACGGCTAGCTTGTGCAGCGAGCCCGGCGCCGCCGCCGCGCCGCGCGCCTCTCCGCCGCTGCGCTCGCTTAGCGAGTCCGGCGATGAGCTACGTCCACACACACGCATTACCAACATATTCACACAGAAATATACCTTGAATTTAATCACGGTCAAGAAATACTTGAATAAGGGACTTATTTTCGATAATTACTTGAATTTTTTACGTTCAGATCAAAATGAAATAGTTTGAATTAGAGAACAAGTAATTTAATCAGCTGTTGGAGGTAAAAAGCGACAAATTGCACATCTGTATACAATCAGAGAACACATAATAATTTCTTACAACAAAACAGTTAAGCTTACCTAACTACTTCTATAACTAATAAAAGCAAGTATAAATAATATTGAGTTGACAATATAAGGAAGCGTTATCAACATAAAATAATAAGGACGTCACCAACAAAGCGCTGCAAATGCCAACAAAATAATGAGACACACGCGTATGTACATCATTCTAACGTATTCTGTTAACACGTACGAGTACGAGCTGCCGCCCTCTGTCACATTTGCTTGCAAGTGCGCGCTCGAGGACGACGCGGGAACTAACATTCTACCGTTCAATGAAGAGTCGATGTCTGGCACAATATAATGCAATAGAGTGCCAGCGACTACAACCGATGATGCATTCAAGAGGGTCATAGATCAAGACAAAGTTCACAATTAGAGAAATTAATCAAAAAGCGAACGCGCACGTTACAAGCAAATGTTACATTCTCGATGATTTTATGAATTAGTTATTTGTACCCAATGGTTGATTATGTTAAAGTCGCACAATTGTGACGTTGGCTATTCGTGCATACCATGGATTTCTCAAATGAAATAATGATTCTAACTATAACTTCAATTAACTTATTTTTTAGCTATTTAATAACTGCTAGTTCTACACTTGCTTGAGCTGATAGTTCAATTCTATTCTTTCTCTATATTTCACAATTGGGAACCAGGGTTTAACATTCGAATTTAAACTAATTATGGGTAATCATGCCAACGATGGTACTAGAACACCTAACAATACATCAAACTTGTTGAGTGGCCACAGCACTACGTGATGTGTCGTTCGTGTGTCGATGTAGTATCTAACAACGAGTACAGAGCTGACGGGTGTACTTGTTTGGAATGATCATGTTCGAGTAGTAGCACATTCGTGATGAAGAGAACTTGTGCTGTGTGGCAACGGATTAATTATTTATGGTTGATTCGATATTCTATTGGATAAGACTAGAAATGAACATTAAAGGGTAGAAGATAATAATAAGTGATTTACTAGAACATAATCTATTGTGAAGTGTTCTACTTCATCACAAATGGGAACTGCCGTCACGTCTCTTAACATAGCAATAAATAGGAGAATAATACGTCAGATTATGTACAGCTATAGGCAAAGTAATATTACCCCCACAGTGTCTCCGGACACGCCGAGAGGAAGAGCGCACTGGCGGGGCAGAAACAAAACTTTATACAAATTAAAATAAAGAAAACCTCGTGATAGCCGCGTGGTCCTAGCTCAGTCATTCAGCCAGCCGCGGGTACTGCTGCACACATCCGCATATACTAGCAGGAAGGGGCAGCACGAGAAGTTCTAACTGTTTACCAAACTTGATGCTGATGCGGACCAAACAATAGAGAACCGAAAACATGTAAGAAACAATGTAATGTCTGCTCGAAGAAGACATAGAGCAAAATAATTGTGATGAACATTCATGTTGACAGCTTAGGAGGTGTATACAAAGAGAAGTAATACACACAGAAAAAATCCCACCATTATCTTTCATTCGTTTTGAAGAATTCAGCGAATTGGAAATTATCCACGTCATTTACGAACGCCCCGGCTAAATACACAATTCTCAAGAAAGTCTTACTATAGCTGCCAAAGACAAGAAACATATTACGTCAGGCATAAGGGTTATAGACTCGGCACAAACATCTGTGGGCTCCGTCTTACCCTCCTGGCTGCTTGAGTGCTTGAAGCAGTAACACAGGTCCACAAATATCTCCGACGCGAAGCAATTTTCTTTACTTTTTTTCAAATAGTTGCTGACTAGGTCGTTAATGAAATATAATTTAGAACAAGGCTGCTCAGCTCAACCTCAGGCCCGCTGGTCAGAAAGTAGCCCGCCAGCGTATTTGAATTTGCCCGCCAACAGCTGTCAGTTGGTCAGTGATAGTCTTTTTGAACAGGTTTCAGGATTTCAAACCAGATCGAAAAATATTTTGCAGTTTATGAACTCATTCTGAATTCAATGTCCAGCTAAAAATAAAATAAATCCAAAACCACACTTCTCTGAAACTGGTTTTTAGTGAAACAGTTTCTTCATAACCATATGAAAATGGAATCAAAAGAAGACTGCTGCATCTTGCTTTGCAGAATTCAAGCAGATTTGTTATACATTTTATTCTGTAAAAAATTGCTTTCAACTTTCAAAACCAATAAAACCAATACCTACCGTACTTCAATAATAAACATATTTCTGGCTTGATTTTACCATCGATCTGAAATTTGTCGCTAAACATTGATAAATTGTAAGCACCACAAAAACCTCTTCAAAGGTCTCATTAAAGTTTTTTATTAGATTATTAATAAACTGAGTAACTAAAAGTTTTGTTTCGTTTTAATAGTTAGGTGTCCACCATAACTGTAGGCAAGTTTTATTTACAAAAGATAATCTTAAGTCTTCAAAATTGGTTGAGCAGCCTTGATTTAGAACAATAATATGTAAATTGCAAAACACGCTCTTGGTATTACGTAGATAGTGCAAACTAACGGGGCGACCCTGTGAGCTGTTATCATATACTAAGCGCACAATACTCGCTGTGTAATGTATTGGGAGATTTATGTTTGTTTTATTAAATATTTATATTTAATTTAACTTTGTATATTATAACGGAATGCGTTCAAGTAGCTGCTTATCATATGCATAGCTGTATATTGCGCACTTTTAGGGGCAATCTATCCTAAAGTAAGTATTTCTGTCCTCTATTCACAGAAATCTAAGTTTTATATGCAGAGATTTTCAGTTGAGTTCTCTGTGGCAGCTGCATCGACCGTTACAGTTAAGAAGTTTGTTTTTTAGAAATCCACTTCGAGTTTTCGAGTAAATTGTTCATTGTCAAAAATCATTCAGATTGATCCATTGGAAATACACTCGAGAGCAATGAATCCGGGTCACTTAAAGAATGTTAAAAATCTCGGAAACTAAAAGTGATAGGTTAATGCAATAAATTGTATTTAATAGACAATGTAATACTCCTTAAATGAAAGTAAAAAAAATATGAGTCACCATACATTTTATTAACACAAAATTACATAAAGAAAAAAACTGCTGATCTCTCCTTAAAACAAAAATAGGAAACATGAAATTTTTGAACTTTATTACGATTTTCTTGAATTTTAATACTTCGTATTGCCTCCTCGTGCTTCCATTACTGCGTTTACGCGGTTTGGCATGCTGCACACCTAGTTCCTTATACGATTTTGGGGAATATTCTCCCATTCCTCTGTGAGAGCAATTTTGAGCTCACGAAGCGTGATTGGGGGAGGGTTTCGTTGTTTTACGCATCTGCCTAGCTCGTCCCAAGCATGCTCGATCGGGTTGATATCCGGGCTGCGCGCTGGCCACTCCATACGAGTAATGTTCATCTCTTGAAGGTAGTCATTCACAATCCTACCTGTATGAGGTCGGGCATTGTCATGCATAAATATAGCATCCTCACCTAAATTGATCATAAATGGACCAACGTGATCATTGAGGATTTCTTCCACATATCTTACGCTAGTTAAAGAGCCGTTTTCTATGATCACCAGCTCTGTGCGACTTTCAGAAGAAATTCCGGCCCACACAAGTACAGACCCACCACCGTAGGCTACTTTTTCTTCGATGCATGCTTGCTTGAATCTTTCCCCTGGTCTTCGATACACTCTGTGTCTTCCATCGTGCTTGTAGAGCATAAATTTTGATTCGTCGGAGAACATAACTTTTGACCAATCTTCAATACTCCAATTTACGTGGCTCTGGGCATATCTTAGTCTTGAAATACGATGCCCACGCTCCAGTTTAGGGCCGTTTGCAGGTCTAAGGGGTTTTAAGTTAGATTCAGCAAGCCGACGTCTTACTGTCCATGCACTTGGGTTACTTCCTCCGAGGCGTCGAAACTGATTTGTGAGTTCAGTTCCTGTGAGAAAGCGATTTCGAAGCATGGTGTTCACCAAGTATCGGTCTTCTCGTGCTGTGGTACACCTGGTTCTGCCCGTTCCTGGTCTGCGTAGGTTAGAACCAGTTTCTTCGTAACGTCGGAGAACTCTTTGTACTGTTGACAGCGACACACCGACAGTCCTGGCTGTATCGCGCTGACTCCGGCCGGTTTCCAGCATTGTAAGTATTCTGGTGCATTCTTCAGGCGTAAGCGACATAATTTCAGCTTGAATAATGAATATAGAGCACTATCAACATGGTTTATGTACCCACATAAATGACAGATTACAAACAAAAGCAAAACCAAATGCTGTAATTTCGTAGTTCCATCTTCGAAAGTGGCCCTTTTTCAAATTTGATTTTTTTATGATATAACTTTACAATAACTAAGAAGTTTTAATACCTTCATTTAAGGAGTATTACATTGTCTATTAAATACAATTTATTGCATTAACCTAGCATTTTTAGTTTCCGAGATTTTTAGGATTCTTTAAGTGACCCGGATTCATTGCTCTCGAGTGTATTAGCATAAAAAGTTATATAGAAAGGTTGTACCAACATGGCTACAACGTTTGACCCGACTACGGTGAAGCAAAACGCAGGGTTTTGACCGGTATGTATGTATGTTCATTTATCCCCTCATAACTTCTAAGCTGCTTATCACAATTTGACAAATGAGGTATCTTTGCACGCGTCTTGATTGTCTATTATATTATAGGCTATTGGCTATGTGACGTCACTCTAATACCTACCCTAACAACACAATACATTCTAACAGTTGTAAGCGATCATAAGCTTTAGGACAAAGTGGCATACGACCACGGCTATTCTCTGAACATCACTATGAATATGTGTTAAATATATTACTTGTAAGTTGTTTATTTAATAGACGATAAATATTGAATAGTTTGTACATAACAATTTCAGATGAGAATATTTTCGTGATTCATACATTTTAGGGAGTGATTTTTCGGTCGGGATCGGGATTTTTTAGTCAGGTTTTTATTTGTTATAAATAAAAATCAATTGCCGCATGTCTGAAACATAACTTGAGAACGGCTCGCCCGATTTGGCAGTATTTTTTTTGTTGTGTTCGTAATTATCAGGACAAGTATTGCGTGACAGTAATTTTTATTCACCAGAAAATGTCGGTAATTTAGATCGGGCGACGCCGGGCACGCACGTCTAGTTTGTTATAAAGCAGAACAAGAAGAAACCTATGTTAGTAGGTTATATTTTTGTTTACAATCTTAAATAAAATGGTTGAAAGACTCTTGTGTATTGTGAGTGGATTTTAAAAACACATCTTCCCAAATTACGATGAGCATAATCGACATAGAGATCCCTGCTGAAAAACACACCCTATATACAGATATCTACTACAACCGCATCTACATATACAAACTTAGTAACATGCGCCGCAGAAAGTCCTAGCATAGTATCCAAGCTGCGTTCAATGTAACTATTGCCTAATATATAAAATAACTTATTTGTATAGTAAGTATCTCTATATCTTAGCGCTATATTAACACGATTTGTTACAACCCCCTCGCAAGCAGTCCTAAATTGGCATCTAATCGTATCATTCATTCATTATAAGACAGTATTAACACGTTGTCAATTACAAACATAAAACAGAAGGCTACATGTTATATACGCATGTATGGTGGTGACTGTGTGAGGTGTACTTCGCGGACGTGACCATCGAGTTACCGCACAAACACACCGTCGCGCGTCGCCGCCGTCACCCGGCGCGAGCGGCGCGGCCAACGCGGGACACATCGTATGGAATGCGCTAGCTGTGCTTTGACCTAGGCGTGATTGATGAGCGATGAGATTTACAGTGACCTTCCAATTATGGTACACACCCGGCAAGGCCACTGTACTGAGTTACCCACCATGAGGAAATGGCGTGTGTCGATTCCACCCTAAATATTGTAAAGCGCTCGAGTGAGATAAGTGTGCAACTTAAAAATAGTACGCGCGGTGTCGTCGAAATACTTTTAAAACTAAAAGAACAAACTGCGGAAGTCGCACAGAGCTGTGTCTTTGAACAATGTGAGAGACGGTATTGGGCCCGCTGGCAGGGATATACAGTGAACTGAGAGATGGAACCGACACAACTAAGTAATGATCAAAATCGAATGCGACGTGCACTTAGCGAGCGTCAATGGCCACCTCGTTCGTTTGTGTTGTCTGTGCGCGCGCGCATAGCTCAAGGGCAGCGTGAAGAAGCCGCCGGGCGCGTTGAGGCTCTCGCTGGACGAGCTCAGCGCGGCCAGGCCGGCCCAGCCCTCCGCCTCAGTGCTACGACAGACACACGCCGATACTTCTCTGGACCAGTGCACGAGTGGCCGAGCGGTGCCACTGGCGCACGGTACGTCCATAACCCCACGTGCGCGCTCACCTCTCTCTCCCTAAACTCGCCCCACTAACTTACATGTATACGAACACTTTTCTTTTTTCATTTCTCTTCAACCAATCGAGTGAAGCTTATTATATGGTTGACCAATAGATAAAAACAATTAATATTATAACTATGTAATGAGATATTTTTATTTGAGCTTTCATCCTGGTTTCTAAATAAACATTCAAGTTTGCAACAGGTACACTTGTGATTGTGAAACACTTGGTCATGAAATAAGTAAACACAAGGTGCATTTTGGAATGCTATTATAGAAAACTATATAGAAATTAGGTGTTAGAGAAGGTAAATCGTGTACATAATGAATAGTGTGGGTACTTAATACGAACTGTCGGTTTTTTCAAAATCAAAATCTGCGTATAATACGTCACGCCCTCAGACCCTCATTAATAAACCATACTCATTAGAGGTCACTCTTCTCTGTTTTATTTGATTGAAACGTCAAGTCATATGACAGCTGGTTTATTAATACAGGCCACAAGAACATCAACTTTAAAGTCGGCGCATAATGTCAATATAGTATTGTACACAATAGAGAACTACAAACTGTTGTCCGATAATATAGTAAGCGTTAGGTCTGGTTGTTGTCACATGCGAATACAGTGGTTGTCGCGTCGTATACGCGGGCAACGTGTTCGTTAGTGTCGCACGCGCATGTGACGTGCGCACGTCGTTTAGTAAGCTGCTGACATCGCCGAGTAACAGCGCCGGCTAACATTTACTGTTACCATACAAAACATTTAACAAAACCAACAAATACTTGATGACTATACTTACTAATGCGGATTTACATTACTGGATCGTTTTGATTTTATTAAATACAACTAACGTAACTAAAAGAAAGATAATGTTTTATGTCCTTTTATCAAATTACGTAATATACGAGTGAAGTTAATAATTTGCTCTACATGCATCAGCAGGCCGATTTAGAAGCTCACGATAACTGAGTTGTCGACTTATTCCAATATAAATCGGAGGATCATACTTGATACTACTATAATGATTATTACCAAGTCAAATTAGTATCAAGAGACAAGTTGTCGAGTAACCTTCGTGTCACCCAGAACTTTAACTTCAGTTTGAATGCCGCTCGTGTGTACATTGACAGTTGGGTAATTGTTTACAAAGCTCTTGATTACAAATCCTTCTAATTTTTTCATTAGAATCTTATTGTTACTTTTCGGACGTTGTATTGTAAAACACCAGTAATAATTTCGCGGATATACATAGGTTTTTCTAAAATTCATATTCTTTATGGCACGTCTTTAATTCATGAGCTATCCGAATATCAAAAAATCATTGGTCTAGGTCTTAAGGGGAGGCGTGAAAATTGATTCCCTTTTACTATGTATAATTGATGACTGGTAGAAAGAAATATATTAAAGGATTCTATTTTTACAGAATAAACTAAATAAAACCTGAACTAAATACTTCGAAACTGTCAATATAATAAACGTATCCGAGCGCATCGACACAGTTCGTTATAGAAGACTTGTGAATCGGCCTGCAGAACCGAAAACAATTCAGTGGGCAACACATCGGCGATGCCAGCTACGACACTAAACAACATTCATATATAAAAATTCGGACAGTCAAAATCTAATATATTTGCACATATACATAAACCGTACGTTACATATTACTTACTTATATAGAATTTAATGCCAATCAATAATTATATTTGGAAAATAAATTTGAACATATCAAGCCAATTTGCTAATTAACGATAACGACAATGTGTTTTTTTACGACAATTGTCTATAGTGGTGCCGAGACTCACTGCTGTACGATAATTACTTCATAGAGTAAGTTTTGAGCATATGGTACAGAAATAAACAGAGGTAGGTATTTCGTATGCGCAGTGGCCTCGACACCAACGAAACGTTTAGATCTAGGTGACGGTAGGGTCTCATACGTACCTCAGACTGAGGTCGGGGCTGGCGCACCGGATCACCGGGCTGGGCACGGCGGGCACGACTAGGTAGGCCATTGTCATGTAGTACTTCCAAACCTGCCACAAACATCACCAACATTGTAATCAAGAACGTGAATGAGCAATCGTATAGTGTTTGAAATCGCCACTGACTTGCATATAGCCGTCTCGCTCTTTCTCTGGCTTCCTGGGCAGGGCTGGCCCACGGGATAGCAGTGATGCGCGGTTATCGTTGACGGGCCTGAAATGTTAAATAGTTTATTTAATATAATTACTAATAATATAAACGCGGAAGTCAGTTTGTTTGCCCTTTTTATAATATCAACACGATCTTGCATAGAGATAGTTTATAGGCCGGAGAGTGACATAGAGGCTACTTCTGATCCCGGAAAAAGGTACGATTCCTGTGGGATAGAGCACTGTTAGTCAGTAATGTGTTGTATACTGACGCTGGTTCGATGATGGTGAAGAGCGCGTGTATCCTAGCGTGTAGCACGGGCCACGCTTGCAGGATGGTGGACGGGCAGCGCGCGGGCACGCGGCTTCGCTCCAGCAGCCCGAATAGCACCACCTGGAGGCAATTGCCACACAAGATGAAACTGATTATTTATGACACGGAAAGCCTAACAAAAATATTATGAAGATCGACATTATGTGCCCAGGTTGTTAATATTAATCGGCAGTCTAAAATTCAGACATTCAGTCATGCTAAGCGATACAGAAAGTATTGAGGAACAATAGCCAGGAAGATGGTGAAAATAGAACAATATCAATTAGAGTTGACTAAATTACCTCCCAAGGATCAGCGCCGTTGGAAGAGCTTCCACTCCAACTGTTTCTGCTCGAAGTTTCATCGTGTTGAATACCTGGAAACATGTTAATAAATCATTGTGTCAGATATTATCACAACTCGAGGCTATGACAGCCAGTGGCTGCGATGATCATGAACGATGCACCAGTGGCAAGAAGATGAAATACTTATTTGCTTAGTTTTAAAACGCTCATACTTTGAAAGCAGCCCTAAAATACAGAAAAGACATGAACACAGACGATATTTTTAAACGCCATGGTGAAATACGATCTGTAGGTCACGATATTCCGGTGGATGCTGGAAGCACAAAACCAGTCGTTGTGGTGAAAATATTCCTCGAAGACATCTGGTTCGTTTCTTATTTTATCAGCAATCTACCAAATACATTAGCTAAAGATAAAATTATACAAAAATATGTATTACACTCATCTCACAGAACTCGAGACATACTGACATGATTGTCTTCCATTCGTCCGCGAACACATCACAGTCAGGTTTAGCGTCCAAGAGGGAGTTGAGCGCGGAGAGAGTGCGAAAGAGATGCTGATGATACTGACCGGCAGTCCAAACCGCGTGGCTCCTCTCAGCGAGCCACACGAGGTCAATCTGGCCCGCCGTGAGGATGGCGGCCTTCTCTGCGGGCGGCAGCAGCGGCAGGCAGCGCTCGGCGAACTGCGCCGTGTGCGCGTCCGCCGCGTCGATGAGCGCCGGCTCGTCGCGGGTCAGTTGCAGCCTCTCCAGCAGGTATTTAGCCTCCCTGGACAATTAATACACATGTTGCATATCAGGAACTGAAAACAGGTTGTATTTCAGGAACAGGAAAATAATATATAAGAATGAAAAAGACAACCAATTTCCACACAAGTTTTCAGTCACCGATGCCACTTTTACTGCCTAAAACTGGCATCGGTGACTGAAAATTTGTGTGGAAATTGGTTGTCATGTTTGGGCATGTGATGCGCAGGAGTGAGGAACATGTCGTGAGGGAAGTTGTAGGGGAATACGTGTGATATGTGATATAGCTAGAGAGGGGGTAACTGCCGAGATGACGACTGATAGAGAATATGGAAGACATATTGCGCCGACCCTAAACAACTTGGAATAAGGGTAGAAGACTAATGTAGCATTTCACGAACGCGCGTCAATATTACCTTACTAGCAACCCGCCACGGTTGTTACGATTTGACGAAATCTCGAGGTTTCTTTAATATTAATGTATCATACATACATTTTTAATTATTATATACTGGGGAAACAAACGTGCAGTCCACATTCATTCTCCAGAAAAAATGTCTTGGGGCATTATATAACGTCCGTCTTTCGGTCTTTTGATAAATTTTTACAGGGAAAAATTCCAAATCCAACGAGGCGGTGAAGAACGCCTTTAAAGAGTTTATCGATTCCCTTTCCCAGCATTTCTATAGGAGAGCCGTCAACGAACTTCCATTAAAATTGCAAAAGTGCATCGACACTGATAAAAATTAACACATAATTTTCTTAAAAAAATAAAGTTTGATTTAATTTTTTTAAGATTTATGAAACGATCCAGCTAGTGGTAGGAGTTTGTCGTGGAATAATTTTGAATTTTTACAGTACAAGACCCATCAGACATCTATTTTATAAATATCGGATAAAAAATATCCGTCATTGGTGGAATCAGTCCTCAAGTACCTAAGCACATGCACGGCGAGGCGGCGCGGGTAGGCCTTGCACTGGCACAGCATGACCAGGCCGAGCGCCTCCGCCCCGCGGATCACCGACGCCAGCGGCTCCTGCTTGGTCGGCACGCTTACGGCAGTCGGCTCGCCGTTCTTCCAGCTTGTTAGAAGCTGCAGTAGCATCCGGAGGCCATTCTCCACTAGTTGCGGTGATGTGTCCTATAACAACAAAATAAACCATAATTTAAACATGATCATATTATTTTACTAAGCAACAGCTAGCACCTATCAGTTTACAGATAATTAATTCAAAGACTAGAAATTCGAGTCCACCTCCGATCCACTACAAGTAATCCAATCGATATTGTTTTATACATATTCATAAGTTATATTTTCTTAAGATGAATTACTATTACCTGGACTTCCTTTGCTAGGAACTGCGTGAAGCCTGCGAGAACGTCCTGGCGCCACTCTGGGAAGTCCACGATGAGGGTCTGCAAGCTCTGAAAGGACAGGCCGCGCAGCTCCTCGTCCATGTGCACTGTCAGTCGGCTCAGCAGGTCTACCAGTTCGCTGGAGCTCATACCTTCGGGGATCAGTCTGCGATACAAAAATAATTTGAATTTTTACGAAGTTTAAGGTAATTTATTAGAGAAGGAACAATGTTACCTTGGTATAGCAGCAACACAAGTCCTGAACAGGTCAATTCTGGGTTTCCTCTCGCCCGTGTTTATCTCCTGTTCCTTGGTGACGTTCTGTGTGTTAGTAAGCATCAGCGGCCGGCCGTAGTGCGCGTCCAGCGCGCGCAGTATGTCGACCAGCACGCGGCGCACGTAAGGGAAGTACGGGCTCATGCCGATGGAGCGCGCCGTCTCGTCCGTCAGCATCTTGTTCAAGAAGGTCTTCTTCACCCGCAGCGTGTTCCCCGAGGGCAGGGTTCCGGACGTGCGCGGCATCGGAGGCTCTCCTTCCTTCTGCTGTAAACTGTCAGCAACCACCAAGAAGGCCCGAAGACCGATGGACATCCTCTCCGGTGTTAGGATTATCTTGATCGGCCTTCCCACCATGAGGAGATCGAACACTATTTCTCGCATGGCGAAGTCAAGTCGTTCCTGTGCAATGAACTGTATGATTTTGACGAAGATGTTGAGCGGCATGTCACGCGGCACCACTCCCTTCGAGCCCTTGGGGAACAGTGAGTTAACGATGCTCTGAAGTCGCGACTGTGTTGCGGAGTTACTCTCGCATTTGATTCTGATCATGTATACCCACAGAAGTCGATACAGGGATTCTGTGAACAAAAAACTCATGTCATGTACTCAGAAAAGAAGGAATTTAAATCATGGTATGTGCAATTATTACAATTAATTAGAATATCATATGTGTTACCTAAAGCCACCCTGCACATCTTGGGATCTCTGTTCTTGAGATGCGACAGGCACATGGCCAGGAAGCAGTGCCAGTTGGCAAGGAAGAACTGTTTCTGCGAGACGCAGAGCAGGCACGTGACGAGCGGGAACAGCGCCAGGCGGTGCTTGGACTTGGTGCTGGCGTCCAGCGTATGGCTGTACAGCATCTCCACGAAATTCTTCAGACAGGGGACGTTTACCTCGTTCTTGACGGTCTGTAGGATAAAATTGGGAAAATTGCTTGATTTTTACGATAAGCTTTGTAAAAGACCAATAATTAAAATAAACAAGAAAGCGATAACTAAATTATAAATCTTTGAAAGTATGTCTGTTGGTTTGTTCTTCTTTCACGCAGCAACAGAGCTACGTGTTCACGTAATTATTTGCATAAAGCTTAGGAAGTGTATAGAGTGCCACATAGTGTCATATTTGCGGCATCATAGTGGCGCTGCCTCGGCAAAGTGCCGTAAGCATTGCATGCCCGAAATGAACATATATGATACGTATTACCTTGGAAAATGTAACTAATGAAGAACTTACCGCTGCGACCGGTACGAGAATCTCCACGAAGAGGCCAGCGAGGGCATGTCTGATATCTTTGTCCTTAACCTCCAGGAAGTACTGCGCGCACTCCTGCAGGAACTGGAACGACGCCTCGAACTCCTCGATGGGCACCATCTTCACGCGGAAGAACTTCATGCCCATCAGCAGGGAGATGATGCTTTGCGTCGTGTGGGGGGACGGCTCGCGGCTCTTCAGATCCTGTTGGTAAGAAAACACGTATAGGAATCAATCAATTTAATCATTTTAATTAAGAATTTGAAAGTGAAAACTAAAAAAATATATTAAGATCTTTTAAATTGGGCAAAATTTCCATACACAGACAGTTTCTCGTTAATGCGTGTGTAGCCTAAAAAAAACATCGTTGTTTTATTCATGTTAGAACTCAGCTACATCAAATGGCCGGAGACATAACTTTGCTACAAAGAAGCATACAAACGAACCTACTTTTATCCTTTTTTTTTTCCCAAAAAGACAGTGAAATTCCAAACATTTGGCCTTACCTTCAGTTCAGCTGTAAAGCGTTTTCTAACCGAGGCGAACCGTGACTGCGCGAGCACGGCCACCACTTCCGCGTACAGGTCCGCTATCAGGTGCACGTTGGCGGCGTTCGGGTTCGACTGTAACCTGGCGAAGACATACAGGAAGATATCACTGTACTGTCGTTAATGAAGAAGTAGAATGTATGATATTGACACGAGTACAGTCATTATTACGTGTGGGCACCAACAATAGTCGAAAACGAAAAAAAATCGAGGGACGGTTTTTGAATTGCATGAAATCAAAACCCGTCCCAAATTTTCGTATTATTAATGAATATATAAAATATTGATTAATATTAATAGTTTTCTGGTCCACAGGATGAAAAAGTGAATGTGCGTGTTTTTAATCAGCGACGCGCAAATATCGCGATCTATTAGGAAGTTGAATGTTATTGCTTTTGCTGCCTCAGGTATATAACTGACCCGTCCTTATAATTGAACCTCTTGAACGCGACGTTCTCGATGTACTGCACGAGGTCTTCGTGGCCCGGGTGGAAGGGCAGCTGCTTCAGCACCTCGATGAGCGCCAGGCAGAACAAGAATTCCACCGCCAGGTCGCGCCGCTCCAGCTGCAGCTCTTCGCAGCTGCGCTCCACGGTCTCTGCGCCCGCGCCGCTGCCTGACACGATGTAGATTATACTGCTGGACAAACAAATACCATTAGCATGGATACCTACAATATGCTATATTGTAGACCGTCATTGTATGTCGACATCGTCTTTTCGACTTTGACATCTTTAATTTTAAGGTTATAATGGCGGTCTTTTCGTCGAAGTCTATGACTACCAAAAGGACTTTGGATTGAAAAGACCAAATTCAATAAGGGCGTCATTGCTATAGTAGCACCTAAACCAAAGATCATTATCATCACTCACAAGTTGTTTTCTGACCGGGTTGGGCATAAGCCTCTATTGGCTCGTAAATAGTTGTTGTTCATTTTATATCCTGCTTGTCCCACATTTTCTCCAAAATATTAAGTAAAACACTCGTTTTGGTTTATCATAAAACCCCCACCTCTTGTTTCTTAAGTCCTGGTGTGGTTTCTTAGCCTGTTCGCTGAGTTGTGGCGAGTCTGCCATCTGCCTCTCCAGCCATCCGAAGAGTGCGCGAAGTAAGGACGGCAGACAATGTTCAGCGACCGTGCCGAATGCCTGGAGTATCTGGTCTAGTTGAGGGTCTTCACCGCGCTGCAAGGTTTTGGCTAGTGGCTTTTCCTGCAGGTTATAATAAAGCTTTTTTCATATTGGCAGCACAATAATAATAATATCAGCCTATTGTTGTCCCACTGTAAGGTAAATGCCTCTTCTCATTCAGAGAAGCGACGAGCATTGATCACCACATTGCTCAAAACGGATTTGCGATTTCAGACTTATATTAACTATAGGTCCAGGTTACCTCACGATATTCTGTATGAGTTGAGTGACTGAGTTTATGTTGGACAATATGTCCAAGATAAACTCAGATAGTCCATATGAATTCAAAAAGTTACATTGGTTGCCTGGATTTGAACCCACAACCTCTGTACTATCAAGCACCCTTCTGGCACCATAATAAAAGATGTTATTTTTTAAAGTTAGTTTTTTGAAAATTCCATTGTTTTCAAATTGAGACTATAATAGTCGACTGAATGTTGACATACCAGTGGCTCAGCCATAACGGCCTCCATCTTCCTTTCGGCCTGCACGGTGAACTCGGTGAAGAGCAGCCTCATCACGAACTCGCCCGGGCGCAGGTCGGAGTCAGCCGGGGCGACCGGACCTTTGTGTCCGCCCCATGGCAGCATTGAGCCTGTATCGGCGAGCGACCAGTATGTCATTATACTATTTCGTGATAGTCTCTCAATTCTAAAGACTACATTTATCCTGTACAGTCAGCGTCAAAAATATAGGGAAGACTGTTCAAAATGTTCAGAAGGACCATTCTCGTACTTATAAAACGTTCAAATTCCAATCGCAACCTCTTCTCAGCGACAATCAATGTCAAACCTTGTCAAAAATGTGGACAAATTAGATGTTTTTTTGAAAGAAACAGATTAGAATGCAAACATTCTTATAAATACGGGAATGGCCCAAACAACTTGCAACATTATACTTTATTAAATTAGATAACTTTCTTGCTATAACGACAGTAGTAGTACTGTCGTTAATAGTAGTGCATTCTGAAACACCGACAAGTTTCATTTTCCCTATTTATGTCCTATATTTTTGACGTTGACAATTTTCTTAATAGTCTCTCTCAACAATAATTATATCTCCTTTACTTACAGTCATCATGGCGAGAACATAGATGGATTACCATCTACATATAAGTTTTATTTATTAGATGAGATATAAGACTGACTATAACAAAATGTAACAACGAAACAGGTTCTCAGACTAACGAAACAACAGCTGCGTGCAGTCACAGCAGCTGTAACTGGCCATGGGTCATTTAATAAACACCTCTTTGTCATAGGAGTCACAGACAGGTCGCTGTGCAGAGCCTGCATGGAGGACGACGAGCAGCAGCTCATGTGCTGTTATACTGCCCGGTGGTCGCCACATACAGGCCAAAGTACTTCGGTAACCCAAGAACCCTACGTGAGATTGTCAGTGACACCAAGGCGTTGCTGGGCTTCTTTGAGGAGCTGGGGCGGATCGAATAATCGATTTTCCCACCCGTACGCAAAATACGCGCTTTGACGTGGAGTTGCGGATACCAACCCGTATTACCTATTACCTAACAAAATGTAATAAACCGACCTCTTGAGGCGACGTAGGCAGCAACGCCGACGCCGACGGTGGTGCCAACGGACCGCCAGTCGGTGATGACCGGCACCGGCTTCTCGTGCAGCGCTCCAGCCATCTCTGTGGCGGGGTCACTGACCAGCGCGCTGGCCTCGGCGTCGTGGCGCGCGTCCGACAGCACGCTTCCTTCAGACTCCGCCTCGCTCGACACCATCGACGATGGAGCCTCTTCCGTGCCCGAAGCTGCCATTATGTAACCACATTTTACGAGTACTATTTTCATGAGTTTTAGCTATTTAAATTCGTCAGCGTGCGTCAGTTTTAGAATACTGGCTGGAAGTATGTGTCAAATAAATAACACAATCGTTTCCTCATATTATTAACGCATTTGTGTTAAAATTGATTAAGTATATTTTTGTATTCAATGGCGTCATTTGACCATAATATAGTGTGAAAGATTACAAATATTCAACAAAGGAACAGAAGTTCTCTTTTTATTGATTGGTGGCCTGAATGTGACCTAGTTCACCTAGTGGGGGAAAGTGGATGCTAAAGCCAGCTTGCTCAGTATTCTGGTCAAGGACAACTCTCAATAATGAATAAAGCAAACATGCTTCTTACGTTTCTATATTCTATTCAATTACATAAACTCATGCCTTTTTTCCATGGGGGTAGGTAGACACTACAGAATGTCATCTGGTACTATCCATACATACATCTTTTGCTTCATTTGATTTGCTGTCAACATGACCAACCGTAAGCATACTCTTTTCTATTTTAGTCACTACTGTACTTCTTGTAAACCGCAATGTTGTCTATCACACCATTCCCCAGTCTATCATTCATAGTTCCACCACACATGCTTCGCAAGGAACGCATTTCCAGAACATTTATTCCACTTCCATACCTCTTTTACCACACCCAGCATTCAATTCCATACATAAGCGTAGGCATCAGCACACCATTGTAAACAGCCAGTCGAGCCTTTTCGAATATTGCCTTCATGGTCACAATCGTATGTATAGCACCACCTGCTGTTTCCTGCAGTAACTCTCCCTTTCACATCTTCATCAATCCTTCCATCAGACTAAAATAAAAATACTCTCCAAATATACAAACTCTTTCACTTGCTCCACACTCTTATCATTTATTTTCACATCACACACCGACACATTCTCTTCTTTTTCAAATGTTAATAAGACATAGGTAATGACCTCGACACCTTTCGTTTTATAACATTATGCTTCATCCATCACGGTCACCATGGCATGCAAATATTCTGCTGCCGATGGAATTAGAACTTGATCATCTACATGGTAAAGGCATTTGACAGGTAACTCATTCATTCAGAAGGTATTTGACAGATTTGAAAGAGGGTGAGTATGGATTTAGGTCATACTCACCCACTTTCATATCTGACAGACAACTATCCATGTCCAAGTTGAACTGCCATGGTGGTGCTACACAGCCAAAACCAGAATTGGTCCATGTACACCTCATTTATCCCAACACAAGCACTGGCATTTTTGTGTTACCGTTAATACAAGCAAAGAATATCATTTATAAGTTTAAGCTGCACCTATTATGTGCCATGTAATGGGGGTGACCCTATTGCCATCAACTGGGACACAAACTCTGGGCTGCCACTAAGAAATTCCAGATGAAAAAACCCAATAATACCCTGACCGACTCGGCAATCAAACCCAGGACCTCATGCACAGCAGTAGTGCTTGCAACCACTAGACTAAAGAGGCACCAAAATATTTGAATTCTGTTTTAATTTAATTAGGTACTTTTAGCATTACATGAATTCATGTTTCCCTGGAGTTAAAAACTAGCATAAATATTTATATTGAAAAATTATAATGCTCTTCACTAATGCCCTTACCAAGACAAACGATTTCTTTAACTTTTGAGTGTCATAAAGAAAATTCGGTATTATATATTATACATATTTCATTTATCTAACTGAACAGGAAATAATACTTAACTAAACTACGTGAGTCATAAGGTGACCAATCATTTGACTTTAACAAAAGATATTAACTGTTATTTTACTTTATTCAATGGTCAAATACTTTATTCAGTTCAGATCATTGATTTTCATCATTCACTATTGATTTAACATAAATAATGAATATCATCGTATTCAGTCAAAATAAAATATAATTGGTCAAAACATGTTAGGTAATCATATTGACAGATACTGACTGATGTTTTATATAATGTTGAACATTTCAGAAAATCTGTACAAGAGAATTAAGAGCTCTTGTAAAAAATGTCTTTAAATTTCTTTGAATTTATGAGGGTTAGCCCTAACACAAAATTGAGTTGCCTACCTGCAAAACTTTAAGTAATAGAGATCCTTTTGGTTTAGCCCAAGTTGGGCTACTAGGGAGCTGTTTTATTGCACCGTTGACAAGTACCATTGGTATGTCATTGAACCCACCTGACACATCCTCGGCATGTCCTTCTGATGGAACGGTGCTCAGGGAGTCTGATTCCTCTGATGTCATCATTTTGAATGTTTTCTTGTACCACTATCCTGTATCACTACAAACAAAGGATGTTGTGTTATCAAACATTCACATCTACATGTTGTGTGTGTCGTACACACAGTGTTATGATTAAATAGAATTCGTTTATTACCTTCTTGTTCTTCTATGTTGAATCAATCATCTTCTCTCATCATTCCTAAAACAAAACACTAAAATGTTGTATCTTTAATGACAATTTGCTAATGAAAAAAAAAAAAAACGAGATTTTTTTAAATATAATTCTTCACTATAGCTCAACATCAATTAAGATAATACATTATATTATCTTAATTGATGTTGAGCTATAGAAATTATTCTTTTATAATGAACAAAAGTATTAAAAAGCTGCTATGCTGAAATGCTGAAAATTTACTTAAAACAATAATGCAATGCATGAAAATGTGTCAGTCGCACAAGCAGGCAAAAGCACATAATTATAGTACACCTACATCTACTACATGAATAAACTTCAGTGAAGTTAAGGATAAATATATACAAATGAAGGAAAAATTCTATTTTTCTGGGTTTTACATTGATTCTAGCGACACAATGAGCTATCTGATAAGTAACAAATTGCAAACAAACTAATATTTACCTTATACAAATTGTTTATCCATTGATCTTGATCATCAAACAAAATTAAAGGTATTAAACTGTAGTCAATTTTATATTTGTAATAAACTGTAGTTAATTTTGTATGGTGGGATAAAAATCACCACAGTGGAAATAGAAAAGAACCCAAATAATGAAAGAATGAATTCCAATGAATGAGTTGTCAGTCCCAAATAAACAACGACAACCAATTAATGTAAAGGAATTATAATAATGTATGTTCATATAACATTTTATTAATGTGTTTACATTTACATACTCCCAACATACAAGATTGTCATATGAATACAATTACTTTAAATAAGACAATCGCTTTGCAATCAATACTATTGAGCTTGAGCAATATACTTGGTTGTAATATTATACATACTATGTGCTCTAGTTATAATGACGGCTGGAAGCTACTGAGATAAACTATGTGCAACGACACACACATAGCTGTATACAGTTCACACATGCAGATAAGGATGCCTATTATGGTACACAAAGCATAGCTGCATGTTACCGATACAAATCTAAGTAACTAGCAAACTTCATGCATTTACTGATGTAAATAAATGCTTCATGAATAATATGTTCCCTAATTCACAGCAGTGGATTATTCGTTTATTATTTTATACTTTGTTATTTAATTGTTGTTTGCTTGATGTTTAATAATTAAGTTGGCACTAAAAATTGCTTACTTCAGCTAAATGTCAAAACTAGTATTATAATTAGTAGAAATAGTGCAATGTAGGTGGTGGCCAGCTCTGCTAGATACCTGGACATAGGATCCTCAGTATTAATTATTCATATTTTAACTCTAGTTATACACTAATTGCTGAGTGTGTGTGAATATTATTACTCTGTAGAAGTAGGTACTGCAAAAGCTTTCACAATAGTTGCTGCATGAAAACATGAGTTATTTCTGAAATAAACTAACACAGGAGACGTACTAGTAGTCTATCCCACCCACTTAAAATAATTTTTATTGTATGTCAAATAGGCAGCTTACTGAAGAATAAATGTATACAAATAAATGCGTAAATTAACAGTTAAAAGTAGCTTACTTTGCTTATGATATCATATGCAAAGTAAGTTACTTTTTATGGGAATAAACCCATTGGATTTCAATCAAAAGAAGAGCAATGCAGAAAATGTGTTAAGAAAAGTCGAATCACTTTTAAAGACTGACTTTAGTGCATTTTATAATTATCTGCCCTACAGAAGCCACACAAATATGGGTAAACAAAATCTGTCCTAATAACCTTTAGCGATTCATATGAACCAATCGATATAAAACAGTAAATTACCTGCTAAACAATGAGTAACACTGTTTGTGATGACACAACATGCAAAGTTGCCTTCGACAGTATTCACTAAATCATGAAAAGATTGGAGTAAGGTCCATTCAAATGGTATATAAACCAGTGCAGATTTTTGTAGAGTTCATCTAGTTTGAATTAAATCGAGTCTACGACTCTACTATCACAAACAAGGCAAATTAGAGTCAAAATTACCTTTTAGCCGCAATGAGTCTAAAAATTAAAGCTACGACGCTTGTGAGAAAACCCCCGATGTTATCTGCTGTCACTAAAATAGATTGTCTTTATTACTAAGTTTATTGAAAACAGTAATTCGATAAAAATCTATCCTCATTCCTCAATCACGCAGAAATCGTCAGAAATACACACAGAAATACAGCAAGCAATTTATCCAAACGTCAATTGGAATTGCCATTCCTCAAATTAAATAAAACACCATCCATCCATCAGAGTTGCCATTATTGTCGCTTTGTTCAGTCATCCAAGGTTTTTTTTCGTTCAGTCAACAAAAAGAGTAGTGTAGAGTATAAAGAAGCCTACAGTATTATGCATTTTGAAGTATTACGAGTATTATGCGAAGAAGTGGAACAAAAATGAATACAATGCTACAAGGTTCTTTTGGCGCGTGGCCATAATCGGAACTAACGCCATCATCTTGTTTTGTCAACTGTGACAATTTATAGTTGGCAACATTCCCACAAGAACCCTCCTAACCGCGGATTCATGTATTATTTAGGCGGCAGACTGGCTGGTAACCCGCAAAATTTGATTTTTCTTGTTTTTTGCAATTTGGCTACTACTACTAAACAACTTCATGTCACCTCAGGCAAAACATAATACCTTTATTAATATTATCCAACTGCCCCCCCCCCCCCCCCCCCCCGTAATGTGCAGCAAGAGCCCGCCCCTCTGCTACCTGTGACGTATATCACCCCCCATTCGTTTGTCCTAGCCTGGATAGGCTGCAGAATTATGATACAGAAAACTGATTGGCCTGAACTTTTCACACATGAAAAATCTGAAGAAGCCCTATCTTTGTTCTATGACAAACTAGACGGGATTATTACGTAAACGATACGATTACGATTGAAACAAAACGAAGCCGTGAAACAAAAAGTTGGAAAAGGATGCTGTCCTTTTCAAACTTTTTGTTTGATTGCCTCAATAATGACTTGCAAGTAGTAGAGTAGGCACAGTTTACATAGATTTTTGCAAGGCCTTTGACAAGGTGGGCCATGAACTGTTGCTGGATAAAATAGCCTTCAATGGAATTAGAGGAAATCTGCTGCGGTGGTTTGCATTATATATTTTTACTAAAAACAAACAACAAACTAAAGCTAAGTATACCTAAACGCAATTACCTTACTTTCACCAAAAACAAGCACATTAATAACTTCACGTAGGTAGGTACTTACACACTTTGTCATGAACCTCTTACTACACTCAACTAAACTCAATAGGGATGATGACTAAAAATGATGTCTTTGAGATTATACAAAAAAATTGAGGTAAAAAGTGCCATGACGTCACGAGTATGTAGATTTTATACATACTAGTGACGTAGCGACCCCCACTTATCATAATATAAAATGCGTTTTATCTGAGTAATCTTTTATTAATATGATTAAGTAAAAAACACGTGTCTAATATTTTTTTATTATCTAAAGGAGTAATTAGAATTTCATTTTTTTTACCCAGACATCATCCCTATTCGCGATCTAGGCGATTGATCCATTCGATTCCAAACTATGAATAGATTTATACTTTAACAAAATTGTAATTAAAGCTTACCAATTGTATGGCTTTATCATGCGATCTAATAATAGGAACATCAGATTTATAACGTGTGTACATTTTATTTTACACACGATAAACAAAAGTCGGAAATTCCCCTTTAACGAAATCGAGACTCCGAAAGTATTTGTCATTTCCCGTTATTTTGATCACTTTTTGTACTGGGCCATATTTGGAAACTTTCAGGTCTGAAAGTCCATAATCCAACACTTTTTTGTCGTTTTTTTAAGAAAACAATAAGATTTAAATGTTTTATCTTAACTTTATAAACTCCACGACCCCTGTAAGTACCGTGGCATGCACCCATAAGCACAATGTTTTGCGTTACACCTCGCATACTACCGTAACCGCAACTTAAACAGCGTAAAAAATGTCATTTTCTAGCAATTATCTTGCCTTAAAGTCACTTAGTTTGATGTATAAAATGCGTAGATGACGGCTTAGTGATGGATCTTTTTACATCCTGTAATAATTATCGTCACAAAAAATGTACCTACTACTTATTCCTTGAACATAATTCATTACACTTCAAAAAGCGATTTGCTAATCGTTACTGTCAAGCGTGTATGATACTCACAATTACTAATGAATTTCAATATAAATGATTAGCGTAACCTGGTAGAGCTTCGAGTAGATTAGTCAAATACACTGTGGGACTTGTAATTTGACGTATTCCTCAAAGGACGTGGTAGTGTCGTTCATTTTCAACAAAAGCCCCGTTATAGCCTGGGCGAAAATTCATGGGATTTGATTTCTCAACTCATGTTTTATGTCCTTATCTTATAAATTTCCCAGAATTCTTTACTAAATATTACTTTTCTATAAATTCTCAAATTTAATGGACTACTTCATAGGAATTCTATTGGGTAAGTACCTAATACTTTAACAAATCTGATGAAACCAAATTATGTAAAACATCAAACAGCTAAAGGTTAAAGGAAGAAGGTTTATTAACCATTTTCAAGTTCATGTACAAATATGGTTAATTATCTTCTTAGTATAGTCATTGGTAAGTCGAAAAGGAACTAAAATATTTTCATCAGTCACAGATTTGGAAGACCTCATCTGTAATCAGAAAAGTCTTAAGTATAAGGAATGGTTTGTCTCAGTGTGGGCATGTGATGAGGAGGGATTAAACGCTTGTAAGGGAAAGGTGTAATAACATAACACCAACATAAACGTTTCTGACTTTTGAGACGATTCACTTACGGGAGAATGCAAGTAGTTTAAACGATATTCAACTTAATGGAGATTCTATGTAAAAGCATATATTCATAGTAAATGTATCTATCTACCTGTTGTCATACTCAACATGTTAATTTATTAGGTAGATATTATTATTATAATTCACATTTCTTTAAACACTAGCAAAGAACCTTATTGTACACGCCGGTGAACCTCAGTGATCCTTACGGTAGGGGCAAGATTTGCCCCCTATTTTGGGAATGTCCTAGGTTTTGGTAGAATAAAATAAAATAATTCCTTTGCCTAGTCTTTTCCCTTTCTGTTTCTTTTTAGGATGAGTTTTTTTACATTGTGTTCCTTTTGAGTTTTTCGACGTATCCATTCGTTTTCTCTTCAGATGATTTCTTCTGCCTACCATCTTGGCAATTGATGTATTTGGGCCGGTGTATCGTTAAAACGTTCACGTCGGCTACCTTCCAGGGCGGAGATGGCATGGCGACAAAGGGCTGCGAACTGATAAATTCCCGTCATTTATAGGGGTTGGTGATGGTGTTTGATTCTGCAAATCTACAAAGTCTTGTGTGTGCACACCCTATTGTTGTTGAAACATTGTTTTCACTTTTCATTTTGTTATACACAAAATACTTACATATGTAAGTATTTTGTGTTTCACGAACTGTGTTCAAATAAATTTCTTTCTTTAAGTGAGTGTTTGTGGTGGTGAGGGACCCGTTGCTGGCAGTTGTTCTGTGTTTAAACCCCTAATAGGCATTTCTGCTACACTGGAGTCTTCATTGAATTTCATTTCTGTTTTTGCAGCAGCGACGTAATCAGCTTCGGGGAACAAACGTTTTGGCAAACCCATTGACGGCATTTAGTGGGACTTGGGCTTTTAAGTAAGCCTTTCCAAAAATCTTTGCGATTTGAAAATAGTCACTGGCCTGCTAGGATTGTTGTTCATTCACTTTTCAAGTGATTCATTGTGGAACGCGCTCAAGGGGTACATCATACTGAAACTGACTAAAGGTTGTAGTTTGTGGGTGCAGTGTGGAGGCAGGCAGGCAATGGTGACCTGGAATTCCCGGGCTTTAAAAATTAAGTCAATTTTTTTTGTGTGTGAAAAGCCATCTGATATTAACAGCACTGGGTCTGCAGGAGGCAGAAAATGATCGAACCATTTGGTAAATGCTTCCAGTGTCATCCATCCAGATGAATTACAGGCAAAATACTCGTATATTACCATACAAATGGTTAAAGATGGTGTACGCCAGTAACGTAATCATCTCGCCCCAAAATCAACCTTTTTAGGGTTCCATACCCGAAGGGTGCCAAACAGACCCCTATTACTAAGCCTCCGCTGTCCATCTGCTCCGCTGTGCAGACAGCGGAGCAGATGGACAGCGGAGGCATCTCGCTGGCAGCAGCGAGATGTATCTCATGAACCAAATTAAAAAAAAAAACATAATTCAAAAAACTGTAATAGTTAGGTAGGTACACAGTTGAAGTATTTCACAGATTATTTATTTCTATTGCCGCTTAAACAGTCAGGGCCAACGACTTAACGTGCTTTCCGAGGCACGGAGCAGTCTCGGTATGTAAAGATGGTCACCCATCCACGGACCAACCCCGGCAAGCGTAGCTTAACCTGATAGATCACTCGTGCGGCTGTTATTACTTAGCCACGAGCTCTATTAGAATTTTATAAGTAAATGCATTGTCTAAAATAAAAACATTGTGTTTCTACAAGGTACCAAGGTAGGTACCTGTTTAATCCCTATCACATAAAATAATAGGAACTTAAATGCCCACCAGGTATTAGGTAAGTATTAGGTAGGTAATATAGCAATGACTACATCAATAAGATTATTTAATATTTCAATAATCGTTGAGCAACATTTAATGGTATTATCAAGTTGTTCCCGCCACTCAAGCATCAACTAATTACTCCACACTAGCTTAATCACCTTAAAATTCTAGCGACAGGAACTAGCCGCAAGATACCTACGCACATAATGACCTCTAATATAAAAACAATAAAGTTCATGTTTAAGTAGAGTATATTTTGATACAGAAATATACAAAGTTACCTGACTAGTTCATAGTTAGCAACAGTTGAGTGGACATCGTCGCATCGACCGGTCGTGCGAGCACACTCTGTGAGTAGAAGCCGTACGATCTCACCAGCCCATTTACACACCGGAAATATTGACCCACGCCTAATTGAACAAATCGACCCTTTTAGACTATTGAACACAAAAGTTGTAATGTGGTCCAGAACTATTTTGGTGTAACCGGTTCCTGCTAGAGACGATGAAGTAGATTCGTGTAGGTGGAGTAGTTGACGCGGTGATTTTATGTTTATGTAATTTTGTTTTAGAAAATGTCGAAGAAAGTTCTGGAATCGAAGCCGAAGGCGAGCGCGAGCGCCAGCGCCGACAATGTGTCGGAGACCACGCCGCTAGTGGGCAAGAAGGTAAGCAGCTGTTCAACATCAACATGTACCTACTTTATGTATCAATTTTAAACGCTCTCTCTGCGAAATTTAACTCTAAACCCTATCATGATATAGGATAGAGTGTGTAGTTTACGGGATTAGTTCCTCGATTCCCGTGGAAAATTCATTCGTAGTATATCTTGCCAAGTTCAAATACACAGTAGCACCTGAGAGACAGATGAAACTGGAGCTGCCACTAAGTTAACAGCCACTATCTTAAGTCTATAGACTATTAGTCTAGTCAACAGATATGCGTATTCTTAAAGTGTGCTTATTTATTTAGGAAATGATTTTTTATACGAATTCGTTTGTTTTTTATATTACAGACGAAAAGGGCACTGAATTTCATTTCATAGCCCCAGAGCCTTTTTGGTCGCTTACTACTTTACCTTCGGTCTACAGAATAAATCATTTTCCAATTACTTACTACAGCTTTGTATCTTATATTTACTGAAAACAAAGAGCGTTTATTGATCTTCCTCAAAGATCATCTTCAATCATTTGATTGAACCTATACATAAATAAGCCTCAATTTATTCGTCCACTTATCTAAGCATCAGAATGTTCTCGGATGGTTTGTTTGTGCATTATCTAAGCCGAGCTGTGCGTCTGTGCGTCGAAGGTACGTACGTACCAAACTCATTTGATTGCCCAATGCAGCCGTGAGATGTTTCGAAATATGTTAATCAGATAAACTTGTTAGTTAACTTAACTAACTGCTTTATAACCGTAGGCTGTGACAATAGGAAAACAGATGTGGCGATTGAATAGACAGACGAAAATCTAGGTATTTCTTAGCTTTCTACATTATTATTTGACATTTACACCCGTCCAAGGATGATCTCATGTATATTCAATAACATATTACTATTAAATAATAATAAAATAATTGCTTTATTATACAGGCCCTCAAAGTGTCCCCAATTTTAGACGTTCTTTTATTCGATTGAGTGACCGGTCTTCGTAGGCCGGTAGAGCCACAAACCGTTATGAGTCGCGCCGAAAACAGCGCTATAATAGAGAATGTATCTAATAGATACGTAAACAAGCCGGTGTTTCTGCCCACCATTCAACAGTCACTAGTGTAATATAAAGTAGGTGTTACGCAATATTAGACAATTTTTTTTGATCAGAGTTATTAAAGTATTAAGACTGGTTGTTCACGCTGTTTGGTAGGTAGGTATCACTAAATTACTTGTTGGTATCTTGTCTTGGGACAGAGGAAACTTATAATGTGTGTAGTAACAATAAGCGGCTACCTCGTGGCTCAGCTCACCAACTGTCAAGCTAGCATGATGATGGTTCATGGCACCATGGTGTTTTAAAGTGCCTAATGGTAATATTGCAGTTGTAGCGCTCCGCTCGAAGGTGACAGGAATATAGGATAGCTTTGTATAAACGCTGTTATAATAAAGCTGTCTGTTCTTCGTGTGGCAGACAGTATTTCAAATCTTGTTGGGCCAAAACTGCGCCACTTCCACAGAGTCGTCGAAGGCACCGGGGAGGTCTCGGGGAGGAACTCTGACTGCATGTTTTGTGACACAGAGGGCAGGATAGGAGGAGGTTAATAAAGATATGAAATAATCAAGAAGGAAGAAAAGTATCTACCTAATTGTGAACCAATTTATTTATTTTATAATTTATATTAAATAAATTTAGTGGCATTAAAAATGTGTACAAAGAAAGTGAAGCTCTGACTCCGGCGCTAGGTCAAAACCCCTGTGTTACAGTAGCCCGTGTCTTCTACCAATCAGTAGGTTCTAAATTTTATATGCAATATACCTACATCGTTTGAATTTACTTTACGATAAACAAAAAGTAATAATATATGAATGCCAACTACATAAGACTCTTTGAACACTAGGGTGATGGTGATGAGGACCGTCAGGGTCTGTCGATGGGGCAGACGGCCATCCTGATCGCCGGCGAGATGGCTGGCAGCGGGGTGCTGGCCCTGCCTCGAGCTCTGGCCAAGACCGGTAAGTGCCTGATACCATATCTTTAGTTTGAAGATGTAAGATCTCTCGTTTGCTAAGCGTTAACCGTTTGCTGGCGTTCTAACCTATGTCCTACTGAACTTTTAGCCCCACCCACAGCCACGGTGGAAGACTAGGCAGTCAATCTGCTATTATTGATGTTTTTATTTAGGGCGACTGGTCACTTGTGTAGTTTACTAAACGGAACGTATCGGGCTTTTCGTACACCTACATAGTTACATATGTACGTAGTACCTACCATTATTCCAGTTTATATAAATGAATGTTATTCAATTTAATTTTAACTCTAAGTTGCTTTGCTGTGCGTAATGTTGGGAACTTCTACCTTAGGTGATAGCCAATGAACATAATTTGAAATATATAAAGCATTCATAGCTACACAATGTGCTATTATTAAACGTTACTATTTTACTAATGAGTAATGATGCTAAGCGAATACTCGTATAAGGACATTAAAATAACCTTTTGCAATTCAGAGGTTAAATAAAGTCGTTCTGTTTTTGAGTATTTTGATGAAGAAGATTAAAATGCGTCGATGGCAAAAATAAGACATAATTATATATATTTTTTCACACCACCTGCTCGACAATGTTAAATTATATGTCATGCAAACCTAACCTAAAGTAAGTCATTTAAGACCTGAGGTCTAGCAGGGCATTAATATTGTACTTACTGAATTTCATTATGACCCGCTGGTCATTAATGTGATTTGAATTTGGAACATAAAGTAGAAATTCGCATACGAACATTTACGATAGGAAGTAGGTACATACTAATTCCATGCATTCAACATTAAGAGCGTTTATTCTGAAAGTTGGCAACGTCGTAAATAGCTGTCAAATATTTACCTTTTTTGATTAATTTGGAAATAATACTGTATGGAAATAAGAAATGTGGCTAACTAAGTTACTAGAATATTGATTATGTTATGCAATTGTAACATTGAATTTGATGTTGTACCCGTTTTAGGCGTAAAAAAAGCATTTGGAAACATTACAAATGCTTTTTTTACGCCTAAAACTAAATATTCGGTGTTACAATATTAATTATTGCATATCATAATCAATATTCTAGTAACTTAGTTAGCCACATTTCTTATTTCCATACAGTATTATTTCCAAATTAATCAAAACAGGTAAATATTTGACAGCTATTTACGACGTTGCCAACTTTCAGAATAAACGCTCTTAAGATCTGCACTAAAAAAAAAATGATCGAAAATCCAACTAGCCACCACGAGTAGAATATAAATAAAAGAAAAATAGAACACAAATAAGCTGCCGCATTGGTGACAACATCAAACTAAAAACACCGTTGATAACTGATCCTTGGATACCTTTGTCACCACAACCTTCCACATCAAAACACTATTCGTCTAGTCCTCTGCCTCAAGCACCACCTTCACCAACTTCCACGGTCCAAAATGGTCCTCAGCAGACCCAAGTTTCTGAAACTTTACTTAACAGTAATACTCAAATAAACTCTACCCCAACTTCAATAAATGTACCGAATAAAAACATAACTTAGTCTTTCCACAACTGGTCTAATGTATCAAACATTACCTTTAACATTTAATTGTTTTAAATAGGTCTACTAACTGTAATTGTAATTTAAATAAATAGGTACTTTGATTCTAGTACTCTCGTCTCGTAGATGGTGCGAAAAGTAGAGTATTCTCCTCGGGGATAAAGGTGCGTTCGTCTTGGGCGAACTTGAATCCCACGCTGCACTCAGGATTCTTGTCTTTAACTCTAAACTCCCTCGCTCCGCTAGGGAGTTAACGCTAAAGTCATTCGTTTTGCTCGGGATTCAATACGGCGCCCGCTACATAAGACACTACTTTATCTCCTTAGTGCATAATGTACTATTAAAATTTGTATGGCCCGAAGTTCAGCAACGCGAATACCGTTTGCTGACGCAGCCATTCGGTCCTCACGTGTGCAGGTGTCTGTGGAGAGTCGTCGCATACGCACCGAAATAAATATAAAAATATATATATAGATAGATAAATAAGTATATAAATATAAATAGGGAATTGCTTATTGTAAGAACCTCTAATATTATAAAAAGTACCCTTTGTGTTAACTCAAGACATAGTCAATCTTTGTGCCGGATTTCGTCGAATAACCGTTACAGCTTGTCTGAGTTACTAACATCCAAACTCGCAAACATCATTAGTACGAACAACAAAGCCATGGACATTTTTCAGCTGTGGTTTCTGTGCTTTTTCAAAAACGAAGTATTTGATGTATGTAGGTACCTATAGGCCCAGTTTGTAAACGGAGATGATCATTTAGTCACCATCCACGGCGTCGCATGCCTCGTGCCTTTTCAAATCTTTCTGCTAAGTTTAATCAAAAGGCATTATTAGTGCAATATAAAAAGTCAAATGAAAGCATCTGGCCGAGAGTGGTCGAGGATCGAGTTACATGGCGAACGATTGAAGAGGCAGTGTACTGCTGGACGTAAACCCGGTGCAGCAGCAAATTACTGTAGGAAAGCCGATTCAAATCGTAGTTCCGTTCTAAGTAGGATGTGACGAAGTATCAAACTATTTACTCACAGTCTTGCTAATAAACGATCTTATTCTATTCTTGGTAGAGTCAAAGATTTTTTTATTCTCAGAATCACCTTGCATTCCATTCAAATTTATACCACCGTGAGGTTTGGGAGGCGATCTCTTATACATGAGGCATTAAATTAATTTTTAATGATTTGTCTAACGAAACGTGTTTACTTACGGTGAGACCGTGTTGTCAGATTTTCCATGGATCAGTGGAATATTACAAGAATATGGTAGGTAACTATATTATGCACGTCCATACATTTTATCTGCTCTCTTCTTACAAATATGAACGATGGGTGCTCTTATTAGGTACATTTCTTAAAAATAGGTAGTAATCGATCGATTAAGAGGTAAAATTTGTGAGTTTGTAGTAGTATAGGGGGTAATCGTCGGAACTTTCCGATTCCGAAGATTCTTTTACTGATGGGAAGCTACGTTATCTCTGAGAATCAGTGGCTATATTAATGGTGTGGTTAGATTCCTCGCGGACGGAGTTGTGGTAGGCGGAATCTAGAAAATAAAATAGTTCTGTTTATCTGCTCGGTCCTTACAACTGTGGACGATTTATGTACTTAATACATTACTTAACACTTTCGATTCCACCCATTTTCATAGAACTCATACGCCATGCCGCCATACATATTGGAAGTGAACCCTCCGGGAGGGTTGGCATTACGTTTGCGCTAAAGTTAACAATCGCGGACGGTCAACGGCATTAGGTTTAAAACCATGTTATAAAACACTGTAAAACTAATTAAAATTGTGTTTTTAGGGGCTCGCTATACGTAGATTCCAACCTTTAAAATTTTTGTGAATAGCTGTAATGGCGAACAAAAAAAACATGCTTGGATTTTAAAACCAACGCACTAATAAATCTTGTAAAAAATATACATCAGATTTTATTTTCACGCTTTATAATGCTGTATTCGCTAAGAAAAACCTACATTTAAAATGAGCCCTCCAGGAGTCCTCCCGGCACTGAACGTGTTAAGAAAATTCAATAGAACATTTTCCTGTATTTTGACGAGGTCATTTATTTAAAGAAACGAAGTGAACTCACACGGACGACCGACACGGAACTTACTCGTATCAGTCGTACAAGTATCTATCTTAGCTGTATCTATTTAGCATAATATATTAAAAATAGCATCCAACTTATGACGTTGTAGCCAGGTGGTATTGTGACATTATGTATTAAGTGAAATATTCAAAATAGAAAATAATGGGTACTAAATATATTTACATAGAGAATGCCACATTTATAGCTGAACACGGATCTTGCGCCTGCTATATCAAGGCTCGCGAGGAAATCTTTCCATATTGTAACATTTGACAAACAGTCAGCACAGCAGGTTGTTGTTATTAAGGCACTCCCTGTGCCCTAATAGAAACATCGCGCATGCCATAATCCTTTAGTTACCTTTGTTTTACATCTTTTGAACAAAAAAGCTAGTTGCAGGCTGCTTGGGCAACTTGCAAAAAAAGGGTTATCGACGCCGGCGGCGGCGTACTGTCATAAATCATTAACTTACATTGGTTTATTAACATTTAGGTCCTGAATAGCCCAGGAAAATAAAATAAAAAGAAAGGAATAAAACGAAAGGTTTCACCGGGATTATTTTTATTTTGGCATGAAAAATACTATGTGAAAAGTTGCAATTGCGCCATTGCAATGGCGACAAACTCTAACATGGCACCTAAGTTATCTCTAATTTTGACAATTCAATATGAGAACATCTCCAATCCTTCATATAGTCGTCCTCATGTTTGAGGACGCAAAGGTATAAAAACAATATGTTACAAAGAAAACAAAATCTCCAAAATACTATTTCACACATTAGGTATTTCTAATGTTTGATTAAAGATTCCAGTGATACATATTCTCCTTTCCTGTTTTTTTTAATGATCTTGGCTATACAAAGAAACATGTGTTATATTGGTTGACGTATGGAGGTTCGTCTGTTATAACTGAACTGGGCCTATTTGGCGCAACCGTGAGGCAAACAATATCGTCTTAAGCTTTTTCTGTTTTTGTGTGAATATTGTGTGCCTTAACCTGGGTAAAATAAATTTATTTATTTTGTCTCTTTCTTTCTTAGTTTGTATGCAGTATTTTTTTGCTATTGCACAACATGCATCATGATTGTACCAATATTGATGTGTATTGCTTTACAATAACGACCGATTCGACTCGTCAAAGTCAAATCATTTATTTCAAATAGGCGAGGCACTTTTGAACGTCAAAGTTTACACAAAATTGAATTGATTCTAGTCGCCCCTTCCAAAAGGCAGTTTTCGTATGGAGAAGAATGGGCAAGAAGCTCCACCGTTACTCTTTTAAAAAGTTTTACAATATTTTGTAAATGTAGGTACATTAGTTACATAATTATATATGAAGACGATGTCGTCCAGTATCTTACAGACAGGTATTTATGGCATATTATGCGGAGTAAGATTGAGCTAACGATCGACCCCGCTGTGTTATCAACACCACTCAGATCATCTGATAAGATTGACATAAATTTTGCATATTAAAATTTTATACACGAATAGTTGATATTTGCAAAGGAAATCTGATACAGATCTCTTGTCTCGAAAATATTAAAATGGCCTGATCTCCAGAATCAGATATCTATTGGCAATTATTTTGATATGAAAGATAATATTCAAATGTAATGAACTTATTAAAATAATTGCCTAACACAAGTCTCGTTATTTGCGGCGCGCCGTCTTGAAAATTAACAAACAAATGAAACGTCGGTCGCCGCGGCGACGGACGCGACGGTGAGAAGTCTCAGTTTTACATGTTCGAGCTTTTAAAAGTTGGGACCCTACAAAGCCAGAATGTTTTTTTAAATAAATAGCGTTTAAAGTGACAGTAGTGAGACACGTCAGTACCACATGGACATGGACAGTTTCGGATGATCAATACAAAAAAAAAAGCTCCTGGTTGGATAAATGACTTTGGCCTTGGCAACTTACCCTATGATATTTACATTTAAATATATTTCAGGCAGATAATACAAGAATGTGGTAGGTACTTTATGACTGCTAATAAATTATATCAATGCAAATGTAAGAACATCGAAATACGAGATAAGTGATCAGTTCAAGGCCCTGTTGATATTTGTCAGGCATGTGATCTAGTAGTAATCACACAACTGTTAATCTTTCACTTTAAATGGGCTTTGTTTGTCAACATGAAACCTTTATAAAAGAAATAATCTGTATTTATTATTTAATTACACAGAAAACCTATAACTTTTGCGTGGGCTTGAAAATGGCGTGAAACTACGAAATACCACGTGATATTATAAACTTTTATATATCCATAATTATATTATATTATTTTATAACTGGTTATTTCATTATCTGCTATCATATGTTCTCGCATACCTACTACCTTCTCAATCACGACTGTTATGCTAAAGAGAGTAATAAAATTATTCGCTCATTAATATTTGGAGACATTCACTGGACTGTGAAGACTTAAGATAAAAAACACATCAAATCACAGCAATTTCGTATACTAGCTGTCGGCCTTCAATCCTCGAGTATAGTGTTTCAACTTGACAGCATAGTTTGAGGTAGCAGTAGGTAACATTAGGTAACATCAGGTCTCACCTTGCGGTCGCTTTGCCCACAGACGTTGCCCAGTGAGCCCACTGCGCGCTGATAAACTAGCCCAATTAACAAACCGGCTCTACAACTTTTTGTGCATATTTCCGTCGTTAAACTAATAGATACTTTGATATTGTCAGACATTTTGTTTTTATGTTACCATCTGACCTTGTTATACTAAAAACACTACCTTATAGCGTTAGGTCAATGTGCTATGAATTGTGAAACTAAGCTGTGTTGAAGCAGCCTCATCTGCCCACCTACCCAGCTTCAGGTACCCTAACTTAAGTACTCATCTACCCAGCCTCAGCTACCCTAACTTAGCTGCCCACCTACTAGCCTTAGCTACCCTAACTCAGCTGTCCACCTACCCAGCTTCAGCTATCCTAACTTAGGTACCCACCTACCCATCCCCATCTGCTCACCTACTCAGTAACCCTAACCTAGGTCGAGCTTCTAGATGAGTGCGTTACGATTGCCCGTAGTTCACTTTACTTGAATGATTGTTTGATCGATAAACTGGTGGTAGAAAGAATGTAGCCAAAAAACTTTTTATACGAAAAGTTCACTAGGGTTTACTAATAGTTCAAGATATTTGCCCTACCAACTAACATTTGTATGTGATTTCAGGATGGGTTGGCGTCCCACTGATCATCCTGATATGCTTGGTGGCTGCGTTCAGCGGCAAGCGACTGGGAGACTGCTGGTCCATCCTGGAGGCACGGGACCCCGAGATGAGGACCCGCAAGAGGAACCCCTACGCCATCATAGTGGAGCAGGCGCTCGGCAAGGGGTGGAGGTACGGGAACCTATTTAATTGATTGTTAGCTAGATGACATGGAGGTTAAATATGCGACGGATAATTTGATATTGTACAGCACAGTTATCTAGATACTTCCAGTAGATAGGATGTGTATAAACACCACGTATTCGATACTAATAAAGAAAGAAATTCAAATTCTTTGTATGGCATGGATATTGCAGAAGTGCCTGGCATTAGTAATGTTACAGCTTCAATTTGCTAACTAACTGATCGACTTCTTGGCAATTCAAAAGTGTTTCAATTAAATAAAAATGCTTGAATTAGAGTTTAATAATAATAATATAATAAATTCTTTATTGGCATAAAAAAAATGTGTACAATCAAAGTGAAGCCCTGACTCTTGCGCTGGGTAAAAACACCTGTGTTACAACGGGCCAGTGTCTTCTCCCAATCAGTGACTTTACGACAAACAAAGAATTAGCAAAATAGTAGTTAGGTACATTCATTATAAAAATAATAATTAAATTTATGATTAAAATAGTTATGAAATACATGATTTAAAAAAAACCGGCCAAGTGCGCGTCGGACCACGTACAATGAAGGGTTCCGTAGTTGGGATGAATTTATCCCAAGAACAAACTTAAAATTGTAGTTGAAAATCATTTTCTTCCATATGGAATGTATGTTCATGTTCTTCAAACTGCAAATTTAAGTTGGTCGATTATTACTCGTTAACCTGTAAAGCCTACTTGCTTGTGATAGTTTTCTTTTAAATTGCTTGTGAATTTTTTCACAAATCCAAGTACTACCATTAAGCTGGCAGGGAGGGGGGGAGGGACACTTGACTTTAACAAAAATTTGCACGGCTTGATATTTCGCAAACGGATCCCTGAATTGAAAAATGCTTTTCACACACCCGCAATATTTTTGAACGTACTTTCCAACAACACCCCACACTATGGGGTAGACGAGAAAAAAAACTCCCCACTGTAGGGGAGGTACCCTAAAAAATAATATTTTTCTTGATTTTATGTTACCACTTTGTCGGCGTGATTAATATGATATACCCATGCCAAATTACAGCTTTCTTGTACTAACCGTCTCTGAGCTAAGCCGCGGACAGACAAACAGACAGACAGAAGGACATGGCGAATCTATAAGGGTTCCTTGTTTACTACGGAACACTAAACAGAGAAGTAAAAATTATGATAACAATTGATTTATTATATTGTCGTTCTACATTAATTGTGTGAGTGTGTGTGTAAAGAGTGTGTGTTTAATGTGTTGATGTGTGGAGTGTGGTGATGTGTGAGTGGAGGTTAATGAGAGGGTGGGTGATGTCTGATCTTGTTGAACTTAAATATGTAGGTACCTACATTAAAATGGATTCTGTTTGACTGTACTTTTGTGTCAGCCATGACTTACTGGGGGGCATCATATGCGTGTAAATAAATTGGATTAGGGTCGATTTTGGCAGGTTTAAGGTGAGTAGGTTAGCTCTTAGCCAGTGGCGCACGTTAAGGTGATTAGTAGGCTCACTGACCTTGCGCATGTGGGCGGAGCTAAACACCCTACCCCTTTTTTTTTTTTTTTTTTTTTGGATGGGAAATTATCAAATAACTTCTCCCGCTCTGGGTGGAGCGGGAGGGCGTGTCAGACTTTTACTGACTAAAACCCACCCGTGTTCCTTCCGTTGCCTGTGTGCCGAGGTCGCGATATCCCTTTCAGACAAACCCGCAACCCCGGCAGGCATTGGCCCTTCCGGACCCCGTCAGTTGGTGCTGACATCTCTTTGAGGCGCGCGTGGAACACAACGCGCCGTCGACCCGGGCCTGGTCCCTATCGGACGGCGAGCTACCCATTGCTCACCGTCCGCAAGCCCGCGCCTACGGTGGCCGGAAGTCGGCTCTCGACTCCCGACGCCCGGGGCGTCTCCTGCGGCGACTAGGGGCGCGAGGGGGCGCATTTTGCCTCTCCCTCGCGCGCTCCACCTCCTCCTTCGCGAGCATTACTGCTTCGCAGAAGGAGGTGACGGCCTCCCATGCACTCTCGCTCCGGACCATGGCCTGAACCAGGGCCGGACGCGAGAGATCGCCGCCGCCGATAAACACCCTACCCCTGGAATACGTAAAACGCGCGCGGTGGCGCGCTACACTAAAACGACGGTCAAAGAATATGCAGGAGCGCAGACATGCGCACGTAGGTCGCTATTTTTGCCTATGATTCCAGAAGGGAATGGTGGATGCAAGGCTGATATTTGTATTGATAGATCAGGGCGTGAAACCGATTTTGAAATACCGGATAATATTTTTCATAAACCGAATACTGTTCATTGATTAACCGGTTAATAAAAAAAACGATTTTGTATAAACCTAAATAATTTTGGTTACCGGTTATTACAGAGAATAGAATTTTAAAACTCGCGCTAACCTGAGTAAACCGGTTTTACACACGCCCGCCGCGCCGCCGCCGGTTGTCACATTCTCACGCGCCTACTTGTTTGTGTTTTGTTTTCTTTCGTCGTTCGCCGCAGAGAGAATTTGGTTCGTTCGTTGTACTAGAGACATTAAAGTAACTGTTTAAAAATTAGCGCATCCCCCGATGCGCTAAGGTAGCCCGCGAGATTCAAATTTTCTTTATTTTTTTGCATTTTGCAAGTCAGTGTCAGGTTTTATGTTTATTAAAATATGAATCGCGACCGTAACAAATATGGCTTTACATAATTATAATCATTACAATCAGCAATACAACTCCGTAAGTTTGCATAATTGTCAAATATCATGATTTCATGAAATAGTCATTCAATGGGATTACATGAGCTTAGAGAGTAAGTAAATAAATTTAGTTCGTGAAAACTAACAATGGTGCCGATTCTCTTGTCACAAATGCCTCTAAACTAGACTAAAAATCACTAAAATTTAGTTTAATCCTGTCAAACGACGATTTCCCATTCTGAAATAGACTAAAGTGACACAACTTAACTATATTTTAGTTTGACAGCACTAAGATAGTACTGAGTTTTTAGTTTAGTGAAAATGGCAATTTTGCTATTCTGAATTTGACGTTTTTCACCTAAAATTTTGATTGCAGTTAACCAAACCAGACTAAACCTAACAATTATTAATCGCGTTTAAAAAGGTGTGGGGTAAAATAAGTTGTCATGAACTAAAATTCACACCAACATTTCGACTTCATGTGCAAAAACATTACTGTATTTATTTTTTATTTTGCTTATATCTCGAAAATGGTGCGTCCTATCGCAAAAATAATGAAAATTTCGACCCCCTTTATGAAACCCTTAAACCCCTAAAACTCAACATGTTGGTAATATTTTTTCATATTTTCCATACAAAAAGTGAAATATTCCATATAAAACACGTCGAGGCTGCACCCGTGCGCGCCTCTGGCTCTAAAAAAACCACGGGCAATGGCAAACCACGGGTACCACGTGGATTCGCGATTGTCAAATTCGATTTTAGTCGTGTCAAAATTATTTTTTAATTTAGAGAATTTTATTTGCAGAGTAGCTCTTATGATTCTCATAGCCAAAAGTAAGAAAGTTTAGTGATAGTTTAGTTAGTTCGCTGTACAAGAGAATCGGCACCAATACTAACCTACTTTAAGCACCATTGTTAGTAAAACCAAAATACTAACAAAAATATGGACCTTAGTCTGAAATAAAGTTTAATGCAATTTAATTTAAAAAATTGGGAAATTTCCGAAAAAAAAAAATAAGTCCTTGCTCCATAGCGAAGGCTACACTCTAACCGGCAAGTCTATCACAATATACACCTTATAAAACAACAGAATTCATGAAATTCAAGTGTTTTGTTGCATACACGTCACACAGAACAAAACTACTCAGCCAGCAACGCGGTCGAATACAATCTGCTTGTGAGTGTGAACTTTAGCACCCTCGAAAACTACACCCATGACGAAAAATTTCTTAATTATTGCTGCTGACATCTTGGATTTTCATTTTAACTTCACCATTGGTACCCTCTAAAACCACGAAAACGAAGGCCATGACGAAAAATTTAAAAAAATAGTCGCAGTCGCGACTCGATCTTGGACTTTTATTTTGAACCCCCAGAAAAAAATATTACTTTCACATGGTCATCATGTGAGTCATACTAAATAAAAAGGTTATTCTTTTTTAACAATTCGTGCATTGTTGATTTTTTCATGGATCAATTCAAAAATATGTTTAGGAGCGCAAAAGTTAGAGGTTCCATTAAATATATGCCGGTTTGTAAATAAACCAGTCTTGTCATTTTAAAATTCAATCAATTTTAATTCTCGTTCATAGTCTCTATTGCAGTTCTTGATACGCCTTGGCATTTTTTAATACTTATTTACACACTATTTTATGTCAACGACTGCCTCGTTGGCCTAGTGGTCGCAAGCGCTATTGCTGAGCATAAGGTCCTGGGTTCGATTCCCGGGTCGGGCAAAGTGTTATTGCGTTTTTCCATCTGAAATTGCTCAGTAGGAGCCCGGAGTCTGGATTTGTGCCCGGTTGATAGCAAATGAAATGTGGGTGTACTATAGGTACACCTCTGCCTAACCCTTCGAGAATACAGGCGTGATGTTATGTTATGTTTTATATATACTTTTTTTTGTTTATATTGTAAATTGTTAATTTGTATGTAACGTGTCAATGAAAATTAAAAAAACGTGTTCATAATTGCACATAAAAAAATACTCAACAATAAAGCACCTACGCGCTCAATCGATTTGGACTCTCTGCAGCGAGCTAGTCTATAAACGCACACTAATACAATAAGTTCGTAAACATTGGCGCTAACACATACGTATGCGCATAGTCGGTCGATAGCCGGAGCGGAGCAGCGAGCGACACAGCCACCCCGTCTCGATGCTAACGCACGACTGCCGCCCGCGTCCCGCGCAGAGCACCTCTGAACCTTTATCTCTAAATGTGGACATTTTCTTTGCAAAAATTGATTGATTTACATATGCTGTTTCAAATCTTTAGTACCTTTAATCATCAAATTTTCAGTGTAAAAATATTTCTAAACATCAAAGCCGTTTAGAAGTAGTTAGGAATTTTAGGCAAAAATAGCGTTTTGGTAAATATTTTTTTAAGACAAAAGTATTAGTCATACGAAAAAATCCTGTTTCAGAAATATTGTACATGAATCTATAACAAATATATATTTTTTTCAAATCTTTTAACCAAGCCGTTAATGAGAAGACAGCTTTTTAAAGTGACCGTTTTACGGTACTAAACGAGAGTAAGGCCCTTAAGCAGGCCTGAATCGGCTATTTGTCGAACCTCATCCCAGGTCTCTTCATAAAATACGAGCGCTGTGTTATCAACGTATCTAAAAATCTTACCATTTGCAAGAGCTAGTTGACACAGATCGTTTATGTCGATCAGGAAGAGATTGGGACCTATAATACTACCCTGTGGTACGCCGTATGTGACCAGGGCATCTGAACTAACATGTTCTCGAAATATGTCACAATGTCTCATTTTCACTGTGTTGGGCCGTTTCCCGAACACCAATCCGTTCCAGTTTATCCACAAGAATAGGTATCGAAATGCTGCCGAAAGCCTTGGCTAGGTCAAGGAAAATGCCAATGCAATTTTTTCGGGCATTCAGTTGAGATGTAACTGTGCTTCTTCCTGCCTAAAACTAAACTGGGCCAATTCGACTATAGCTAATAACTAAAAACTATAGCCAAAAACTATACTCTACTATAGCTAAAAAGCTAATTCGCTTAGTATTCAGAACTTTTTCTAGTATTTTAAACATAGTCGAAAGAACCGCAATAAGCCGATACTTTTTGAAATTGTCGATAGTTTTCAACCCGTTCTTGTGGACAGATGTTATCAAACATTTTTTGAACGCTCGTGGAAACACTTCTAGAGATTTGCACAATTCTAAGAGTTTCGTTAAATAGGTAAAAATGATATGTGTCGCTAATTTAAGGAACTTAGGAGGAATGGCGTCCTAACCGACGACTCATTGTTTAGATTGAGTATCAATGCTTCAATTTCAGACTCATCCAGTGGAAGTAGGACTATCGAATTAATGTTCGTGGTTATGACTGGCTTATGAGATAATAGGTTAGTAAAGGAGGTTATGGTGGTAGCAATGTTATCGGCTAACTACTGCGTGCTGCTTGCTGCTCTATTGCAACTACAATTTTTTTATTTTTCTGTTGTTTTAAAGTTTTAACAGCGTTCCGCTTGTTTTATTGTTTCTTGAGTTTTGTAGAAGGGATTTTTTGTAGTTTAATTTTAATTTTCTTAACGAAAACTCCGGTTCTTCGAGTATGCATTTAATTTCCTGTTTGACGTATATCATAATACCGTCCTTTGGATTAATCCAGGTTATTGAGGAATAGGTGATATGTCACCTCCTCTGTCTATCTGCGGTATAGGTCTATTTTGGGCTTGAAAACTGTAGAAATATGCTGCGGATATTTTGGGTTACTTTAATTACAGTGTTACAAGTCTCCATACCACAGAAACTTTGTCCACATCTGTTAAAATATGATTGTCCCTATTAGCCATTTGAGTATGGTTCCTAATGGTGCGACTAGTATTCATATTTTAGAATTACTTAGGTAGGATAATATCGTAGCAAAAGGGTGCGTGAGTGGTAGGCATGTTTAAACAGCAGGCGTGATTAATATCTGTTTGTTTTGAGCGGGTCTACCCTTTATAGCAGAACTTTTTATGTTATAATATTATTTTGCATAACAGCGCATAGCATAAACTTCATTTCGCAGAAAATCGTTTGGCATACACTCATTTATAATAAATTAAAAACGCATAATTTTGTAAGTCAGAATCATCTTAAAGCTTTCTGCAGACCAGCGCGACGCGACGCCGCGACGCGACTCGAACAATACAATTTCTAAAAAAACTTGACGGTATAACAGTAGCCGGTGCCGCGTCGCGTGGTCTGCACGAAGCTTTAGGCATAAATTTCATATCCATAATAATTAAAAAGTAGAACCATCATATTGCAGAAAGTTCACTGTCAGAATCGTCTTTTGGCATACATACATTTCATATCGATAATCAATAAAAGGCAGAACTATCATATCTCAGAAAGTTTACAGTTAGAATCATCTTTTGGCATACTTTTCATATCCATAATAATTGAAAGACTCATCTATCACGGGTTCCCTCTATGATTGTGAACATTTATGTGGTTCTTATTTACCTGTGAGAAGCATGCAAATATGCAAAAAAGCACACACCATGCATGTATGCATCAAGCATGTAGAATGCAAACATGCAAAAAAGCACACACCATGCATGCAGCATGCAAGCACGCATGCAGCATGCAAGCAAACATGCAGCATGCAAGCAAGCATGCAACATGCAGCAGGCATGGTTTCTGTCACGGCTCCGGCGCTGCGGGGCTCCGGCGGTCCCACGCAAGCTTCTCGTCGCAGATGGTTGTAACGCTCACCACAGCAGCTTCGGCTTGCCGGCCAGCCTCAGCCACCTGCTCCTCAGCTCGCGGGCCGCCTCGTCCCTCCGCGCCTACGCGGGCTTAAATTACACTCTAGGGGTAGGGCAGACAAGACTACCTGCAGTCGGTTTTGCAGCGATTCGGTTCTGTCATTTCACTAACTTTTGTAGTACAACATATTGACTTTTTAAGACAATATTTTAATTTTAATTTAAGGTTAAGAATATGATTACATTTTATAGAAATGACAATAATAAAATTATTCCAAATGAAATTCTGCCATCTTCTTAATATAAACGTTATGTGAAACGAAATTATGCGAAATTAAGCTTTGCCAAAAGTAATTATGCCAAATAAAATTCTGCCATCTTAAAAGTATGCCTTTGTAAATTCGGACATATAAACATTCGGCCAAACAATAATTATATTAAATGATTTTTATGCCATATATATATTCGTTTAAAGAAGATTATGCCAAGTGTGTTATGCCAAATAAATTTCGGAGCATCAAAATTCTGCCAGATAGAGGGAACCCGTTTTGAGCGTATAAGGTATAATTTATTTTCAATAATTAGTTTCAGTAAAAAAGCTTTAGTAAGGAACGTGTATGTTATTGTATGATTAATTGTATGAATTCGCTGTCTATATAAGACAAAATATTAAAATAATAGAAACTATGTACATGCATTAAAGTTTCAAACACAGGACATGCGTAAGCATAGTTAACTAGTCACATGTCGAGACGTAAATGATTGAGATCTGCTTCATTCTTAATTAATATTTGCTTTTCACCTTCAGCTCTCTTCATGATATATTATATTTTCCGATAAGACGTGCAACAAAATTGGAAGGGTTATCCCTGGCAAAGGTTCGGGCTAAATAGTACAAGCTCTGAGTTTCATGTTATTAAAGTCTTTTCCTACCATTCTCAGCGTGGTAGTATCGATGGCGATGATCGTGACTCTATTCGGTGCCTCCGTGGTGTACCTCCTGCTGGCGGCGCAGATGATGGAGGCGGTGCTCCTGTCCCTGGTTCCCGCGCTCACCATCTGCACCTGGTACCTTATTGTCGTCGGCGCCATGACACCGCTGATGTTCCTCGGAACGCCTAAGGATTTCCAGTAAGTAGTGTTAGAACGGGCTAATTTCAGATGAGAGTAAAGAGAGAAAGATAAGCTGGGTAACCTGTACTAACCGACTTTTGCCACACCTTGGACGGTTGTAGGTGGCTTTACTAGGCGGCCAATGGCTGAACCAGCACCACTAGAATAATACTTTTCTAATTCGCAGTGAATACTATAATTTAAAAGGTTACCATAATTAAATATGTCGTTCCATTCATCCTGATTACTCAGTTAATGTGCTGGCACTTGTCTTTATCTTATATTAAAACTTTTAGTCTGATGGGTCTCCTTGCGTTCGGCTCATCGCTCGTCGCCTGCATCCTGTACTTCATCGAGATGATGAACGAGGTTTCGCCGTTCACCTACCGCTACGGCATCCACGGCTTCATGGACTTTTTCCTGGCCACCGGCACCATCATGTTTGCCTTCGGAGGAGCCTCCACCTTCCCCACCATCCAGAATGATATGGCGGACAAGTCCAAGTTCGGAAAGAGTCTGCAATATGGATTTTTCGGTAAGTTTTCATTGACAACTTTTTAACAAGTGCCTAGTTAGTCATCGTATAACTGTTTATTATGGCAACGTAATTAGTTTCCTAACCTTGAAAAATAAGGATTTAATAAGAATACAATTAATTATGTTCTGCATCTTTATAAAGAGAAAGCGATTACATTACGTTTTAGCTAGGCCAGAATTTTGCCGAACTTGAGCTGAATCAAATTCGCAAGAAATACTTGAAAAAGGGTAACTTGATTAACTATACATTTCTGCCACCTCTAGCTGTCCTGGTCCTGTACCTGTTGGTGGGTATCGGCGGCTACGCGGTGTTCGGCGAGCGCGTGCTGCCGAACGTGGCGCTGTCCCTGGCTGCCACCCCTCTGACCCTGGCGGGCAACGTGCTCATTATCATCCACCTGCTTTCCGCCTTCATCATCATCATCAACCCCGTCTGCCAGGAGGTGGAGGAGCTCTACAGTGTGCCTAGAGGTATGTTGACACAAAACATGATCGTGATACGTTCATGAATAGATTTCGAAAAGTTTTCTTATTTTTTTGTTATCGAAGGTTGGTAAAATACTACCTGGTGTTTAGCAGGAAACTAGGCTAATTTGATGAACCTAGCTAAGCATGTTTCTCACCAACACCAACACTAAGTGACACTTAAATGAATCCCTAAATAAAAGTGTAGGATTTTCAACGCTAGGCTCAGCGCTGAGAGTTGAAAATCTAACAGTGCACTTTTATTTAGGCATTCATTTAGGTGTCACTTAGTTGTCGGTGAAAACGGGCATTATTCTCTTAAGATTAGTTGGTAGAGCCCTTGAGTAAAGTAATCGCTACACACACCCTTTAGATTAAAAGCTCGTACAGACCAGCGCGACGCGACGCCGCGCCGCGACACGAACAATACTATTTCTAAGAAAGCTTGACGGTATAACAATAACCGGTGTCGCTTCGCGCTGTCGCGTCGCGCTGGTCTGCACGAAGCTTAAAGCTATTCTGCTTAGCTGTAGAATGAGAACGATTCTAGTAGGTACTTGCGGTATTATCTCTGGTTCTTCATAGATTCCACGGGCTGGCGCATGGCGGTGCGCGTGTCTATCATGCTGGGGATCCTGTTCATCGGCGAGAGCATCCCGCGGTTCTACACGCTGCTGGCGCTCATCGGTGCCACCACCATCGCCCTGCTCACCTATATCCTGCCCTCCGTCTGCTACTTGAACCTCATCAACCAGCCCGTGCCGGAGGGACAGACGCCCATGTGAGTACTGCGCGGCGGCTGGTTTATTTGCAATTTGCGTATAATTAGGGATGGTGATTATCTTTCTTTCGTTTTTAAAGTTTAGCTGTGTATAAAAATATAAGGTACAATAAGAAAATCTCTCTAAATTTAGATAGAAGCTATGTTTTGTCTCGAATAAACCACATAAATAGCGCATTTTTTATGTGTATGGTAGTCTAAGAAACAAGAAGTGACCGAATATTGTGAGTGACGCTGTTAGCTATTACTTAATAGTCCCGATTTATTAATCATCCTTTAGTCTATTACATTTCTAGTTGACGAACAAATCTATTTAATTTGTAACACAGTCACGGTCATTATATGCCAGTTAATGTAATACTAATAAGAAAGCGTCATCGGTGGTATAATATATCTATTTAATTGGTACCTATCATGTTCATTAAAGCTAATAGTCGAACTCACTTTACATAATTACTTAATCCACAGGGATTAAGTAATTAGGTGGAGTGAGTTCTTTTTTTTTTTGAAGCTCAGATATGGTAAATTGAATTTTAAACCCATCCCAAACATTTTTGCTGAATTACAAAATGCAGAGCCTTGAACACTTAACTTAAATTCAGAGTTTATAAAAATGCTATGAGTTATTTATTTATTTATAGGTATATACTTTATTGTACACGAGAAAATACATAGTAAATAATAAATTTAACACTACAAAACATACAATGGGCGGCCTAATCGCTTTCTACGATCTCTTCCAGGCAACCTTGGAGTTATTGTAGCTTAAGTGGTTCCTTTTATCCGCTATTTGGCTGCGTGTTTTATGACACCAACAGATGGCTTCGCTCTGGCTTAATTTTGCCGGGTTCTACACCGATCAACTAATAATACTAAATCGATAAAACCGTTCTAACATCTGTTCCAATATGTTTGCTGTTCCCAGTGAGGCGCCTGGCTGGAGGAAGATGGTGTGCTACGAGGTGGTGGCCCTGGGCATCGTGGGCTGCATCGCGGCCTCCATCAGCGCCATCGGAGCCATTTTCAGTACCTCCATGGCCGTGCCTTGCTACTTGTGATACAACACAACACTCACTCAGCTCTGAGGCCCGCATTAACAAACTATTCTCTACGAGTCAATCTCAAAAGTTGTCTCATATGTGGCTTAACTAAAACGTCTTCTATTTTATATCGACATCTTTAAAGACTTCTTGAAGACATGAGAGACTAGAGTGGTTTTAAATTAATGCTGACCCACGAGTTACGTACTCCGCTGGTGGGATTGTGCCAACTCACAACGTCCTTTAGCCATATTTTAGAGTATGTGATGATCACCAACGAACTTGTGTGATCCGACCAAAAATGTTACGTAACACCTCTTATATTTTAGTAAAAACTCATATTGTAATCTACTAACTCGATTATGAGCATCAGGGTAATAGAAATCAAACATAGAGAAAAATAAATAATCATGTTGATAGATATACCTATTTGCTCTCATCATACAGATCATCAGTTAGTTTAAATGTGTTTAATATTAATAGCCATACTTTTGCCATAGATATTAAGTAATTTGTTTTAATGCATTTGCCCAAAAATGCAGAACTTCTACTTACTTTTTGTACGCGAATTTGCGTTTTCGCATAAGTCCAGATTTAATTTATGTAAGTAGTCTATTTCATTCACTTTTTTACTAATAATAATATTTCTGTTTTATACGCAAATTACTCAGTCATTTCATAGAATCACATTGCCGTGCGTACATCGAGCCGCACGCATTCGTACCGATACGCATTTATTGAGACTGCGCACCATTCACTGAGCAAAAGCGTACCTACTTATGTATGCTACAGGTATGCTTGTAAGTGTTCTGCATAAAGAAGAAACCACTGTTTACTTTAACCTGTATTCATTTAGTTAACTGTACTTCTCACAATTCTGTCGTCTTGTTACGCTTCAGGATGCAACAAAACGTCATAGTTCAAACAAACGGTAACAAATACTCATAGTGCAAATAAACGGTTTAAGTTAAGTTTAACGAGTGGTTTTATTTGTTAGTTAATGTCCCAAGTTTAGAGAGCGCTGTTAGTGATCATATACTGTATCAGTTGTTATCTCAGTTTGTAATGTTAACTACAACACGTAATTGTTTACATCCGAGCGGATTGTATTACGCATAATTATGAAGTAACACGATGATTTTCTTTCAGCATGTAATAAAAACAACAGTTTTCGTGGGTACAGAATAATTTATAGTAACAGTACGTTATTATTTCTCAGAATAGCTGTATTTATTAGATTTAAGGAAATGTTTACCTGAATGGAAATACTAGGAATATAGGTATTACATGAATGAACACTATGCTGGGTAGGTAGATACCTACTGCAAGATAATACAGTTCCAAGTCTTTCTATTTTCAGGTTTATATAGCAACTTTTATAAAGATAAATATCCAGTGGCGTAGCTATCGGAGGGCGCTGCCCAGCAACCCTCAAACCAGAACTTTCGAAAATCTACCAACTTCAGAATATACGTTACGAATTTAAGTTGAAGACGAGTTGAAAAGGCCGCCAACGGCCTATCCCTCAGGTTATCAGAATATCCACCAAGCTGCTGCCTCTGGTTCCTTAGCTTGGAGTGCGACACCGACTGGTTCGTTTTGGTGTGTTGTCTGTGATGCAATCCAGACGGGCTACGCCTGAGGGTCCACATCTGAGGGTCCACATTTGCTGCTCATAGTGTCGCCTGTAGTGCTGTCGAGGCGTTTTTGTGCTTTAACGAAGCCACAGTATCTGTGACGAAGCGGATCATCAGAATCGACATATTTTAGACTATCACACTCAATATTATTATAGTTATCGGTTCCCTTGCGGTCTATATTTTTAACAAAATTCGTTTTTAAACTAAAGCTGCTTATTACATTATGTACCTATTATATACAATAAGTAAAAAAATCCCTGTCCGATCCGGGTACTTGGTATTGGAATAACATTACCAAAAAGTAATAAAAAAACTTATTATTATTGAAAATAAAAAAGTTATTGCTATTTAAAATTCACACTTTTAGACATTTGCTTTGGGGTCATTTTGATAAGTACTAAAATGTGAATTTTAAATAACAATAACTATTTTATTTTCAATAATAATAAGTTTGTTTAATACTTTTTGGTACTTAATGATATTGCAGTACTTACACCTACCGATGTGCCCCTTCCGGATCCGACAGGGTTTTCTTTTACATATTGTTTATGATAATGTTCACGTGTTGTTTACATAAGTAATAGTGATCCATCTGGTGTTCCTAAAGTTTTCTCCTAATCCCTTTTCATTGAGGTCAAATTACCCGTTCCGCGAGTGTTTTTTTTTAATTTGATTCCTTTATTAATAACAACATCATTACGTGTGAAGGCTCGTGCACCATCGCGACGCGACGGCGCGACGCGACAGCGCGACGAACAATACAATTTCTAAGAAAACTTCACGGTATAACAATAACCGGTGTCGCATCGTGCTAGTCTGCACGAAGCTTTAAAGTGGTGAATCTGCATTTTTATTTCGCCACAGTACCTACTATGTGATATCTCTTACATAGAGATACAGACACCGCGACCCCCAGCAGGGTGTCGTCATACTGATAACACTTATCGCCCGTGGACGACACATTGTCAAAGACATCAGTGTCTCTCGCCACCGGGATGTGCATAACTTATACGACTCTACTTAAGATACTAGGCTGAAGTAATTGTATCCTTATCAACCGGTTGAATTACTAGGTAAGAATTAAAAAAAAATTACAACAAAAAAGCTGTCTTAACTTCGAAATACAATCTCCAGAAGATGTACCAACCTAATCTAAGAACTAATCCGATCGATATGAGCAAAGAGATACCATTCGTTCAGCGTAATTTGATGAGTTCAGAAGTTCGGTCCAAAAATATAATCATAACCTCATATCTTAGTGTAAAATTACAGTAGGTAATTAAGAATCATTAAGAGCGTGCCCCAGAAGTGTCAACACGCCCAAATGTTCAGAATAATGAAGATATTTAGCTAAGACAGTTTGTGATAATTGCACCACTTCTTAGTGCAGTTGCACTGACAACTCAAGTTAAAGCGAGCAGAAGTTTCACTTTGACCACTTCATAAATAAATAGCCACCATGTTGTATCGTGGCCGTGCCACAAGCGACACGAGGCTTGCGACAGCGACTGCGGAGAAAACAAAGAAGTTGTTTAGAGCAGAGATTCCTAAAGTGGGTTCCGTAGAAAAGTCACAAGGGTGGGACTTTTCAGGGGACTTAAACATAACTGGCGAAATGTGGGTGTACTATAGGTATACCTCTGCCTAACCCTTTGGGGATTACAGCCGTGATGTTATGTTTATAATAAGGTTACAAAACAGTTAAGAATTGTATTAATTTACAACCCGAAAACTTTATCCATTTCTCACACAGCCTGACAAATACAAATACTAGGTCCCATATTTATAACGCGAACCGAAGGTTCAAACTAAACAACTGCAAAGTTCTTAGCATATCCGAAATTTAAAATAATCAATACTAATAATAATGAAGAGTTTGTTTATTTGATTGGTTTATTTGTTTGAACGCGCAAAGCTCTGCTCTGCTCAATGCTAAGCGAAAACGAAGTAATAGTGTGGGCGGAAAATGTGACAGTTATTTTAGTATAATGTGATGTCTTACGACTTCCACGCGAACGAAGTTGCAAGCAGAAGCTTATTAATAAAACAGTGAAAAAGTTTAATTCTTTAGGAAAAAGAACTCTTTCTACGAAAAAATCCAATTGAAAAATTCTCATCGGGATTATCTTTTTTGGTTATTAGAAATACTATGGGAAACAAGAGGGAAAAAGAAGTTTGTTATCGTTGAATGTAGGGTTCCTAAAATGAATGGGATTTGTCGAGAGATTTGCCTTAAAAGTTTAGGAACCGCTGGTTTAGAGCATACCACGAATCACCTCGACGTGACTTGCGGAGCGATGGACGGAGACAGGAGACAGCTCGTGAAGTGCGCCTGTCGCTTGACGCATGTGGCATCGCCCGAGGCCGTGACACCGCGACGTGACTTGCGGAGCGCCGGACGGAGACAGGAGACAGCTCGTGAAGCGCGCCTGTCGCTTGACGCATGTCGCAACGCCCGAGGCCGTGACACCGCGACGTGACTTGCGGAGCTACGGACGGGGACAGGAGACAGCTCGTGAAGCGCGCCTGTCGCTTGACGCATGTCGCATCGCCCGAGGCCGTGACACCGCGACGTGACTTGCGGAGCTACGGACGGGGACAGGAGACAGCTCGTGAAGCGCGCCTGTCGCTCGACGCATGTCGCATCGCCCGAGGCCGTGAACCGGCCGTTTATGCTTTTATGCAAGCGGTTAAATGATGTGACAATTTTAATCTTTGCGTTTATCTTCCTTGTTTGACGCCACATGTTCAGAGTGGTTAGTGAGACTTCTGTCGGGTCTGTTGTTTGGTGAAGTCGATGATATTGGTGAGAAGCGCGCGCGTCGCCCCGCACTCCCGCACCACGCGCCGACTTGCGCGTTCGCCTCCGACTCTCCTCTACGCCGACTTAGGTAAGCTTATTATTACAAAACTTAACAGGAAATATTAAACGATTTTTTTCATTTAAGAAATGATAGAATTTGATTAATGTTTCCATTTTTTTATATCAAACTCTAATATAACCCATTTTATCAGTCACAGATTGTTTTGCTAGACTACTTAAATGAATACTTTTTCTTTCTTATTTGCCCAATCTCCTCCTCTTTTCCCGATCTTTAGAATCCTCTGTAACATGCATTCGTGCTAGCTAACCTTAATAATTACCTTCTACCTATAGCGATTCTATCCAGAGCGACAGAGAACGCCTTATACGCTTCACGCATAAAATGTATCACATTCGCAGACGAGGTTCAGTTGTACCCCAGCCTAATGGTGATGACGTTTTTGATTCCAGGAAACTAGTAAAATAATGGTGGTGTGCAGCGTGTTCCGAGTGACGTCACGAGTGTCCCGCAGCGGCTTGGCCGCGCACTGCTGCGGCCGCGCACTCTACAGCACACAACAGAAAGGTGACTACCCTCCTAATTAATGTATTCTGCCTTCAATGACGGTAATACCTGTGGTCCAGCAGGCCACCAGATAGAACCACTATCCAATCTAATCCGCTGAGCTGTTTAACGTTATTTTGTTTAAAATCAAGCACTTATATTTGCCTACTCATTCTGGATCCTCTATCAAGAGTTCATTTAGTTTAGAAGTGTAGGTATCTGCTGATAAGGATGCTGTTCATTTATCAACAAATTGTTTGAAGTCTTGCTTAATGATATTGATTATTGACCTTCGCTTAGTGTCAATGGGCCAAGGGCCCCATGAGACAATGCTCTCGGGATAAATTACAGAGGTATCTGTAAAAAGTATGTCCAGGGTCATTATCATTACTGATGCTATCTGGTACATATACCTTTTTGTTTTACTTATCAACACACGTTTAATTTCTGAGGGATTTAAAACCACGACCTCATTTTACTAAATGATTGTCCGCTCATTCAAAAAGTTCCAATAAATAGTTAATAAGCATCTGTTATCAGCTGAGTCGAGAAGATTACGCAGCGTCGCCTTGGCACTATCTCACCCTATTCTGTCTCTTGTAAGTACGCGGCACGTTGCGAAATTATTACTGAGTAGAGCTTCTTGTTATATTACAACTACTATCTACATTAGTAATATGCTAAAAGTTTTAACACAATAGTTAAAATTACCTATGATTGATATTTATTTGATAATTAGTTATAAATAGATGAAAGCTCCAAGCGCCCTGGCGAATGTACATTCTTTGTTTTTATTAATGGTTTCAAATGATAAGCGAATGTCCGATTTCTGTTTTACAACTAAATAATTAGTGAAAGCTTTGCTAATGACGACGTACTGATTCAAGTTGCCAAGTTACTTAATCAGATTTTAATTGACGACGTCGCTAAAATGTTGGGATAGGTTATAGGCATCTGAAGTTCTAATAATGAAACCTAGCATTGAACTTATAACTGTACCCTAATTACGTAATACACGATCAATCAGAATCTTCCATTGCATCGTACGTTCGAAAAAAAAATCTGCTCAACAACATAAATAACACAATGAATGTTATTGACCTGTCAAATTGAAACAGATTAGTCGGAATTGTCAACGAAAATGTGTTGCGTAATTAGATAGCTGATCGCCTATGACGCGTACTGAAAGTTTCCAACTGAGCTTAGGCTAGCTAAGATAATGAACACCTATCAAAGTTTATTAAAAGGAATCTACATTATTATTTTTCGGTATACTTATCAATTTTCTTGGATTGTTTGGTTTTAATCCACCCTATTTGCAGACATTAGTAAAAAGTTTGTTGCTCTGGAGCACGTGTTATCAAACCAAGTACGTTGCTTACCTACCATTTCAACAAGTAGGTACCTACAGCTACACCGTGTTAATCACGCGGTTTTATGACTTAAACATCGTGTTTAATAAAAAAATATAGGTACCTACTTAAGAATGGATAACATTCAGGAATGGAGCACACAAGACACAAGTAACTCTTGGTATTTATTATAACTTACTTGCTGAATTCAGATGTATCGTTAAGTTCATAATGCATTTGGCGTGTATATATAAACAGTCGACCGCACTTTAGTGGGCACACTTTGACCTTGAGCTTGCCTAGCGTAATACGGAGCTTTAATAAAATACCTACGATGTGCAGTCGACCGCACGTCAGTGGTAACAAAACGAATAAAACAAAACTATAATTTACTGATTTTTATACCACTGACGTGCGGTCGATTGTACCTATCTATCTTTATGCCCATTATCTAATACAAGGTTTAATTGAAATAACTGAAAACCCGAAAAGGGGTGAATGATATTATAATTTTTGTTCTATGTAGGTACCTACCTAATTAAACAAATCCAACAATTGTATTTATTTTGCTTCCAGGGCGGTTTTACACAAAGAAGCACGAGTGGGTGTCTGTGAGCGACAACGTGGGCACCGTGGGCATCTCCAACTATGCACAGGTTCGTTTTCACCTCATCACGAGTGTCACCTGATCAAGATTCCAACCAAAACGATGCTTAGGATCTTAAGTTCTCCTACGGGTAACAGTGCTATGTATGGGGCTAGTTCATTTCGCTTAGAAATCTCGTTGCCGCTGAGGATCGGAACAAAATATCTTTGCATGGTATAAAACAAAATCGCTTTTCATGTCTGGCTAGTAACGAAATACAAATTAAACTAGGCAGAACACCACGTGCTACCATCTGCTATCGTGCTATCATCAAGATTTTCATCAAAAGAATGATTTAATTTATGAGAATAAATACTTACCTACTAACTTACCTACTTTTAAATGACCGGCTCCACTTTTGTGCTCGAAATTGTGGAAGAAAACGAATGCAGCCAATAATTTTGTCATCAATATTAATAAATAACCTGCAGCAAGCATTATGTAAAGGATAATATTATTAAGGTATTTTTGGTATCATTCGTTGTAGTAATCAGTGTAAAAGCAGTGATAGCAATGACAAAACCAGGTCGTCAGTGTTGTACAAATAATGGTTCCAACCTGATGCGTCCAGGAGTAGGTACTCATAACAATCATAATGGCGAATATTTGCATAATCACACAGTTCATGGCTGATTAGGACTTTAGTGGTATGAGGAACAGATTCACTAATCAACCATAGAAATTGGTAACCCCGACGAGATTTGAACACACAACCTTCTGACTCCAGGTCGGAAGGTTGTGTGTTCAAATCACGTCGGGGTCACCAATTTAATGGTATGAGGAACAGGGTGTAAAGTACACTCATCCACCATAGAAAAGGGAGGATCCTCCTACCAGACGGGTGTCGTGTCTGGCGGGCCCGAAAGTTGATGTCGGATAGTCTTATATATGTCGTTCGAGCGGTAAACTCTAACTGCGCGATGCAGGATTTGTGAGACGTCATGTCTTTGATGCGTAGTTCGTATGTGGCGGAATAACCGCTACAGGTCAAAGGCTAAAACTTCTGGGAGCTATCTTATCTTCAGCTTAGTACAAATTCTATAACAGTCATGATGATGTCCTTAACAACATGGGCTGGTCCAAGCGTTAATAAGTAATCTTTTAAAATCCCTGCCAGCAGTGTCACTAATGCGAGAAGCTGTGATGTGCGACCGCCAAACCGCACAACTTGGTGATAATGGGCAAACCCTCTCTCTCAATGGCAAGCCAAAATCAACCAAGGCCCCCAGTTTCCGGCCGCCTTGCTATTCCGGATTTAGGCGGTGGTCACGGTAACTGCTATAGGTAGGGGATGTGAAGAATCCCGGGTTACGAATGGGCGCCAAACCCAACTGACCTAGGCGACGTATAACGGACGCACGTTACGACTCGACAAACACCAAGTACAGCTAGAAGAGCTCAGAAAATAAGGTGGCACATTCTTGGGTTGAGTGAAGTCCGAAGGGAGGGGCAGGACAATAACCCTTGAATCGGGTAATATTTTGTGATTTCGAGAGGGAGACCACCTATGCCAAGGCTCAGTTGGGTTCCTGGTAAGCAAATCCCTTTAGGATAATGTTGTGGAAGTCTCCAGTATCTCGAATAGGGTAGTACCTCGTGGTGAAGCTAACCGAGAGGTACAACCTCGAGGATGTTCAGGTTTACACACGGACCTCGGCACACTCGGATGACGAAGAGGAGGAAATGTTTGAGGACATTTCCAAGGTCTTGCATTCCCCTACAAAGGCCCACAACAACGTTTTCATGGGGGATTTTAACGCTAAAGTGGCAGTATAGAATCGCAATGAATTGGTAGTAGGATCCTACGGGTTTGGCAGCAGAAATTATAAGAGACAAATGCTTGTCAACTTTCTTGAGAAGGAAGGGGTTTTTTTTATGAATTCCTTCTTTAAGAAACAGTCCCAAAGGAATTAGACGCACGAAATCCCCAACACTAAGCCGAAAAATGAGATAGATCATAACGGATAAAAAGCATATGTTCAGGGATGTCTCGGTGATCAACAGGTTCGACACCGGCAGTGATCAAAGATTTTATTCTGCGGATCTCTGAATTATAACTTCATATTCGCGCGATTTTTTTTAATGAAATTTAGGCTCCTTCAAAACAAGCTCCAAACTATGCTAGGGTCGGAAGCGTTCAAGTCAGACTTGGAGGCAAGAATTCCAAACCTTCGGAAGAGACTCTGGAGCTTATGACGGAATGGGGTGAAAACCCACCTAGCGCTTCGTCAGAACAACGGACACTCAACAAACATATTTGAACTGGTACGGTGCGACCTCCGACTCCGATTGAATAGAATTTCCCTACTATAAATTTTACTCCTCATAAAATTACCATAACCCTCGGCCTATCCAAAAGTCGCCACATTGTTTCGTTTTTTACAGGGTTTTGACGTTCGCTAATGTTTCCATCATACGAATCGACAACTAGCAATAACGCTTGTCAAAAAGTGTCACTCGGCTAAGCATTTCAATGGAAGTTATCGTTCCACGCTGTTGATTCGTTTCATGGAAACGAATGATGATAACACTGTCTAGCTAATTTCTATTCGTTGACCTATGATCACGTGACATTTCCGCATACATTTTTGACGTTTCTACTGGCGTTATCGCTAATCGAATGTTACTTTGTCGAGCCCTCAGGCGGACTTAGAACAAGCCCTACCGCCAACCAAAACGAGCAGAAAATTTTGCTCGCACTGGGAATCGAATCCGGGACCTCTGGGTCTGAGACAGGTGGTCTAACCACTAGACTAGGCGGCGGTCCCTTTGATGAATATTTTACTATTACACCATGTTAACATAAAACCATTATTTAATCTCCAGGATGCGCTGGGCGAGGTGGTGTACGTGCAGCTACCGGAGGTGGGGAAGCACATCGCGGCCGGGGACGAGTGCGGGGCACTCGAGAGCGTGAAGGCAGCAAGTGAAGTCTACAGCCCGGTCTCCGGCACGGTGAGCACCTTTCAATGATTATTTTATCATCATCATCATTATTTAGCCGAAAGGCTAAAGCATTGTCACGGCAGGTTATCTATGGGCCCTGTGCTTGTTCAAGCATCGTATCTATGGGCCCTCTGCATGTTCAACAATCGTCACGGCAGGTTATCCATGGGCCCTCTGCTTTCAGCGTCCTGTGGTTTTCCGCTAATTATTTTCATATCTTCGTTTATCTCTTTATTTCCTGGCGATTCGCTCATTGCTATGATCCGACTCGTTATTGTTGGTCCATTGTCGACGGTGACAATCTGTATATGTACGAGTCCATGCTGCATTCAGTATTCGTGCGGGAAATAACTTTGCCATGGACAATGGACATTATATGAAAACGTTTGTGAAAACCATGTTTGCCCAACAAAGCACAACAACTACCGTGATACTCTGTAACAGATTTGTTTGAACAGGGCTTGGGACACTAGGCTACTTAAGAAGATATGCGTTGCTGAGTCAGTCAATCATTACTGATGAATGTGTAAAGCTCAGCGATTTTGATTTATTTCGTTTAGGTTACTATACCAAGCTTTTTTAAATGTCCACTAGTATCTGTGCTACATTTCATGCAGAAAATATCAAAATATAATAAATATTGTCATTATACAAATTCCAGGTGACAGATACGAACAAAGAGGTAGAATCTAAGCCAGCATTGATCAACAAGTCGTGTTACGAGCAGGGCTGGCTGTTTCGGGTAAAGCTGGCAAAGCCCGAGGAGCTGCAGCAGCTGATGGACCAGGCCGCCTACGACAAGTTCCTGGAGGAGCACTGACCCTCGCGCTAAGATTAGGACTGTATTTATATTGTTGTTGTATTCCGTTGTTATCGATGAGCTTCGTATTCATGAGAAACAAAAGTTGATAAATAGTTGTTAAGCATTGTTTCACGCGACGTTACATGCTGGAAACAATGTTGGCCAACATTCGTTTCCCATGACTACGGGGCTGAAGCAAACCTGATCCGTTACTCTACTAGATGTAAGGTGCTCTTATACAAAGATACTTTGCCCTGGAGTCGACCAAATCCAATTCAGGTTATTTTGATTATTGGTGATTTCTAGACATGAAATACTTTCTACCCCTGGTGATTATGTTATCAATAGTTTTAACAAATGCTGTGAAAATCCTACTGACGCGCTCTATATTGACGTACTAAGTGTGATGTGCATGTGGGTAAACGTTATCTTGTAATGATTTGTGATAATTAAAGATTTCATTTTACTAGTTTTTCGTTTTTTATTTCATGAGATGAGGGCGAGAGAATGATGACTTAAACGAACTTCATAACAGTTTGCATGATGTAATGTAACGTTGCCTCCTCTGAAACAAAACGCGATAGAATGTTAAAAGTTACTAGTGGTCGCCCAGAGGTCTCGACCATAATTCATTTAAATGTCATGATTCTAAGGTAGCCATCTTGTGTCAAACGCTGTCAAACGCATGGTAGTGAGTGTAATGTTTTTTTTATTAATTTAATTTATTTATAATGTATATTATATAAAAATATGGGCCTTCTGAACTCCTTCCCCAAATAAACTTTAACAGTGCCAAATTTCATGCTCCTCCGTCCGCGTAATTTTCGTAAAAAGGGGTACAAAGTTTTTGCTTCACGTATTAATATAATAATTATTAAAAAGTACAGTTACGGGCACGGACATCTGACCACCGTGAAAATAAAATCCCGTACACAAGATGAACACATCCGTTTACCGCACCTTTTTGCGTCGACCAATAAAACAAAAATACTTAATAGTAATATTTTGTTTCAATATATTTTCAGGCTCTCTTCAAATATCACAGAATGTCTGATCAACCTTTTTCGACCAAGAGGAATATAACATAAAACCGGTAGGACCACGCAGAATGAAAGGTTCAGTAGTTGGACCTAGCTTCTGACGTTTCATAAGTACGTTTTAGAAGTGCCCATGTAGGTTTATGTGAAATAAAATATTTTGATGTTGTGATGAATTTATCCCAAGAACATAGTAGTTAACATTGTAGTTGTCGTATAAACCTATTATCTGTACTTTTATCAAATTGTTGGGCTCTGTAATTTTGGAGATAAGCGGAGGGGGGGGGGGGGGTCAATTTCATCTACTTTCTTTAATAACATTTAAACAATTTTTTATAAAATTATAAAAATAAAATATAGACTTCATAAAGGTTCTCCTATTATCTATGAGGAAAGAACCATTCTCTATCTTTTTTTCAACATTTTAGGCTCAGTAGTTTTAATGGGGGAAAAAATAGGGGAATGGTCAATTTTCGTCCTTAAAAATATTTATTTTAAAATTATAATATATATTATAAATATTTGACATCCTCACAACAAGCCCTTTCATTTCATATGTTTTTTATTATTATTATTATTTAACGGTTTATGTACACACATATAAACAGACAAGAAAAAAAGGAACAGAAAAATACGTACAAAGGTGATGCTTATTTCTAAAGAAATCTCTTCCAGCATACCTGCGATAGGAAAGTAGTTAAAGAGAGAGTTTTGGAGTGGAGTTTTTTTATGGTTAGATTGCAAAACTTCTTTTTAAAATTTTCCAGTTTGTCCCCGAAATGTGACCCTCATATTCAAGATTCATTTATTTACATTACACGTCCGTTTTTGGGTCATAGAAATTCATGTGTGTGTACCAAATATCAGTTAAATCGGTCCAGTAGATTTGGAGAAAATTGTCTGTGACAGACGGACAGACATCCAGCCAGCCAGCCAGACAGACAGACACGATCACACGAGTGATCCTAAAAGTTTTTCCTTTTGAGGCACGGAACCGAAAAACAGAAAGTTTTTAATATTTTTATACTTTACATTTTGTTAAAGTTTATAATATTGAAACCGCACAACCTTAGCAGGCCTACGGTATTTTTTTTTTTTTGATGATGCGATGCTATTGGTTGATGAGCGTTGGTAAGCGTTACCAATAGCGGCCGAGCGCTGCAAGCAGGAATAGTAGAGCACCTGCCATCTAATCTCTTCACCACCCTTGGTTGACTGGTAAAGAATGCCTAAGGCATTAAGTCCGCCTTTATACTTTTTTGAGTGCGAAAAGTTTAAATAAATAAATAAATAGTCCTTACGGTAGTTAATGTATGTGCCCGTAACAGTACACATACATAAAATTAAAAGGTACTACTACTCTCCTAACTGGATGTAGATTCACTTGAGCGCCGCGGCTCCGGATATGATTTCAATGAGTTCCCTGGTGATGACGGCCTGCCGTGTCCGGTTGAACAACAGCGTCAACTTGCGGATCATCTCGGCGGCGTTCTTGGTAGCGTTTTCCATGGCCGCCATGCGCGCCGACTGCTCCGACGCCGCGCACTCCTTCAGCGCGTAGTACAGCAGCGCCGCCAGCGTCCACTCCGTGTAGCTCTCCAGCATGTCCTCGTCCACATCATCGAATGCTGTCATGTTTGGCGCGTTCTGCGGATTATATTTTTATATAACATTACGCTACTACAATAATCATACGGCGCTCGAATGACGTTCACAGGGGGGCGCTGCTGAACAAACAGCACACATAAACATTTGTGTAATTGTTTTGAAAAACCGGCCAAGTGCGTGTCGGACGCACAAGGAGAACATGGTTTTTTGTGCGTGGTCCGACACGGAATGTATAGGAGAACATATATTTCTACTGCAAATGTAAGTTTGTACGCAGAATTTTGATTGATTTACCATGTTATTTTAAGACCATGGACTTCTTATGAATCTTTAGTATAATACGAGTATCAATAATATTTGACATGCAGCGACTGCCTATCTGACCTCCATAACCCAGTCACTGGGATAATACGATACCATGGTAAGACTGGATATCTGATTTTCGCGCTTCCGACTACTCGTAACGACTGTGAAAGATCTACAAATGATAGCCGGGACCAATGGCATGACGTGCTTTCGAGTCACGGAGTACACTTGCGTGGTCGGTCCGTGGATGGGTGGTCACCCATCCACGGACCGACCACGCAAGTGTACTTTTGATCGACCCGTGCATAGCTGTCATTAAATAGCCACGAGCCGCACCCTCCACAATGTACCTACTAACATGATAATTGTAGAGGTCTCAAATAAAAAATTGTCAGACAGAACATGAAACTTAAACCAGTATTAGCGCCATCTATATTCTATAGTAGAGCATTACGGCGCGATCATGTTGGTGACACAAATCCATAAGTTTACCCCCTACCAATAATCGCTCATCGCACCTAAAGAAGTTTTCACTTCGAAAAACAAGATTTGGATTACTACTTATCGTACTGTTACAACTACAGAAAGTCTATGAACATTTCATTTTTCTTTTTTGTACTTATACGAGTACAAGGCCTAATTGCAATAACTGAAAACCCACATTACTCATAGTATTAACAAACTTTACTTCGCCGGGACCAAACCTGTATAAAACCGCTGATCCATACATTAATATCATATTATCATTTTATTTTAGAATTCATTTTACATCTTAATTATTAGAAAACATTAACCTTCAAAAACTATTTTAGTAAATATGCAGGTTTGAGAAATAATGGACGAACGTGCAATCTAATTACCCCGCCATGACATTCAGGAGACTTGTTTGAGCTGCCCCGTAGGTACTCTGCAGCAGCGACGCGGCGTGCATAACTCTACAAAATGTATGGAAAAGTAGAGTTTTATATTGAAGATAAAATGCAATGTTCATAGCAAGCCCTGAGATCATTCTACAGGTGCATAGTGCAGGCAAGCTTAACGCATTGTCGGCTGAGTGCGCTCACCTCGACCCTGGTCTTGTTGAAGATAGGCATGACCGTGAGCTCGTACTTGACGGGCGAGAAGTACTTGTTGTAGTAGATCTCACCGATGTCGTACTGGTACCCCGCCTCCGTGATGACTGCCGCCATCAGTGACGCGTCCACGAACGCCGGCGCCAGCCGCCCCACCTGCATCATCACATACAAACAGTACAAATGGTTTTAAGGCATAACGCTTGAGTATTAATGTACATTCGAATAAGGTATTTGGTATACTGGGAAAAATATTAATTTATTTGGGGGGCCGCTTATCGGTTTAGAAATGCGCGTTCAACGAAAAAACGAATACACGTGATATCTCACTGCACCCAGAGAGGGGTGCAGTGAGATATCACCTAATCTGGTAAATGAGGCGCCCGTGACGCGGGCGCTTCGCACCCTTAACCTTTTAGCAGAGAAGACATTTTTGTTTGTACACGGACGGAATTCACAAGGATAACATTGTATGTAAAAAGTTTAAAAGTTTTAGGAAATAAGTTGTGTTATTAAGTTTGCTTCACTATTGCATGGGGTTGTACTTTTAATAATAGTTGTAAGTGATTATATAAATAAATAAATAAAAAATGTGTACAGGAAAAGGATATATATGTCGTAGGTTTTTCATAAAATTAGGGTTTTCAAAAACCGGAAGATGACACATTTTAAACTCAATTTCATCATAAACCTGTAACAATCCAGATTTTTTATCAAAAACCTGAACTAGTTTGGGTTTATGATAAAGTTCTTGTCAAAATCACGGGTTTGCTTTGTTTTATGACAAATAAATCAATTTAAATGAAATAAATAAAACAATCCATCATCATTTGCAACTTAGTAGAAAGAAAAAAAAAAAACAATTATCAAAATTTTACATCCATGATCCAATCAATATTCTCCTCCTTCAATCCAATTATGAAATGAATGTTTCAATGTCACGTACCTATATTAATCTGATTTTGATACGTCGCGAAAATGAAATTTCGTAATTATTAAATACAACTAAACTGAATCAAAATTAAAAAAAGAATAAAAATTTAATAAAGAAACGTTTACCGTTTCAACGTACGTTTACAATACATTCCAACTGCAAAGTTAAGTTTGTACGCACAATATTTAGAAATTTACCATTTTATTTTAAGACCATATACTTTTTTATATTTTTTCCTGTAATCTTTAAGTAAAGAACCATTCTCTGTATTTTTTTTGTTAAGTTTATTGTTGGCATAAATTCATACCAACTACGGAACCCTTCATTGTGCATGGTCTGACACGCACTTGACCGGTTTTTTACTCACTTTCTCACTTTAGGCCTCTTCTGTCATCTATGGTTAGGTGTAATAAAAATAAACATCTGTAGTTAGGAAAATGTTAATGAGAAATCCCCTGTGTTTCTGTTACATTATTTTTAGTGATAGCGGTGGTGTTATTTTTAGTGGTGTCAGGGATAATCTGTAAGAATGCAACATTCAATGTTTCAGTATTGTGTCATTAGGCAGTAGGTTTAATATAAGAGGCACGCCGCCACCTATGCTGTTAAAAAAAATTGACAAATAACTGACGTAGATACAGCTAGAATTGTTTATTTTAGTTATTTTCATAGTCATGTCTTATGGGATTCTTCTCTGGGGAACCTGTGCGGACATTACTACTATCTTTGTTCTACAGAAAAGGGCTGTTCGAGCCATTTACAACCTCGGTCCAAGAGATTCCCTTCGGGAGAAATTCAGGGAAATAAATATTCTGACTGTAGCCTCACAATATATTTTTGAAAACCTATTGTATGTACACAAAAATATATCAAATTTTAAGAAAATGTCCGATATTCATAGTTTAAATACCAGGAATAAACACAACCTTGCTGTACATCGCACACGTCTCCACAGAGTAGGCAACTCGTTCATGGGTCAACAATGTACCTATACGCTTTTACAACAAACTTCCCATTGACATTCGAAACTTACCCATTAAACGATTTAAAAACTGTATTAAAACCAAACTTTGTAAAAAAGGGTACTATAAAATTTCAGATTATTTAGAAGATAAAAAAGCTTGGGATTGAGCTGCTCGCTCTGCTAAGCCTTGTGAAAACCATAGAACTTGATATTTTAATTATTCATAAACCAGTTTTATATACCTACATATTGACATTGTTGAAAATAATATTCAAACAGCACACGATTACTTTGTAAAGTATTATATTATTTTAATTATTGTGAATGTGAGGACTATGTGGATATTTTATTTTTATGTTTTCTCTTTCATTTATTTTTTCTTTCTCAGTTAGTTTTAATGATGGTCTGGCAGTTTGAGTAGTTGATGCGACCTACCCAAATATCCTTTCTTTGGTATTGTTCGTCGAGTTGAGCTCCTTCAGTTTTGAGTTGAGCTCCACGCTTACTGACAAATGCTTGCACTGACTGGACAGGTCCACACAAATCTGTATGGTTCTTTCCTCAAAAGACCATTTCAGACACTAATCCACATGGTCCTCATATGACTTGACCAAGATTATGTCTGGACTTTAAAAGAGACTACGACCTCTGAGTTTGTTTCGGCCTTTCTTCTCAGAGTAGTCAGATAGGAAACACCGACCTCATCTAGCTTATTTTTAATATTTTTTTATATGACGTGTAAAAGTGATTACGAGGCCCCTATGTAATGTAAACTGGCGTAACGGTTGCCTTTATAGGATATTCGGCTGGGCGATGCTTCAATGAACGTATGCGTAGCGTAGACGCCGCGTAAGAGCGGCTTGGTGGTCGCGAAGATCCTTGTAATCGGAGAGCAGACGACGCGAATATACCTTAAAAACGTCGGATTCCTACAATCATTTCTAAACAAAGTGGATACCAACGAAAATGGGACTGAGTGTGCCTTTCGATAAGGGGTATAACGTCGTCAACCACCGGCGTCTGCACTGCGCGTACGCCGTCTAACGTGCAGATGGGAAAAGGGCATGAATAATAAGAATATACTGAATTTGTCACAATATTTTCTAACGTGCTTTGCAATCACCGCAGCGCTTTCAAAAATCGAAAAGCTATCATTATTTGTCAGGCGGACTTGTTACTTGTTAAGTGTAAGTGTGCTGAACACACATGTTCGGGTTCGGAATGATTTGGCACAGCCTGGCGATAAAATTTAATATGTAAAGTCAATTTATTTATTTCAATTAGGCACATAAAAGGCACTTTGAACGTCAAAATATACAAAAAATTAAATTGTACATGTAGATGTTCGGGAAAAAGTCGCTCGGCGTAGCCGAAATTGCACCGAGCCGACCTGAACATTGTTCGGCGACGGTAAATGTCGATCAACACGGGCCAACCGAAAGCTGAATATGTGAAGTAGGTAATTGCTTTGGATCGGTTTTATTATTAAAAAAATACTGCTGAATCGAATGTCAAGAACCGAACATGTGTGTAGCACCACTTACTATTATAGATACAAAGGGGCTAGGTGAGTTGGTGCAGCTTAATACGCACATCTTTGACGCTCACGAGCATGCTGGGCGCGTAGATGCGGCGCAGGATGAGGCGCGACTTGTCCCCGATGCAAACCAGCTTGTGATGTGTGCCCTCGGCTGCGCGTTCTGTGAATTCCCTTTTGATGCGCCGCGCCACACCGCTGTGCACGCCGCCGCATAGACCTAGGGTGCTACACAGGTTATGCAAGCTCCTCTGTTTCAGAATAGGAGTTTCACACGATAGGTGAAGCTGTGGTGCATCCTGTTCTGTTAAGTACAGGCCGTAGCGAAGACGCGCCTTCTTTATTATTCTATAAGAGAGTGGACTAGTTTTAGTTATTTATTCTCAAACAATGTCTAGTTATATTACAAATAAGCGAAACCTCTTGAAGCGGACTACATCATTTCCCAAATACAGGGTGGCAGGGACATCGACGTGAAAACGCGATGCTATCGGAGAGCACCATTTGGTGAAGTGGAAATGATGATGAAGACCACAAATGGTCGCCGGAACTATTTAATAATAAGTATTTCATGGGTTGCTCGATTCGATTACTTTAATATGGTTGCCAAGCAATTTATGGTCGTCACAATGCATACAGAGAATTGGAGCTGATGGTGAAGTACCAGGAGAACTCCTCAACGATTATTCCTGCATCGGGAAAAGCAATATTTTGTTAAGGGTTATGAGCAGTTGACATTAGGCTATATTAACTTAGATACCTACATTAGAAACTGACTCACTAAAAAGCGAGAATTAAAAACATTATAACAAAAAAAAAACAATCGACTTCCAAAAAAACACTACATAGTGATAAATAATGTAAATTTCGGAAGTTTTAACATCACCTATCTAAAAAAAAAAACAAAAACGCTGGGGGTTCAGACTCATGTACTGAATCCATGGTCACAGTTTTCGCGTCGATGTCCCAACCACCCTGATTATATAAGATTAACACCACCTATATTTCAGAATCATTGCGTAGTAACATCTCACCTTTCGTTATATCTGTGACCCATTTACCTTATCAGGAGTAGGTATAAGTATAACGTGTATTGCAATAGAAGTTTTCAGCATGTGTAGTGCGCATGAGTGGCGGCCGTGCACCGCCGAGCGGGCGCTTAGCGGCTGCACGTGCTCGCGGCGGTCGACGGCTATCACTCGCAGGGGCCAAAGATGACGCGAGGGAGTTTACAGATAGACAGTTAGTGCTCAGTCACTCCTCCATAATGACTGGCCATTATTTTACTAAACTTATAATGTAGGCAAAAAAGGCATATGATTAGGTCAGAATATATAAGATGTTGACATTAAATGGTAAGCGCGTCTTTTTTTGATAAGGTATTGATGAGTGAAAGAGCTCAACGTCCAGTTCTTGCTCTTTGTATGCAGCATACATTCTAGACAGTGGACAGCATTGTCTCAAGTTGGTATGACATCTTGGCATGCAGAAAAGCCTCCTATTAGAACTTCTTGGCAGATTACGAGGCACATGGAATAACACCCTAACGAGCAAATCGACTAATACTAACTTTTTAAGGAAAACCAAATCTAGCATATTCCTGCGTTTCTCCAGCGACACCATGTTAAAATACTTCTGTCTTGGCACGTGTTGAGCTCTTTGCACTTATTACTATTATAGGTGAGATGCCACAAGGACTTTTTCTGCAGCGTTCGATGCGCTTGCTGTGGCCCTTATGCTCACTTCACCAGACCACACTGAGACCATACTCGAGATTGCTTCTAACTAGCGACTCGCACTTTTTTTTTTGCCAACGTCTTATATATTAGGCAAAATATTATAATTTATATTTATTTTATTTTCATTTATTATTGACATAATCTACTCATTACAATTATTTTTTTATGAGTTGTATTGCAATATGTGGTTAGGTTAGGTTAGCTTAGGTTATTTATTTTTACTTTGATGGTCCTAGTTTATCATATTTGTTCGAGTTACAGCTTTATTAGCTTTATGTAAACGGGCAAGCCCTTTATACCTGGAGGATTTTATTCCGGTATTAAGTTCTGTTTTCGTTTTGAGTTTTTATTTTCGCTGGAGTATAGATTTCGATTGTTTTGTTGGTATATTGGCGTGGGCTAGCTGTCATTATGGCAAATAATTTTATTTACTGTTTTGTGTTGAGTAATGTAAATTATTTTGCATACTATTGTATAGAATTTTTTTTTTCTTTTAACCCTGTACGAATCTGAAGAGCAGCCATTCATTACAACGTTGAGCATCCGTCCAGACAATATGATCGGAACCAACTTACTTAAAAGAAAGCTGCCGTTTGGATAAACAGCAGCTATGAAGGTAAGAGGATTCTTACCTACATAGAAATAATCATTCAACGCATTCTCGTGTACTTCGTACTTATTATACGAACACAAGAGACAGTGCAGTGTGCGGAGAACAGTCTGCTAACTCGTTAAATTTTAACGCAAACCAAACCAATCAAATTATTGATATAAGTAGCAACTGCGCAAGAACATCAATTCAAAAAGTACGTTATACCTATTTATTTGTGGTCGCGTGTTGGTTCGTGAGGCAGTCGCTCCATATTAAATACTGGTATTCACCTGCATCTGGTTAGACTGGAAGCCGACCCCAACTTAGTTGGGAAAAGGTTGGGCAGATTGATTGGTCGCGTGTTGGTACCCGTGCGTGGAATAACTAGCCGACTATTGCGTTCTAACACGCCTAACTTCTCGATGACATGACAGCAGACCAGTGATGAAAACTTGAACTTTATTGCAACATATCACTTGATGAGTTGGCCCAATCACGTATTATAAACAAGTAATCAACGCGCCATTTTAATGACTAACATTTAAAATACGCTCCGGTTTCCGGCCGACCAGCATGGCAGACATGCCTAATGCCATTAGGCATTGAGAGCGGAAAATTTGATATTTCGTTGGTAACTGAATTTCAAAGATATGCTAAAGGATCTGGAAGAATTCGCAGAGATAATGAAGCGAAAGTTGTTTATAAAAAAAACCTACCTAAACATCAATTGTTTTTCTAAAAATAAAATATACCTTAGCACAAGCATCTTTTGGCGCGTGGCTAAAATCGGAACTAACGCCGCCATCTTGGTTTTCAATAATTTTACAAATGTTTACTAATAGCGCCCCCCTATGAACATCGTTCAAGTGCCAGGAGATCCTTGTAGCCCTGTAGTAAGTACGCAAATAATGTTGCGAAGGTGTTTGGGCATGGTCGTCGGTCGATGCGCCGTGATCTGGCGATAACCCGGAGTAGTATCTCGGAGTTGCGCGGGCGCACGCCGCGCGCCTCGCGTCTCGCCTTATCACCCCTTGTTTTTTCTTATGTTTCAATTTGGGTGGTATTGATATTTTTAAGAAAATGACGCTGTTACATTCTGTTATCATTGAACAATCTGGGACGGGATGGTCAATAGCCGTTTGCACATCAGATTGAAATTCTGTTAGCTACTAGTTTTGCCATAAATTATCTTATTAGTACAAGAAACAGCTATTTCCAGGTGCGATTCAAGTTGCATGTTTGAAACAAAGTAAATAAAACTCAGTGGAGCATTGATTGTTCTAAAATTAAAAAGGGTTATCTTAATCAGGACCATTGATCGACTTTTTAGACTAATAATGTAACTACATTTTATGTAGGTCGGCCCAGATGCAGCTTTATGTAGGTCGGCCCAGAAGCAGCTTTATGTAGGTCGGCTCAGATGCAGCTTTATGTAGGTCGGGCTAGATGCAGCTTTATGTAGGTCGGCCCAGAAGCAGCATTATGTAGGTCGGCCCAGGTGCAGCTTTATGTTGGTCGGCCCAGATGCAGCTTTATGTAGGTCTGCCCAGATGGAAGATACAGCTTTTTCGGAAGCAACACATTAACAAAATGCGGCGCGACCTTCGAGTACAACAACAGATAGCGTCACCACTGACGCAATAACTTCTCAGCTCCCGAAAAAGAACAAAATAATCTTTTTGCAAGATCAAACTTGAAACTGTAACCAGGAGTCTCCTAACGACGTGGCGTAGACCTTTTGCAATCCAGATAATTAATCTTTCCATCATATTCGAAAATTTATCTTGAAAATAGCAAGTGGTTATTATATTTGTGATATGACTTACTCTATATAATAACTGCTCATACCTCTATCAGAAGTCACGGCGATGTAGATCCTCTTGAGTTTTTTCTCTTTCTCTTTGTCCTCGGGCTTCAGCTCAGGCAAGGGCACTGCTTCGGGTGTCTTCTTTGCCTTTTCATCGCCCTTCTTAACGTCCACCTCTCCTTTCACGAGGTGGGACATCTCGTAGAACTTGCGTGGACCGTACCCGAACGGCCGGGCCGCTTTCAACTCGCGCTCCGCTTTCGTGAACCTGGTTATTGAGTACTCTAAGTATGTATATTCATTGGCAGGCTATGTCTACTGCTAAGAGGGTCTAACCCTCTCTTTACAAAATCAACAACAGCGAACAACACAACAACGACGAGATATCCATATTTAGTATCAATTGATGCCGTGGTCACGAATGTTGATTGCTGTATGCTGTTGCTAGCATCCTCGAAGTTTGCTTCGTTTGGTAGTTGCATTAGTGGCCGCAATTTAGGAAGTGCTTTTCCATAACTTGGCATTAAATACTACTCTACGTTTCACAAGTCGATTCAAGGTTTACTCGTTTATTCCAAAGGAGACCTACTTGCTGGCTGAGACCATCTTCATGGTTTTGGTGATCTTCTGAATGTTCTTGATCGACTTGAGTCGTATCTGTACCTGCTTTAATATCACCATTGCGAGGATTCAATCGATACAGATAGGGTTAGTAACTGTAACTTATTTACAATAATTATTAATTAATAACTTAGCGTCAAGCTCATACAATAATGACAATCATAAATGTCAATTTCGCCATGGATTCAGTAAATATAAAGACCGTCGAAAACGTTTCAATCGTCCAGACTCCTTGGACGAGCTATGGGTTTATTGATTCAAAAACACATTATTTTATTATTCGTCATTAAATAAAAGGTAGTAAGTGGTTGTGTGAAACAGGTTTAGCGAGGGTGCCTTGTTGTTCCACAAATATATCTTGAGCACTATAAACACTTTTAAGGTAAGCAGAGGTTTAATAAGAAACAATATTTATTTGGTTAACAATGTCGAAGTGTTTCTGTAGCCTTGCGGAAACGGAAATACAGTGCACTTCCTTTCGCAATATTCTGCATGCCTTGGACTGCGCTAAACGAAGGCATTTTATATATAACTCGTTTGTAGAATTAACTTTACGTTAATAACAATCAAACCTGTGCTGAGAGAGCTCAGGTCCTGTGTTCAGGCAGTCCAGTAATTTAAGAAGTAAGATCTTTGTCTGACTGAGTTTAATTATTATATTACGTTAGTCACGTTTGTGTCAGCAAAGACCGTCGCGTGCTGGTAGGAAATGGTTATTTCATTGGGTGATCAATTTATTGTAGCAGCATGGAGAACAGATCCAAAAATGAGTGTTCATATTATGAAACCGTGTATTTCTTTCTACTAATGCGGGCAGTGTTTAACTGGACTTCCTGTGCAAGACACAGGCTTGTCTTATTCAGTGTACTTGCTGATTTATTATGACATCATTTATGCAATGTCTGCCTCGAAATAATTTACTCACACTCAGTTTTTGAAAGGCTGGTCAATACAAAACAATACTTACTTAAGGTAAAACGTTTTATGAAATAGGTACAATTTGCCACAGATTAAATTCGTGGTACCCATTCCATGGTTTCCGGAAACCGGGGATTAACCTTGAGCCCGAAGGGGGTGGGGTTTAAGTGAAATGTTTCAATTATAAATCACCGTTGTATCAGCCATACTGTTATCTTGCTAGCTCCTTATCACTTGGATTTACTCAAGTTAAACTTCTAGATGAGGGTCATAACCTTTCAAAAACATAAGACGTTATCATCCTTATCTACGTAGGGAATTTATGTTAGGGCCGATTGTTCAACCCTCAGATAAAGAATCGAATAGCGTTTATTCCATAGATAGCGTGATTCTGGATTTTTCAACAGTCAGATAGTCAGTATCGGACGGTTAAAGCCCATAACTGAGGAATAAAGTTAACTGTCCCTTCAAGCCTCTGTTAAGTACGTTATTCTAGGGAATAAATAATGTTTTGACATTTGTTTTGTTTGGGATTTTAATGTGCTTTGACTCTGCGTGTTTTCATGCTCTTGTGTTGATGAAAAAATTGATGTTTTTGATTCAATTGACGATAGTTTTTTTTTCAATATCTTTAAATATCACTTTACTTACATTTTCGGGGCGACATTATTTTAACAATTTAAAACCACTACGCTCAACTTTTAGTATCAAGTCGAAAACACCGTTAACACAGAAAATTTGTTTGTAACTGATCCTTTTTAACTAAACACATACCCACTTCTATCCAGATAGCCAAAAAAACAAAAAAAGGCCGCCATTATTGCTGACCATCTGTGGATCTAAACAAAAGATAAGAAATCTCGTCAAAATGTCAAGAATACGATTTGTTTCTATTCTTGTCTCACACGTTGAATACTGTATCTGTGCATCTCGCTTGCACATCATAGTGTGAAGTTCGTTAACAAAGACCACGGATAGTTATTCTTCAGTTATTATACGATTGAAAAATTGAAAATATTTATTCGCCTGATAAACAGCCAGATAATTTTATACGCTAGATAACTATTCAACGATTTAACTGAGGATTGAAAAATCGGCCCTTAAAAATATAAACAGTAATAAAGTCAAAGTCATTCCTCTTTTTTGTTCGTTAATTATTGTTGTTATTTGATTGTGGATCCTTAACCAGTTAACTGTACCACAGATAATATAATACTACGTAACTCTACTTATTGATCAGGAGGTATTTGTATTCGAAAATAAAATAATAAAACATTTAATTCACTTTTGCTTATGTAGGTATGTTTAATAGATATATAAAAATAACTTATCTAGAGCGAATGCTTCTGACCTCAAGAGGGGTGCTAATTATTTTGCAGCATTATATATATATATAGCATTGCACTTTATCAATGAACATTCCTCGCTAACGTTGACTGTCGCATAAACGAAATCAATCGTTCAGTGCACACCTTCTCCACGAGACTGCAAGTTCCCCCAACACGGTTATGCGTCTTTCCACAGTTACATAATATTAAAAAACATATAGTCAGTATGTCCGTACACTTAATTTATAAAATACCTACGTCAAGATTGTTGTCTTGTCACAGTTTTTTCCTTAAACAGTAATGTTTTTGCTCGCATAACTAGTACTGCAACATTGTATAAACTGCCGGCAAAAACAAAAACAACATGTTTGTCATTAAACTAACCGGATAGTTGATCGAATAAACAATATCGCGAGCAATGGCGACGTAGTGCGAAGTGCGGCGAAGTACGGCGAAGTGCTGAGAACTTGTGCGAGGCAAGGCCGACCTTCATGTGACGGGTGTAGAGCAATAAATTTTAAAGGTTGTAAATAATAAAAAAGTCCCAAACGCAACATCGCCGCCGTATTGCATAGACAAACTTTTTATCTAACACAATGAGCTGGCAAGCAGACTATGCTCTGGTAGGTTGGATGTGGTATGCAATTCTATGAACACGCCTCGCGCCTTCAGTTTGTTTATGACATTAATATTTCCTGTCCTCAAAGCAAATCATAGGTATACAATCCGTGTTCCCGATGGGGTTTCCCATCGGCCAAAATGACGAACATTCATCCCCATATTCATATGTATGTCAGGGGATGAATTTTCAAAAATCCTTCTTTTGTGCAATTTTTTATGTAAAGGAACTCTTCAGCAAAATTTCATGTTTCTAGAGCCTGAGGTTTAGGCTGTACGTTGTCTGCCAATGAATGAATTTCAGTTTTTTATTAAGTAAGGTATTAATTAGGTAGAAAATTATGTACCGTAGGTAGAAAATTCTTTTCTCTTTCTTCTTTTGGACCATGGAATTTGATCTTGTTCTAATTTTCCATGTAGACTTTTTTGGGGTGGGAAATTATCAAATAACTTCTCCCGCTCTGGGCGAAGCGGGAGGGCGTGTCAGACTTTTACTGACTAAAACCCACCCGTGTTCCTTCCGTTGTCTGTGTGCCGGGGTCGCGATATCCCTTTCGGACAAACCCGCAACTCCGGCAGGCATTGGCCCTTCCGGACCCCGTCAGTTGGTGCTGACATCTCTTTGAGGCGCGCGTGGAACACAACGCGCCGTAGACCCGGGCCTGGTCCCTATCGGACGGCGAGCTACCCATTACTCACCGTCCGCAAGCCCGCGCCTACGGTGGCCGGAAGTCGGCTCTCGACTCCCGACGCCCGGGGCGTCTTCTGCGGCGACTAGGGGCGCGAGGACGCGAATCTTGCTTCTCCCTCGCGCGCTCCGCCTCCTCCTTCGCGAGCATTACTGCTTCGCAGAAGGAGGTGACGGCCTCCCATGCACTCTCGCTCCGGACCATGACCTGAACCAGGGCCGGACACGAGAGACCGCCGCCGCCGATCGCCTCCGTGAGGACACGGCGGTGCTCCGCCCAAGCTGGGCAGACCTCCACCGTATGCTCCACCGTGTCCTCCGGGCGATCCACACAGTGGTGACACCCGGGCGTTTCCTCCCGCTTTATCCTGAACAGGAACCTCCCGAAACAACCATGTCCGGTGAGGACCTGCGTCAGGTGGAAGGTGAGGGCGCCATGGCGCCTCTCTAGCCACTCCTCAAACTCAAATCATTTATTTCAATTAAACCATTACAGGCACTTTTGAATTGTTAAGGAATCGGTCAGTTAAAAATATGAAGCTAGTTGCCCATTCCAAAGCGTAGTAGGTACCTATGGAGAAGAACGGGCAAGAAACTCCACGGACACTCTTTTAAATAAAATAAATTGTTACAAAGTATTGGTTACATCATTCATGTTGAAATTATACGTGTGAGAACAATGTAGAAAGACATGCACGTTAGAAGCGTCCGTAATACAAAGATAAAAACAAAGAACAATTCAAAAATTAAAAATCAGCCATGGCCGCTAAGAGTTGACCAGTCCCAACTGACGGCGCCCGTTCACGAATATGACGCATGGATCAGCACCATTCAGCTCAACCATTTTGAAGGGAGCTAAATGATCCAACACACGCGCCACCATCAGCGAGACATCTGAGTGAGCATGACATACTCACAGCCGCCAGGGCACATTCCAGTCAATAAAAAAAGTATTACCCAGTAAATGGTAGCTCTTTAGTACATAGTACTCACACCTGTGCTCTGGAATTATATAATACAATGGAGATTGATTTTATACAATGCAAAGATGGTCTTAAAATCTTCAGCAGCTCCAACAGAATTTTCAGTTGTTAATCAAGTAGTTGTGGTTGTGGAGCAGGACCAGCATTGAGCCAAGCATTTTTATCAGTGATGTAATCCCCCAACTTATAATATGCCTGCCTGCATAGTGTGCGTTTTATACAAAAGACCCCGACTAATCGCCACAATTGTGGCGTGCCCAGTTATTGCCCTGCTGAACTTTTTCTGCGGGCTATTCTATTTCTCCATGTGTCGTCAAAGTCTGATACCTAAAAGCAATAATACAAACATGAGTTTGTTTTATTTCACATTAAGCATATTTTTGTTTAGTTCAGAGTTTACATGCCTCAACAACATGTTTTGTGCCACCAAGCAGTTCATACGCATTTCACTAAATATCGATGTCGTGACCAAGTATCATTGCGTTAATTTTTATTAGTTATCATTAAAATACCACATCCACTGCGCTGGCGCAGGGTCGGTGGAGTGTGTCGTGACGTCACGCGCGCCACATAAAAGCTGCGCGCGCGCCGCTCGCGTTTGTTTACACGCACAGCGTTAGCGCGGCCTCCAGTGCTGCCCCGGTCCCTCCAGGCGACATGATGAGCAGACGGTCAGACAACACCGAGGAGGGGAAGCTCTCCTCATCACCCCCCGACAAGGTTAGTGCGGAAAGGACACAAGACTTTGAAAAACCTAAATATTTTTCTAAGGTTTTCGAAAGCATATATTTTAATATTTTATTGAAAAATTATAGTTTTATGTGATTGTCTCCGAGAAGCACATGATTAATCAATGTTTACTCAATTGAATGCAAGCTTGCGAAATGGAACTTTAATTAATTAATTAACTACTAGCTGTTTGTTTATGTGTGGTTGATAGCGGAACAGAACCTTTGGCTCCGCGAAATAATTGATGTAAATGTTCGTCCGGTTGCCAATGTTCAAGTACAAGCATTCGGGCTCTACATATGTCCCTAAATGGCGAATTTTTGTTCGTTTAAATATTAACAGTATTTATGTTATTGCAACTGGTTTATTTCAATTAAGTATACACGAAGACTTCATTTTTAGCGTTCCGTAGTCAACAAGGAACCCTTATAGTTTCGCCATGTCCGTCTGTCTGTCTTTCCGCGGCTTAGCTCAGAGACTATTAGTACTAGAAAGCTTTAATTTGGCATGGGTATACATAAGAATCACGCCGACAAAAAGGTAAAAGAAAACCATGTTTTTTTATGTATTCCCATCTACGGAACCCTTAATAGCGCGGGGTCCGACACGCACTTGGCCGGTTTTTATTATTAATGCAGCACAATAATTAAGAAGTAGATTGAATAATATAAATCTTATTGCACTTTTAATGAGTCAGTAACAGAAATAATGGTGCCGATTCTCTTGTACACAGAATTAAGCTAACTAAACGATCACTAAAATTCTTTATTTTTGGCTATGAGAATCTTAGAACTATTCTGCAAATAAAATTTCTAAATTAAAAAAATATTTTGACACAACCAAAATCGAATTTAACAATCGCGAATCCACGTGGTACCCGTTGCCCTAACCCGTGATTTTTTATAGAGCCGGAGGCGCGCAGCGATTGCTGCCTCGACGTGTTTTATATGGAATTTTTCACTTTTTGAATATGAAAAAATATAGTCTACATGTTGAGTTTTAGGGGTTTATGTGTTTTAGAAATGGGGTCGAAATTTTCATTATTTTTGCGATAGAACGCACCATTTTCGAGATATAAGCAGTAGTTACTGTTGAAAATAAATACAGTACTGTTATTACACGTGAAGTCGAGGTGTTGGTGTGAATTTTAGTTCATGACACCTCATTTTATCCCACACCTTTTTAATCGCGATTAAAAATTGACAGGTTTAGACTGGTTTGGTTTTTTACAATCAAAATTTTAGGTGAAAAACGTCAAATTCAGAATGGCTAATTGCCATTTTCACTTAACTAAAAACTCTGTACTATCTTAGTGCTGTCAAACTAAAATATAATTAAGTTGTGTCACTTTAGTCTATTTCAGAAAGGGAAATCCTTGTTTGACAGGAATAAACTAAATTTTAGTGAATTTTAGTCTAGCTTAGAGGCATTTGTGACATGAGAATCGGCACCAATGTTGCTTACCTATAATCAAACATAAATGATACAGAATGGGTCGGATTACTATCTGCAGGGTCAGGTTCTACCAATAAATTTAAACACCTATGTTTCGTAAATTTTTCAAAGGAAATACTTGCTTCATGTTAAGTTCAAAACTTAAACGTCAGGGGTTGTTTCCTCTGCCGGGGTCGCGGGTTTGTCTGAAAGGGATATCGCGACCTCGGCACACAGGCAACGGAAGGAACACGGGTGGGTTTTAGTCAGTAAAAGTCTGACACGCCCTCCCGCTCCACCCAGAGCGGGAGAAGTTATTTGATAATTTCCCATCCTCAAAAAAAAAAAAAAAAAAAAGCGGTTGTTTCCTGTCGGCCAGATCAAGAACATAAGAGTCTGTTCGAAAAGTATCTGATGCAAGTGTAAACAAACTCTGTTCAGGTTATTTTCATACGCAATCACTTAATAAAGTGAATTAGTGGCACATTCATTTGACATCGTTTCAACTTTATATCTCACCACTTACTCCAACAATTATTGGTTGAATAACACTATTAAATTGTAATTGAAATATGAACAATAATCGAGGTTATAAAATTAACTTCAATTCTCAAGTGAAAAACATCTTTAAAGTGAATTAAAGTCAAAATTTTGGCTTAAAATATTCAAATAATCAAATCAAAACACTCTATTAGTACGTGGCTCCACAAGTTGACATCCACAGTACATATGAATCGGATACGTATGGAACAGTCCATACCTTTTTTATTTACTTTATTCTTCTCCTTTGACTGTTTTGTCCTATTTACTTTTTCTTTGGCTTGCCATACCTGCTTAAATATTACATACATGATGAGTATCGATTACATACATAATATATATATGATGACATGTTCATTCACCACCCTTCGATTCGATAAGGCTAGATTGTGGATATAAGGTTTAAACTCCGATTCTTCCCTGTCTCATATTTCTAATGAATACAGCACAATACGCAATATAATTATCACAGTAGACAATCGTGTCTTCACCAGGTATCGTATCAGATGCCTGATACGATACCTGGTGAAGTAAAATTGTTCAAATATCCACAAACAGCTATGATGAAACTAGCAAAAAATTAATTGAATTTCAATAAATATAAAAATTATAATACAAGAGTTAGTTATTGAATTCCGTTTTATCACTTGATTTAAATGAGTCATCACAAACACGTACATACTTGGTTTACAAGATTTACGGGTTAGTCACTATGTGAAGTTATGTAGTAGAAGCTACGAAATTATTAAGTTTATATTTTACTAACAATATCCGAACAGCGTCGTCTCCTATGAGGATGGGAAAGAGCTTATTTCAAATGACTCACGTCAAATGAAAATTCTTCGTTGTCAATAAGAATAAAGTGTAAGTAGGAAGGTACTATATTCTATTAACGTAAAAGTATGTAGTAGTTACGCTGTCGACATTGTTTGCTATTGTTTGCTTTCATTCGTATGCTACGCCCCTGGGCTGGGAAAGAGGACAATAACTTATGTTTGTACAACAAACGATTGTATTGCCTACAACTCCCCCGCTGGAAATAATTCTGTCCTAAGTTACACCCTTCTTACTTACTTTAGCTGCTTTTTAAATAACTTTGATTTAATATGATCTAATGAAGCCAAGGCAAGGTTCAGAAACGCGTTCCGATGACTGGTTTCAAACAATTTGAAGTAGTTTGACCACCAGATAATTATCCAATGTATAGGCTAACAATTACCCGCTTTAAATTGCTCAGTAATTTCTAATACTATCGATTAACTGATCCATAATGTAGCATAATTATTTAACCACATGATATCATAACACCGCTTATGTTTACTATTTATGCAACAGTTCTGTTGCAATTACATCATTGTAGTTGAAAACAACTCACTAACAACAACACAAGATTGATCTACTCGTACTTGCGTCGATATCTGTTGATCACATCTACGATGGCAACAACAACTGCTCGATTATGTTGTTTGTCTATGGCTGGAGAGTATCACGGTGTTGCTCTGATAACTTTATTGTCATCATATCTGAGTGTAATAGCAGCTAGCCCTTTTGCTATAAGTTACCAAACTTGCTCTACAATTCTCCGTCATCAGTGCCGGTCGGTTCCTTCCTGTGATGTCTAATCAGCTCAGAGTTCCAAATCATTCAATCCAAATGATTTAATTTCGTCCAAATATAAATCTATCAGCTCCGTCGTTAGACACCTACCTTGATGTGATCCTGTTTAGGGTGGCCAATTCTGAAATATACCACTTTAAATTAACGTTATTTTTAATTCAAACGAAAATTACCAGATATATTCGCACAATTATTTATTATAGGCTTTCCAATTTTGTATGAAAAATAATATCCGGCAAATCTACAACTGTTTGCTGGTTTTAATGTTATCGCTTTTCTTCGTGTTTCTATCAGAGTCACAAAAAATCTGCTTTTCGTATCCAAAATTGACCAAGACACGTCCCTTTAGATAACCCCACCGAAAAAAGTAAGGACCTGTCTAATTTGGTGAATTTGGGGGTCAATTAATGTAAATATTTCTTGGAATTGTTTTGAAAACATTCCTCTCAAAGGTTCGATGTTACGTGCTGCATAGTTTCTGGCACCGTCTTATTGGAACCAAGTTTTTTCTAGGTCTAACTGTTTAATTTGATGAAATAAAAGTCTTAACATTGTTACGATTGCCAGTCGCAATCACGGCTGCACCTGTCCTGTAGCCTCTTCACCGAAGAATGGTGTAATTACTCCACATTATACCCAGTCTTCTGACTGGGTATAATGTGGAGTAATTAACCGCATTAACTTCAGTAATTTTATAATAAAGTTCCTAAAGGGATTGAAAAACTACCCCAAAATTTTCTAATTTAGGGGTAGTTTTTCAATTATAAAATTACTGAAGTTAATGCGGTGACCATGGTCTTATAATTGGTGCATATCGAATTTGCCTCAATTTAACTCATCGTCTTCCGGCCCTTATCCCATGGTGCGGTCAGCGCAACACGGTTTCACGTTTGCCACATTTTAGCTAAACAGCGGATATCAAACAACTGTAAAATTTGGCACCACGTCAAAATAGTGGCCGATAAAATTTGTAGGTATTCGAGTTGGCCACCCGTAATTTTCCACCAAATATGTAGCACCTATTAGTAAGCAATCTAGTTGGCTATGTACAAATTACTTTTATGTATGGTTCTATGTAAGTATCTGTACAGCTCGATAGTTTTCCTTATATGTATTCATTTTGAACTACCTATAGGTACCTATTTTCCAGCAAGCACAAGGTTAGGCCTACTGGCGGAGTAACGCAGCAGTTGTCAAGTGTTCTGGCACAAATAACCTGGAGGAATCAATGGCGAAGAACCGAGTAGGTACAATAGCTAAAGATATAAGAAACGTATACATGTCGTGAAACTGCGTTAATCTGTGTAAGTTTATCGCACTAATTGCACGTTAATCGAATTTATCGTGATCCGTAATTAATTACCTATCTCCCGAGTGTAATGTGTATTTTCGTAATTATATCGTAAATGAGCTACCACGTAAATTTATTAAACTACTATGTATTGTAGCTAAATATTACATAAGCATTTTAGTTACGAAGTGATCTCATAGTTCGCGATAATTTTATCAATTTTCTAGATTTTGGCAAAACACTGTCGTCATAAGTCGTCCATTAAACGTTGGGTTATCTCAAAGCTATTAATTTTTAAACTTATTACTTGAACCAATGCCAATAATAATAATCTGAAACTTGATAAGACACCTTGTTATTAATTTTTTATATTCGCATTTAAATTATAATTAAAACAAAGATAATTTCGGTTTCATTTAACAATTTTACGTTGAATTTTATTATTTGCTTTACTGGACAATTTAACCAAGGAATTAAACGTAAGAATGTTAATAATGTGGGAGAATAAAGCTTTGTGCAGACCAGCGCGACGCGACGCCGCGACGCGACTCGAACAATACAATTTCTAAGAAAACTTGACGGTATAACAATAGCCGGTGTCGCGACGCGCTGTCGCGTCGCGCTGGTCTGCACGAAGCTTAACGTGGCTCGAGTTAATGTAGTAACATGGAATGACGTGCATTTTATGTGCATAATAAAATTTCAAACTCCAAAACAAACTGTTACCTTTTACCTCTGACGTGTTTATCGTAAACATATGACATGTATGCACACATCTCGGATTATCGATATGATGATCATGCGCGATGCACATATGCAGCCTCAGATGTGTTGTTTGTCCCCCGAGCGTATCGTACCGCGTACGGCGCGGACGTGACGCGCGTCGCGTCGCCGGTCGCCCCGGGGTTATCGCGCTAATTCCACGCAACCTGGATGTGGATAAATGGGCCGCCGGTTATCGAGCCCTGTGGACCTCTCTGTGACGCAAACGTGATAATTCCATTGTTAATGCTCTAGTGTTTGTCCGCCGACAGTTATTTCTAGCTACGGAATTTCTCACATAGGCAAACACTGAACTTATTATTGGGATCTGTCAGTTTATTGAACTAGATTTAGAACATGACATATGCATTTGTAATAAGAAGCATTGTTCCGTGGAGACACCTTCCCAGTTCCTAGTACTTATCAGTACGAGAATTTTAAATAACAAGTATTCTGATTAGATTTTGAACGTTGTCTTACTAGAAATTACTTATGAATTTGACAGCACTTCAATCTAGAATATTAGTGCATTCAGCTGCTCAATCTATTCCAATACTGCAACATTATCTTTCCATTTTCCAGCCAAAACTGATGGAGGGTGGCAACTACATCCGCGAGGGTCGCGACTCCAGCAAGTCCACTTGGCTGCTGTTCTCCCCGGCCACTCCCGACGGGGCTGGTGCCCTCGCCAAGTTCTTGAGCGTCTTCTCCTCATACGGAGTCAACCTCATGCACATCGAGTCCCGCTCCTCAGCCAGAAGACCTGGCTATGAGTTCATGGTAGAATGTGAACATGGAGCTGGCGACTTCGGAGCGGCCCTAGATGAGCTGAAGAATAATGTCGGCTACTTGAATATCATTTCCAGAAATTATAAGGATAACCGATGTAAGTTTTAAATATGAATGAGGGCTTTATTTTCTAGGAATCATACTGTATACACTCACGACTTCTTCCCATGGGGGTAAGCAGAAACTAAAGAACGCCACCTGCTTTGATCCTTACATACTCCTTTTGTCTTGTTTACACTCATACATACATCTAGGAATCAGTCTGAACAAATCTTAATCGGCTGGAGTTATAATAAAAGATATCATTATTTCCAAATTCCTCTTAACCAGATGCGGTGCCGTGGTTCCCTCGTCGTATACGCGACTTGGACAGGTTCGCGAACCAGATCCTGTCATACGGAGCGGAGCTAGACTCGGACCACCCCGGTTTCACTGACCCCGAGTACCGAGCTCGGCGCAAGTACTTTGCAGACATCGCTTACAACTACAAGTACGGCCAGCCGCTGCCTCACGTGGACTACACCAAAGAGGAGGTCGCCACCTGGGGAGCTGTCTTCAAGAAGCTAACCGATCTGTATCCCACGCACGCCTGCAAGGAACACAATCACGTCTTCCCGCTACTCATTGAGAATTGTGCCTACAGGGAAGATAATATTCCGCAGTTGGAGGATGTGTCTAACTTCCTTAAAGGTGAGCTGACTGATCTCATAATAATCAAAGAAATGCACACCAAATAAATAATTTCTAAGAAATCGTTAAAACCTTAAATTACTCCTACAAAACTCTTCCATTCCAGACTGCACGGGCTTCACCCTCCGGCCAGTAGCTGGTCTCCTCTCGTCGCGCGACTTCCTGGCCGGACTGGCGTTCCGCGTATTCCACAGCACGCAGTACATCCGGCACCACTCGCGGCCACTGTACACGCCGGAGCCTGACGTGTGTCACGAGCTGCTGGGCCACGCTCCGCTGTTCGCCGACCCCGCTTTCGCGCAGTTCTCGCAGGAGATCGGACTCGCCTCCCTCGGAGCGCCTGATGATTATATTGAGAAACTTGCTACTGTGAGTACGATTAAATTAACATTTAACGAAATTGGTGAACGCAATTTGGGGCTTTATAATCTCTGACACTTTTCTTCGCTGGCAAAAAGGACAAAAATATGTTTATGTGCTAGTTTAAATAGCACATAAACTAGGAAAGTATTAATTGGGGAATTTACATGTATTTGAATTGTATTTTTGTCCTTTTAATCGCAAGAGCAATTCTGAGCAAGTTCTAAGTATTCTTATCTCTGTTCCAGTGCTTCTGGTTTACAGTTGAGTTTGGTCTGTGCCGGCAAGAAGGCAAACTGAAAGCGTTTGGTGCCGGTCTGTTGTCCTCATTCGGAGAGCTGCAGTACTGCCTCTCAGACAAACCCGAGCTGCGCGAGTTCGATCCTGACACCACCGGCGACACCAAGTACCCTATCACTGAGTACCAGCCCGTCTATTTTGTCGCCACCAGCTTTGAGGATGCCAAAGACAGGATGATGTGAGTTACCGTCTTAACTTAACATTTTTCGATATATATTTTTTGTCAACCGTCAAAATAGGTTGTTTATTAGTTTAGGATCAACGTTTAGCACAAAATTCGTTTCTATCTGTCATCAGATTGCTGAGCCATTGCGCTCAGCAGTCCTGCCTGTATTTAAGAAATATTGAATATTGATTAAAACGTTTACAAAAAGTGTACATTTAGTCAACAGTGAAGATTTCCCAAACAATTATAGTGCCTAAAAGCTAAAAAATAAACTAAAACTAAATAGTAGATTGTTTGCCTAGGGAGCAAATAACTATTTTAAAACCGAGAGTGTTTCTATAAATCTAAAGCGGAGCGAAGGATTCTATAGTAGAATCCTGAGCGCAGCGAGGGATTCAAACTACGTCCCTCGAGCTTAAAAATTGTTGTTCCCGAGGTGAACACTCTACCTTTTATTACACTCTATGAGAAAATAAGTAAGGCAACTTTTGAATAAGAATAATACCTACGTTTATCTATTTCATTCTCACTACTTGAGGAAGACACACAATTTATTTATAAAACTAAGTAAAATCTGAATTTGAGTGACAATTACGAACGAAGGCGGAATGCATTTCGCGCGTTTTTATGTTTACTCTATTTTTATTTTGCTCGCTCTGTATACTTTATCATACAGCCTGTTACTTGTTCATTGAATACAATGTTCATGATTAATGTCTTTGATGATTGGAACTTTTACTAACAATATCCACATTACAAGTTCAAATCACTTTTAGTCCCTAGGGATTAAAGAGCTATTTTAGTCCCTGTTGACGAAGAATAAGCTAGCTCTTTTTTAATCGATGTGATAAAAAATATTCTTACTACAGGTGCAAGTAATAATGGTTCGGAATTACAATGTTAGGTAGCGACCCGCTAGATCTAGGTTAATTCAAACCTGTGTTTCAGGCCATCATTTTACATTTCTATTGAATTGGGACACTGAAATTTAAAGTTAAACTGATATAAAATAATCTATTAACAACTATGATAAAAAGCATATTGGTACATTAATATCTAAAACTAAACCTATGTAAATATACAAAAGTAAATACTTACGGGAGAATAAAAAATCATGAAATTTCTAGAAGTTTTTCTGTCTGTGTAAATGAGTATTGTTAAATTCTGATAACATTTTACTACATTTCTTATAACTTACACTGTAGAAGCTTTGTAACTTGTTGAGCCAATTATATAGAAAACGTCCTAAAAACACATTCAATTTATTAGCAAACGCATGTCTAGTTTAGGCTTTTATGCAAATCAAGTCCTTCTACCTCCTAATACTAATTTACCAGCGGATAAGCAGTAGCATTTACTGACTAACGCCGGGGAAGTAAACGTCTACCAACCTGATTGTAAAAAATCATGGAAGTTTAAAGCTTAGCTCTTATAATCTTTTCTCATGCGATTGTATAAATATTCGCTGATGATAAATTACAGAAAATTCGCGCAAAAGATCCCCCGTGACTTCGGCGTCCGGTACAACCCTTACACGCAGAGCGTTGACATCCTGGACTCGCCGCGCCAGATGAAGGACCTGCTGCGCGAAGTGCACCAGGAGATGAACCTGCTTCTCAACGCCATGGACAAGTTATAGACAGGATCAGGGTTGGGGAGCCCCTCTTCACATAGATCAAGTGCAGCGAGTGTAGGATACGGCTCCGTTCACGGCCTCTGACGATGCGACTGGTGAGGCGACTTGCGTCAAGTGACGCGACTTGCGTCAAGAGGCGTTCCGTCCGTCGCTCCGCAAGTCGCGTCGTGGTGACTTATGGCGTGATCTAAACAATTTTTGTAATTTGTTTTCATCGCAAGACGCGTGTCGCTTGAGCGCGTAGCTCGTGGTCACGGGGTTACTGTGCTTTTCTAGGTCTAGCTCTTGTGTGTTCTAATCTTATCAGAAGTGGAGCTCCGTGCCTTCTACTTGTGCTAAACACCTCACATACCTCCAAGTATAGTGGGTCCTGATGGCCACTCGAGATTCTACAAGGTTATACGGCATTGTGGCCTGGCTGGACCAACACCCACATTCTAAATGATTCTGATATTCCAATAAGTAGATATATAAATCATAGAAGATAATGCTTCCGGTCACGAGTTTTGACTCATTGACACGTAAACAATGAAGTATTTTTTGAAATTCAATTCAAACTGAGTTTAAAAAAGTATTTGCTAAAGATACTTGTAGTTTTTTAATTTATTGTTTAAGCCAAGTTTATATAAACAATTTATCTGGTTTATTGTGTTTGTTTTCATATATATAAACACATAAATAAACGTTTTATACTTAATACTCAATGTGAATATATTATAGACGACAATTATTTTTAAGACTACGCCTGAAGATGTATTTATTATAAGACAATTCAAGACATCTAGATAATCATAATTATAATACACTAGTTGTATATTTTCAAGATACATAATGTTTTGTAAATAACGATAATTTAATACTGCTTATGTGTTGTTTTCCCTGATAAATTTATTGTAAGTAAGGTTAATTTAATATTAGTTGAAATAAATAAATTGTTAATGAATTACTCTTTTGAACTTCTTATTAATTGTAAAAACACCTAGCGCATGTAAGTTTCATTCTAGTTCATGATTTCGTGTTTATGACGCAGTGAAAAGCTAGGTAATACTCATCGTATAAGTGCTTCCTATGGCTCTTAAAGAAATTTAAAAAATTAAAACAGCAATTAACCAACATAATATATTTAAAAATTTGTACACAATAAACTTAAGTACCTAGTACTTGTAGCAACTACTTAATTACAATAAAATGACAAGATGACGCACTACATGTCACTTAACATCTACATCATAAGTTAATATATCCTACACTGAGTGGAAACACACGGGCGAGCGGTCGGCGCATGCTCGCTGCGGCTCCATATTATGGCAAACCGCAAGTCTCATGTATTTTCACGCCTTATTTACAATAATTAAGTACACAAGCTTTTTTATTTACAATACTGAACAAAATCTAATAATATCCTCGGTAGATGCTACAACAATGTAATTGACAGACAATACAAGAACTAGAATTGCTGAGATATCTTATCTGTCTACTTTTTACAATACACGTAGATATAAAATTATAATCTTGATTATCAAAACGGATGACATTACATTGGAGTACATATAGTTGTCAGCTGTGGCCGCTGTCGGTAACGGGTTAGGCTCGGAACATGTTCGTGAAGACTCGGTGCTCACGTACTGTGTGCCGACTATATAGTAGCCAGTCTACTTACAGTTGTTGATATACCTAATACAAATACATGCACAATTAGATGGAGATGCATCATTCATGTTTAACATGTTGATCATTCTACTCTAATATAATATAATTTTTTCGAGGATAATATTTTTTTTATTATAATTAGTTAGCATGCAGTACAATCTTTTTGCTGAAAATTATCCTGGATTTACTTGCACGCAGCGCCACTCAATACCTTAGAGAAACGTCCACACGCCAGTGGGTTCTCGCCTACATTTAGGCCTACAAACGAAATGCTGACGTGAATTGGAATAAAATGTAGGTACCTACTGAGTAATGTATAAACATACCTACAAGTACATTCTCCTAAACTTTATTGCTTTTCTCATATTTAAGTATCTACCGCTTATAATTACGATTTGGCACTAAACTATAGTATTCTAAAGATGTATAAAATTGCATACATAATATAAAGTATATATTTTTAGTCCAATAATAAGAAATGTAAACAAACCGAGAATAGTTACGAAAGAGAACGTATCACAGTTATTAGAAATAAATAAATAAATAAATATAACTTTTTACAATAAATATCAAATGTAAGCATAGAGATTCATAAGTTATGGTTTTGTTAAAGTTACAATATTAAACACTAGTTATAATGCGTCTTACTATCAGCTATTACACATAGATGATATCTCGCATGAGAGATTTCAAGTTTCACATGAATTTACAAGTCTCGCATGAGCTTAACTATTGATATATTTCTTTACAATTCATAATTTAACTCTAAGCGAATTTACAAAAACAATCGTTCAGCGGGAAGACCGAAACTTTCGACGACTGAACGTTACAGCAGTTAACTAACATTTAATAAGATAAGAAAACATGTTGTATGGCAAACGGGCCAAGTAACGTAGATTCACGAATGTTGTAGAACATGGCAAAAACTAGCAATATATTAGATTTCTAAGTTCGCTAACGATGTAATAAGATATGGCGAGTCTGTACAGGGTGCGCGTCACCGCGCGGGTGCTCTCAAGCCGTGGCGGCGGGTGTTTCCACCGCTCACACTTCGCTTTGCATGCAATGGATCGACGAGTCTTCAGACAGCTCATCCATTGAGGAATCCGTGAACGATGTTCCATCTGGAAAATACCAATAAACAACATTACTATCTGGAGTCATAGATGTCGAGTGGATTAGATGCGGCAGACGGAGTCTTCAGCAATAGCCAGCGCTAAATAACTTTAAGAAAATCATCAGCTGCCTTAATCCGTAGAGTTTATCTTTATTTGCTTGTAGTACTTTTTATTAGTTTTGGATTATCCGAGTTTGCGATATTTATGTGAAATTTTTATAGGGTTGCTCATGGAAGCTTGAACCTCACGGAGGACCAGCCAGAGTTGGCTCGATATCACGGCATAATTTATTCTGTTATCAACCGACACGATTGTTATTGTTGTTATTTATATGAGCGAGACGCCACACCGTGTAGGCGTAGCAATAATAGCTTTTACAATAATGGGCAGCAAAAAACAAGTGTTGGTTGGTTTATTATATTGTAAGAACTACGGAAATAATTGGATTGCAGTCTAGACGATAAACAGATAATGTTATTACCTATTGTAACATTACATTTTGCAGAATGAGCTTCATACCCGCCGCGATGTGCTTTTTCAATTATTGACATGCTTTTACAATATCATGAACAAATGGTTCTGTATCAATCATAACAGAAGCACGAAGAGCACAATAAGTATAATATGTTCCAAAACTGTCTGATGAAAGTGTTAACAGACCGGGTGGTTTAGGTTACATTCTTACGCGATTCCTCACTATAGGGAATTAGTAACACATTCGTCTGTATTTAGAAGGTTCAAATATCTCAGTAGGCTATGAAATTAACCTCATCTGTCAAATTAAAAACATCTTTAGGGTGATTTTAAATTAGTATTTTGGTTACAAGTATTCTAATAATCAAATCAAAGCACTCAATTTGTAACCGCCACTAAAAATTGGCATCCACAGGTACGTTTTTTGATCCATTACACTATGTATGATCACATACAAAATGTAATCAACATTTTCATCAGATATTTTTGGAACCGACCATAGTGTTGTCCTTACCTATCGGTACAAAAGGTGGTTTGTTCTGGAAGGAGTAGGTGAGGTGCAGGTTGATTGGGCGGCCAAACCCCGCCGGGTCCGCGTCACGGGACACCACTGTGTAACACAAGACATGGTAAACACATGGAGACAACAGCAGCTAAATGTTCGCAGAGCACATTTCGCTAGGCAATACGAGAACAACTTGAGAACTTCGCCAATGGTGCTTGTACAAGCAGTGCTGATAATTTTGTATTCCTGTATGATATAATATGCTGTGCTTCTAATTGCTAACATTAGTCAAGACCTTTTGGGGCGGCCCTCAGCACCAAGAACTGCTCTACTCTCAGAGTCTAAAATCAGAGTAGAAACATACTTCCCTACCACATAACCTCGCCTTGGTATACTAACATTGGCTCTGCTTGCCCTTGCCGGTGTGCTGGTGCTTCTTCTGCCTGGCACGGCTGTTCTGGAACCACACCTGCGTCACTCGCTTGCTGAGGCCGGTGACCTGCGCGATGCGCTCCAAGTCCTGGCCGTCGGGGTTGGAGTCCAGTTGAAAGTTCGCCTGCAGCACCTGCAGCTGCTCCTCCGTGAAGGTCGTACGCACTCGCTTCGCCTTGCTCTTGTGGTAACCTTCTGAGTCGCACCCGTCTGTGGTTCACATCGTTTTTGCACATATTGGATTTGTTAGTCTACTTACTACAAGAGGGCTGTTTAGGGAATTTTGGTTTTTAGAAAGAATGTTGAAATTTAAATGTTGTGATCATTATTAACGGTTTACTCAAATGATTGTTTGGGATTACACTAGACTAACTGTATTGACTCAAAATCAACTCACCATCAGACGAAATGGAACCTCCATCGAGCGTTTCGAGATAATGTGGCTTGCAGAGCACCCGGTCCTCGTGGAGCGCGAACTGCTCGCCAGTGGACAGCTGGCGGCCGCAAGCGTCGCAGGCGAAGCAGGCCAGGTGGTACACCTGCTCACGCGCCTTGCGCACCCAGTCCGACGACGAGATGCCGCGGCAGCACTTCGAGCACTTGGCGCCGAAACTCCTGCGCAAACAGACACGTCACGCTGGCGGAAAAACACACACGGAACGCAGGTGGACAAATACGATGATCGCTGGCCAACACGATACAGAGCATGACACCCACAATGGGCACCACTGTCGTGCACCTATGATATACGAAGACAGAACAATTACTACACAAAATAAGATACAATATGCTGTTACTTCCCAATGGGGACCGAACATACATGAGGATCAAAGGATCGTAATTTATCGTTCGACTGCTGTTATCCTGGCGAATATTAATATTGGAAATTACTGACTATTTATTATTCGTTATAAAAGAATACAACAATAATTGCTACAATATTTTAGTGACCTTTTTGATGGGGAATTTTAACTAATATCTCCAATTAAAATTTTAGAGGATCAAAGAAAGTGAAGAAACTGCTGAGGAAAATCTGATTTTAAAAAGTTTTGTTGATTTGGCAAAAAGATGAAAGTTTCTAAACTTTACAGACAATAAAAGAATGTTAAATGCTGGGAGATAGAAAGCTTTCCAGTCTATGAGTTTAGTATAAAGTGTAGCAGACCGTGCAGCACTTATACAACTATGCGAGTTGTGTTTAGTTTTTTGCCAAGTTCATCAAAACAATCTTTTCGATTCCTAAAAAACAGCGATTAATTCTGCAAAAAGTTATTAATCGTCGCTCATGCATCAAAGGTGATCCTAAACGGTATATTTTGATGTTTAGCCAATTGGTACAAGTAAGCGGGACTTTGTCGGTGTCATTGAAGAATCAACAATGATAATAATTTCGCAAAGCACACACACATAGCTTTTAACGCAGAAAGCGTTCGCGTAGCAAATGTAATGTTCTCGCTCGTGGGCGAGCTCCACCAGCAGCGCCTGCCTGCGCCGGCGCTGCGTGTGCATGCTAATAAAAAATAAATGAATGAGAGATTACGTGAGCGCGGCTAAAGGCCACTGCGCATGCGCACTGCCCCACTACTATTATAATATTAAAGTTGCTGCATTTTTTTCCTAACGATCATGTCGACGTTAAAGTGGCGAGTCTACACCTCCGTAAGAGTTCCCGAGCTCAAGCGCCTGTTGAAACAGTACGTGAGCTAGCAAGCAGCGGGCCTTATGTGTGGTCCTAGCACTACACTGGTGAGGTTCAACTGAGGTCTTATTTATGCCCAATAAAGTTTATGGGTCATTATCGTTTGTACTGTATTATTTGTTGGTGTAGTAATCTCGTTGTTATGTCTTACGACCGGCCCATCATTAAAGCGCTGTGCCGGGACCGGGGCGGCGCTCGTCGTGATGTTCTAGAGCGCTGTGCCGGGACCGGGGCGGCGGCGCTCGTCGTGATGTTCTAGCGTGCAAGGTGCGCACCACCTTGCTTTATTTCTAAGTGACATTTATTATTGACAATTTCATTTAAAGTTTAAATACCTATTACCGTAGCTACTAGCAGCTACCGCTTTTTACTAGAGAAATTACTGGAAATGTGGGTTTCATTCACGCTCAACTTATTAGGTATAGCATTTTTGGGAAATCGTCTATTCTTGTCGAATATATTTCAGAAATGCGAATTTCAAGCCAATATTATTATATTATAATTATTGATAGAAATATTTGCATTTTGTGTGTTTGTTGATACCTGATTGGGCAACGGCAAATATAAAAAATCAGATCCCCCCCTTTCACCGAGTTAATTACACACATAACATACTCCATAACTATCAAATGGAGGAAGGAATTTATAGTAAAGAGGCATAAAGTTAGATTTGTTGCTAGTAAGACTAGTACAAGTACTAGTTGTGCAAGTTAGTCTAGGTCAATACTAAATACCATCCAAACTTTAATGGCCGGTGAAAAGTGTTTACTGACCACTATGAAAGTGAATGAAAGTTCAATTGGTCTAATCCCATCAGTGGACTGTCATAGCTTACATTGGTGATATGGAGCATACTCATAATATGCCAATAATCTTAGATCATTATAGTGCCGTTCGCGGGATAGAAAGCTGTTTTGGGATGATGACGTGAGAGAGTGCGACGCTAAGTGTAGAATATGGCTCTGCAAAAATGAGTGTCTTTTGACTAGCGATGGTCAAGTCCACGTCTATGTAATGTTAGTGCATAATATCCTGACCAACAGCTCTATAACATGTGAATCCCAGAACAGAAAACAAACAAGTTAAACGTCCTCTTTATGGAAGTTGCAACTGTTATCAGAGCGAGTGGCGAGCGGCAGCCGCGGCTCCCGGCTCCGAGCCCCTCATTACGATTCGCGAGCCCTTCATATTTAATTAATTAAATAAACGCATGCAACACACCATTAACACGCTATCATAATCACTTAACGCGAACATTAAAACGGTCCTGTTTGTTTTTTATACATTTGGTGCTGGAGCCCGCGCCGCCTCGGCCGGCTCCCGCGGCTGCTCCCGACGAATTCATTACTCCTAATGTGGTAATGAAGCTGTCATTTATCAGACTTGCATTTAAAACGCTTTATTTCTTATCAAACCTTGTTATCAAGGATACAGTGCATTTTATGTTACAGTTTATGTAATCATAATTAGATATAAATGTAAATAAATCACATAAGTACCAACATCATAATTAGAAATCGTTATAATATCGACATGTTATGATCTAGACAATCATAACATGAGAATCTATTGATCCGATTTTTTACGGCCAACTTTTATTGTAATGCATAGACATAAGAAAATAATTTAAAACCATTTATGACTGGCTTTGACACAGAACACCTCTCTTGCTAATATCATTTTTTTAAGTGTCAAGATCTCTGGTAGCAGATTAAATGCAAGCATAGTGTTAATTAAAACGTTTTGATTATTTTTAATTACAACTACATATAAGAATTGAGTATTTTAATTGTTCTCTTAACAAGGTTTTTCAATTATTTTTTATTATCTTGGTATTAAAATATGTAAAGGTTTCATCGTCACTTGGTTCTTAGACCTAGGATTAGTCAGACGAGTCGTTAGTCAGACGAGTCATTTGGATCAATAGAGTGCGCTGTGGTCTTGATTTTTACGGATTCCTCATTATTGAACATTTTCGGCAAGCTTTGGTTTGTTTAAACACTAAATCTTTAAGTACCTAAATATCTAACCAGTGCTCAACGATATGAACGTAACACTAGTTAAGACTTCATAAACTTTACGAAAAGCTACTTTGGTTTATTATTCGAAAAATTATTGAACCTCCTCCCCGCAACGAGTTCAATCTAATTACTTTATAATAGACGTTTACAGTTGAGCAATCAGATTAACTTGAAACTTGAGTGGCGCACTTCGCAGCCGTATTATTAATAACAGAACGCATAAAACGAACTCCATTACCATATAAAAATATATTAGTCGCATTAAGGATGGGTACACACAGGCGCGGCCCGTTGTCGCGACGGTGAGCACACGGCCGCGCGGACACAGCAGCATTATCGATAACACAGCTGTACACAAAGTGCAAAATCGCGTGTTACACGTATATTAATTCAGTCAGTCCCGTCTCTTATCGGCGCTATCCACACCAATATTCCAAAAGCACGATTTGCATTTCAAAACGTAGCGTCTGTGGACAGAAGCACCGTTTCACCAGCGCTATCACCACTTATTAACATTTTGTCGTCGGCTGAATCAATTAACTGCGGCCCTCGCATAATAATTAACTAAGTGACAGATTAACAAGTTTTAACACTCGGCGATAATGAAGATGTCGCGTACCCGGGCCAGATAAGCGCGTTCACTATTCATGTGGATCGGGGGTCTAAACCATGCGCCGCTATCTGATTTACAGTGTAAACCGTTCGGTATTTCTGTTTATTAAACGGATGACCAAATCCGTGTGTCCCGAGGGCGTTTGACAATATCAGGTGCGTGAGGCGCGCGGGCGCCGCGCGGTGCGCCTGCGGTCCGCCCGCGGCTCGCTCATAAATCCTCGATCGTTGATTGCTTTCCGCGCGCGCGCCGCTCCCCCGCCACCCTCACATTTTAATTTCCATTCAGAATCGCGTCCCTCCGTCCTCCTCCGTATGTCCGACGCATGATTTAACTTATTTGTTTTAGAAACAACACCACGCGAGATATATCGCGGCATTATTCCACAGTTTGTTTTAACAATTTGGAGTCACTGTTACCGCCGCGGGCGACACGGTGAGCGATGGCCGCGCCGCGATACAATGCCCCACTAATAACGTAACCTTCATGAATATCGACGACTGATTTGTTACTGTAACATTTTTAATTACTTTGCTTTTATATGAGTTAATGACACATAAATTTTTCTGTGATCACAAACACGATCCGTGAGTAACTACCTACCTACGTAAGAGGCGTATCGATTACTTTTCTATGAGTTGCCGATGGGTAGGACCGCGACTCTCTTTTAAGAAATAGGTAGGTATGTAGAATGATTTTAATTTGTGAAAAAGTTCAAGACCATTATTGTCGTAAGTTAACTTAATGTAAATAGGAAACAAGTGAGAGAGAATAATAATTGTAAATCTAGTACCAACAGCGATTGCCTCCCATGTTAAGGTCTGTTTGCATTAGCGCGCCTCGCCTGCGCCCGCGCTGCTCTAGCGTTGCCGCGATTGATGATAATTACGGGCATATTTTACGTCTAGTGTGCTAAACCCGTCATAAAGTTGAATGAGTCGTGGTAATAAGAATGCAGTTGACAGGATGATTTAGAGTCGAAACCCGTTTATAGAATTAATTCGACGGTCGATCGGTATCGGAACTTTATTCATTTCATAACTGATGATACATTATTCTCACACCAATATCCTTTTATTTTACAATAACAATATCAATGCAAGGTTAAATAAATAATCGAAATATCTACTAGGTAGATATTTTATTTGTTTGAATCATAACGGTCCCTATTTTAAGAAAATTTAAAAATCTATAAATACCAGAACGAATATAGCCAAGCTGCTGGATGGATATGGACAGTCCTTAAAATTCAAATGAAGGAAAAGTAAACATGTTATACTTACATATGCAATACATACAATCAGCCAGGCAATCGTGTTTACGAGCGAAACTCGACTATCGATATATTCGAATTATGATAACGACAGGCCGAATCGAGCTGGCATTGTTTATTCTCAATGGATCGATCTAAGGCAGGGCTTATTTATGCGGCTAGAGATTAATTAAAGCCAGGAGTGGACATGGTGCATTTACATAAGACACGGCGCGCGCATTTGCGGCGGTGAGGCGTGGGCGGGACATCGCGTGCGCCTGCGCCTTGCCGCTGATGTGTGACTCGCGGATATGAAATTGAGATCATTATGTGTGCCGAATACTATGGTGACTTTTATCAGTTGCTGCTGATAAAATCGACGGTGAGCCCAAAAACGTGAGCTGGTCCTTTCTTCCGAAGCATTAAAAATGATATTATCAACACTAACGACATTAAATATGGTTTTCTGGTGGGAGGGATCGGATTATTTTTAGATTTCTTTAAACAACAAACAAAAATATTTTGATAAATAAATCAACAGCGAGCTTGTGCTCTCAAGTATCCAGAAATATATTTCAGAAAGGAGATGAAGATGGCAAAGTCACAACAGGGTTTCAAAAGTACAAAGAGAATCAAATAAATTGTTCTTTGTTTCTAAATGTTATCAGCTGTGCGAGTGCAGTTCTACGACACTCAAACATCCTGGTCCAAACAAAAGCTCGAGTGTGTGAGTGGGCCGCGTCGCCTGCGCCTGCGCCGCTACCAGACAAAAAAACGCGCTAAATAAACAATAAACAGATGATACATCAAGGAAAGCAATCACCGCGCTAGCCGCCGGCGAGCGCCGATTTACGCTGGCAACACCGCTCGTTATGCGTGCCACAACACACAAATATTATTTAAACTGTGACACGGCTCACATTTTAACGAGCACCCGAATGTATCGTCTTTTTTAGTTTTGCAACATTATTCGCTTGGCTGCGGGCTAATGGGAAACTTAAATTGGTTATTTGCTCCATATTATTTTGGACATACCTATGGGCATCATTGTTGTCCAGAGGTGATATTTATTATTAACTTGTGCAATAGTTCTTGTTATTTAATGTAAATATTACTTTATTAAGTTATCTCACCTCTAGTAGGTATTTCTCTATTCTCTGTTTATTTAGCACACGACACAACCTCACTTTTAGTCTGGTTTGGCACGCAGATAGCTATCAATCAAACACACAAAGAATCCAATCATACCAGTACGTGTGCTGATGATTACGCAATATCATTGACAGGCGGCGTCTCTGCTCGGTGCCTAATGTCAAGGCTCTGTGATACTGCACGCTCTCCGGCGCAGGCTCACGCCACTTCACAGGTACTAACAGAATGTCTACGTTACAGGCTAAATGCAGTGCTAATATGAACGCGACACTGAATAGTTTCTTCAGTCTCAGTTATCGTTACCAATTTTTGTATCATCATAATTTCCGTAGCCTTTCCCAACTCTGTTGGGGTCGGCTTCCAGTCTAACCGGATGCAGCTGAATACCTGTATTTTACAAGTATTTTACGAACTTATAATATAATACAAGAACGATTAACTAGTAAGCAAGTTTTGTAAATTGGCTACTTAATCCTTTGTGAAAGTGGTGTTTGTGACATAGTGGATTACTTTTATTTAATTAAATATTTGTTTATTTTTACGTGCTAGGCCACACGAAATTTTACAATATATTTACGTTGTAGTTAACGTTACATAGACATACAATTAATTTCAATCATTCTCACTTACTTCAAAACAAACATTGAAATGTCTATTTTTAAAATATATAGTTTTATCTACACAAGTGTACGTCTCTGGGTGCTACACATCCTCCACAACGGCGTAGACCCGCGCGTAGCACGCGCTACGAAACGTGCGTTCTAACTTTCTTTTCAGGTAGATTTTTGATTGTCTACTTCGATTAGTACCATTTTAAGGGGACTACAGGACCTAAACGTGCCTAAACGCAAGTTTTATAATGCGTAAAAGTATATGATCCACTGCAGTAAACAAAATCAGAAAAATATATGATATTCTTCAGGATATATGCTAGTATGATAGTGTGTTGAAAACATAATACAAGTAATTTGATACGATAGAAAAAAATCATGAAGATACCTCTAAAAATTTCTTTTAACGATTAAAAATCATATTAATTTACATGCAATCATTCTGATTTTTTGTCAGATTATTCTACAAGCTACATATTAGCATAATAGTGTTTTAATTTTCCAGTCCAATCAATAGATTTTTTGTAAATCGCTAATTGCTTCATATTTTGCAATAAATTACCTGCGTCGTGTCATCGCGCTTCTCTTTCATTTCTATGCAGTCCGACAGTGAGCGCGCTTTAGCTGTTGTAAGCCTCTTAAATTTGTAAATATTTTTTTAGGTTCGATCGTCGTATTTCTCTGACACATAAACACGTTTTAAAGGAGAACTTCCCAACCACAACATTTAAATTAAATTAAATAATATAGCTTTGCTTAGGTTTTCTAACAACATTTCTATTCACACAGTCACAGACTTATAACCGCTCTTGTTAGAAAAATCAATTCTTAGACGATTCTTAGATTCACGTTATTTGAATCTTGTTAGAATGTGTAAAGATTGTACCTCCTCAATGCAAACTTTTCTCTAGACTATTACCATAGTAACGTGAAAAATATGTGCTTGTAACTATTCTTTGACATAATAATAAAATACGATTGTATTCAGTGAACTTCATTCAAAACAGATATAAAAGTTTGTATCTTCACAGAATGGTACTTCTGTTTGACGCCATCTGGTGTGACTGTGTGACGTGTGACCTCATGTCACCGTGTGATAATGGCCAAGTATCGATTCGTGCGGCTACACAAAACTACATTATGCCCTAATGCAATTTTGAGTGTTGCTGTTCTGTCAACCTTCGATATGCAGTGTTCAGTAAAAAGTGCATATTCGTACCTACTTATAACCTCAGCAGGCAACAAGATTAATCCGTTTTATTCCAGGCGGGCGGCGATAAGGAAACTTTCTAGTGGTTGTTGGAAAAGCAGACTTGAGGACCTCAAGAAAATGGGCGTAGGTCCTTCTGTTCAAATGAAAATAACCGGGACAGATATATAACTATCAATGTAACAATATGCCAAACGTAGAACATGTAGGACAAAACCGATAAAATGGAGCAAAGGCAAATCAAAACGTTTAGGTATTGAATATTGGTCTTATGTTGTGCAAATTAAAAGACAAATGTAGAAACGAGAGAGTAGAAAAGAGATGGCTGCTACGACCACAGCCATCCCAAAATTTGAATAGCGCAGTGAAATAAAACAGATGAATTGTAACTTACAACGGCATATTATTATGTGAATGATTTGTTAAGGGAATCATTTTAAATTGATATGCTCTTATATATATTAATTTAATCCTACGAATAATAAAAGTTAAGGTTGACTGGTAGAAAATGCCTCAGGCATTAAGTCCGCCCTTTACACACAGTATACTCGTAGTACAGTATTTTTTTACTTGTGCATAAAGTTTTAATAAATAAATAAATAAAAAAGTCAAGAAATGTAACTCAAGCTCAAAACGGCACCACGCAAACTGTACCGCGGTGGGCGGGGCCAAAAACTGTACCGCGCAGCGCTGACAGTTCGCGCGTATCATTGAGTCGATGCGGTTTCCTCGCGGAGTATTTACCATTGTGATTATTATTGTGTTTTGCGTTGTGTACGTACTGCAAAGATGCGGCTCATGTGTTGTAAAGTGGTATAGAAGCCATACTGATATGAAGAATTCTGAAATCACTTTTCATAAGTGAGTAAATAAACATTTTGAAATACTAAACTTGAGACTCTGGAAAGCGTTATGCAATTCGAACGCAATATGAAAGCTTATTTTACACATTTTGAAATTTCAGTTGAACTTGCAGGTTTTTGTTTTTAGTTAAAAGGAAAAATGATAATATGCATTAAAATAATTATAAATTGAATGTCACTCCCCCAATAAGACGAATTTAACGACACCTCATATCTAAATCCATAAAGCCGTTTAGGCTACGGAGTTTGCCAAAGAAATACACATACATAGGTACAAACGGTACATCTCGAAAAACATTATCATCCTTCTGGGGCAGCCGGGTAAAAAATAAAAAAGTTTACTTATTTTTCATAAAAACATCCACGCATCTCCTGATCTGACATTGACGCGACCAATCACTCTATTATTCGTAGGCCTGAAACTGATTAAAATACTTCCTAATTTTAGATGCTTACGATAGGTACAATACTACAACGCATTAAACATTTAAAGTAATTCAAAAACTAAAAACTCAAACGTTTAAATAAGTGTATTCAAGAATGGTTTAATTAAATTACAACAAATTAATCCAACTGATATGGATAGTGCAAAAATATAATAATTTTTATTATGACTTATCCTCTCATACATACTGCATAACATCGTCCACGCATCTCGCACTGTAGCAGGCGCGCGAACGAATTACGATTTTCTGTCCTGCCGAAAACCAATCACCGCGCTTGCCGGAATGCAACGCGTTACGCGAGCACAGCTCATTGGCTTATTTGCATTTGTGTTTTTTCGTTCGAATACTTGAGATAATTTTGTCAATATAGTGATGTTTGGAGCTCAATTTTTCGTTTATTTTGTTCACAATCAGGGGCGCATTTAAGGTAGGGCAACGGGCCATGGCCCTGGGCCTCCACATATTGTTTTATTTTGGATTGATTTTTTTTGATAAAAAAAAAGTTTAGTTGGTGCAATACGCAAAATTTACCGTTTTATATTATGACACAGAACCGCCTATGAAAGTTATCCCTACTTAGTATTGAAAGTGATTTACTCCGAGAACTGGATTTCACCGAAATTATCAATGATTTTTCGACGAAAAAACCTCGCCAAGTTCCATTCGCCTAACATTATCTTTTTTCTTTTGTATATTTTTAGTACCTAATATGTACAAATAATTTTATTGAAAACTGTGTTTTTTTCGTCGGTCCAAAAACAAAATCGGTGCCTCCACTTCTTGGTTGCCTCCGGGCCTTTAAATCCGGCCCTGGTCACAATTACGCTTTATTATTCGTAGATTTAATCTGAAATTTATGTAATGTAATAATGATTTTGATAATGATGTTTGTATTGAATATTTTGGACCTACGTTATTTTTATTTTTGATAATTGAATATTTGTCAATTGTGGATATAACTCCTATCTATTTCTATACGAATTAATTATGTAATAAATCAATTTAATTTAATTTATTTACTTATGTCAGCATTGTCAATGTTAATGAATGTTGTTATTATTATTATGTTTAAATTCTAATTTATATTAATATTTGCACACCATGACAATATGGTAAACATGTTAGCACAACTCCATGTACTTATATAACACCTTGCATGCAGTGTATTGTATGTACACACATGTTTGAGCAAATAAAGTTATCTGAATCTGAATCACCACGTCTTTGTAACTGAAAAATTGTCAAGGTGCAGTCTAATTTGCATTAACTTACAGATTCAAACTATTATGACGAGGTAGGGTCTGCCACGTCGAGGGGATGTCACTACAGAGAGGGCGCTTTTTATTTAAGTTGGTTATCCTGAATCACGTTATGGTTTCGTTGCAAGAATCATTGTCGACTCACGGTAACTGGTATAGGGAGGTAAGGTAATACTTATGCTCCACAGCGTCAATAGAAATCAGACTTCTAATTTTTGTAAACTCGTTCAAGAAAACGACTTGAGAATACATTAGACTCCTCTAGTTACTGGATGTAAACTTTCTTAAAACGTATGTTACGATATTAGGCCCTTTATTTAGGGACGCAACATAGTAAGTCACTACTTTCGGTTTATTTATATTTACTTAGGGATCATCATCATCAGCTGAGCCTTTTCCTAACTATGTTGGGGTCGGCTTCCAGTCTAACCGGGTGCTGCTTTCTTAGATTATATTTACTTAGGGATATTGTTAAAGTTTTCTCTGCCATTTTCAAGAATGCCGAGTACCCAATGCCATATGACAGTATAATGAAAATTTAATAATATTCTGGTATTGCTTTGCTCGTGGCTAAGTAAGTAGTAGCCGCACGGGCCGATCCATCAGGTTAAGCTAAGTTTGCCGGTGTTGGTCTGTGGATGGGTGACCATCTTTACATACCGAGACTCCTCCGTGCCTCGGAAATCACATTAAGCCGTTGGTCCCGGCGATTCTTGGATCTTTAACGGTCGTTACGGGTCGTCAGAAGCCCGAAAGTCTGACAACCAGTCTTACCAAGGGTATCGTATAACCCAGTTACTGGATTGTGGAAGTCAGATAGACAGTCGCTCCATGTAAAATAATGGTATTCAGCTGCATCCGGTTAGACTGGAAGCGGACCCCAATATAGTTGGGAAAAGGCTAGGCAGATTGATATTTTTATTGTAAAATTATTCATGCTTAATTGGATTTAGATATGTTATGGAGCCTTAATAGTAACGTGCGCTTGAAGCTTTACATTCAAGGTAAGGGCCAAGACGAAAAATGCTTAAGGTCCCAAGTACACACACACTTAAGGTGAATCTGGATTATATTGGTAGATAAATTATACAACACAAATTAATATTGTAAATGATTATTGACGTACGCATATAACAAGCGATGTGCCTGATGTGAGTTATCCTATTTAATCCCTTTAGGGGATACAAAAATCCTTCGTCAGTGCTCTCTCTCTCAACACTTCTGTAAAATTGAATACTTCTAGACCCAGGCGTGTAGGATGCGTGTTTGTCTGTCAGTGAACGAATGAATTTAAGATTTTTATTAAGTACATAGATAGTAGGTAGTACTGATTATAATTCTGAAAAATATTTATTTATTTAACAACAAACTATCATTACGGGACATATTATGTGTAATACAAGTCCTTTTCTTACGATCGTCAGCAGAAAATTACTGTTTATAAACGCTTTACAAAATCAAATGAGGTAAGAATGCATCAGACAGACTCTATTTATAGTTAACGGCTATGGGGCGATGTCTTATTGGGGTAGTGTCAGGTCAACCTAGTTTTATTCTTGATGGGGTTTTCCATTATGTTTCAGTAGCAGCCCTGTGTCTTCACTAGAGGCTGTTGGATGACTTGCCCACTATTTCATGGGAATTGGGCATAACCGTGTGAAATATGGGTTTAAGGGTGGGAAGTTCGTTGGGACAGTAGCTACCTACCATGCATTGTCTTTTAATATAATAAATATTAGCCTTTTTCTGTCTCAGGAAAATATGATGAATTAAAGGCAAATATGCGAAAAAACCCTAGTGAGGGTTTTTCACTGGAATTATGTTGACTACGATGGTTTGCTGTTATCGTAATTTGAACATCAGTCAATTGATACGAATATAAAAAATTTCAGACTAAAGTGTGAGTATCTTGTGTTTAAAACCAATTTGAACGTGTTGAAAATTTTTACGGATCGGTTCTGTCTGAAAACTGTTGAACATGATGAAAAAGGTTGCCCAGATGTAGAAAAAAATTATACCAGACAAATTTAGTGCCTCAAGTTACTAATCAGATTGCGATCATATTGCGGCGTTTTTACGTACGATTAATAAAGAGCATACACAAAACCATCGAACTGAAATTAAAAGGTTTTTTTTAATAAATTGGACATTGTCGGACTCATAATCGGGTTCGTAAGGGATAGGAGAGAACAAGCACCGCGCGTTTGCCGGGTGACTTCGAAACGTTCTTTTGGTTTTGGAGATATAAAAATAAAAAACACGTTTTCGGTAACTCCGGTAAATATACAAAAGATTTAAAAAAAAATTACCATGTTGCTATGAGACAAATCGGTTTCATTTTTTCACATTTTTGAAAATGCTCTCAGTCAACATATATGACACGCAAAATGTCTGAAAAGAAACTTTGTCGTAATAAAATTACGAAACCTATGTACATTTTTAATATCAAACATATTGCGATGAAACCGTCCGCCTATTTTTTTGACATAGTATGCATTTGTAGTAGCAGCAGTAATGAGCTCCCGTAAAACTGGGACGTTTCTGACCGGTACTTCCCACCGAGTCGGGTTGAGCATCATCTAAACTAACGATTTTATACGGTTTTGGCCGTAAAACCATGTGATATGGTTTTGGTCGTGGGCTCTCGTACCACACTAAATTGTTAAGGAATGTTTATTTTATTAATATCTTTTGAAATACTGAATTTGCAGGATGTTGGATTACGCCAATATCTAGTAGAAATTTCTACTAAATATTAGTGCTATTGTTATCCGATTTTATCAACTACTTTAGTAGCTACGTACATATATTTTCTATAGACCTTCAGGATTGAGGAGCCACATAAAATGTGTTGTATTAGCGAAATTATATATGTTTTACATTTTATTTTTACACTATAAATTAGAACACATTTACTACTAAATTATACTAATTATTTTAAGAAAAATCAAAGCATTGTAGCTATCTCAAATTCAGCCCTTCAAAACCCTTTTTTATTTTTACAGGATACTCTTAAGTACTACTAAATCCTACCAAATTTTCAAAAGTATCCGTTGGCTAGTTTTCGAGTTCTAAGGGGGCTCCTCCTTAAACGTCCTGTTACTTTTTAAGAGTTTTACTACAAATTCCAGAATCGGGCCTACAAAATCGGCTCATTCACTACTAAATATTGGCAGTACCGCGTTTAAATATGAGACATGGCTCCTCAATCCATACGGACACGAAATAAACGATACTGAAATATACCCCCAATAACACTGTTCTCTACTATGTGTGTTATATGAAAATGAAACAGTTTAAAAGATAAGAAGTAATAAGATAAGCAGAAGTCCAGAACCTGTTGAACCAGATGGATAGGAACACGACCTATAGCTCATAAAATGCTGTCATAATTTAAAATCTATGCGTTAGGCCTACTATACCAACAAGCAAACAAAACAACACCTTTTCCCCTAAAATGAAAGATTGGTCGTACGTACATCTTGTTAAGGAACGTGGATCTTGTTTGGTGCGAAATTTTGTAAGGGTATTAATTAACGTAAAGCGAATACTTTACGAAATAATAGCGACTTAAAAAGCTGATTTTCAGGACTGCATGGTATAAACCATTGCTTAAAGTTTCAGTGACTTCATTCATGTTTTAAAGGTTCATCTTGGGATTGCATGTTATCCTTTCCCAAACCTTTAACAAGCATTATGGGGAATTGTTGAAAAGCTACATTTGTAAGTTCTTTCGAGTATTCTTGGGTGGTTGATGGCTAACCACAGACCACCCCAACTTCTGAGCGTGATGAGACCTATAGTTGACAACAAACGCCGCACCGCCTGCGCCTGCGTCACCATGCGCGGCCCAGACGTCCCGATTAAGATATATGGTTCGACGTCGCACCCAGTTATCACAATCAAAATAAATGACAAATGAAAACCACAGTGTTGCAAGTCACGACCCGCTCGCTGTATTTTTTCATCGATGGCAACATTCCCCGTCGCCGCTTTGTTGTTCCACACTCGTCCGACGGATTTTCAATAAAACCACTCTTAGGGACATTGGCCTCTTTTTTCTATTTTGACTTGCGAGAATATGTTCTCACGCACCTGTTACCCTTTCCATTTCTAACTCATGAGTACATTACTTGTTATTGTTCTGTGACTGACACGACGGTCTTGTAAAATTTAATAAAACTGTCCTATTCCAGAGATCGCTATATTCTAATAATTTTAAAAAGATATTCAGATGCGTTTCCGTCAGCGACTCTTTTCAGTAGACACGAATTGTTTTGACTTCAACAATAATTATGTATTTTCGTCGTTTCTTTGTGTTTAAATTTGCCGCAAACAATTACAATTAAAAATAAACGAGAGAGAGGTATCGATTCCGTGTGCCGATAGCTGTTGTGTATGCCGGATGATAGCGGTAAGGGCGCATGCGTGGTGATGCGAGGTGGTGCGTCATCGTGCGTCTGCGCCGCACAGCGCGGGTCACAGGTCGCCTGCACACCGGACCGCCTACCCTGCGCGCATTCTTCCTCGCGTGCCGACGGCAATCCGTCCGACTGCGGGACACCTCACCGCACCACCACGCCGCCCAGCCGCACGACACCACCTCAATCGGCCGCGCAGGCCTCTCCACGAATGACTCGGATAGTGATGACTTCGTATATTTCTAATACGTCGAAGGTTAATTGGACGTAGGCAGAGTATTGTAAAAGAATTAACTCGCGGCAGAGTATTGTAAAAGACTAAACAATTCTTGGTGTGTATTCACGAGGCTTTTTCCTCTCTTTCATAAACAATTTTGTGGAAATAAATTTATAAATTTTCATTTCATGGCGAAATCAATTCCGCACTGAACGACACAAAAAATGTTAAATGGCTCAATTATAAGTAAGATGAGAGCGTGGCCGCGGCCGGCGGCGTTGAGTCTGAGTAGACTTGATGACTGATGAGTTCATCAGTCAATAGGCCGCCAATAGGTCAGAACTAATGGGAAGGACCGAATATTGGCAATATCAAGATCAGTGTAACTTTAATCATATGTGCATGACATGGATGATCAAACATAATACCCGGATTGTTCGCGATCGACAACGTACCCATACGATACCATAACAGATAATTGACTAGAAGGAAAAAATCTTGCGCTGTTCTTTGACAATTATTTCAAAATGAAGTTTCTGCGATCTGAATATTTCAATGTGCCTGGCTACTCAACTGATAACGTCAACCTCGATGTACTGTGTACCTGTTTATTAGAAGACGTTTAGTAGAAAACCGAACCGAATACAGTATAACGATTCAACGAGGTATTATTCTGGTAATTTGTAGTTTCAGGAAATAAATCTAGTCAATTAATAGAAGAGCTTTGCCAAAGAGATGTTTCACATAATAGTTATGTAAGAGGCTCAAACTGAACGACAGTTGGACTATTCTGTAAAAAAAGACCGTGAAAACTTCGATAAACTGAGCTTGAAGTCAACACTATTTATAGTGTCAAAACTGTCAAACCCATCGGGTGGAATCTGGTCCAGATCGGCTGGACTTGACCATTAGATCAGAAGGGCATTTTTACTATGAATCTTTTATTTAAATATATTTTGCAGTGATCTTTTTTAAATTATTAACATAATCTTATGTCGCAAATAAACAATGCGTAAATAAATAATACTAGCTCAAAGTGAGCAGTATAAGTCCGGCTCGACGGAGCCAGTTTCTCTTCACATACATAAACAGAGACAGCTTTATACTCTGTTTAATTTAAACCAAATGAAATTGTATAAAAAGCAGCAAACGGGTTAATTAAAACCAATATCATTAACATGTAGGCCGGCCCGGGCGGCACTATAAACGTCGGCCGAACCTGGGACCTTTATTGAAATGAGGAGAAGAGACATGTGTCCCTAGACCACACACTACGCGGGTTATGGTCTCCTCTCCATCATGGAGGAGTAACTCCCGCTGGGAGGATACTAATTGAGACAAGGTGTGTCATGCAATAGGCGGCTATTCTGTATAAATTTCATCATGAAAACGTACGTTAAGTGACTTGACCTGTAATTCATGAGATGCCAGGGATTGATACTATTGACACTTCACCTTTTCACTGTAAGATGTCTCGACAGGATTGTTCCTGATTTCTGTAAATATGCTGAGTGAAGTCGCTTCTTTGACATCCTTTGGAAGTCTATTATAGAGCTGTGCTCCCCCATAGGTTAGGTTATTTTTACCGTAGTTAGTTCTTACTCTAGACAATACCAGGGACAAGCTCGACGAGATGAGTATATGCATATTTCCCCTTCTGTTGTGAATGTAATGCGTGAGTGTATAAGTTTATGAATAATTTTATAGATAAGTATGCATGTGTTATATATATAAAGTTGTTTGATGTTTAATAGCTTCGTCTCTTTGTAAATGGTTTTTGACGGTGTTAAGAAATCATAATTGTGTAGCAATTAACTATAGTAGTACTTGTTTGGAATTTGTATTAAAAAAAAAAAAAAAATTGTTAGATTTCTATTTATTCAAGTTCTACTTATGAAATATCAGGTGGGTTTCATAAAAAGAGACTAATAGTTATATTCAAGTTCTCCTGTCTGTGGCTACAACATAATGCAAAGACCAAACTGATGTCCGATGGTGGTGATGCACCCGCCAATACAGTGGCCAATTAATTAACAATAAACGAAACAATACGCGGAACACGAACACTATTTAAAAAAAATCAATCAATAAATCAAAATCGGCTACAATGAATTTAGGCCGTCGTAGAAATAGCGACCAGTGATTATACAACCGTATCAGATCAAGTCTCGTTATGTAATGGCATCATCGTGATCTAGTTTAACTATAAAGCAGCTGCTTTACACAAATAACCCTCTCTCCCGTGATATAAATGTGCACAATTCCTTTTGTTATACACTCGAGAGCAATGATTCAGTTCCTGTGAGAAAGCGATTTCGAAGCATGGTGTTCACCAAGTATCGGTCTTCTCGTGCTGTGGTACACCTGGTTCTGCCCGTTCCTGGTCTGCGTAGGTTAGAACCAGTTTCTTCGTAACGTCGGAGAACTCTTTGTACTGTTGACAGCGACACACCGACAGTCCTGGCTGTATCGCGCTGACTCCGGCCGGTTTCCAGCATTGTAAGTATTCTGGTGCATTCTTCAGGCGTAAGCGACATAATTTCAGCTTGAATAATGAATATAGAGCACTATCAACATGGTTTATGTACCCACATAAATGACAGATTACAAACAAAAGCAAAACCAAATGCTGTAATTTCGTAGTTCCATCTTCGAAAGTGGCCCTTTTTCAAATTTGATTTTTTTATGATATAACTTTACAATAACTAAGAAGTTTTAATACCTTCATTTAAGGAGTATTACATTGTCTATTAAATACAATTTATTGCATTAACCTATCATTTTTAGTTTCCGAGATTTTTAACATTCTTTAAGTGACCCGGATTCATTGCTCTCGAGTGTAGTTTCACTAGTTAGTGTTTTGTTTCTGCAACGAGATGCCAGAACGTAATTCTAATTAAAGTCAGAGCTTAGCCGATCGGTTCATACATTTTTGTTAGATAAAACTTTACCCTCCTTACCTAAGTCATGGCTGCATGAAAGTGGCAAAGCTTAGTTCTATTAATTGTGGAAGGTGGCATGATTACGGTAATCTACACTATATTGTTACAATTTTGAGAAAATGTTTGGACCCAGGGGTAATGTTTAGTGTCATTACTTAATGACAGTAAATATCAGCCCTAATCGTCGTTTTATTTACTTTAGCGCTTGCTGCTTTCTTATAGTTAAACGTTTTTATAACAAAGGTGACACTATTGTCAAAGTGGGTCCTATCAGAATACCAGCGCAGCGGTATTTATTTTTTTAAATATCGCCGCATTATGCTGAGATAGGAACCTTTTTGGCCTCGCACAGGTCGTTATTATTCTTTTAGTTTTTAAATGCTCCATTTTTGCCTTTTTATATATACAATTTTTTTTATTATTATTATTATTTACTGTTTGTATTTCCTGTGCGTGTCCCAAATAAAATATTTTTCTTCTTTTTTCTTTCTTCTATTGCTTCGCCAAGATAATTAACTGAATATTATTTAGATTGATAGTAATTAATTGATCTTTAGGTTCACTGAGCGATGGTGTCAGAGGGCCGCAAACTTATAATTTCGGTTTTGTAATTGATAAAATCAATCCTAATCCTTGGTTTAACTATAGATCATCGAATGTTTAGTTAAACAAAGTTCCATTCCTTATCTCTTTTCCATTATTAAAAAAATAGGACTAAGAGCTGGTCCTATCAATCTTCTTTATTTGTAGACAAAAGTTGGAATACATTTCATTTCGAATCTTTCTCAGTTTGGCTCACTCCATGTAAAATACTAGTAGGTATGGCTATTGGCTATGTAATATACTGGTATTCAGCTGTATCCGGTTAGACTGGAAGCCGATCCCAACATAGTTTGGAAAAGGCTAGGCAGATGATGACGATGAACACATTAGATACAACTGAATTTCAGTATTACACACGATGAGGCTGTTTCTCGTCCTGGGCGAACCGCAACTTTTGGATTCGGTATCTTACAAATTCTGTAAGGTTATGCATAGAAAAAATGAGAAATGACGCAATTTAATTTCACATGTTCAAACTGTAACAGTATTGGGTGCGGCCGGGAGCGCCGCGCGCCACAACATCAAATATCAAACCTACTTCCCATTTGTCGTCTATGATACAATGTCCAATCGTTTCTCGTTTATTAAGACTTTTATTAACATATTTATTGGCTGATAATAAAAACGTTGATTAATAGTTTCTTGTCTTTATAAAGATTTCGTTGAACTGATGGAAAGCATATTCAATTCAAATACAAAGTACTTATGGGCGGATTGATTTTTAAATCATTTAATAATACATAAATCTTTGATTTATATTTACTATGAAACTGTAAATGTCTGATTTTATGAGGAGGAGAACATTGACAGGCTTTGCTCTAGGTTCCGACGATCGCCTCACGGGGTTTTACTACTTGGAGGAATAGTGTTAGATACCTGTAATACAAAAATTTCGTCGCCTCGTAGTCAACATTGAGTATGCACTCATTGTCATCGATCTCATAGATACAACGAACCTTGATTTTTAACCAAATATAGCGTAATAAGATTCGCCAAGCCACCAGCACCGTGTGACACTCACTTGGCATAGTCCTGCTTACAGTAGACCTGGCGGTCGCGCAGGAAGCAGGAGGGGTGACGGTCCAGCTGCACGGCGCACACGCAGCAGCGCAGGCAGGCCGTGTGCCACGCGCCGCCGCCCACTTCCAGCAGGAAGCGGTCCGCGATCGCCTCGCCGCACGCGCAGCAGGTGCGGTGCTCCGTCTGAAACACACACGTCAGTACATGAGACAGTGTAAACATTAAAATAAGGTTATAAGCATACCTTTGGATTGCAACAAAATATAATAAAAGCATACTCTTATCCTTATCCATTTATTTCATACTTATAAATGCGAAAGCAACTCTGTGTCTGTCCGTTAGGTACCTTTTCACGTCGTATCTAATGGCTGAACGGATTTGTATGAAATGTGGGGGTACACAGGTAGAGCATGACCTGGGTCAGGACATAGCTTAAGTAGGTACCTACTTTTTATGCCAGTTCCCGTGGGATTTCCGACCTCCACGCGGGAAAAGCCGCAGGCAAAAGTTAGTATCAATTAAACTAGATTCATTACCATCATTCAAATAAAAGACTTTCACAGCAGGACATAAGGTACGCCTTATGTCCTGCTGTGGAAGTCTTTTTTTAGGGTAGGCCCTAAGCAACGCGATTATGACTACCGCAAAAGTTTCAAAGCCTGTGTTTAAGAAACTCCAGGGTGACTCCTTTATCTCATGGTCCTCCAGGAACAACCTTTTTCTGCCATCAACAGTCTGTAACAGCTATTGCTCGCGCATGGGTGCCACCGAGGAGACGATTGACATCTATGCAAGACCTATGTTGTGTGACGTAAAGTGTAGTTTCAGTTCATCGACCCTATCCATCCACCCTAACAAGCACGTGTTGTGACACAGCAGCATGTTTACATAATGCTTGCAAACCACAACACACAATCATTCAATCAATATAATTACATTGTCCAACACTCTTAAACGTCCCTCCGCGGATTTAACAAGTAGACAATAGTCGTGACAGTGATAACAATGCTACACTTACTGCCATCCCGCCTCGCCACAGAAATAATTGAATGTTTTAAAATCGAGTTAGGTGGCGACATGTGCGCTGGTGGGGGCGTGGCGCCGCGTAATCGAATGTTGCTCAAATACTGCGCCCTGTGCCACTGCGCTGCCGTGCCACTGCTTTGCCCTGCCACTGCGCTTCCGTGCCACTGTGGCACTATGTCTGTTCCTAAAGAAACTTATGAAAATGTAAGCAAATGGATCAAAATACGTAGCTAAGCGTCGAAGCTAATTTGTGGAGCCACTTACAAATTTAGTGATTTGATTATTTGCAAACCCGAAATTCTAGTTTCAAATCACCTTAAAGATAGATGTTTTTCATTTCACAATAAGGATTAATTATATAACCGCAATAATCGTCGATGGTTTTCAATGTAAATGTTATTCAAACAATAATTGTTGGAAAAAGAGGTGAGATATCAAGGTGGAAACCTTCTAATTGCAAATGAATGTGTTATAAATTCCTTTTAGTGAGTGATTGCGTAAGAATATAACCTGAACAGGGTTTGTTTACACTTTCATAAGATAATTTTAGAACAGACTATACTTGGCATAACCACGGCGAGCTCCTGAACGTAACGTTGCGTCACGATATGTGTATGTGTTGTTTACTAAATAGAATAATTGTTGTACAATATGTGTTCCCGGGAGATAACACAGAACTGATTCTGCACAAACTTTCGACATGTTCAATAATCCGTCCTGGAAACCTAAATATAGTCCTCAAGATAGGAGTTGACGTGAGTATAATAAAATAACCTGTTGCACCTGAATCTATGCTACTCAGCTGCTGAAATCTGTACGTAAGTATGAGAAGATAACTTTAACGTTTGATTTGATTTTGGGGAGTAACCGCCATAATGTTATGGTAAATAAAATAAGGGAGAGGTAAGAATGCTGAGCATGGCGCCCATGGTTGTATTCCGCTCGAAACGTGATACGTAAGTAGTACGAGTATCATTTCCGGAAAACAATTTAACTTAAATTAAAACCAGAGAGATGGGCGAGATGGTCTACTACTCCGCAAAAACAATGCAAAAGTTAAAGTTGTCATGATAATATACTCATGTATAGATTTCAGCTCATGTCAACAAGCTAAGTAATATGGATTCTGCTGCAACGGGATATTATACTGAAAGTTCTGATTTAAGGTAAACGTGCCGATACTCGTCGGATTTTGAAATTCACTGACTTTAAAGAACTGCTGTGTGAAAAGTATTTCTTTTAGAAGACAACTTTTTGCATAACTACTCGTAAATAGGAAATTTGTCCGTTATTCTAAGTGACTAGTTCATTTCTATAACTCTGTGTGATAAAAACTTATTAAGATAAATACTTATTAAAGCAAATGTAAAAAGGGTAATTTGTACCACTAGTTGTCAGATTTGTACCTACTATTACTCATCAAAAGGACCCAGTAGCCGTAGTTTTTTGATGCTAATATGAACTCTCTGATCTTGAACATTAAGTTCAAAATAAGTATGCATTCAAACAAATTCGCTAGGTGTACTGGGGGTAAGTTAAATATTTCTGACCAACAAAAATATCTCAGATTTCAACCGCTAATAACTATGAGAATTTCAATGCTAGAGTAATGGTTGAGCATTCTAAAGATAGGTTATATATGTACCAATTTTGAGGCAGAATATAGTTACCCTGTGGCTGAGCAAAGCGCGCTTATTCAAACAATGAGTGAGCGAAGCGAAAACAACTTAAGAGAATCCCAGTTTTATCGTCAAATGTAGTTTCCATTTTCGTGTGGTTAGTGAATAACCTGGTGTCAGAGTTTCAAAGCCGCCCATAGGCCTCTGGCTTGGTTTCATAGTCCGTCGATAAATTCTATCAGGCATGCCCGTTTCCTCTAGATGTTTTCATTCAGCGTTTTTGTAGCAAGTGATAATTTTACAATACGCACATGAATCCGAAGAGTCAGAGATGCGTCCCTTGGGTTCGAAATCGAGACCTTTGACTAGGCAGTCCGACGGTGACATCAGTAGCCTATTACTGCTCTTTCAAATATAGTACAAACCGCATAATTCTCTTGTACAAACAGTACAAGAGAATTAACAAGTATGAAAAAATGGTCCCGATAATAGTTATTATTTGTATTTGGTGGCATAAAACATGAAAATATCTGCAATATGATGAGTTTAGGGATAACTTTTAAGCGTGTCCCAATAATCGTCACAATAGTACTTAAGCTTTGTTCAGACTAGCGCGACGCGACAGCGCGACGCGACACCGGTTATTGTTATACCGTGAAGTTTTCTTAGAAATTGTATTGTTCGAGTCGCGTCGCGCCGTCGCGTCGCGCTGGTCTGCACAAGCCTTTAGGTATAAGGACGAGGTCTGGGTCAAGTAAGAATTTTTAGGTACCCTAACAAAAAATGTCACATTCTAAAAAAAACGTTTATGCTAAAAGGATTCTACTTAAATATTTAAAGTTATATCGTTAGCTAATTAACCTAATTCATCAATCAATCATACTTATCGTAGACCCATTGAAGTATGATAAATCAAATCACAAAACTACGGTGCTGAGTTTCATATTCAGCAGGTAAAAGAGGAAAAATAATAATTTGTGGGACACACTTTTCAAGTCAAATAGTTCAGACGCCATTACAGTTACAACTCTGTGTTGTTATTTTTATTGTGCAATGTGTTGCCATACAAATCAGCTAGTTTAACCTTTAGTAGAAAAAGATATCGATGTTTTTAGATAATTTAACGTCTTCTGGGTCACTGACGACTTCACCCGCGTTTACCTTAGATTGTTTCCCGAAAAGGATGCTACTTACGTAACATGTTTTGAGACCGGGTTTCTAGCTTTTACCCCGGGTCTGACATAGGAATCAAACCATGGGCCCCATGCTCGTCATTCTTACCTCTCTCAAACTTACGTTTTGTATTAAAAAAAACAAAATAATTACTTATTTTCTGTTTATGAATTTCGTAGCAAAGTGAGACGAAATCAATCAATCTCAAGTGATTATGAGAAGCACCTCCGATACACTCTAATTTGCGAATACAATACATTCATATCTTATTGAGTTTTATGTACACTTACACATGTTTAGTCGATAAAGATACTTGTCACAGCTAGTTGACTTCGTTGGCTAGGCCTAAAAATAAAACCCAGGACAATTTATGTTCGACAGGCATAAACATGTCACTGCTACTCAATACATTAACTATGTATCAGCAACGCAAGATACAAAAGAAAGATTTTTATTCGAACCTTCGTAGCATTTTGCTACGAGAGCTACGTTAATTTTGCAATCAAAGTATTTTGCTCATATCTGTGTAATTAAGTCATTTTAATAATGACTTGAGTTCAAGTGACTATAAAAGAACGTCCAGTGCCATTTATAGCTGACGCGGCTTGTTCGCGCACAACATCATTAAGTGCATATTATGATGCACAATAATTACTGTTGTCAAAATCATACTTACATAATTTAAAAACTAAAATAATAATAATAATATATAGTATAATATATATAACAGAAAGTATATAAAATAGAAGGGGAAATAATCTTAGGGCATCAAACAATTCAGGAAAAGTGCCCAAAAGGCTCGTGAAAAGATATTATAAAAATGTAAATGTTTGTGTTAACATTTTATTATTCTAATTACAGGACACACTATGTAGTGCAGTTGTAGACATTCAATGAGGATGGCACAGTGGTGTAATGTCGCGACGTTGTCCCGGTGCCGTCGGCTTTCACGACGCTACTTGTTCCCTGCCTGAACTTCTAGACGAAATCAAACTGGTTGCTAATTTAAGTTGTATATAAATATATTTTTTTAATTATATGACAGTGATTTTACATTCTTTGATTACTTCCTCATACACTGACGTATTAATTGTAAAATTTTAGGAAAATCGTATACACAATGTTAGTAAATATGTGGAGTTTCTTGCCCATTCTTCTCCATACGAAAACTACCTTTTGGAAGGGTCGACTAGAATCAATTCAATTCTTTGTAAATTTTGACGTTTATAAGTGCTTTATAAGGGCCTATTTGAAAAAAATGATTTGACTTTGTGCTGTATGTTCTGCATATTTTCTGAGCTTGCTTAGATTTAAGGTTTTATACCGTTTAATGGGCAATACGATTGTTTGTAATTTCCCCGACGCCAAGTGATCACGACAGTCAAAGGAGAAACGATATAACTGTTTCCCATTGTTACAAAATGTTTTCCAGTCTTTTTTTCATTTCAAGAGGCAGTTCCCACATTCCTGTCATAAACTTAATAAAAAGAGACAATGATATGCTGTGTAAAGGTAGCGGACATCAATTTTGCTATCTTAAAATTTTAAATCTTCTACAAGCCAAAACGCACTTCCATGTAACGGAGCAGAAATCACAAACAACGTTTATTCCAAAATAAACCGAAAGGTTCAAACACTTAATGCTTTCATATCAAAATAAACAGCCCATTAAAATTTGTAACATAAATCTGTCTCCGCGTTAATGGCACTCGACTTTACAACAGTGTGGTATATTGACACCCCTGCGGTTATGATAGACATGAAACTGTCGCTATTGAGCGCGCACCCGGCCCGGCTCCCGGCGCGGTCGTGCAACAGCAAACAATGCGTCAACTACATCGACGTTTAGCGACGCTCCGGCTCCCCGACACCAGCATACGTCCCGCAACAACTGCACATATGTACGCGCCCCGGACTACCTCGGGCCTTCGCGGTTCCCGCCACTAACAATAGCTGCCACCTATCAAAATCTTCGTAACAAATTTCTTGAGGGTTCCATTGACGCGGCGTATAAAAGATCCCCGGTGGCCGCATTGTCGCCGCACTGACTTCAGCTGACTGATATCCACTTTTTATGTCAGTTTTTGTGAAGGACCCAAAGCGAGCGAGCTACTCGTGTATAATGACGTTGTTTGATTGCATTTAACGCGTCATTTACGAGGGTTTGTTTGTTCTGCCTTTTGCTGGAAATTATGTTAATGAGATGTTCCGTTTGGTCGCCCGGAGTCGGAGATGTGGACGTGGCTCTCTGGAGGATTAGGAGCTCGAATAAATTGTTTCTGATGATATAAAATAGCGCACATTTATAACCGTCATTGATACTTCAGAAAGGTTAACAAAGGGTCAACAACGGTTGTGGCAAACAAAGCGACTCATACGAACTTCATGAATTGAATAGCGTTTGACAGCATGAGAAGCATCCCAAACGCGCTTTGTGCGATGATTTGGCGGGCGCGGAGCGGGCGTGACGCGTGACATAAGTACGCAGTCAACTTGTAGCACTTGTGACAGAGATATGATTGTCCTATTCGTAGACTTCATTCCACGTTCCGCAGCACACAAAAAGAAAGCTGCATGATAGCCTAAAATAATTTTCTTTCTCAGTTTTAATATGCCTTGCGCAAACGACATTCCAAGCAAATCCAGATTCATAAAAGCGCGAAAGCCTTAAAATAACGGTCCTTAAAGGTGTAATGTATTCTAAATTTTGGCGAACTCTATACCTAAGTAGCACCTACCTATATAGTTTCGATTCGAAAAGGTATTGTTAAAGTAATGTTGATAGCACAAATCGAATTGGTTCAAGTATCACTTACAATAACTTGTATCAATATGAGACGATCATCTCTCTATGCGAGTCCACCCAATACAACAACGATGTGAAACGTATGAACAGCAGTTATAATAGTTTACCACAATAGTGACTTTATAATCCACAAATAAAACATAATGCGGTGTTCCCGGGTGACGGGCGTGACAGCGAACAGCGTGACATCGCTGCGGACACCCGCCTTGTCCCAAACTGTCCCGCTATTGTCCCGCTTCCGACTATTATCCAGGAATGAGAGGCCTAAAGGTGGCATCACGGCGCCTGCCTACGCCATTGTTACAGGCTTACGTTCGCAAATCCGATTTATATTTGAATATAATTGACTTTCGGCCTCGTATCAGGTACCGAGAGCGTGTATCTTATTGTGTTCGGCTGATCTCAATGGCATTTTTATCAGCTGAACATGATAAATGTATTTGGGAGATTAAGTGTTGTGGGTGGGTGCGTTCGCCACTCGGCGTATGGGCGCGCTCAGCTATTCAAACATTTTAAGATGTATTCCGTGAGGTCTCCGCTGGCTTATGATCTGGACCCAAGTTGACTTAGACTAAGCTTTTGATGCTGAATTCAAAACTATTCGATTAATGTCATTTTAGTTGCTGGAGCAGATAAAAGGAAACAGACATGAGATGTAAGAATTCGAAATTGTATTTGCAAATCCCTTCACAATACGCGACAAACGAGATACTAACCCGTTCGTAATATTTTACATAACAGAGCTTAATCCTAACGCTTGCTACATTGAAATTCTTCCTCGTTTTATATTCAAAGAGGAAACCATTTCCGCCGCGCGGGACAAATCACGCGGAAATTGAAGGCGATTTATTCAAAATATTTGTAGTAACAAATCTTTGAAGGAGCCTGAACGTTCGACGTCTTCGATACTTTTGTTATTTGTGTTCGGTTCACGCATCGCCAGGGATCCCGATTTCCTAAACTTTTTTCATCGATCATCGAAAGTCAAAGCTCACTAGTGTGTTTAAAAACCAACTGGTTCACAAAAAATCATTGAAAATAAATTATGTGTGCACGTCAGCGATGCGAGAGGTATCTCCGAGATATCTGGTGGGCGCACAAAGCGGCGGCAAGAACGGCACAGCGGGGGCGCCGGCGCATAATGGAGAGAGTTTCACACCATTCACGTATCGCCCTCGAGTTTTTTCTCTGTGACGGGGGTCACATGGACCATCCGTCTTGCCAGACAGCCACCAGGGATATACGTATGCAAATGTAAATGTGTCGTTATCAGTGCGACTATCTCGACGATAGCGCTGCTTCCGCGAAACGAGCCTTCCAACATGTATTAACATTGATCCGTTTTGCGACGACTTGAGTTTGTAAACCGTGTACGTAGCTGAACAGAGCCGGCGGGTGTTAGCTCTGTCGCACGACGATGGCGGCTCATCATAGACCGTACTGCATTATGTTAAGGCCTGTAGTCACTCCGTGCGCGGCGATGGAGGCGCCGACAGCGGGGCGGGACTGGGCGGGGCGACGCGCGCCGTTACCCGCCGCCTGACGTCATGATACTTCGCCGCCGAGCGCGTGCATCCGCAAGCAGCGTGCAGCGTGCACGAGTGTGCGTGCTGCAGTGTGTGCACTGTGATATCAGCATAGCAAGCACCAACAACAAAGTCAAGCACCACTCACAACAAAAGCTGCTGACGAATCGAATCTCACACTGCTTTGGTGAATGAATTTTATACTGATGGCATTTTCAAATATTTGACGACCACTAACAAACAAAATGTCCATTTAAAACAGAACGGCCTATTGTAGTATAGTTAGTAGATAATAACAAAGTTAAGCAAATATGCCTGAATCAATCAGTCAATCTAAACTCAAAAATGCACGTGCGCATACTATAGTTATGTGTTATGGAAGGCTGCAAAGTTGTTGTTCAATATAGTAGTACTAGAGTTCTGAGCGTAGTGAGGGTTCCAAAGGTACGCAGAATAACTTTGACTGCCGAGCGAAACACACCACTCTTCCTCACTACAGCGAGGAAAATGATAGGTGCAAGAAAAACAGCTTAATAATATATTAAATTAGAAAACTCCATTCGGCATTATGTACCGCTTGCACTCACTCTGATATCTTCCTCGCTGGTGGTCGCAATTTTAGCAAAAAACAAACCAACATGATGTAAAATAAAATGAACAAAGAGCAGAAAATTTAAAAAATTTTAGTTATCTCACTGGCCGGCTACCTTCTTAAAATGAGGTTGGCGCACTGACATGAAGATCCATATTATGTCGTGTTTAGCGGCCAAATAAATTACTATGAAATGTCATATCTGTCGTGTTTTGTAAAAATGGAACTAACTTTTTACTTCAACAAAGCAACCAAGGAGGTAACTTATCAAATATTTTATTTAAATTTCGAGCTGGCTTAGCAAATAGAGCTGTTTAAAGTAAAAAAAAAACAAATGAACATATCGGCGCGTGAAAAATTATCTTTATTAGACATTGATTCTGAAATTTATAATTAATTTACGTATGTAGTTTGAATTTCCGCGCATTGTTTGAGAAAAGAACTATACAAACCTTGGCAGCAACCAGGCATTGATTGACTCACGTATGTGTGCCTCGGCTTCGCCTCGGCCCACATTTTCACGGTCCATCAATCCCTAATTGCTGGCCGCGACAGTAACGTACTATTAAAGCTCTTTTTTACCCAGAAACTTGACATCGTTGACTTAATATTCTGCTTATTAGCTTACCTACTTAGCTTGCCTACTTAGGCTGTGATCTATACTAATACTAAAACTTCGAAAGTAACTCTGTCTGTGTAACCTTGTCACGCCTGAACCACTGAACGGTAAATATTTCGATAAAAATTTCGCATGAAGATAGATGGCATCCTGAAGAAGGACTTTGTTTGAAAAATAATCGTCGAGGGCGTGGTATAGGAGATGAAAGTTTGAATGGGAAACCCAGTATTTCTTAAGTTAGGGATATGAATGTCAAATTTATGTTTCTGTTTAGAAACAAAGAATTACGTGTCTCAGCATTTTTGAAAAATCATCTACTAAGGGGGTAATAAATAGGGGATGATTTTAAAATTCACATTTATTATTGAAATTTTGATGTACCTCTTTTTAAGAGATTTAAGAAATTGGAAATATAGTCCTATATAATATGTTGAGTTAACATTTAGTATTTTTTTCATTAAAGTCGGTCAAAGGTCAAAGGCTATTACAATTCAAAGTCATAAAATGAATGAATGAATGAATTGCTAATGAATTGTGTGTACGACAATAGCATGACCGGTTTAATTTAAACTTTCAATTATGATATCGTACACAAAATGATGTTAGCAAGAAGAGACACTTTGCCTAGCAAGTTTTCAGAAAATGCACTTCTCCCGCGAGTGTCGCGTACGCGGCGCTCCATGTGCAGGTGTTCCTGTGCTCGCATCTTAAGGACCTAAAATATCGCATGACCATGCTGCAAATAAATTGAAGAAGTGAAAGTCATTCATAACGAAGTAGGTAAAACGATATATGGGAACTAAATACGTCAAGAACCGGCCAGACCGCGGTAAATTGAGTAGGATGTGTCCCGCCGAAGAAAAACGCAACGCACAACTTCAAAATAGATTTACGGTTATCTATTCTTTATGACCAGTAACTATTCATGAAAAAGGGTTCTAATATACTTCAAGATATTATCAGGAAACCGTTAGTGGAAGTCGATCTTAAATATAGAAGTATCATCAAGAAACCGTTCCATTCCGAGACACTTTAAAAGCACGAAAACTGGCCGGGTAATCATTGAGGTTCACCTTTGAATCAAGTTAGAACCAGGTGACTCTAAGAGGTAGTCTAAGAACCTCGATAATATTCCCGGCTTTTCAAGTTTAAATTTAAAAAAAAAACTAAACGTTGTGAGCAGAGAGGAGGGTTTGAGTTTACCAGAGGCTTCGTTACATGGCGTTGTGGAAAAGAAATTGATGTTCTGCCCGTGGCGCGGCGTTGTTGTTCCTGTTTGCCGCAGGAGAGTGCCTTTCATACGTGTGCAAAATGTCATTAGAGTATATCCAGTCCACTAAATCTTCATGTTCTAGCGAAAGATGGCAAAATAAAAAATGTTATTAACAAAACATTTATACAGGGTGTAAAAAGACACATCACAAAGCCGTAAACTACGCATACTGTACGTATAGCTAAGTAGCTTTGCGCAAAAATTATTGCTGGGAACCGTATTTTTTTTTTTTTTTTATAAAAAAAACAAGTTTTTATTGCGCGCAATGTAACGCGAACCCACGCTTGAATGAACGGATTCAGTGTTAGTTAAGCTCCGCCCCTACGCTACGTAGGTAGGTACTTGTTGTTCATTGCGTTTTTGTAACTTCAAATGCGTAATCTGTTAAGATAAATCTAAAATTCAGGTAATGTTTGTTTGGAAAAAAGTTTCGTATTATCGCATAGAATTCATTTTCGCAAAAAAGTAAAAAAAAAAAATGCGACTTTGACCTTCAATATCTCCAGAACCAGTGGATTCCCAGGTATGGTCTAGTGGAAAAAAATGATGCAAATAATGGGTAGAATATGTGGCTTTCGGCTTCGGAAAGTGTCTTTTTACACCCGATATTTCAATACCTATAGTTACAACGCGAATTTACTTAAGTACTTCCATAATATCCATACTTCCATCCCACTCTGTCTTACGCCATAAAGGCTGAACTAAAAAAAGAAGCTTGTCACATAAAAAGGTGTAAACCTACTTTTTAATAAAGTGAACCTTATTTCAGCGCTCTTTGCACAAACTTAGCAATAGAAGACATTGTCAACAAGTTTTCCACTTTTCAGTATTTTGCAATTCTGAGAATAATTTGGTAAATAAATAATAGTTGAGTTGAACTGTGAGATTCGTGACTCGTGAGTGAAGTGCTGGCGCGATGGATGGCGTGTCGTGCTAACAGCCGTTGCGGAGACGTCATAACGCGTTAATGACTCGTGGAAGGCGCATAAAATCAACAGGCGCCAACCAGCCCGCCTGCGCCCGCGCCGGCTCACAGCCACCACCGATATATCTATTACAGCGTCAGACGTTCCCACATACCTCAATCAGTGTTACGAAACGTCGCGGCCACGAGCCTCGCCAATGGCGGCCTATCACAACATATTAAGTAATAAACAGTCCATAAAGGCAGCGCACACTGCATACGGCGCGGGCGCACCGCGTACGGCGCTAATTACAAACAATTAGACGCCATGTTGCCGCCCCGCCGTGGCCCGCTCCCCCCGCACCGCGGCCGCTGCGCCGCGCGCGCTCCTCGTTATTACCCTATTTATTGCATATTGGTAACAAAAAACAGATCTTCCAAACGGCGCTCATAGTTCTTGGACGCCCGACTTAATTTCCTGCGCTCGTTTGTGCGGCGCTCGGATGTTCGGCTCCACGAGACTGTTCCCTCCAGTCGTCGTGAGCTTCACGTCAAACGTTCCACTTTATTATGATCTCATCAAATTTTATTTATGCGCCGAAGTGATCGAATCGATTCGTCTTTTCTCTCCGTTGTATTAATTAGTTTTGTGTTATTATGAAAATGTCCGACTGCCCCGTTTAGTGTAGTCGGATGGCACAGGACTGGTTTTATGTCCTTACGGTCGGATCGATCTAAATAAATTTTTCATCGATCAGTAATTTATGAGACTTATTATAATATTAATACCTACAAGGTAGAATTCGGCATGAATATTGTAAAGAAACAGATGTCCGAACAAACTTGTTTGTCTATATGTTATTAAGTAAATAATTTAGTTAGTTTATTAGAGTAGGCAAATATCAATGAAGTGAACTCACTGGCAGTGTTTTGTAAGTACAATGCTAAGGTAGTAAGTAGTAGGTTCTAGTACCTACTTCTTTGATTAAAAATACAACAAATTAAGGTAACTATTGCAGTTAAGAACATCGGTAAACAACACGCTCTTACGTCCCATACTGTTTAGCCAGCGGTGCTCACGAATTCAACGAGAAAGATTTAACGTAGAAACGTGCATATATGAGCAAATGAGCAATCCTCCTACTAACAGTTCCTAGGAGCCCAATTAATATTTTTTGACAATGTTGGGGCGTCAACTATGAACACAATCGTTAGTTCGTGTGTCATGAATAAATCAACAATGTTTGCTCACGAGGGGACCCAATCCTGTCGCGCACCACCACGCACGTCGGCTTAAGAGCATCCACTCACCTCACCTTGAACTAACAGATCCAGCATCCTCCCATACGCCAGTAACAGAGTAACATCAGCCGCTCTCTCTAACTCACAAAACCATTAAATTCGTTCAGCGTTTTCCTCATATGACGTCACTCAACCACTAAAATGGATTACTCGATTACGAGTTACTGCAATACAAGTTGATGGAGTAATTCCATGGTAATAAAATGTAGTGTTTACAAATAGACGACGCAATGTTTTTGCTACGTCACGCGTAGAGCCGGTACGACTCTACGTCACGCGTAGCGCCGGTAGGACTCTACGAATGCTACGACTCGCCCGTTAGGCGGTTTATGACTATTTGTTCGACGGATTGCAATCATTTGCGAACATTAGCAAGCGTTGTGCAAACTTTTGCCAGTCTCTCCTAGTACAGCTGCAGAGTGCTGATGGTGGTCAGATTCAGTGATGCGTGGCAGCGGCGGTGCCGCGGCTGACGGGCGCGCCGGCGCAGCGCTCCGCTCGGTGCCGGCACATTATAACTGTCATATAACTCACGAGGTAATAGGAGCGGCGAGCCTTGTGCCAACTATTAAATACTATTCACATTTTACGATAATGCCCAACAAACTGTTATTGACGTATAAATTCCGAGCTTTTTTTTTCTCCGCTCGGAACGACCGAAGGCGCCAGTTGTTTCTCGATATTAATAATGCTATGCTAGTTCTGTTTTTCGGGTTTAATTACGCCCAGGCCGGTGATAGTCGGCGATTCGACGCCGGCTCGAATGGGTGGAAAGTAGTAAATTAAACGGTCGGCGAGACCCTTTTAATATTCATAGCGTTATCAAACAAAATTTTAAACTAATTAAAAGTTGTTTTAATAATTCCGTGGTTATGAATAAGAGTGCCCGAGGCGACGGGTTCGATTTGTTTGCATTCTGGTGCGCGACAGGAAATTGCTTACGTGATACAAGCGCCCGCGCAGCCGCCGCACATTACTCGTATGTCTTTACCTGTAAAGGCTTGGTGCCAGGTCGACGAACTTCATTTGTTTTTCGAATCCATTCAAAATGTTTCTGTGTTGCAAAGCGGCGCGGACACAGATGATCGCCAGCCATTGAGACGCATGGCTGACTTTTTTGATCGAAGATAATAATATACTAAAGATACCGTTCAATCTGTACACTATAAAGATTTTTAGCGTGAACTGCAAGAAATCGATCGATATGGAGTTAATGATTCCCATGTGAAGTTTATGACAAGAATTACAGTCTTGAGCGACGGATGGCAGTTGTTACTGCCCGTGTCATCTTGATAGCGCCGGCCGCGCGCGGCCGCGCATCGCATCGGCCACACGGACTAACAGCCACGATCCAAACACTGATAACAGCACCATGAGCTGCGACGCTGCCCCATTAGTACTGAACAACACTGCGCAACTCCGTGAATTATATTAATGATATTGATGTGCCGCTAATTTGCGGTTTCCTGATCGTGTTTGTTTTATAAACGTATGATTCGCGTGAAACACATTTCTTTTATCATACCGCCATTGACATTTACTATAAAGTGCTCCCGTTATCTTAATGAATATGTAATTGAAGTATTAATAACAATTTTAATGCTAAAATGCCTCATTTATTGGTGAATTGGGGTAATGGCCCGATGATTAGCCCCGGTATGGTCAGGAGTCAGTCGGTCTGTTGTGTCGTGTGGACGCGGTCGCGGCGGGGAGTCCCGCGCCAGGCCTCCACCGGCCGTCGCTTGAGTTCTGCACTGACATCACTGTCTGTAACAATAACTGTTACCTTTATTACTATCATTAACACTATTGAAGCCTCATGTACATATTTTATTACACCAGTTGGGCAAGCTTGTTCTGTTCGACTTACCCAAAGACAACATCATTTCGGTTTTGCTTTGAAAGGGTTGGTGAAACCCCCAATGAAGTTGGCTAAATGGCATTTTAGTCCGCTTCTCATGTCAGTATATCTAATTACCTGTAATCTCTTTAATTTCCCGAAACTTAAATAAGAGCATTAAGTTGTCTTGTGCCATATGGTCTTTCTGCCATACAACCAATCAATTAAACGTTTACCAATTTTATAATTTATGATCAATATTTAATCAATTTGAATTTAATTTTAATGTAGCTGATGGCACCAATTTTTTTATGTTAGCGCTTATTACTAAGTAAATTAGCTTAATTCTCTAATTCATTGTCTTATGCATGTGGTGTTTACCTATAAGTATCTGTTGCACTGTTTTTACTATTAATAATGTATTATCAATGTAATCAATTGTTGGTGAACCTAATAACATAAAATTAACTAGCCTAGTGCGTGTCGGAGCACGCACAATGAGTTCCGTAGTTGGGATAAATTTATCTCAAAAACAAACTTAATATTTTAGTTGAAAAACATGTTCTCCCATACATCGATATATGCCATGGACAATTCTCCAACTGCAAACGTAAGTTTATAATCGCATTTTTTTTGTGTAATAAAACTAGAAATTATCGATTTTCGGACTTTTTCCTTTACTTGTGCTATGAGGCCTTACTTCTTGCCTAATTTCACGATTCTAGGTCAACGGGAAATACCTTATAGGTTTTGTTTTATTTGCTAATACCAACATTTTTATTTATTAATTTTATTTGTTTAAACTTTTCGCGCAAAACAAAAAGTACAAAGGCGGACTTAATGCCTTAGGTATTCTCTACCAGTCAACCAAGGTTAGTGAAGATTAGATGGCAGGCGCTCTGTTTGAGAGGAACAAAGAAGAAAAAAAAATAAAGATGTATTTTTTATGATATATTTTTCATTATTATATAATAATGAAAAATATATCATAAAAAATACATTATAACTAAAATCGGTACAACAGTACATGAATAGGTTATAAACTACATACACATATATACATATTTACTATAATATATACCTATATTATATATATACGAATCCCAAACTCAACTCAATTCCGCTTAAATGCATACCAACTGGTGGCCGTCCTGATATCAGGACTAAGCGCATTCCAAAAAAGACTGGACTGAATATAAAAGGAAGAATGAACAAAGTCAGAACTATGAAAAAGACAGAGGAGGACAAGATTGTAAGAAGAGCGCAGATTCTTAGTGGGCGAAGAACATAGATATTGGAAGTGAGACACAAGATAAGAAGGAGGAGTGGGAGAGTTGAGAAGGGAAAAAAGCGTGGTCAAAGTGCGCAAACTTCTTCTCTGGCGAATACGGTTAAAGATATTTATTTCTCAAAAGAATTACATATTCACTTATAGAAAACATACATAGATTTAAACAAAATGATGTGCCATCATGTGTGATGTAATTATCTTGGGCATCCACTTAAGCTCAGACACATGGTCATATTTTCTGAGGTTGAATATGAACCGGATACAATTGTTGAGCAGTCTGTCGAGCATTACCAGCAAAACCGCATTCAAGTCAAAGTAGCACACGTCACCATAGTCGGTGAGAGGGAAAACCAAAATCTTCACAAGCATAATTTTCACATTAGTGGGCAAAAAGTTTCTCAGACGATACAGGGATCGCAGAGTACCGTTGACCCTTTGACTAACACTAGAGCCCTGGCGTTGCCAGCTTAGTTTCGAGTCAAGATGCAAACCGAGATCTTTCACAGAGGTAATGGGTACGACGGTACCGTTGAAAATAAGAGGAGGAAGAGAGCGAAGCGACACGCTTCCCATCATGCGTGAGCTCCCAATTAAAATGACCTGACACATTGAGGGGTTACTGACATCCCAAAAAATTTATCAGACCACTTGTTGATGGCATCTTAATCTCAGATGTATATTGTGGTGGCATCTACATCGCCACATGCGAACTACGCATCAAAGACCTGACGTCACACAACATCCTGACATCACTCAAATCCTGCATCGCGCAATTAGAGTTTACCGCGCGGTGGACATATATACAAGCTCCCGACTTCAACCTCTGGGCAGTTGCCCGCCAGAAACGACACCCATCTGGTCGGCGGATCCTCCCTTTTTCTATGGTGGATGAGTGAACTTTACACCCTGTTCCTCATACCCCTAAATAATTGAAGATCATCGGCATAAAGATGATACGCACACCGACACCGACAGTGAGTTATAAAATTAATGAAGATGGAGAATAATAATGGAGAAAAAATAGCGCCTTGTGGAACACTAGCATCCAAGTCGCGCCAACTCGATGAGCTCTCAACAACGCGAACAAACTGCTGACGTCCCGAAAATAAGACGAGAACCATTCCAGAGCGTCGGACGAAACCATAAGATGAGAGAAATCAATTAATACCAAAATGGTAACCTTAGTATCCTCCATCGCTTCTCTAACGTCACCAGTCACTTTAAGGAGAGTGGAAGCTGTACATCGCCCAGGCCTGAATCCAGACTAAAAAGAGCTAACAAGGTTGTTCCGGTGAACAAACTCCGTAAACTGCTTGTGTACGCAGGCCTCAAGCACTTTAGACAGGAATGGGAGAATGGAAATGGTTCGAAAGTGACTGGGTAGGGAGGGATTCGACATGACGTAGTCTGCCGATGCCAAGAGACGCTTCTAACGTGCACGTCTTTCTACATTTGTTTCACATGTATAATTTCAACATGAATGATGTAGCCAATATTTTGTAACAATTTTTGATGTGAAAAATCTATAGCCGCACGTAAACTCGATTTCTGGCGTGGCGACGCATGCCGTGGCGACGCGTCGCCACGCTATATGATGGTATATATATACAGTCTATATGCAGTAGTGTGTACGGTGTGTATTTAATGAAAATAAATGTTTTTTTAATAAATAGTCATCGTTATCTGGAAAAAAAATCGTAATATTTTATTTTATCATTATGACATGACATATTTAGTTCCTATCACAATCTGTTCTTTTCTGCATATTACTTTTACAAAATAATGTCGATGTTTCACATCTGCCAGGCGTCCCGTGACGGCTCACATTTTTTTTCTTTTCTTACCCGTTATTCTCCATAGGTACCTACTACGCTTTGAAATGCGCAAATAGCTTCATTTTTCTGACTGACCAATTCTTTGACAATTCAAAATGCCTGTAAATGGTTTAATTGAAATAAATGTTTTGAGTTTGAGTTTAACCGAGGAACTTCCAGATATCAGCAGATGAAGAACATATTATGTTCTCGATATTATGGCGGCGTTTAGCATTGCATATCATCTGATTACAGCGATCTTTAAGCTTTGAAAAAGTTCCGATTCTCTTCACTGCGATCCTTTTAAATTTACGAAAGGCCCGATCTCTGCGCCTCATCGCCATTCGAACCCCTGTCGTCATCCAAGGAGCCGAAGGATCGAAAATGCGCAGTTTTTCGTTTACAGCTGTCGCTGCTGCCAGGTGTTCCCAACTGTGATGTGACGCATCCTGACGAAGCTTCTCAACGTCCATGCGCACAAAACACCGCATGTGCAGAACTTTTGGGGCAGGTTTTGGTGGTTTAAGGACATACGAGAGAAAAATGAGGTCGTTATGGTAAAAAACCCAGGAGATGGACACTGACCATGAGAGGAAACAAGGGAGGGAGTGAATGTAACGATTAAGTCGAGCCAAATGTAATTTCCTGAGATATTGAAATGTCTAGGTTGCAGTGAAAGTATATGGAGACTAACGGACTGAATAATGTCTAGGTTGCAGTGAAAGTATATGGAGACTAACGGACTGAATAATGTCTAGGTTGCAGTGAAAGTATATGGAGACTAACGGACTGAATAATGTCTAGGTTGCAGTGAAAGTATATGGAGACTAACGGACTTAATAATGGAGTTAACGGGATCGGGGGTTATGGTGAGCAAGGTCAGTGTTGAAATCGCCCATGATGACGCAATGAGCAAACTGACCCTACGAATTCTTGCGCCAATTCAAGTTTGGAAAAATTGTCAACGGCGGGTGGACAATAGACAACACCAAGAAGCGCCTTGGCGCCTTTGACGTAGACCTCCAAAAAGAGGTACTCAGCGGAAGCATGTTATTGTGAGGGAGATGACGCAATGATTGTGAATGGGAATCGCTACGAAGATAGATAGCTGCACCACCCCTCCTTTTCCAATTTTTTCACTCTTATCCATTACGGATAAGAGTGAAACCTGGAAAATAGTAGGTGGTAGAGAGAAGATTAGGATTGAGCCAGCTCTCAGAAACCAGAATGGCATGGCCGTTGGCATCGGTAAAGGGATCCAACAAATCACTGTACTTGAGACACTGCGCATTTATATGGCAGACATTAAACAAATGACCTTTCTGTTGACTGAAGCCGCGACGTACAAAGTCACCAAGGGTGTCAGTAAAGGAGCAACGACTTGCATTAGCGGATGAGCTAGAGGAATCAATGGCAGAGTAAAAATAATCATTATCAGATAACATAAAATACAAATAAAAATAATATAAATAACTGAAAAATATATAAATAAACGATTAAATACGCTTTAGGTGCAACACCAATATCATCTGTGCAGCACCAGTATATGGATCCTTTGGCGTTAAGGCAAAAATTGGAACTAAGGCGTCTTGTTTTCTAAAATCGTCAAAGATAATCAAACACCAAAAGATCCCTGTACAGTAGTATTTTACAAAATATGTCGCATAAATAATAATAATAATACCAGCCTGTTACTGGCCCACTGCAGGGCAAAGGCCTCTTCTCATACAGAGAAGGCACGAGCATTGATCACCACGCTTACTCAAGACGGGTTGGTGATTTCAGACTTACATTAACTATATAAGTCCAGGTTTCCTCACGAGGTTTTCCTTCACCGATGTCAGTAAATTAAGTCTAAGATGAACTCAGAAAGTACATATGAATTGAAAAATTCACATTTTACTTGCCCGGATTTAAACCCAGAACCTAGTGCATTAGAGACACCGGGCCATCACGACATTTAGCATAAATGGCCGTATCTTTTTATTCCGTCGACTTGGAAGCTTGATTTTTTTGAGCTCCAAGGAAGCGTAGACTTTCGTATTTGATATGAACTTCAAATGGATATCTCCACGCGTTCCTGAGATAAAGGGTCTTATACATTTTTACTTTTTGAGATACGAAACCCTAAAAATAAAAAACGTATAATAAGTCATACAGCACTTTAAAGTCATATAGGTACCTATTGTTTTATTGCAATATCGAAAATGGTCCTTTGAGTTGAACCTGATCTTTGAATATGCTCACTGAAATCCAGATGAGCTAAAAATACATACCTATTTAATAAATTTTTAATAAAGGATTAGTTGCCCTGTTTACGGAAAACAGATGAGCAGCTGCTGTAGGCTTTAAATAAAATAAATAACACTACATTCGATCATAAATCTCCTTGCAGTCGATACTCATTTTTTGACGCTTGTTACGGCGCACAGTGGAACGAATGTATGGGAGAGGTTGGAAGTAGACATCTCCGAAAAAAAAGAGTAAAATTATGCCAAACGAATGATGCCATCTTATTCGATTACCTAATGCCTTCATAACTTGTGCTTATAAATTTCTTCATAACTCCCATATTTCGGAAGTAATTTGAGAAAATGTGATATTTTACTATGAAAATGAGTGTATCGAGCTCTCTCCCTCCTGATTCCGGCGTTGTTTCAAGTAGCGGTCTTTAATATCATAATGCTAATACTAAGAGCTATATTTAATACTAAGACACATGGTGCGCCAAATGTGCACTTTCTGGGATAAAGAGTGATGTTTATTTTATAACACAAAAATATATTTTTTTGTTTATTTTGTTGATTAAAACCGTTTTTCTAAAGGTTTACCTTATTACAATAACATTTCTGAGCAGCCAATTAGAGAAGATATAAGAGAATTAGGATATGAGATTAGGGACTTAAGGTTTACATATAAAACTGATGCACTAATGATTACTGATAAGAAGATTGCTATTATTTAATTACTAAATGGCTCTTAATACACTAATTTAGCATGCATCATTTTCAAACTAATTACCTTGCAATATTTAACTAATGAGGGTACCTGGATTAAATATAAATAGGTCACTATTAGTAACTTTAAAATCAGTGTTGATTTACACCTCGTTGTAGCCACGCTAATGTCGCAATGTATTTTCCAAATTTTAATACAAATCTTGATCTTCACGTTGCTTTATACGCGCACATAAAGATTTACGCGACTATAACTATTTGTTCAGTGTTTTAAAAGATAACTGTTGTGTTCAGTTATGTGAAAGTTCTGAAACAGGTTTAAAAGACTGGTGTCGTCGATTTTGCAACCGCATTTATGCAAAATGGACACAGTCCGGAAGAAGCACAGATAAGTTTCAGAAGAAACATGAGATTTGGCTACAGGCTGCAATTCAGTGGCCGGAATTTCTGAATGAAAATATTGCATCTTCTACTGAAAATGTAAGTGACGTCATCGAGCCCATAATTTCTCCTGCTAAGTCTGATGCTTCAACTTGTACACATCCTAGTCCTCGTTAATCTTTTGAGGACCTTAGTAACCGGCAAAAAAGAAGACGCACTGAAGATACTCTTCCATGCAGCAGTAGCAGCGCTGAAATTGTGTTTTCGGCCGAAAGGGCGCTTCGAAAGGCAGGAGAAAGCGATACAGCTGATGTAATGAAATACTTGATGGAGAATCCAGAAGAGGCCTCACAAATCAAAGCCTTCATTGAAGGTAAATCGATTCAGGTACGGGACATATCCCCTTTGAAGGCATTGGCTCTTTATGTATCGATGAATTTATCGAAATGGCGCTACAACACTCTTCGGGATTTCAACACCCAAGAAGGAGCTCTTAAATACCCGAGTTACTACATGTTGGTTAAAGAAAAAATTAAGTGCTATCCGGCCAAAGAAGATCTCACAGTTACAGAGAGCTCTGCAAAAATCAAATTACAAGCCTTGATGGATTTAACCTCAAGAAGACTTATTAGGTCGTTAGAAACCCCTGTTGATCCCAATCAACAGCTCATTTTGACCAGCAAATGGGGTTTTGACGGATCATCTAGCCAAAGCATTTATCATCAAAGGACGAGTGAAGATAAGCAAATCGATCTTGCTAGTAATTTTATTATTAGTCTTGTACCACTGCGGCTCGTCTCAAAAAGTGTAACAATTTCGGAAAACGAGCGACCATCTTCCACTTCATTTTGCCGGCCAATATTGTTTAAGTTTATAAAGGAAACCAAAGAAAATGTGCAGAGAGAGATGGTTGAAATAGAAGCCGAGATTGAAGCCTTAACTCCATCCACCATCACTGATGGAATTAGTGTCAAACACCAGCTGCTATTGACAATGATTGATGGTAAAATTAATTCCATTATATCCGATACAGCAGCTTCAGTGTGTGACATATGCAAGGCTAGTCCTAAAGAGATGAATAATTTAGAGTTAATCAAAGATAAACACGCAAACGAGGACATGTATACATATAGCTTAAGCTCCCTTCACGCTTGGATTCGCTCAATGGAATGCTTATTACACATTTCCTACAAATTAGACATAAAGTCATGGCAAGTAAAGGGTGATATAGCAAAAAGGCAAGTTCATGACAGGAAGAAAAGAGTTCAAGAGGCTGTAAGAAGAGAAACGGGCTTACTTCTCGATGTTGAGAAACAAGGCAGTGGATCCACCAACAATGGCAACTCGGCAAGGAGATTTTTTGAAAACTACACTAAATCTGCTGAACTGACCGGAATAGACGCTATGCTTTTAAGAAAAATCTGTGTGATCTTAAAGTGTATTTCATCAGGAGAGAAGATCAACGTAACTACGAGTAAATTCCGAGAGTTCTGCTTTGATACTGCTAAGCTTTACGTGGAGTTATACCCATGGTATTATATGCCTTCTTCACTTCATAAAATTTTAATGCATGGGCCAGACATAGTTCAGAACTTGTCAATTGTGCCCATTGGTTTTCTATCCGAAGAGGCATCTGCTAGAAATAAAGATTTTCGAAACTATAGAGAGGGGCATTCTCGAAAGCATAGTATCTCATGCAATGAAGATATTATGCACAATCTTTTACTGTCTTCTGATCCACTTGTTACAAGCATTCGTCCAAAAGTAAATAAGTTTGTAAAAAAATCTTCTTCTAAGGAATTTTATGAGCTTACGGATTCTGAGAAAAGTGATATCGAATTTGTTAACATAAATACACATATGATTTAGCGGATATCGATTCTGAATTTGAATTAATTGATGATGATGATGATGATGACGATGATAATTGAATGTTGATATTGTTTTAAAATGTGTAACTTAGTAAATTAGAGCTTAAATCTTAATTATTTATTGTATATCTATTAATTAAACTAGTTAATTTATTATTTTGTTATCTAAAATACAGTGTTTTTATCGTTATCGTAAAACATATATAAATAAAATATTATGTGAAACAAGTCATCTGTTCTTATGAATATTTTCGTAAATAATACACAAGATTTTTAAAAACAATATTTAATATATTTATATATAACCTCTGCATAAGACTGTCTGCAGTTTTAAATAAATACAAATGAGGAAAAACCTTCTTTTTTTTTTTTAATTTCCATTTCCTTTTATCCCAGAAAGTGCACATTTGGCGCACCATGTGTTTTAGTATTATGTAAATATAGCTCTTAGTATTAGCATTATGATATTAAAGACCGCTACTTGAAACAACGCCGGAATCAGGAGGGAGAGAGCTCGATACACTCATTTTCATAGTAAAATATCACATTTTCTCAAATTACTTCCGAAATATGGGAGTTATGAAGAAATTTATAAGCACAAGTTATGAAGGCATTAGGTAATCAAATAAGATGGCATCATTCGTTTGGCATAATTTTACTCTTTTTTTTCGGAGATGTCTACGTCCAACCTCTCCCATACATTCGTTCCACTGTGCGGCGGTTTCACACGGCTCATACGTGGATAACACATTTTGTTAACACTCTGTAACCATTTAGTATTTTTTTTTAAGCAGAACGTTGTACAATGTACCTAATCCCTTTTGAGCTGATGTTACTACGACACGCGAGGTCACTCCTCTACACATCGTTGTGTGAACGAATTTTGATGACCGGCGCCATTTTTGGAGTGAAGTACCTACAAAGGTTCTATTTATTACCATAATAGTAACTTGAGAGTTTGAGAATTAAGATTCGATCCATTGTTTCCCTACCTATAAACTTCATAAAATTATTGTTTTGTCGAACAGCACTACAACCGAATGACGGGTTATACGTTTGCCGTCGGTAAAGGAATTTTATACGCTACTTACTTCACAAAAGATCTCCGTTGTCTTCAGTAAACATAAAATCTCAATCATGTCATTTATTTTCGCGAACAAGCACTATAATCTACCTCGCAACAACAGACACATTGTCATGTGACTGTAAAGCGCTCGCATCGAGGGTCTTATCGTGGAAACAAGCGGAAGTCCTTAAAAAACGAATAAAGCCTTCCATAAAATTGTAGTTATTCAAAAAATGTAACATAATTATTACTAAGCGTGAAGATGCTCACGGTACCGATGGTATCGTGCGCGGGCGCAAGGAGCAAGCGTCGCTGACGACACTGCGCGTAACTTATTAATTGTGTTAGTTCCCATAATTAAGTCATCATCGGGACCGAACTCCGGACTTTTTTCTTTATTATCAACTTTATAAACTCTCTCGTTCTCTACAAATTCGAATCGAATAAATTGGTGAGGATATTCCTTTTTTAATTGCTCATACGGGCTTTTATTTAATGTGTGTACAATAAAATGCAGTGTTTATTGTAGGCGATCGGTTTGTTTAGCGGCCCCGTCTCGCTGGCCGCAGTCACCGGCACGCAAGAGTGCTATTCTACTCATGTTTGAACAGCGCCGAATAAGGAGACCAGATCCTCAAGATTTCCAGGAATAGGTAAAGAATGATGCAGGTGCTTCAACAACAATACTTTCGAGTTGTTATAAGTGCGAGGTGCAGTTTGAGTTGTATTTTAACGCACTGAAAATCACACAACACTCGCTTTTTTATACTTTTTTAATAATTCTATTTAAATAGAACCTATAGGTATGTATTTGTCCTAGCGAAAGGTCGACCTCGCGCGTTCGATACTCAAAGGCGAAACAATGTCACACACATTTATATAAAGCCTTATCGATACAACACAATTACATAGCCGCTGCGTTGCCTTTGTGAGGATAAGCTGAAGTAGAACAATGCGTGACGTCTCAAATAGAGAAATAACGCGAATTAATACGAGTGACATGTTTGCGCAGCGCTGTTTGAGCGCCGTCATTATGCGCGCTTCACTACGCTGAAAGTAATTTACACAAGTGACTCGCGCGCACTACAAACAGTCGCGCGCGCACTTGCTGGCACTCCTAATTTAAATCTTATCTGCGAGCACATAGGGTCCTCAGCTGATTGACGGCGGCGTGACGTGTCTCCACGTAATATAGATGTTAGGGGACGTTCAGGCGTTAGTTTGCGTTTCACACGTGTTCTCTCACAATGACCTACATTCCTTCACCTTCTACTTTACTTTATGAGTAATTCAGAAATAATGACATTGTATACCTAGATTGATTGAATGCCACAAAATCCCGCGGTAACTAATAATCAATTCGTTTACCTAATCAATATCGATTGACGACCTAAATGCTTTTATTAATTCAAACATGTAGATAGGAAAATAGGAACATCGGCGCTCTTCATGGCATAAAGGTTTCTTAACCTTGGCTTGATACCTAGGACAACATTGTGATAGGTGTACAAAATAATAAAACATGAATATTTACAAAAATACCGTTAGTAATTAAATCCTGCTTTCCCTCTGGTAGAGGTACTTATATTGACTTTGACTATATGGTCTAAGATCGTAGGGCCTATGACAGGAATGCAAAAGGTAGGTTCTATATTCCTATTTAGAAGAACGGACGCTTCCCATCTTCGGAGACAAAAAAATCCATTACTTAGATATACTAATTATGGCGAATTAGAATTACTCATCCAAAAATAAAAACAAAATAAATGTGACACATCATGTGTTGAGATGTCATCGCAGTCTATTAATGTTAATAGCCTCAATTTGTATAATAGAGAAAAAATGTCTCGAAACTGGAATAGAGACGTCCGACTCGGCGCTCATTTGAAAAACTAATCTGATCAAAGTTGCTAATAAAAATAGCATTTTGTATTTATTTATTATGAAATGTTCGCTGAATATTTTAATAAATCAAACTTTATGACAAACCGCGTTATAACTGTATAATTATAAATAGTTACAAGTCATTATGTTCGCAAAACAAGCATAAAGTTACGCTGTTAAGACTAATGAGCGCTACGAGAGCTGCGATGTAGAGCAAGTCTGATACTAATCTGGTTTGACTCGGAGGGTTTTCAATGGTGCATATCTATAGTAAAATTTGTCACATCCCGTATAGTTAAGCAATAAACTATTTCCGCCTTTATGGTTTCTCTAATGTAACAATAATTAACATTTTAGGCAGGTGACACGTAGCTGCAATACAAGGCAACTCGCGTTGAAATCTATTAACTAATTCAAAGAGATCAGTGACTATGCCCCGAAATCAGTTTTCCTTATTACTAGTATACTAAGTTAGTAATGATAATAAATTATAAAAAGCAAACACAAGAATAAGAGGCAATATAAATACATGTGGACGTTAATATAAGGTGTGCGAGCCGGCTTCGGACGGACACAAATTGATAAATTACACTAAGTTGAACATGGTTAATCCCAACGAAATGAGCACTTACGGCGGGATTACACCTCGGAGCACCCCAGCGATGACATTAACCGGCGCGAGCGGAGCGGAGCGGGCGCGGCGCGGCGCAGGCGCACGTGATGCATGGCGCGCATTGTGCGCCGCGCCGAACGCATTTGTAACCACCGCAGTGATATACAACGCCTTTATGTAACTCCCATAATAAGTTTATAATGAAAAATGTTATTCTGTAACTGTTAATGCCGCCGTTATAATTCCTCTATTGGGAATGCCCTTGATTAAGTAACGCGTCCTTTTCATTTCTCGTATACGACTAATCTTTTTAAGATTCATTTCAGTGAAATAAAATATGAATACAACCTCTGTTAGAAATAATTCGAGCTTTGATCCGCGCCGTGGCTTCGTAAGTGCTTATCGAATAATAGTGATATCAGAAACTTACAATAATTGTAGCACTTAGGAATTAATAAACGGATTTCTATTAAGAGATGTTTTAAGTTTAACCAGAACTATGAGCTCTTATCACCACTTTACATTATCATTGGCAAACTCTCCACGGATCATCGAAACATCAATCACGTCAATACCTGACGACATGCATCAAGAGCACGACATGCACTTTCTGAACGAAGGTAAAAATACCACGCAATTTAAGTATTATTATTTCGATCATAAAGAGTATTTCACTAACTTGACGGCTGTTATAAAATTATATCAATGAAAGATAAGGTGGTTCATAATTTTTTCCAGAATTCTGTTTTGTCATGGGTCTATAGGTCAGTAGGTACTTCTATAGTTTCCCTTAATATTCTTCATCCTGGATGTTCCAAATCTGTGTCATTTTAGTAACTGCATAGTTTTATCTTATATTATGTTCCATCTCTGTAACTCTCATGTTTTATTGCTGCTTTTTGTTAATCCTGTAGCAATCTCAATTTGAAAGCGTTTTCTGTGGATCGCGTGTGGAGCGTGTTCTCATATACATAACATAATCATAAGGATTGAGTGTATTGTAGTAATGTTTTCACCGTGTAGAGCCGTCGCGTGATAGCGGCGGCGCGGCGGCGGTACTTACCAACGTATCAAAACGCTTGTTATTGCCAGTTATTGCGACTACCGCACCCCCTGCACTATTAAGATATTTCAACGATTATTTTATTCTCTCATTACCTGCCAGACGACATATTTTTTGTAAAAAAAAAAGCTATTACTTGTACAAGAAGAATCGCATTGTTTTATAGACGATAATATGTTTTAGAACGGTGGAGCTAAAAATATTACTAAAGAAAAACAATACGACTGGAAAATTGCGTTGTAGCCACTTGACTCGATATTATAGAACATAAAGCACCTAGGAAATTGTGTTTCATGTGAAATATTTTTTTGGTTTCGTCCAAACCGGCCTTAAATAAAGCGCTGGAAAACAACGAAGGTTTTGTAGCTTATCTAACTTTCCAAATAAATGAACTCTTTGTTATTCGTTTTCGTCATGTCGATGATTCCATTTATCTGTTTTAAATAAACTTCGACCAGAATTCGGCCACTTTGACAGTGTTATTGTACAGAGAGCACGAAAAGATGTGAGGCATCGTTTGCGATGGGGCTCCACAGTCGCTGTTAAACTCTTAGTTAAAATACCTACTTCCTTAACGCCTGTAATAATTCTAGATTAAATTAGCTTCAATTTAATTTAGAATTATTACAGGCGTTAAGGAAAAAATTAGCAATCGATCGCTGAGCGCGCGCACGCGGCGACTGTTCACCACCGGTCCCTCGGCGCTTCATCGTGCGGACAAAAGGGCTGGCGGTATTGTTGCCTAAATACCGAGAACCTGGCACCTCGCGCCCGCGGACCCGACGACCCGAGGACCCGAGGACCCGAGCCCGCAATTTTAATGCCACTATTAACGATTACCACTCGATTATTTCTACGTTTGTATTTTGGCTTTATGCAACTCAATGGTGTTTCAAATATTTGTACATTGTTCAATTTCGTTTTAATACCGATGATAGGTTAACAACCGTGTCGGTCAATAAATCTATATCCATTTAGTTCATAAGTACGTTTTTGTAAGGAATAGTTTTCTAAGTTTAAAATATTTAGGGCGGTATAAGTTTTGCTCCTTCTATCTACCCAAGTGTACATCCTTTCAAAGTGAGAGCTCGCAGGTGAAATATATGATGTTTTTATTCAATAGCGCGGACAATCAAAACATTTTTTGTATCGGAATCGTTCTGGGTCGAATGTTGTGGGTCGAATGGAGAGCAACTATTAACACAACAAGAGACATCATCTTGCGTCTGTTTGATGAAATATTAATAGGGTTGAATTCCTGCCGGCCGCACCATACCGCACCGATCCGTCGATATTAATCATCGCTGCTCATATTGTTGTATTGATAGATCAGCCACGTGCAGGCACTAACTAATGCGCCCGCGCCGCGCCCGCAGAGCGGCCGAGGTGTTAAATGTTTACAAGGTGAGAGGTGCAGCCATCTGTCACTGTCCAAACAAACCACTTCGCGGACAAACAATAACATCACTGCGCTCTTTTGTTTGTGCCCCCGCAGCCCGAGCGTCCTCCTCTACGGACTCAATGGCTCTAAACATTACACATCATTAAACATTAGCTATTGACATAAAGCTAGCTAGATGTCCTACAGAGCCCCACATGAAGCTCGCTGACACTATCACCAGGAAAGGCGATAACGTATTGGCTCTAAAGAAGCAGCTCTCGTGCATAAGTGGCGATAGGCTGCTAACTTATGATAAGATACTAGTATTATAATATCTCACATTTCTTACAGCCGCACATTGCAGGCTCTAAGCCGTGTCCACTTATCTTAAATCTCAGCCTACCAGATCGATATGAATACATTAGCCGTTGTAACCCTACCAAAGTGTAGAGTGACACCTCGAGGGCGGTCCTCCTGTCCTTCAGGTGTAAACAAAGGCCGTTTGATCTATATATCTGTTAGTTTTTGTTTAGACAAATAATTTAAAAACATGCTTTGCGCGGGCGCCGGCTACGCTCCGGTGTGGGCGTGCTCTAACTATTGCTTTTTTCTTTGTACACTTCTCAGACTATTATTAGTGCATTACATTTTAAAATTAAAACCTTCGACGAAGATTAGTACCTCTAATAGGGTTTGCCTAGCGGCTATTTAGATCGTGGAAACGAATGACAAAGAGAAACGGATCGATTAATCGTTACACTGTATACTTACTACGAGTACCTACAGGTACTGGTCCCAAATTAATGAGGTTTATAATTTCGATATTAAGTTTAATAAGCTTAGGAACACCTCATATCGGTAAGCATGAAGCTTTGTAGGTATAATAACTATTTAGTAATAATAACTATTTAGTAATAATACCTTCCATGGAAGTACTTACTTACCATACACGGATAGCTAAACAAAGTATGAATTAATTCGTATGTACAGATATGTTAGGCACTACTTTGCACCTCTGTTCAGTTAAAGGCTCGTGCAGACTATCGTAACTAGTCGTGCGACGCGACACAGGTAATTTTTCTACCGTGAAGTTTTCTTGGAAATTGTTTTATTAGAGCCGCGTCGCGCCGGTCTGCATACATACTTTATTATTTATAGGTCTGACTTTGCAAAAAGTTAGGAAAGCACAAAATTAAAAGGTCATTCAATATGAGCCTGATCGATTTAAAGTAAATAAAAATAACCCACTTCGCCTCGAACAACAAATCAAAGAGATTCGAATGTGTCGAGTCATCGTGTCTACATACCACGGAGCAGCTGTTATTTATTTATTAGTCAGATTTTACCTGTTTTATTACTTGGTGGGATCCTTGCTGCTGTCGTTGTCATACGTTTCCTTGTTTCTCCAAATTGTCCTACTTAAAGAAATAAACATCAAGTCCTTGTTTCATTATTATCTGACGGTTCGCTGACATCATTGGTTTAATTATTGACAAAGGATGCATTCTTTTCTTGAGGGGATTTTTTTATAAATAGTGAGAATAAGATTCTGTTATTGTATGACTAGCTGTGCTCGCGGCTTCGCTCATTCTATTGCCATTACAAGTTAATGGGAACGTGAAGTAATATCGTCTACACGTTCCTTACATATTCAGATACATACAGTCACACGAAACGGTATCATCAACGATCATCACAAAATGAAACTACTTAACGACATTATGTTTCGTAGCAGTTCAAATTCGCCACGAACCAGTCATTGAATACTCCAATCGTTCCGATCAACAATAACCCGTGAATGTTATCTGTGTATCTGCAAACATCATTCACGTGAAAACAATTACGTAACCGCTATCTATTGCAGATAAACGATCGCTCATCTTGATAGGCGACAGGCTTTGTAATGGATGCTGTGCGGCGGCGCAGGGCGTGACACGACCCACGCCGCGATCAGCAGATTACAAAATTAGTTTAATTACTGCGACCATGCACTCTGCACTGTACAACATACATACCTATCATTGTGCAATTCACCTCAAGCTTATTACAAGTGAGCCGATTGCTCATAAATTAAACTGTGTAGCTGATGGGGCTGTTCCAAAACTATTAACGGTAGGTACCTACAGATGCATTAACTTACATATAAGAAAATTAACATCTTAATTAATATATTTTAAATGCAAATTTCCTCGAATTTGTCATTAGGTATAAACAAACTACTCGAATGTCGAACCAACGGCAGGTGGCAGCAAACGATAATATTTGCAATGTGCGTTATTAAATTTAAGAGACTAAGCACACAGTGTTTTGAAAACCACAACGTCCAATCGGCGCATCATAATAATACAAACGCTTAAAAGTATTCCAATAAAAGATGGACGACAAAAAATAATATTAATATTTTACGAATCAAAGTGAGGAGTTTTTGCTTTTCTTTCGAGACGGTATATTTTTTACGCCGAGGTGTTTGTGACCTCTAAGAGGACAATTGATTAGTGAGGTCTGACGTGCCCGAGTATCAACGCCTCGAGAGCCTCCTTATTAAAATATACGCGCGCTTTGAAGTATGCGCTCCAGTTAGCAAGGGTTCCGTATTGTGAAATAGACATTCCTTCACAAAACTGAGACAACTGTTTTTTATACGAGGAGTGCAGTAGCATTTATTGGTCTTTGTTTAATTGCACCTTCTGCTTAGCAAGTTCAGTTATAGCCTCTATCACTGCTGCCTGTCGCGGTTTCTTATTCTGCAGGTATAAACAATCCAATCTTAGATTAGATATTTCATTTTGTTGTTTGGTTTGCACTACAGAATGGCTGATGTCCGTCGCCGGATGCTGCACAATCTGCATTTATATTAGAAGAGAAACTTCTAGAAGCTATATAATTCTACTTTCTACAATCGACGTAGTTTCTGGTTAATGGCGAGTGCGGCGGCACATAAAATATGTCGTTTATTTGCCGGCGCGGGCGCAGGAGGTCTGCTCTAGACAGAGGTAACGTTCCCAACGCCCGAGTATTTCTCACTGCCAATGAAGTATGGGATTGTCCAAGTTAAGAACGACGAAGATATTTATACGATGTAGACAGACTTTGTTGCTTATAATTGCCTCGGTTTGATGACTATTTTGATTAAACCGCAAAAGGACAAAATCAATCTTTTGGTCTTTTGATACGTTTCGCCGAGTTTTTTATTATGACCAGTGTAGTCTGTCACGATGTTACGAAACGAGGTTATGTGTTGTATAGAAAATTAATAAATAGCTTTAGACTGCATGGTTTCTCTGCACGTTCACGGACCCCACGTGTTAGTGGAGCAAGAATCCTTCACGTCATGGCGACACAAAGCAGCAGGCCGTTGCTCCAGCGCCTTGTTTGTTGAACAAACAGCTCCGCCTTGCTCCGCCTCGCCTCGCCTCGCCTCGCCTGTCACTTACGGCTAGCGTCTCCATACATAATGCGCCTCACGGTAGCACATCCCCACGATACCATCAGCGAACGCGCCGCTCTCTGTTCATTGTCTGTATCAGGAACGATCTCCGCAACCGTTTTTTGTTTACACCAATTTGAATGTCACTTTCTTGTTCAGTAATTTGTGTGAATGTTATTTTGCAACACTTTTGTACTGATGAAGGCGGCGCGTTTGTGTCGGTTTTTTTTTTCATAAAATTGATAGATTGTCTTTATGGCTTACTAAAAACTTAATTGGATGTGTTTTTGAAATTAAATAAGTTCGTTGATGGCGCTAGAATTGTAGACAGTGACGATGATTAGCGATTCCTTGTGGATGGATGGCACTGTGTGTGTGAGGGGTGGCCGGGTGAGCTCACTGAGCCCAGTGAGCTGCCCGCGGAGCGCAACTCGCGAACAAGACATTGGCGGTTGTGTTGAGCGCTGATACATTCTGATCATTAATATCCACATTGAGCCGGTGGCAGCGCCGCGGGGCTCCACGCCCGCCTTAAATAACATATTAGTCTCCAAAGCGGCCGCCACCATATTTCTCTATACAACGAATAAGGTTTTCGGTAAATCGGATCGTAACGAATCGCCGACGACAGTGGAGGCCGCACGATTTATCGCATGCACCCGATTCTACAGTAATCGGATTTGATGGTCGCGGCGGGATTACCGGCCCTTGTCTCTGCATGATGCATGGCTCCCGGACACCTCACGCTTCACAACTGTACGCAGCACACGAACAACATATTATAATGAGTTACATTTATTTTCTATAGCTTTTAACCTTTTGTTGGCACTCGTTTATACGGAAAGTCCGATACTTATGAGATCAACGTTCACACTACATATATCAATCAGTATTGGAATCCACACATGCTGTGTGTTAACAGGATGTTGAGATTTTACTACATGGCGAAAACGTAAGGAATAAAGTAATCGAAGGTTAGGCTCTAAGCATGCTGGTGACCCTCAGTATTACTAAAGTTTGAATATCCGTATATCCGCAATATCAGCTATTAACAATAATGAGAAATAAAGAACTGAGTATTGGTTGAAGTAAGCATTATTTTGTCACAAACGTTAGTAAGAAAAATATTTGTTTTATAAAAATTATGTTTATATTCTGTATTTTTTCAAATCGAGGTGCTGAATGTGGCCGTTAACTTCTCTCTCCATTATAATCAAATCTCATAATTTATAATAATGATTTTATAACATAATTATAATCAATGATATGACTCTGCTCTATTTGCGACACCCTGGCAGAGTAATTTAACTTATAATTAGGGAACCAGGAAATTACGAATCCAACCACTTTGCCCCACCAAGCCGCCCCACTGTTGGGGCATAGAAAGCCTAAACATTTTCAGTGTAATCTGCCCTACTAGTTCGATTTGTTGGGGCAGATTCCACTAGTCTAAAATCTAGATGGATTCTTCCCCACTAGGGTTGGCACCTTAGAATTTATGTAGGTAGGTATCCTCGTATTTTATATTTGTTTGGAAAAGAAAGAAATGTATATCTAAGTAAAATGTGACTAGGACTGGTAACGTTAGACTTACACATAACTAGGAAGTGTTTTTAAATAAAATTATTTAATTTTTATTTACTATTTGTATCTGGAAGGAATCGGGTTGTAAATCACAGATTAATTACGCGATTTGTTACAAATAAAATAAAATCTCAGTAAATATAACTACCTACTTAAGTTTGAAATCACAGATATACAATCATTTGTTCTTACTTGTTCATTAATGTGTTTCATACCAAGTTCAAAATCACAAATTGAGTACCTATAAATATTATGTGACCTATGAAATCATCGTTTTGTATGGATCATTTTAAAGAAGTTGTATTTTTCATACTAACATTTTCTTAATTTATATAACAACCATGAACACTAATGTTTTAAAACTTTTATGCACTAATGTTTAAAAACTAAGATAACGTAATATGCCACTTAGATTAAGCGACAAAAATAAGTTTTGGCTAAGTTAAAACATATAGTGGTCATTTCTGCTAACAAAGCAAAGTGGATTGACTCGAAATTACCAACAAAATGTTTTGCTGTATAGACATGATTAATAAAAAGTAGTATAATTAGGTAGGTATAAAATACATTCTGAAATAATACGATAAATAGCTCAAATTTTATGCGATAATAGAATATACTGTGCTGTATAGACAAAAACAAATTGAACAACTTTATCATTTAAAATTATTATCTACGTATTATAAAAATGCGTTCATTATTAGCAGAACGCTCATCAACCGACTAACCATGCTCTTACATGTTATAGGTAAGTATCAAATAAAATTAAACTGCATTTTTATGAAGAAGTCATCCGTTGTAGCGCATTATGGTAATGTGGAATTATGATGGAGAGTCAGGGGCGACAGTAAACTAACACTGGCACCTCTATGAGGTTATTTATTATTTGTAATTAGAGCTGGACCTCGCAGATGTGAAGCTAAATATAAGTGACTCGTTGATGTCTTTTGTACGCGCCACGGTGACCGACGCGCGACGTAGCTAGCGTTGGTAAATTAAAAATACTTATATACTATTTTCCCAACGACGTCTAAAAAACATCTATTAAGATTTCTATTATACTATTTCTATTTTAGTACATTATAATAAATATGTTTCTTTTTGTTGTTGTAATGCCCTTGACCTGATAATACTTAAATTGAAAAAGTGCAATTTAACACAAAAACTTGCGGTTCATAAGTCATAAGTCATAAGTCATTTATTTCATAACAATATGGAAACATTGTGTTGAAAATAATATAAAAATAACAAATTGCAATGAAATTAAATTAAAAATAACAATTAATACGGATCAAAATTCATCAAGATGCAAAAATCAAGGAAAACCTATTAGATGTATTGTTCGTGGGTTTGGAAACCTTGCGATGAACAAATAAAACGTTTTTGATCAATTACTTTACCAAATAACTTTATGTTTAAAGCAAAGTTTTATTATTTCTATAGCTAAGGTATATCAAGAGAAAAAACTCAAAGGATCGAAGGTTCGATTTATCCGTTAACTAAAGTCATAAACTTTAGATTACTGTACCGCAAAAATTATTCCTAATAAGTCCCTATTATAGTTTAAACTATTAGGAGAAGAGTTTATTTTTATTTATTTATTTGCCATGAGGAAAACTGATCATCCGCCGTCCGCCGCCGCCCGTTTCATGTTCTATACTAATAAAATAATTATATTGTAAATATTTTTCAATTGGTTATAGCCAATGACTATAAAATTGATTCTAATGAAATGTAAATTGTAGATAACCTGGCATACATTAAAATACTAGTTGATAGAGGCTCCAGTAAGAATCATTACCTAGCAGACCCTTTAAGGTCATCTAAAAGGTGGAGAAAAAGATATCCAGAGCAAGCAATATGTTCTCGATTGTTTAAAATTGTAAGTTTCATTTGTTAGATGTGTTTAAACATAATAATTGATTATTATCAGTAAGTTTCATGTACATGTTCTTTTATTTTCTCTAATACCATATTATGTTTAAGTTATAACATCAAAAGACCATGCATCATCATACGGGGTCAGTCTGTACAACAATTATGAATTCATGAAAATATCAGTACCTATTGCTGCCTACCGGGTTAAGCAATTCTTATAGCATGGGTAGGTAATACAAATATTCAATTAAGGTTATACCAAATAGGTAAAAACGTTGAAAATCCTTATTAATATTAAAAAATAATTGGTGTTGAATTGTGTTTTCGTAAGATATTTCTTCCATAATTAATAAATGAGTGAGTAAACTATGAAGTGCGCGCTCGACGGCGGGGTCTGCGGCGATGTGCTACAGCCTTTGGGCCTACGGCTACGAGCTGAACCGCATGTTAAAAAAGGTATTGCTGCGAAATTAACTGCAAGTTTAGACACCTACTGAAAGTTGTATAATACTAATTAAGGAATTAGTAGGGGAATAAAAGTGCGATGGCACAATGACATTAGTGAAACAAAGTTAAACCAATAAAGTATGTGGAATTTGTTTATTTAGGTAGGGGTCCTATTAGTAAGGAGAAAATTTGAATTTTTACAATAGTATGAATTCATTTTATGTCAATCAGTTGTATGCCATCTATTTTTAAAAATCTATGTAGGTATCTATTTTATTTTTTTGTATTATAGTTCCTTTATGGATCATTAGTATTCATTATTATATCTTACCGTGGGCGTAGTAATTTGCTCCTAGTGTTTAATAGGTAGAATATATACATTATATAAAACATAGGTATTTATCTGATTATTGATACGAAATGTGTTTTGATAAACATTTCACGATAGGGGCGATTATGTAATTGTTTTGGCTTATTTATTGTGGGTATTGCTAATGAGTAGATAAAAGGTAGGTAGGTATCACAGGGACGTATCTAGAAGGTGAGGTCACCGTTATTATATATAAGAAGTCCTTTGAAATAGAGATTCAAGTGGATCCAATAGAGTCCACTTAATAAGACATACATATTATGTAGTTGCAGGTGTTTAGAACAATGATGAGCTTGAGGCGGCTTACCTTCATCTCCAGCTTGACAGCCAACACTTTGATCGTTATTATTTGCTGCAGCTCACAAAACAACACATCAGCATGTGCACACCGTCATTGAACTGTCAGCACATGTCGCACAGCGCACGACAGCGGGTGCGCGCGCGCCCGGCCTCCGCGAGACTGGCGCACGACGCGCGCGGCGCCGGGAGGCGGGCCGGATACCGCGCGCGTGCTCCCATTGGCCGCGCCGCGCCCAGCGCGCCGCAGCACCCACGCCCTGCACTACCATGCCTCCCCCCCTTTCCCCCCATCACCTCACTATGTAAAGGTGTTCGATGGCTCTGTGAAAAAATGCTCCCCACAGAATTAATAATAGGTACGCGTACGCTCAGTAAAATATCGCGAACCTGCTCTTTGCGTGACGTATCGGATTTCAATTACGAGTTCCTGATTGAAAACTACGGCCATCAATATTTCCGACTTTTTATTACTTTTTAAGTGAACTTAATACTTACGGGGAATGTTGCAAATTGAACTTAATCGCTGATAGACATACGTGAGGACCTGCGAGCCATGTGAGCGGCGCCGTCAGACCAGAGACAACGTTGTTAACGTTTATGGCCATGTTATGGCGGCTCGACACAAAGCACCGTCTGCCTATCGAGGAAATTGTAAATTACCTATACATGATTTATATTTTATTGAAAGAATGTTTAACCCAGTCAATCAAATCTCAACGGGTAATATTTGGATACATACAGGAATAATAAAAGTAGCTCTATCAAATATTTGTGAGGGCTCGAAATCACCAGAGTGAAAAATGCGCGCAATCAGACTGTTTTGCCTACGGAATGCAGACTTTATTATGTTCCAAAACTTTTGAGTCCGTATGGATTGAGGAGCCATGTATTCTGTATCTTACAAAATTTAAAAGTTTACCTTTCGACTCAACGTCGTTTTCACTTCAAGGTTAAGTGCAGATTTTTTTGTCAATGTATATAATTTAAAAGCAAGGTATATCTACTTATTACTGATATATTTTGCTTTTAATTTCTATCTATCTATTCTGTAGGCTATTCTTGAACGCCACAAATAAATAAATAAATAAATAAAATAAATACATTTGCGAACATGTTGAGTCGTCGCCGCGTCGTCGCGGCGGCGTTGGTGATTGACGCTTAACTGTCGAAACGTACTTCAGTTCGGACTCTCTGTTTCAAATGCTAGCACGCAACTGCTGACATGCCGTCACGCAAGGGCTATTATACCATAAAAATCGTTGTACAAAATATCCTTACAATCTAGGAAAAAAATCTAAATATTTTGATATAGGTATAGGTTACCTACCTATCTGCCAAAACAGCAACAAATATAAAACCAATAAACTGTTTCTTTAATGTAACCAGCCTTTGAATAATTAACTACATTTTGTGATTAACAATTCAAACAACTCGGCAAACCGTTGATGGATAAAAATCGATGATGTAAGCACCATACCTGTAACATATCTATTGAATTGAGTCACAATCAATGACAGTTGAAAGAGAAATCAAACCAAAGCTATCTAGATATACTCCGATTTCGCTCCTTCAATTAAGTCAGTTCAAATTATCGCCTGTTATTAAAATTCAAATCCAATTAAAACCTGGCTCAATTTGTATAATTAGAAAAATATTTACCACTAACATGTAGCAAGCAAATTAATGCAAGTTTTGTTGCGCAAACCTTTCAAAGCAATATCTGAATCAAGATCAATCTACCTAGCCTTTTCCAAATTATGTTGGGGTAGGCTTCCAGTCTATCCGGATGCAGCTGAATACCTGTATTTTACATGGCGAGCGACCTCCACAACCCAATTACTGGGTAATGCGATAACCCTTGGTAAGACTGGTTTCTGACTAGATTCTGACTTCCCGTAATGTCTGGCAAAGATCTATAAATGACAGCTGAGAACAACGGCTTATAAACGAGCTTTCCTATGTACGAAGGAGTCTCAATATGTAATGGATGGTCACCCATCCGCGGACTGACCTTGGCAAGCGTAGCTTAACCTTCGATCGACCCGTGCCGCTGACAAGCAAAGCAATACCACAATATTATTTAATTTTCATTATACTGGAACATGGCACTGGGTCCTCGGCATTCTTGCAAAAGGCAGAGATAATGACAAAGCATATAATTATTGCTCATAGTTCAATAGTCTCTTTCTGCTAGCATCTCATGGAGTGTGCGCTAAGTAGATAATGTGTGGGATTAGTGCAAGTCGCGCTGCCGCCGCGCAATCAGCGCTCTTGTGCACTCGGGGACACGCGGCGCAGTTTGTGGGCCTCGCCCGAATGTGCAGAAGGACCAGTGCAAAAGAAACCCACAAAAAACTCTTAAGTAAGCAATCATCTTCTTTGGCAGCCTTGTTCCACCTACTACTGAGTATAGGCGTCCTTCTTTTTGCACCATGCTTCCTTGAAATGTGCGAGTCTCTATAGTTTTCCAGCATTGTGGTTAAGTGGTTGAAAGTGCAGTTTCACTGTTAAATTTAACTGTTGTTGACATTTTGTTGTTAAACCATGACAATTTTGTACGGGAAATATGGCAAAAGGATTTTGTATTGAAAACTAGCAGGAAAGCCACAGCCAATAATAAGTCAATATAGTATGCCTTCTGCAGCCATCTCCCACGCGTTTGTGTCGACTGCTCTGAGTTCGTCATTAAACGATTATCGAGTCGGTGACGAGGGCCGACTGTTGAGTGCGACGAATGTGACGAGTGTCCTCCGGATGCGAATCATGTTCCCCAACAACAGATTTAATGCGAAAATTACTAAACTGATCTCTCTTGTATCACTCACAGCTTAAAGTGCTTAACAACTCATAAACACGCAATCCTATTGGAGATACATAATTTTATTTTAAATGTAATACTCGTACTATCATGGAATTATTTTCCTATAAGAGAAAAGACCACCCCCAACAATAATTTATGATTGATTTATTTCCAACGTACCAACGTACCCCAGTATCGAGCCTTTCCATCTTCTATCTTTCTTCATCATCTTTATGATATACCTAACCGTCATGGAGCCTTTGCCCAGCTGTGGGATGAGGCAGGCCGATATTACTATCAATCTGCATCAGTTCCCCTTGATAAATTAATTATCATTCGTAGTCTTCATAGGTGACACTTAAGTATTTGGACAGATGCATATTAAAAAGCAGATAATGATGACATTGTTTAACGAAGAGTCTTATATCATTTTATTATATTTTCTTTATACCTGAATAAGAAAACGAGTAATTTTAATTTTTAATTTTTAGTTTTTATTGAAAGGAATAGCAAACAGTTACATTATAAGAACTTATAACTAATTTAACTAATACAATTTTAATAATAACATAACCCACAACGCTATCCACAGGTAGACATAAAAGTTTAAAGAGTAAAGAAAGTAATCGCTAGGAGTTTATATTGCAGTTCGAGCTGTTATAATAATGAGCATTAAAAAAAAAGTTAAAATGTAGACAAAGATAAAGAGAGAGTAAAGAAATATTCCCGCCCCTCAGGTTACCTCAGAATTTTTGTTTAAATAATGTGACCGAAAAAAATACGTAATTTTTAACCAATGACAACTTACCATAATTATATACTCATAAACACAAACTTACAAAACAAAGGTAAGTCGATTTTTACAATATTCAATTTTCTACAAGTGCCTTCGTGCGTGCTACGCGTTACGTACTACGCACTACGTGACTACGTTACTACGATGCTATGTTACCACATAATTATTAGTTATCGATATCAGACAAAATATGTAGCGGAGTACTACCCCTGTAGTAGGTACTCCGCTACATATTTTGTCTACTATTTTGTTATTTTGTTTTTGTACCCTTGGGGAATCTAACCCTAGACTCAAATTATCTTAAATTGTCTCCTAACGCCTACGCGAAAGTAGTGCTATGAAATATGTAGGACTGCTGATAAAACTCATTATTTGTTGTTATTCCTCAAGTTACGATATATTTTGTAAACTTAATGTATTAGAAACCGAATGAATCTAAGATTGGCTCATTTGTCTAATAATTGCGCTATCTATCAAAGCTCCTGCTGAGTGCATGCAACTCAACATAAAAATATTCGATAAACAAGCAAGTACGACCATGTTTATACTTTACTTTAAATAATGAATTGGGTTTTGTTCCTTTGCTATCTCCGCTAATTTTATAATACTTCTTTTCACCCTAACTAACCAGCTGGAAACATCCACTCACACACAATGGACGCTCAGAGGCTATATATTAACATTGATACATAAATTATACGGCCATAATTAGACTTTTTTTTTCTTATATACTTAAGATATCTTTAAATCTCATTGAAGTTTCATCACACTTTACATATTTCTAACATCTAAACTCATAGATTTGATTTGGAATGATCTTGTTATTAACTGTGATACAAGCTGTATTATCCACCAGACCCAGTGATCGTTGCTGTTCAGTTAACAGAATCGTAGAGAAGCGCACTGAATACTAAGCAGAAATTATCAAAATAAAATATTCTGTGAACTTGTTACGATTCCGTGTTCCGCCCGGGACCGGACCGTCAATTATCCGGCTTTCAGCGCGATATCCGGGGGCCACTTCCGGCGACCGGCGCACTTTTAATTTGGCACTTGCGTTTTTTCGCGTCAACGGAAGCATCCGTTCCGATGTTACTCGAATGAGGATCACTGAATATCAATATGATTGGAGCTATTATGAACCTGAAATCTGATGTCTTTTTTGTGAAAGGGAGAAGTTTATAAATGTTTGGAAAACGTTAAGACATTATATCCAATGATTTCTATCTGGCAAGACACAATTGTTTGGGGGGTGAGCCGTGCATGACAGTTACCTACTCTTTTGTTGAATATGACTATCATGAAATCGCTGGAATATTATACAATATCAACTTATCTAGGTACATATTAGCAAGAAAAAATATAACAAGGTTATTTATCATATCAATAAGTAATTATTAAAGCTTTCTATTTGGAATAACAACTAACCACCGCAAACACAAAAACCACAAAGAATCAATCTAATCAGGTTCCATTATAAAAACATCCACTATTGTTACGACGTCACAACCCGGTACGTCGGCACCACCTGCGCATAAGTGTTTAGTACGGTCAACCGACAACAGTGGTAAGACTTGTGCTACGAAAAGCGCCCTTAATGCGACGATATAAGGGCACTGACAAAGATACATTGTTAACATTGTCGTGCGGTTGTCTTTACGAGATCCTAATCTACCACCTACCCTCGGAGACCATCGCCATCACAATGATAATCACGCCAATTACTTTAAATATTGTCACTGAACTCGCAGGTGGATGCAAATAATACGTTGCGATAGGATTCTGCATTGTTCTTACGGTTGAGTAGTTTTTTTTAAGTTGATTTGGGTCAGTTGTGTGTTTTAAAACTATCGCGAACATATTTTTGTTTATTTTAAAGCATAGCTTTCCTTCTTGTTATGCGTTTACGTTTACTATAAAATACCTAGTGCTAGATAAAGTATTGGACTGTTTTGAGTTCCGACTCTTATACCCCAGCGCAACGGGAATACACCCTACATTTCAATACAAATAAACAAAATCCTTTGCTTTTTAATTCGATGTTTAATTCAAAAGAAAGGGTCGGTTGCACTGTTTGTCGACAAGTGTTACATGCCGCGCAAACAGAGCGATAGTTTGCGTCCACGATTACTCCCCCGTTCGAACAGTCTCCTGACGTATACATCAAAACAAAAACGGATTCAATTATAACCGTGGAGCGCAAATATTGACTATATTTGCGCTTTAGTGAATGTTTCGGGAGCTTTCCTCTCCCCAGGGATAGATGTGACAATCAGATCAGCTATTGTATTTTCCTGGCATTGCATTGCTCAGTTTGCAATTTACTTACAAGAAAGTAGTGCTAATCAACTACGCAACAGTATATAATATTCGTCCCTAGATTATTTCCAAACTAAAGTTTTGCTGGGTTTATTTATTAAAGAGGATAAAAATATATACACTGGATGATCTTATACTAATTTAACACACATACTATTAAAATATAATATCCTAACCTAACTAACACTATTAACAAACTAAAACATGCCGTCGAAAAATTCCTCCACAACGCTGTCGACTGGTAATGTACCCAATAGACCGGCGTCATTGCCGCATTGTATGGCAATGCTTATAGTCTCTGGCCAAAGTAAAAGCCAGCCCTTGGGTCACGGGAAGTATCAACAAGCCGTTTGGAGATTTCGCGGAACAAACCATGAGCACTCGCACGGCCCGAGGGTTTATATAATAATAAACATAAGGTACTTTACTTTACTTTCGCCGCTTGAGGTTTTGCCACAGTCGCTGTTGCCGCGGCTCGCCGACATGCCGACCCTGGAAGATCGGATGACGCAAGAGTATCGAAACACGTTGCGTTCCAGACTAAAGGGCTGCCCACATTCGATGGAAGTAAGACATGCCGTCCGGTCTCTTGCCAGCGTTGCGTCCAAGCCATTGGGGTGTTATACATATATACAGCTGGAACCCCAAACGTGGCAAGTGCTCGTCGGATGATGTCATTAATTTTCGCGTGACGCGCTAAGCGACCCACACTTTGGCTGCAAGACAGGCCGTGGTGTCCGAGGGTGTTTACAACTTCGTCACAAGGATAACCATGAGAAGAACAACAAGGAGCTCCATACTTGCAGGGAAGCTGTGAGGCGGAAAGTAGTATTGCCGAACAAAGTGTCTATGTTCGACGACGGTAGTGCATGAAGCCAAAGTCCCGACTCCCACTTACGCACCGTCAGCAGGCGCGCACGTTCCGCAGTGGTAGCAGACGTGTTAAGTAAATTGTTCTGTACTACCTACTCTGCAGAGCGGATCATGGCAACGACTCTGGGTAGATCTTTTTGCTTACTTAAAAGTAACTCTTGTGAAATAGAACAAATGCTCCTCGCAAAACATGTCCATTTCTATCTCTACTCTTTCTGCGGTACGCATACTGGCGCGTTACGAATCTAAGGCATGAAAAGTGGCGAGGTCGAAAGGATTGGGTGAATTGGTTGCCACTTAAAAGTGGTACTTGGGAGACAAAGCCGAGCTTGCTCACTTGAAGCGGTGCAGAATGTCAGTGCTCCAAGCCGATATTAACGACGTTTAGCAGAACAGCGGGGGGCAGCAGTCAGCTGCACATCGCCCCATTTTATTTTATTACACTTTTGGATATCGGCTTTTTTCTTGCTGAGGTTTCGGAAACGGAGATGTGTTAGAATTTGTATTCCAAAACCGATGAAAGCTTAGCTTATCATACTTTAAAAACGTTACAAAATATGTATATGGTATGATTTTGAAAGATAATTATGAGATTGAATTGTCGAGCATTAAATAGAATGATAAAATGCAGAAGTAAAACGATAGTGCAAGAGAAACGTGGATGGCCACTCGTATGATGTTCACTATCTAGAATACCAATAAAGCAAGCCCTGAGTTCTGCATCGGTTTCCTTGCGACGGCGACATTTGGCGCATCAAATTGCACCGTTTGATCAGCCCTTTGTGCGCCTTAAGACTATTAGGACAACGAGATTACACGGGAGGCGCGCGCGCAGCCGACCGGAGCAATGCGATTACACCGACACCCCCTCCTGCCCCTCGACCATCACCCTCGAAGACCCTGCCAGCCCCGAGACCCGGCAACCCCTATTTTTTGATCTGTAACTGGATTTCGTCCACAGAAAGATTGAGGAGCGCTAAAATGTGTGTTCGCAGTTACCCTATGGTATTCATTCAATTGTGTTTGAATTTGTTCAACTTGATGACTAAAGGTTTTGACCATCATTAGATACTTTGATAACCAGAAAAAAGAAAGGTAAGTTTATTAGTCAGAATAATCACCACACCGTCAACTCTTTTAAAAATATTTTTAAAAGAATATAGTTACCCAAAAAGCTAAGTGTAACATTTTAGCGCCCAACAGCCGTCTTTTAATTGTTATTAAAAGGCAAGCTGTATTCTTTATCGTGTCAACAATAGGGTCTGTTTTCGCGTGCCACCCTAGCCCCGGGGGTGTGAATATGATAGTCCCTCGGGACTTGTTAGTGTGTTACAGCAGTTTGCGACAATCGTCGTGTTATTGTTTCTAATATGATATCCCACTGGACTGGTGGTTGCTCCTCCAGGGAGTTCTATCAATCTCTTGTCTGCTATTTTCACTAAAAGATTGAAGTGGTTAAAACTGTCAATAAAATATAGCGATTTTTTGCCTTCTAACCGACGAAAAAATTAAAAAATAGACCTAAAAGGGGTTCTCTAGTCGACGCGTAGTTATTTTTTTTTTACTATTGAATAAAAGCTTTACAACTTTTAAAGTCTGGGACAACAATTCTAGTTCAATTCAAACCCATGTTCATCACTTTACTAAAATACTGATGATTAAGTCTTGACTCTTTGGATGTTAGGAACTTTTACGACTAATTTTTAGGTCGTCTTGGTTGGTAGTTTGTCCGCCAAATTAAATTGGTTTCCATAATTCACTATGGGAACAAGTTTGGCAAATATGTTGCCCGTTTTCTCATAAACTTCTCTAATCAGTCAATCAGATACGATTATTTTTCTAATCCTACTACTATTAAAGCATTTGAAGGTAATAGGAAACCTCGGCAATGTCCCCTCATCAAAGAGTGAAAAAATAGTTATGTTTCCGAGCCAACAAACCCTCACACATTAGCAGCACACGCCGCGCAATTTGCGCATTACGTCACAGGGCTGCGCCCGCGCCGCTGAATCGCGTGAGACCGCACGCGATACCTACACACTTCATTGACCACGAATAGATACCACACAATCATATAATACCACGCTGTTCGTCTGTTGGTCCATATTCAACCTTATTACAAGTAAAATAGTATCTATATAAGTGAAAGACTGCCACTGGTTTGCACATATATTTAGGTGCTAAAGAAAAATGTAGTACATTGATTCATTGCATTCATGATGCTGCGTGAGAATTGATTTCACGACATTAGGTGGATATTTTAATGCAAAATCGGCAAGTCCCTTGTTCTACATATTTGGAGATAGGAGATACTTGACTGCTTGGTGGAATAAATCCGATACTGGCAACATCAGCGTATCCAATTTATTTAAAGCACTTTCCAACGCAAGTTAATGGAGCTGGTACAAAGTGTTTTAAAGATAATGAAACAATTATGTGAGTGGAGTGGTTCAGTCAAATCTCTAGATTTTACTAAAATACTCTACTTTCGTTATTTAACCATTGCATGCTGTATCAATCTTATCACAACCCCTAAATTGAATTTGCAACATCCAAACCAAAGTCTTCCACGTAATTCCATCTCGCGTATCGATCATCCAAACTTATTCGCGTCACGTCTTCGCCGTCTGTGATACTGGCATAAACATTGGGAAAAACGCTACAGTTTCAGCGACCAGTACGGGAGGTGGGGTGGGGGTCAGGGAGGGAGGCTCGAGATTAGATTACCTGCCCCCGTGGGCTGCAAACACTTCGTTACCGGTGCGGCGTAACGAACTCGCTACCAAGCAACTTGCACACCCGGCCGGAATTTATTATAGACTAGTTTTGATTCTGGTTTGGTATTCAGCGGACTGGCGACTGTCCACTGCCAGAACTTTGTGGCCACGTCGGGAATTGTGGCATCCTGCCACTTAGTGTGCGTCTGCCAAGACTAGTAACTGATGACGGCCGTTCTAACGATTTTAAAAGAAGCGACTGCTTTAGTATTGTCCATCAAAATGATCACATTTTAATCATATGCTAGGTCGTAACTATCAACCACCACTTGATCTTGTGAGATCGTCGCATGGGTACATAAATATGTTTCGAATTTATAGGTGCTAAAGCTCAAAAGTGTAATCATGCACCTGGCAAAAAAATTATAAAAAGAAAAAGTCACATCGTAAAATGATAGATATTAAAATAAAAGTTATAATATAGGTTTAGTTCACTCTACAGATGTTGATTCGGCAGCACAGTGTGGCTGGTTCTTAAGAATTCTCCGCCTGTGCTCTCGTTTCTCAACACTATTTTGGAGTAGTGGTGGATATAGTTTTGTAGACGAAATGCAAGTGACTCAGGCGAGTATTGCTTTAAGGAAATTATATTTTAACTCTTCGTATATTCAGGTTCACACTCCCTGAAAAATAGAGAAGAGTTCTTAAAGAGCTTGTGCTGCTCAAGTCAACAAACTCAGAATTCATAAACTCAGAGAATGTTTATGTCATTTACTAACTAGCAGGAGCAAAATAACTATCATTGAGATGAGTAGCCGATATTAACCATCGACTTGGGCACTAATTCATATCGTAGTTAGCTCCTTGATTGAGCCCATTAATTTACCATTGCGAGATTCAATAAAGCGTGAGGCTACACGCTGTAATGATGACAAATAAACGGACGTCGCCAGGAGCCATAGTATGTACGTCTATGAGCTGCTCCAATAAATATATTGTAACGGTGCGGAGCGAGCGGAGCGACCCCTCCCCCCACCGCGCCCCTGGCCGCGGCTAAACTGAATACATTTGAATAACACAGCGCGTAATGAGGCGCCACCGCGCCACCGAGCGTTGATGAGCGGGAATCGAACCCCGGACCTAACTAAACAATTGTCATTCATTCAGCTGAGAGCCAATTCTGTAATCCTTTTGAATAATAATTCCTTTTGGTATTCCGTGCGCGCCAATCATGACGCTGGCAACGAGCTCTGTGCGGTGCGCACCAGTAGCTACTAAATATTAACATAAATCCTTTAGCTCTCATTATGCGAATCATAATTTTTCGCTGATTGCGACTTGTGTTCGACTATCAGTGATATATTGTAGCTGCATAGAGGAAACCTATATTTGGCTGAGATTACCCTTTGGTTGACAAAATAAATATGTACTTCTCCCCATATGTACTTAGCATTGTCATTACTAATACCAAGCATCGTTCGAGTAGATTCTGCTGACTTCCAGCCATTCCAAAGCTTTAGTATTTTCTTCGAGCTATCGATTATATTCTGCTAAGGTGAGTCGTCCAGCCTCCTATTGGCCGTGATCACCGTCACCAGGCCGAGAGGGGCGTGCGGGAGGGGTGCTGGTGTTTACACACGGCGCGATTTATTCGGCCGGCGTCGTAAATAACGCGGCCAGCGCCGACAGATATATGGAGCCTCGTATTTATTGCTATTTGTTCGCGGGTACGGTCAGCGTCAGCAGGATGGGTGGACGACAACGAATAAATCTGAGCAATGAAACCGTTACTGAGGAGTGTTAGGTGCACGTGCTATTAACTATACAGGTAACTGATTACAAGTTTAGTACAGTGAGTTCTTAAAGCTCCACCTAGGTGAGTAAATGAATCAAAATCAATCCTTACAAAAAAAAAATTTGGAACTTGAAGATAGATAGACAATAGAACAGAGAGACAATATCATTGAAATAAACTATCGCAGACAATACCGTTAAATCTCCAGGCAATACCTACGTATATTCCTAAGTTTTGAAGAGTCGATCATAGGATAAATGATTTCGCCGTAACACGGTTCTAGTCTAAATTCCTTCCAGTGACTCCATAGGCTCTGTGACCCCGACGGTACTGCGCAGCCTACACTCTGTGACCCCGACGGTACTGCGCAGCCTACACTCTGTTACCCCGACGGTACTGCGCAGCCTACACACTGTTACCCCGACGGTACTGCGCAGCCTACACACATCGTTTCTGAATGAGATGGTTTTTCCGCGCGGCAGCTCCGGCCGGCCGCATTAAACCTCTTCATTGTAATACTTAGATATTTAGTAGTTGTACAGCGAATAAATTACCCTCATAATGAAACCCAGTTTTTTCAACAACATCCGACAACATTTTAAGCTGTTATCAACGCCCGGCCGGCTGAGTTATGGCTGCGAAACGGAACGCAGCCCGCCATCGCGCTTTTTGCAGTATTCTCATAATCAAATTTTGATTTACTGCGGCCTGAGTTATTAAAATCCTTTTAGTTCTGCCTGGGGTCGGGCAGGCGGGCAGGCGGGCAGGCGAGGGCTCAGCATTCGGAACACTATATGCGGTGTCACAATGTAACGTAATTGAAAAACAGTCCGGGATACGCAGCGCAATCGGGGATGTAAATCAAGGTGGGCTTACGATCCTAAAATCGGTATGCGGTTGTAAATTGTGTGCGGGAGTGGCGCGGTGGAGTAGCGGGTTGCAGGAGGGGGTCGGGGGGGGGGGGAAGCGGGCCGCGTGTCAGATCGCGATCAGCTAAATCATGCTTATTGGTAACGAAGCGTAGCGGGCGCGTGCGCGTGCGCTCGACTACGTCAGACCACGCTGCACCACGCCGGGCTAGGCACCACACCGCACACACTACATTGTCACATGTCACCCATAAGTGAGCGAAGACCACGTGCCTACCCACATACATATCACGCATTCAGCTTTAAATATTTTTTTTATAAAATTCGCATTGCTCACGACTAATCTTTTACTTTATCAACTCTTTGACACTACTAAAGAATTCTATATCATTCCACTGAAAGCAATAATCAGCTGCAAACGGCTGTTAGACGTAGTGTCATTATGCGCAGATCGTCAGCCGCCATTGCGGAGACGTCGTGTTGCAATAGCGATAGACTGACAATGAGCTGCACTCTGCGAGTATGCGGTAACGTTCCGGTAAAACTCCCGGTAATATCGCCGGTAATGCGGTAATAACAATAAATATTTTACCGTGGACTCGGGTTTGAGATCGGTATAAGTATATTCTATCAGAAATATTTAAGAGCGTTTATTCTGAAAGTTGGTAACGTCGTAAATAACTGTCAAATATTTACCTGTTTTGATTTTTTTCGAAATAATACTGTATGGAAATAAGAAATGTGGCTAACTAAGTTACTAGAATATTGATTTTTTTTCATGTATTTTTATTTGTATTAATCGAAGTAATCACCCATGCAATCAATGCATCTTTGCCAATGCAGTGGCAGTTTATTGATGCCCTTCTTAAAGAAATCAGCTGGACGGGAGGCAACAAATTCTTGAAAGGCATTTTGTACTGCCTCTCGGGTATTGAATTTTTTTCCCGCCAAGAAGTTATCCAAATTCTGGAAAAAGTAGTAGTCTGTAGGCGCAAGGTCTGGTGAGTAGGGCGGATGACGGAGAGCTTCCAACCCCAGTTCTTGCAACTTGGAGACCGTCTGCTGTGCAGTATGAGGTCGCGCGTTGTCGTGCAGTAGCCGCGGAGACGAGCGATTGACCAATGCTGGTTGGAGATGTGCCAGCTTCTCCATCATTGTGTTCAGTTCTTCACAGTACAGATCTGCAGTAATGCTCACCCCGTTTGTTAAGAAGCTGTGATGAATCACACCGGCGCTAGACCACCAAACAGTGACCATCACTTTTCTAGGGGTAAGTTTTTGTTTAGGGCATTGTTTAGGTGCTGAACCAGGATCCAACCAACTTGCTGAGCGCTTGCGGTTATCAAACAGAATCCATTTTTCATCGCAGGTAACAATGCGGTTCAAAATTCCTTCCATTTGTGTGTCTGTTGAGCAGTGCAAGGCACGTCTCGACGCGTACTTTGCGCTGTCGATCATTGCGTTCGTGGGGCACCCATTTGTCAAGCTTTTTTACCTTGCCAATTTGACGCAAATGGACCAATATTGTTTTGACGCTAACGTCGAAAGCTGCTGCTAATTCAGCCGTAGATTGTGTATCATGAGCTTCCACAATCGCCTTTAATTCGTCATTGTCGACCAAAGTCTTCGGACGACCGCGAGGTTCATTTTTCAGGTCGAAATTTCCAGAACGGAAGCGAGCAAACCAATAACAGGTGGTGCGTTGGTTTGTAGTGTTAGCTCCGTAAACGTCGTTGATGTTGCGTGCCGCTTGTGCCGCGTTGCTGCCACGACGGTACTCATATTCCGTAATTACTCGAATTTTTAACGTATCCATGATGACGAAAAAGATTGAAATGCGATGAAAATGTAACACTAATCAATAAACAAATGACTACTTTTGGAAACAAAATTCCATGTTTTAAAATAAAATTAATTTGAAATTAGAATTCTTAGCCAAACAAAAATTATTTTGATTTGAAATACTGCAGAACGGCAATTTCATAGGTAAAGACCTAATATTTGACAGCTATTTACGACGTTGCCAACTTTCAGAATAAACGCTCTTAAAGGCCATATCAACTTTGATGTAGTTGAATGTAAAATCGAGCCATGAAATAATATTCAAGTTACGAAATGTGTAAAAGTCTTAGTAAACTTTAAAAAAAATAGTGTTTTTGAAGTACCATCTTAAGACATGAAACATAATAAACCTGCACCTACAATTTAGTTATATTGTAACTTTTACACTCTCATACTTACACTGGATTTGCAGGCGTTTATGCAGCGTAGGCGTTGGTCCACTGCCCAGAAGAAACATAGTCGCCGCGTAGCCGCCCTGCAAAAATCTCTTCGATACAGCTTAGCAACCGCGTAGATATTGCGTATACTTCTCGTAGACTGCCTAACGGTCGTAGCAGTCCCGTAGACGTGTCGTAACAGTCTCGTAGACGTGTCGTAGCAGTCCAGTAGCCTTGTAGTAGCAGTCCCGAGACGTGTCGTAACAATCTCGTAGATGTGTCGTTGCAGTCCCATAGACGTGTCGTATCAGTCCCGTAGACGTGTCGTATCAGTATCGTAGACGTATCGTATCAGTGCCGAGACGTGTCGTTACAGTCTAGTAGAAGTGTCGTAGCAGTCCAGAAACGAGTCGTAGGAGTCTCGCAGAAATTTCCTAGCACTCCCATAGAAGTATCGTAGAGATCTCGTAGCATTCCCGTAGACGTGTCGTAGCAGTTTCGTAGAGCTGTCGTAGACGAGTTGTTGCAGTCTCGTAGACGTATCGTAAAAGCCTCGTGGCAGATGTTTCGTAGGTCTCTTAGGGGTCTCGTGAGATGTCTCGTAGACGTGTCGTAAGAGTGCTGAAGACTTTTCGTAGCAGTTTTGTATTCGTGTCGTAGTCGTGACGCACGCGAATGTTTTAATTTTAAAACTAGCTATCCGAGGTGGGTAGCTAGATCTAAAATTAAAACATTCCATTCCTTTGCTTCGTACGGTTTTGATGGCTTGACAAAACATAGAGATTTTGTTATTAATGCAAGTTTAATATTAATGTATTATGCAAATAAATCTTCCGAAATAAATTTTCTAAATAATAGTGAAGACTGCAACAACATCCGTTGTAAAGTTTAGAAGGACGACGCGGTCACACAGACAGACACGAAAAGCGACTTTTATTTATAACACTTATAAATGATAAAAGATGACCAATTATGAACGATAGTTCTACTTAAAGTTCGGTAAATTTGTTTAAAAAAACACTTTTACACGATTTATATAAAACTAGATTTGTTCGGTGTTTCCGAACTGAATACTCTGAGAAAAAGCCTACTATAGAGGATAAACTGTATACTATGATTGTTGGCGAAACTTTCATAGACACAAGGTAGGTATATAATATTTAAATAAATAGCAAACTGAAAGTCATTTCTTTTTGGAAAACGTTACCTAACCTCTTATAATGTACATGTTCGCACAATAACAAGGTGCATTTGAAAACAAACGTCGCAATCAAGTAATAAATTGCGTTAGTAGTTACCGGCCGAAACACCGAGAACCGAGGCTGAAAGCCGAGCGCGAGGGGACCAAGGAGGCCTATTTATCGAATTAGGACTGTGTAATCACCGCTCATAGTACTACGCAGCAATTGTGATGAACTGCGCCGAAACTACTTGATACTTGTTTTATTTTCTGTAGGTAAGTATATTTGTGCAACACTTTACACGTCGATAATATTTAAAAACCGATGAGAGGGGTGTGGTGCTCACTATCTGATCATTCTGAGAAAAAACGTCGAAACAAACTCCCAGGGCAAAGTATCTTGAAACTAACAAAGGTTTGTGTGTAATAGAAGGTTATTTTATGCCCTTTTGATCACAACCACAAAAACAGTGATAATTGTTGAATCTTTTAGTTGGAATGATAATAATGATTAAAACGATAAGTCAGTGTCCATTACAGTATAATTTCATGTAGTTATTATTCCTGATTAAAATATAATGGTAACGTGGAGTGTGGACTTTTTCGCCAAAACTATGAATTTATTTCATATACAAGAAAGGGGTAGGTACTTTAAACACATGCTGTGATTTTTTATAGTTACTTAACCTACATATAAAATATTCAAGTATCTACCCAATAAACGCAAAAACTATCAAAATTGCCTCCCCCACGTGTGTAATCGTAAGGGGTGAACATAATAGAGTGAAGTGACGCGTGGCACATGTAATAACAAGTGTACGGAGACGGAAAGAGGCACTGACAGCCCTGACGAGCCCTGACTGGTCGCTAATGATCCCCCGCTGACATAGACCAACCGCTGAGTCCACCACACACCACCATATACTACAACTAAGAAAATACTACGATCAAAGAAAATGTATTAAAATATTAGCAGGTGGATGAACGAGCCGTAGTGTGGAGGAGTAATCCGTTACTAGGTGCTTCAGACCGTTCAGTGATGACAGGTACGCAGAACCAGCATGTAGGTATAGATACCTCATATTACACCATAACAATGATGATGATCACACGAGCTTATTAAGACCAGCTACAAGGGTTAATTGGAATATTACTATACTCTCTAATATACACTTTCACAATAAAAAATATATAATCTTACCATAAACCTCGGTTACAGGTCAATCAACGCGCATCCAACGCGCCGAACATCATAAAAACCTATAAACCACTGATTAACATATTGATTGTTACAAAACGTACCATCAAAATAGAAAATAAAACATTAGAAAACTTTAAATGAACCGAGAACAGGTAAACATACCTTTTTGGGAGAACATTTTTAAACAAGGAAATGTTAATTTAGTGTGATACAAATGTGTTGTGATGTCTGTTTCCCGTGAGGACAATAGCGGATAATCCGCGGGGGAGCCCCCGCAGCCCCACAACATTCGTAGCAAACACTGACATGCGGGTTCGGAGCGGCAGACGCGAATAAAAACACTGAACCCTGCCGCCCTCCGGTTTGAACCACGCTTTGAACTCAGCGCATATTTTATGCTAATCTCATGTTTTGTGAACGGCGAAGATGTTTGCTTACTTAAATAAAGTTTTGATCTTAGTTCACACTTCTGCTAGCTTGTCGATTTTCGTCTGTGGGTTTCATAACACGGGGCAAAAAAAAGCTTTAAAAAAACATAGACATCTTCTTCTATTAGTAACGCTATAACTACGGCTATGTATGTTGTACATGCACTTAGAGTAGTGATTAGGGAAATAGTAATTGTGTCATCTTTTTAACCAACTTTAAGCAGAAGTACAGTTTAAAAGCACATAATTGTAAAGTTAAAACACAGATTGGGTGAGTTTGCAAATTATATAAATCGGTACTACGAGTGATGCAACGCAATGACTGTTCGTTGTACTGCGGCTCTCCGAAGTCGAAAACTTCGTAAATGTAAAAGAAATCATTTATTGGCTTAAAAACACACGGGAACGAATTGACATCTGTTTGAAAATAATAAAAAGTGCACACATAAAAAGGATAAAAAGAACCCCACAGAAGTCATAAGCTCATTGTCAATCGCTGATCAAATGCACAATAAAATAGTAACAGCTCCCTTTGACTATAGCCCCAATGATTGTCACAACATTCATCTTCAAAGTACTGTCGGGCGTAGCAATAATTGTGTTAAAAAGGTAGGCGTATGTTGAGGAAGGAAGCGATCGACGCTCGTGCGCGTGCCGCCCATTGTCTTGTAGCGCGACACGCGTCACGAGTCGCACGTGCGCGCCGGCCCTAATCGCGATCGCTCAATGCGGCGCCCGCGCCCTAATTGATAACTAATCAGCTTATGCTCACTGTGGCCGCTACTTCTTGACAAAGGAAGTCAAATAGTCTTGGGTTGTCAATAATCAGAGTTGAGATCAACAGTTCTTCTTAATATAGAAAACTAGCCGAAGCCCGATGTGATTTTCCAGTGGCAAAAATTACGAACTTCCATACAAACATCATTGAACGTAGAAATTTCAAAAAAAAATACCTTATTGCTCCCCTACGTTATATGGAACTCTTGTGTAAAATTTCATGCTTCTAGACATCAGGGCTGAGCGTTGTCACTCAGTGAATTAATGAATGTATAATTAAATATAAATTAAATAGATTACATTACTATTCTCCTCTATATTCTCCATTACAATATCATAACGTAATGCTATTTAGCATGTAGTTACATGCGAGATTATCCTGTATAACTGAATAAAGAAGCGCCTGCGCATTTGTTAAACTAGATTGCAACTGCAACCGATGGAATTTAGGAACTTCAATATTAACTTTTCTTAACATTGAATGATTTTCACACGTATCGAACTAATAGGTATCTCCTAGTTCAATACGAAATATTTTGAACAGGTCTCACTTTAGCGGAATGTTAGTTATTTTGCATGGATTTATGTGAAGCAAAAAGAGTATATGTAAACATCGTAGCGGGCGGCATTCTGTAGTTTCTGCATACCCCCCATGGTAAAGTGGGGTGAGGTTATGTGCCCATGTATGTATGTTCTGTATATCAAAGGCAAAATCTTGATTTGGACATATGAATCTTGACAATGGCTGCATTGTGTCCTTAACGTTTGTAATTGGTGAAGAGGCAGATTTCCGAGGTGAAGCCTCCAAGCAGAGGAATGCCGACCTCTGGCCCGACCAGCGACCAGCGGTGCCGGCGACCACCTCCACCTCGCCACCAAAAAACCAGCCACGGCTTTGGATGAGGCATCTCAACTTGTTAACATTTGGGTTATATGTATCTTAATCATTACAACGCACTGGTACAGTGAGACAAACGGCGTTTACTTCTGAAAGATAACTAAAAATTATTATTATAAATCAAAAACTTTCAAAGTTTACGATAAGTTACACCGTATCAGATGATCTACATAAGCCAAATAATGAGATAAAACATAGGAACCTAAAAAAACTACACACTCTGGTAGGTATAAGTATTGATTTAAATCACCTAGGTAGCTATAGTTTCTCCTGCAAAACATACTTACCATATCTATGATCACATGACAGTCTCGTCAAATTACAAGGCAGTTTGCCTTATCCAAACAGTACGGTTCGTCTGGGCCGTGGGTCTCGGCGGCGAGTGCTGAGCCGGTGTCCACTCGACCCACTAACAGATATTGACGGGCATCAAAGCAGCGCGTCACAGCCTCTCCATATATCATTCTCGGTTGCGGCGATACCAGCCTTTTCATGTCGCCAGACACAATGATACAGCACAGGGTAGTCAACGACAGAGGTACCGCTCTGACGTCATTTGTTCTTTACCTTTTAGATAGATGTGCTGATTAAAAATATTTAAATGAGCTGATAAGAATAAACAATTTACATAAAATAATCTCAGTATGTAATGAAAACAGGGAACTGTAATGATGGAGAAAAACAATGGTATTGTACATCTTATGTAGGTAAACTAGAACATTGACATTCTATTCAAGATTAGAAAACAGTCACGTCGATGTAGCACTAAAGTACTGGATCGATGGATTAGGTGCTTGAAATTCTGTAAAAAAATAAAGTAATCTAAAAGTTTAATCTTGGTCCGTAGGTAATATTGATCAAACTTAATGTATGCGTTACCTGCACGCCTATAGCAATATTTGACTAAAAAGGCAAAGTTTACTGTTGCCTCTAAATCAATCACTAATCTATACATTTGATCGAAGCTAGTGGTCGCCGATTGTTATAAGGACCACCGCGCCTCTGCAAGTCACTCCGCCTCGAGCCGTCAAACTCACACTATTTCCGCACTTACAACTTACATGTTAAAGGCTAGATTGCAGTGTATTATGTCTGTGATTGTGTACAACGCAGGTTTCAACAAAACAACAAGTCAGTATCGATATCTGTCGATTTTGATTTCGGTAATCGAGCAGCGCAGAGGTGAGCAATGTAAGCATGCCTCACTCGTATTGTGTGGACTTATAAAAGTTATAATACTATCTACTTAGGTATCTACTGATAAATTGATTTTGTAAATAATATCGATTCATCTATGTTTCGTCTACTTACACATGCGTCAATAGGTACTTCCAATAAACTGAAATATGTCTAAAATACACTTCTGCCTCACAGATCGGCATTCATATTTAGGTTTCAAACTCTAGCTTATTACTTTTTTAATAACGGCCAGTGTAGTACGTAATAGGTAAACCCACACTAATACAAAACTTGTGGATTTAAATTATTAAACTAAAAAAAGAGTGACATACTTAATGCAAATAACTTATAGCACGTAGGTAGGTATCAAATGAGAGCATATCCTTAAAATCAAAAATCTTCAACTCATCACGCATATTAAGACTATAGATTTGTGGGAAATATCGTTTAATATGAACCGAAATCAAAGCAAACAAAATAATCTAGACATTTGTAAATTTATTAATTTAATGATTTATCGAGTGGTTTTTATGTGATTAGTTACGTATGCAGAAAGTTAATGACTCACGAGATACTTTGACATGTAATTTATGACGAATTTCATAATCTTGAGCGCAATTTTTCATTTTAAAGGAGATCACTAATTAGATCTATGTCGCCACATTAATTCCTGTTCATCGTATCGATGGTTCTATTATATATATATTTTTTAAATAAGCTTCGACCTACTAGATTACTTGATTAGGACTCAGTGCCGGATTAACCACGTAGCAAGAGTAGCAATTGCTACGGGCCCCGCGCTAAAGGGGCCCCGCGTATTCAAACCCGGGCCCCACCTCCGCCTGAGCATAATTTTTTGAGTGAAACTATTAAGAAGTGGTATATTGAATTTACTTGATGTCTCAAAAACGTGATACGTACTACCTTTGCCGACTAAGACATCATAATATATAATACAATTTCTAAAAGTTGATTGCAAACAGACAATAAGTATTGTTTTTTTTTTACCACTTTATACATAAGAACCCATAGCTGATCAAGAGCCCGTGTATAAAATTTGCTACGGGCCCCGCGCTTGCTTAATCCGGCACTGTTAGGAATAGACGAGCTTTTCGTAACAGTTTACAAATTGTTTAAACAATGTAAGACAAAGTTTAAATCGACGTGTTGATATTCCTGTATAAAGGTACTCACAATAACACGACGATATTATAACACACGCCAGTGGCACAGGTGCTGGAAGCTTCTCGGAGGACCATTATATACTATAAGCGGTTCATAACACAGTGCTCCAGGCTGCATGCTGTATTTCTCTAGCCGCTTCAGCCATCATAGCCAAGGACCACTCAATCCGCATACTCTCTGACAACATGGGTGTCCTGCAAGCGCTAAACAGCTACACAGTCAACTCTGTGCTATAATATTCGAGTGCCACCAGCGCCTCAACCAGGTGGGTAGCCTCAATAACATAACCATTCAATGGATTAAAGGACACAGGGATTCGCTAGGCAACGATGCAGCTGACGAATATGCCAGAAGGGGGTCCAGCATGGCACCATTGGGATACGAACCCATCGCTCCACTAATGTTCGGGTACTTACGCACTCTAGTAAGGAAACGTTGGTGGTGCGTTTCCTGGTTCACTAACCTCGGGTTAGTGCAGGCAGGCCAAGGAAGCACTTCCTATGATTGACGGTCGCCTCACTAAACAGGCTCTCCAACTAACCAAACAATAGCTGCGTACAGTCACAGCAGTGATTTATTAAACACCTCTTTGTCATAAGTGTCACAGACAGTCCACTACTTATGTGGAGGGACTGCAATGCCTCGCGTACATCAGCTACCTACCCTCCGTGAGATTGCCAGTAACACCAAGGCGTTGCTGGCCTTCCTTGAGGAACTGGGGCGGACCGAATAATCGGTTTTGTCACACGTACGCAAAATACGCGCTTTGATTTGGAGTTGCGGACACCAGCCCGTCTTATCAATACCAATATTATAACTTAGGTATAACATAGGTAAGGCTTTAACGGTTTCTGTAGCTGCACCTAGATTACCTTTGAAGTTAATTGATCAGTGACAAAGGCTCAAAGGATGAAATTTTTCAAAAAGCCAGCCGCTACTTATACACAATCTTCAAGCCTGTCTTGTCTAATAAGTTAATTAGACACTAGCAATTCCCTAATTTAAAACATAACAGAGTAGGTAATCGAGTTTTATAAATAGTTACCCCTCGCCACGGTCGTGTGCTAAGAGTGAAAGTGCGGATATTTACAATATTGATGCTCTAAAATATGCGATTAATTTAAAAGCCATCGCATATACCTATATGACGGTGAACAGATAGATGCCTCTGTTTGCATCCGATACCCCTCCGCCCCGCCCCCCGCATTGTTAGGACGACTCAAAGACTATGAAAAGAGACTATTAAGTAGACCTGTCTAACGAATCCCGCAAGTTAGCCTTGATTCCCAACAAAAATGATCCCAATTCGTATGGTATTTTGGATATTTCCAAAGTGCCAAAACTAAACTACCTACATATATTGTAAAACATTGAATTTCAGAAGGATGGTGGATTCATTTTTTTAAGATATTCAAACGACCTCTGTTAGATGTTTGAGACCTAGTGTAAAACCTAAATAAATACTGTCGTAAGTACCTATGATGAATAATATGTAGGTATCTCCATACTTGCTGGGGTTGCAAATATTGAGTCCAAATGGATACCCTAAGCCTCAGTGAGGCTTCAGGATTCAGGAGCTTCTGTTCCATCAAGTGTAACGGTAATCATTGGCAGGGGGCGTGGTCGCCGATCAGATTGCGAGCCCCCGCCCGCGCCCGCGCCTTCTATTTGCATAGTTAACGAGCACCCCCTCCCACCGCCCCCGCGACCCCTCGCCGGCCCGAGCTGCTAGCCTCGGGTGCTCGGGGTGCCTAGCTATCTACCTCCATATACATTGATACTTGGGTGGTTCAGGAACTAAATAAAACTATAATAAAATATGCGTTCCAGAATTTAAAAATTAGCGAAAAGCCAACTATCTATAGATCGTATTTTCTGGTTACCTTTAAAATTCATCGGCTCTATGCAATACAAACAAGAACCTATAAAAAAAACCGGCCAAGTACCTACGTGTCGGACCACGCACAATGAAGGGTTCCGTAGTTGGGATGAATTTATCCCAAGAACAAACTTAACATTGTAGTTGAAACACAAGACATGTTCTCCCATACGGAATGTATGGGAGATCATGTTTTTCAAACTGCAACACTGCAACACTAATAATCAACCAACTTAATGGTTGATTATTACTCGTTAACCAGTACAGCCTACTTAGCTCTGATAGTTTTCCTTTTAAGTTCGTTATATAAACTACTGCTGTGAATAAATTCAGTTAAAAGCTGCAGTTATTTCGCCAACGGATCCCTGAATCCAAAAATGGTTTGCACAACATCAAAAAAAAATATTTTTGAAAGACCTTTAACGATACCCCACAACATGAGAAAAAAATAAACATCCCCACTTTACGTGTAGGGACCCTAAAAAAATTTTTTTTTCTTGATTTTATTTTACCACTTCGCCGGGATGATAAATATGTATACATATGCCAAATTACAGCTTTCTAGTACTATCCGTCTCTGAGCTAAGCCGCGGACAGACAGACGGACATGGCGAAACTATAAGGGTTCCTTGTTTACTACGGAACCCTAAAAAGTTGCAACAATCAAGTAACACATGTAGTATATCCAGTAGAAATCATTCAGTTTGCACTTAGCAGGCAGGACTTCCCCGCACGAACCTATACCACAAGGAGTTCTAGATCTACTTTTATTGAATAGTGTAAAAATTATTTCATGCCTGTAATCCGCGAAGGGGAGGCACCAGGTTTATCCGTGTACACCCACATTTCGGCAGTTTTGTATAACATTAGCATTTAGTCAGTAACGGGCTCAGAGACGATACTGATATCGAGAGGGAGCGGAGGGCGTTGTCAATTAGAGCTAATATGATATCCCGCAGGCTTGCACGCTGTTCCAAGTACGGTCAAGCAAACACTTTTTAGAGTTTATTGTACCTCATTGTACACGTGCAGCCTGTGGGTGAATCACACCCAAAAAGCATATGAAGCCCTACGTGTCTAATATAACAACGCCTTCAGATCGCTGATGGGGCTGCCACGACACTGTAGTGCCTCGGGGATGTTTACCGAAGCTAGCGTCGACTGCTTCTATGTATGCAATGATGTGTGAGCGGAGCGCGTCTCTGGTCGCAGGGTGCGCGTCAACCCCAACAGCGTGCTGATGATGATAGCTGACAGGCTCGACTGTCCATACATACGACGCTGCAGTGACTTGCACACCCCCTACAATCGTCGGCCATTAATGTTGCAAGTGTGAGTGTTGAAAGTACCTACGGTGGTTTTTGTTTTGTATTGTATTGTATTGTAATGTTAATATATTGTTTGATGTATGTGTGTGTGTGTATTGAATATTTTATATTGTACCTTTAAGAGTCATTGTAACTCGAATTAATAACTTAATAATAATAATCCCTTTTCTCTTGATCCGTCTGTCAAAGCTGCGACACTAGAGAGTCTTGCTGGTTTGCCGTTACCACAATGTTCTCACTTTAAGCTTAGCGTTGTTACTGAGGATGACGTTAAGAAATCTATATCTGCGATTACTTCTTCAGCAGTCGGTAATGATAAGTTGTGTTCAAGAATGATAACTCTTATCCTACCCTCCTTACTTCCTATTCTCACTCACATCTTCAACCACTCATTTTCGTCTTGCTCATTTCCGGCAGTTTGGAAAGAGGCTCACATAATACCTTTACCTAAAACTAACAATCCTACTTTATTGACCCACTTTAGACCTATTTCTATTCTCCCATTTCTCTCCAAAGTTTTTGAGCACATAGTTCATAGACAATTATCATTTTTCTTGGCGTCAAACTCGTTAATTTCCCCATTTCAATCCGGTTTTCGCTCAGGCCACAGTACTGTAACCGCGCTTTTGAAAGTAACTGACGACATCCGCTGGGCAATGGAGAATAAGTCCCTTACTGTTCTCGTATTGCTTGACTTTAGTAGCGCCTTCAACTCAGTGGATTTCGACATTTTATTAGGTATCCTCAAAGCTATAAATTTTTCATCTTCCGCTTTAGCTTGGTTCAGTTCTTATCTTCGGGGACGCTCTCAGTGTGTTCGCCTGGAGGAGTCCTTCTCTGATTGGTGTAGCCTCACTGAGGGTGTTCCTCAGGGTAGCGTTCTCTCTCCTCTTCTTTTTTCAATATTTATTAACTTTGTTACCAGAGTAATCTCCTCTAGTTTTCATCTCTACGCAGATGACTTGCAGCTCTACAGACATTTTACTGTAGCTGACGCGGGATCTGCAATTGCTGCTATGAATCGTGACCTGGCTTGCATCAGCGTTTGGGCTAAGTCATTTGGTTTGCAATTCCAACCAAATCCCAGGCCATGATCATAGGCAGCAGATTCGTTCGCAGTGCGGCTGATGTTACATCTCTAATGCCTTTGTATCTCGATGGTGTTCGCATTGACTTTACCGAAACCGCCAAAGATCTGGGTGTAATTATTGACTCCAATCTTTCGTGGCGTGCTCAGGTCAATGAGGTCAGTCGAAAGGTACATTTCTCCTTTCATTCGTTGAAAAGCCTTCAAAGTCTCCTGCCCTTGAAGACTAAAATTTCTTTGGCACAATCACTTATTCAGCCGATTATAGATTATGCCGACGCCTGCTACCTGGATGCTACTGAGGAGCTATTAAATAAGCTTGAGCGCTTACAAAACTTGTGTATTCGCTTTGTTTTCGGTCTTCGAAAGTATGACCATGTTTCTCACCTTCGCAAGGAACTCAAGTGGCTCCCAATCCGCCTTCGCCTTCGCTTGTTTTCAACATTTTACACAACCCGTCCTATCCTTTCTACCTGCGTGAGCGTTTTTCTTACGCTCGCCCTAGCGAAGCTCCGTGTAGATCACACCTTAGATCCCTTCTTAAATCTCATCCTCATAAAATAAGCTACTATTCTTATTCCTTCTCTGTTCATGCAGTAAGATTATGGAACTCACTTCCGCCTAGCATTCGTGATTTAAAAACTATTTCACAATTCAAATATCGAGTAAAAGAGCATTACCTTTCCTCTCTACTGTGAGTATTTATATACCTGTAATATGTATGTTTATATATTTAAGTTTTATGTATTTATTTAAGTATAAATGTTAATTTATTGCTTTATACGTGTAGGTATATTTTGATATTTTTAGTATAAGACTTTGCAATTTATATTTTTCTCTTTTTGTTCTCACACACTATTGTCTACATTTCTTTCTCATTTCTCCTTTCGCAGGTCTGCTGGAAGAAATTTCTTAAGAAATAAGCAGTACCTTTGTACTCAAATTATAATTATGTCGTAACTCTATGTATTTTACTGTGTGTACATAAATAATAAAATAAATAAATCCCCACTGCCATAGCTCTACGTCGACGTTGTGGTAGAGCTTGCACACTCCGAACTCTAGGAGGTCTGTGCCGGTAAAGTTTACTTTTCCGGAACAGGTCTAGTATGAGAAGCCAGACCAAGAGAGATACAGAAACCCGCAGGGCAACACGTGGCTAGCGTTGGGCAGTAGCAACCACAGTACGGACCCTATCTTCCGGTAGAAGTCTTGTTCCTCATCTCTGGCTTGCCCTTATTGGCCGGCTTGACCGGAGATTCGCAAGAGCAAACGTGCTCGGAAGAAGGAAGTATTGCAGTAAGTACTGTTATGGATCTGGACCATCTTCCGTGCTCTGGGATTGTTTTGATAGCCGTGGAATACCTCTGCACTCCTCAAGCACCTCAGGCAGTGTTGCCCTCTTGTCGCTACGTCACTATGTGCTAGCGAACGTTTCGCGAACCCATTATTGGTGTGCAAGTCACCCCCTGCCACTTTATCCGTGTATACCATAACATTGATCAGGCAGGGGACATAGACTTTCCATAGTTCTAGTTTACCAATCCACTATAGCCACCCAAACCCATAGCCCAATCCCAATATGTTTTGTTTCTATGTTCTGCAATATTCCTTTTTTTTTTTTTTTTTTTTTTTTTTCGCTGAGAAATGCGTTACGCATCCCCGGCTCGTGGGGGACGAGTCGGGGTATGTGGGACTCCTGTCTAAATGCAGTATACCCACTAAAACTCAGCGGTGCTCCCGCATCGCCGTGATGGGAGGGCCATGGGAAACCGGCTCAGCCTTTACATCCACAGCCCTCCCGGCGCATGCCCGCCTAGCTGGCGGGCCCCACATGCCCCCCACCTGGATGGTGGGGGGCTACGGGAATGGCCGGGAGCACCTGGCCATTCCCGTCCGGCACTGGTGGAGGCCTGTGCGATGCAGGCGAGGGTGCCCCCGTACCCGTTGCCTGCTGGCCTCCACCTGGGAGGAGGAGTCGGAGATGACTGTCGAACTGACGTCTCCTTCGACCCCTCCTCCGCCTTCGGAGCGGTGCCGCGTCGGGATCGTCCTCCCGCACGCGCTCCGCCGCCTCCTTCTGGGACATGACGTGCTCGCAGAAGGAGGCGACTGCCGCCCAGGACCCCTCGTCCCTCAGCATGGCGCCCACCACGCCGGGGAGCGAGAGGTCCACCCCGATCGCCGCGACGAGACTGCGGCGCGGCTCGGACCACGACGGGCACACCTCTTCTGCAATAGTCCTGCACCAACCAGGGGTTGTCCTTGTGCACTTGCATAGTGCATACAGTGACAATCATCGGTTGGCGCTTCAACACTTAAAAGTGTCTAAGGGGCCTCTGTATGAGTTGGCTTGGGCGCCTCGTACGCCTTCCATAGGGTCCCGAGATAATAATATCGCCTTCTAAGAACAGCTAAATTGGTATAAGGGCAGAAGGACGAACATTAGGACGTTGAGTTACTCGATAAACCTCCACTGCTGAAGTCTCAGCTCATTGCGCAATGGCAAGTAATCAGATGGAAATAATTAACGTAAAATGTGACATCCACGACTTCACGTAGTTATACAAGTGAAGTGAGTACAAAAACGTTAAATGAAGTTCAAACGTCAAAAATGTATGGTTTAAGCCTCGTACAGACTATTGTAGTGCAAAATTCAAAAGTCATTTATTTAAACTAAGCTGAGAATCAGCACTTTTCGAACGTCATAATTACTTAAGACAGTCCCCCAAAGTGCGACGCGACTCCAACAATAGGTACAATTTCTAAGAAAACTTCACGGTATAAAAATAACCGGTGTCGCGTCGCACTAGTCTGCACGAAGCTTAAATAGTTGCTAATCATTAGGTACTTAACTTTAAGCAACGTTTATAAATAAACCCATAATCCACCAAACCCGCATTGGGAACATGAGGCTGATTAGACTGGGCATGACAATGTAATTTGTTATTAAATTCTCGGAAGATTCCACTAGAGACATGAACTCTGCACTCATCAGCAACGAGGACGCCGTACACTGATTAAACCAAGAGGACACCGTTGGCACGGTGGCGGAGCGGACCGCTGCTTTTGATGTCGCAGATTCCATTCCTTCACGCAACAGCCTACTAAGTAATACCTACCTACCTAGATCTACCGGAATGTTATTGAGTTTTAAAACTATCAATTTCTTGCTAGCAGCCCGTAGTCCGGATTTAACCATTCAGGTACCTAACTTACTTCCTCTTAGCGTGTCAATACCAAAATAGTTAGTTCTTATCAGGTACTCGGTGTACCGCCTCCTTCGTGCTCTGGAGGCCTAAAACGGCCACTTTAGCAATTCTGCTAAAAGCGATTCATTTCCACCATTATTCAAATATGAACGGTGATACATATTAGCTGAATAATATCTCAATTCAATTTATATTTGGTGTAAATATTGCCATATTGGAGGAAATTAATCGCTTAGCAGAATTGCTAAAGTGGCCGTTTTAGGCCCCATGGTAGGTGTAGCGACGGTGTAACTTATGTATGGTAACCGCACACGTAACGATCTTCTTGCGCAAATTTAGGCTTGCGTTACGTAATTTGCGCAAAATCTTCCAACAAATAAGTACCTCACGATATATACTTGCGCAAGTAAATCGTTACGTGGGTGGCTACGATTACAACGCTAGGTTATATTCACGCGTGCCATGCGCGGTCAAAATCGGAACTAATTTAACCATTTTGTTTTGTCAATATGGTACAGGTCGACCTACATGAGTCTGACGTGCTGACAAATGAAACTAAATATTTTACAATAAGCAGACCTATGATGATGGCACTGTAAAAATTGCCAATTAACTGCGACCAACTTGGAAGTAGCGCTCGGCGGCCGCCTCCATGGCACCGCTCGCTACGCTCGCTCGACTCGCGCGCGGTTGGTCACAGTTTTAACCTAGCCTATTTGGTCGGGGTGCCACAAGCGGCGTATTTTTTTTAAACTAATTTTAGTTGCTTTGTTGCATTTGACGCCGCTAGTGGTGCGCGAGCCGAGCGATCAAAACGAGTGGTGCCGCGACAGCGGCTGGCGAGCGCTACTTCCAAGTTGGTCGCTTTCATTGGATACAGGAGAGGGTACGGCAGGGGAGGGCATATAATGAGGGCAATGCCCCCCCCTCAAAAGACCGAGGAATTCCATACTTTTGACTCAACTTTTCGTTTCAATTCGGGTGCACTTTTACACAGCATACTCATACGTAGATATATCAGGAATTATCATAAAAGAAAAATATATTCTTTACAACAGGTGAATTTCTACTTCTCAATTAATATACAAAGATATGCACATACTTAGAATAACTAGCAAGCAACCTACCTCGTAACCACGTCCAATTGCTGACACGGCACAAGATGTTTAACTTTTGTACTGCCTCTCGGGTATTGAATTTTTTTCCCGCCAAGAAGTTATCCAAATTCTGGAAAAAGTAGTAGTCTGTAGGCGCAAGGTCTGGTGAGTAGGGCGGATGACGGAGAGCTTCCAACCCCAGTTCTTGCAACTTGGAGACCGTCTGCTGTGCAGTATGAGGTCGCGCGTTGTCGTGCAGTAGCAGCGGAGACGAGCGATTGACCAATGCTGGTTGGAGATGTGCCAGCTTCTCCATCATTGTGTTCAGTTCTTCACAGTACACATCTGCAGTAATGCTCACCCCGTTTGTTAAGAAGCTGTGATGAATCACACCGGCGCTAGACCACCAAACAGTGACCATCACTTTTCTAGGGGTAAGTTTTCGTTTAGGGCATTGTTTAGGTGCTGAACCAGGATCCAACCAACTTGCTGAGCGCTTGCGGTTATCAAACAGAATCCATTTTTCATCGCAGGTAACAATGCGGTTCAAAATTCCTTCCATTTGTGTGTCTGTTGAGCAGTGCAAGGCACGTCTCGACGCGTACTTTGCGCTGGCGATCATTGAGTTCGTGTGGCACCCATTTGTCAAGCTTTTTTACCTTGCCAATTTGACGCAAATGGACCAATATTGTTTTGACGCTAACGTCGAAAGCTGCTGCTAATTCAGCCGTAGATTGTGTATCATCAGCTTCCATAATCGCCTTTAATTCGTTATTGTCGACCAAAGTCTTCGGACGACCGCGAGGTTCATTTTTCAGGTCGAAATTTCCAGAACGGAAGCGAGCAAACCAATAACAGGTGGTGCGTTGGTTTGTAGTGTTAGCTCCGTAAACTCGTTGATGTTGCGTGCCGCTTGTGCCGCGTTGCTGCCACGACGGTACTCATATTCCATATATACTCGAATTTTTAACGTATCCATGATGACGATAAAGATTGAAATGCGATGAAAATGTAACACTAATCAATTAACAAATGACTACCTACTTTTGGAAAAAAAAACATGTTTTTAATTAAAATAAAATTAATTTTAAAATTGATGTGACCAGCAATCAATGTTCTATTTTTATTTTTATAACACTGATTTTACATTCTGTGATTACTTGAACTCACACACTGACTTATTAGTATTAATGTTAGGAATATCGTATAATTTTGCATTGTTTGTAAGTATGTGAGCACCATGTATCTATCACACAATTAATTCATCTGTCATTGCTTCAATTTTCATTCTTTTAACCTATCGTGGTATAGTAATCTTATTATATATGCATCGTCTTCACATATAATTATATAATTTAATGTATACAAAATGTTGTAAAAACATTTTAAAAGAGTAACGGTGGAGTTTCTTGCCCATTCTTCTCCATACGAGAACTACCTTTTGGAAGGGGCGACTAGAATCAATTCCATTTTGTGTAAAATTGACGTTCAAAAGTGCCTCTTATGTGGCTAATTGAAATAAATTGTAAAAAACAAAAAAAAACAAGAACTATTTCATGAAATGCAACCATTTCATATAATACAACCTACAACTCACACTCACATCCATTTTTCAGCACAATTCTACCTAATGGTAGTTTTTTTTTAACAGTGGCAATATTGCTATTATCTTTAACTTACCACACTGCATTTTGGTCCTTGCCACTTAAAAAATTAAATGTCACTGTAACTTTGAAAATCTTGAATTGTTCATAATGAAGTGCTTACTTTATATAAAAATAAATTACCGTATGTATATTTTTTGGGTTATCATTTTAATTTGGGCTACCCCAAGACTCTATGGTAAAGAAAGTCAGTTATTTCAGTCAGTTTTTCATTCGTTATATTTTTACATTCATTCAATGCGTTCTTCTTGTTCATTCTTTAAAAAATAACATAGCTAATCCATAGAGCTTCATAAGTACCCAGTCCAAATCTATTCTCATAGCTATATGTACAGATTACTATACTCCACAGGCTAAGTAGTACTCTATACTCTATGATTGTTTATGATCCATGCCGTTCTACTTGTGCAACGACTATTCACGCCCAGCGAAGTTAGAATAACAAAGCAAATAAAAAACAATAACTATGAGAATATTCTGATAGTGTATTGACATTTTTATTTAGCTTTATCTTTTCGTTGTTAATTAAAAGCGGAGGATGTCTGTGAGTGCTAGCGCCGAGAATCTTTCAACTGACGCACAAGTAAGTTTAGCGGATTGTGTTACTTTGCACTAGCATATTTATATAATTTTACTATTTATATTAAAGTAGAGTCAATGAATAACGTTGTGACTGGATGTCGCGTTAAGAAAACGGCTAGTTTTCCCGTTAATATAATTCAGCAGTGAGTCATTATGAAGGGGAACCTAATACGGAAACTGTGACCTATAAGTGTAGACATCCGCATGCGACACATTATTCCTACCTGGGGCCCGAGCGATGTGCGTGCACTAATGCACACCACTCGCCAATATGATAAAGGCAGCTCAATGAAACTCATTAAGAACATAAGTTTCAGACAAAGGAAAACTTTATGAAAGTTTAAAAACTTTTTGTAATTTCGTAAACACTGCTAAAACTTTTTTTGCACTACTATTGTATCTATAAATTGTTTTATATGCCATATTAACGCTTCTGGACGTAGATTAAACCATAATTTCTCTTAATCATGGACATATTTACTCATTTTGTGCCAGGCTAAAAGTTATCAGTATCAAACATTCTTTTATTTTAAAATTATAAAGTAATGTACTAAAGTGTGTTGCTATGTTGATCATAATAAAACTATTTAAAACAAACCATTTTACTTCGGCTTACCAACATAAACTAGTAAATTCCTATCAGTTATTATGCCATGAATGCGGAATATTCTTTTAAAAGACAGAACATAATTTTATCCAACTGTTCCTTTCTTCTACTATACCTAAACAACGAAAAAAAATATGTATTTGCTCTTCATTACAGTTGAGCCACATTACCATTATATAGGTTCCCTTTGTCACAGATTGCGGGTGCATTATGTGATGTTCTGTTCTAATGCATTCTTTAAATATTATCTTTTATATTATATATATTTAAATATGCCACATTTGTAACTGAAGTCTGTGTTGTAAAATGTTTACATATATAGCTAGTCTTTCTTGCAGGAAATAGCCTAACAATGTTTACAATTCACATCTCCAACTCATACAATAATACTATGAACAGCCTTGTACATTGTATGCAACAATCAAGTAAATTCAAATAATAGCTCCTAAACATTTATTCTTCTTTGAGTGAACTTAATTCCACTGTATATACTGATACATTATGTAAATGATAAAATAATGTGCAATAATTAGCATATTGCAAACACAAGCATCTCACTCCAATAGCCAGTGACCCCGATCATAGACCAGACTTGTTAATAGGCTGAAGTGAACAAGTCATACTGGATTCAATTATATTTCCATGTCAAATCGAGCATTCATCATAATGTTTAATGAGTCACAGAACAAAGTAAATCTGAATTGTTTACATGGTGTTATTCAGATAGTTGTATTAAATAAGAGTGACACATACTTTATATAATAATTTATGTATATATTTTTCTTACATAGCTCCAATGTCGTGTGTAGTTTTATAAGCTAACAGTCAGAAACCATACATACCACAAATTAATAAACTTAAAAATAGAGAACAACCCATGATAATGATGCAAATAACTAAGGTAAAGTAACTAAGGATATAATTAAAAGATCAAGTCAACAAACAGTACAGGCCATACCACCACACAACACAATCATACTCAATGACCTATAATTAATTGTTATTTCATACTTGTTCCCAGAGTTGCGATGGGGGCTCCATGTGCCTGGAGCTGGCGCTGGAGGGCGAGCGCCTGTGCAAGGCCGGGGACTGCCGCGCCGGCGTGGCCTTCTTCCAGGCCGCCATCCAGGCAGGGACTGACGACCTCCGGACACTCAGCGCCATATACAGCCAGCTAGGCAATGCATACTTTTATCTCGGAGACTACAATATGGCTATGCAGTATCATAAGCATGACTTAACTTTAGCTAGGTAAGCTGAATGACGCATTATATTTACGTAACTATTAACAAATCCAATAAAGGCTGATATAATAAAACAACTCCAGTTAACTGTAAATATCTAATTGGAATAAACTAAGTTTTATAGTTTTGCTACTGATTTTCCGATAACCCCTTATCGAAGCTAAAGTAACAGGTGGTTATTGGGAATGGCTATAAATCAACCAAAACTAACCACAGTACGTAGATAATATTTATTTTATTATATTGTCTATCTGTTTCCAGGACAATGAATGACAAATTAGGTGAAGCAAAAGCTTCAGGAAACTTAGGGAACACATTAAAAGTGATGGGCAAGTTTGCGGAGGCGATACAATGCTGCAAGCGTCACCTGGAGATCTCCCGAGCACTGGGGGACAAGCTGAGCGAGGGGCGCGCGCTCTACAACCTGGGGAACGTGTTCCACGCGCAGGGCAAGCAGCTGGGCCGCGTGGGGCAGAACGACCCGGGGCACTTCCCGCAGGAAGTACGGGAGTGTCTCATGCAAGCGGTCGCCTATTATGAGTAAGCACATATCTTGTACCTTTGCTTCTATTTCATTTTGATACATTTAGATTATTTTCTACTGGAATTTAGAAAAAGGTGTACTACTAACGTGTATATAACACGAGTTTTATAAGATATTCGACATTATTCTGCCACGCTCCAATTGAGTAACACTAACGCAGATATTGTGACTTGTGGCCGCTGAATTAGACAGGTACTTATAGCAGTCATGAACCACTTTAAATTGCTTTTAAGTAAGAGGTCATGATCATAACGTGTCTGAGCCACAGTAGCTATTATTGGGCTATTGATCATCTTATTTGCGCAACCATCTCTTAATACAGTTCAGTGTAGAGTGGGTGTAATTTAAAACATATTGTAGTAAATTATGCTAGTGGATGTAAAGTCAAGCATTGTATTTATATGTTTTTCCAATAATAATAAAAAGATACATAAAACGTTATATTAAAATAACCATCTTTTATCTTCGCCAACATCGCCACGCTTTCATCGCCTGCCATGGACTGTGGACCTTCTCACTGTTTACAAACGTTTACTCGCCTTCAGAATTATTTCAAAGCACCAGTTACGCATTTCATAAACATTGGCTTGGAAACAGACTGTATAATTTTATTAGTTTCGCTTAATGCATGCACAGACAGGTTTTATTATTTATTTACTTCTGCATATAAGCGAGAAAAATATAGGAAACGTCTCGAACTTCAATGACACACATCACACACACTCGCACATGCACACAAACACACACTAACACACACACTCCCTCACACCACACCTACTTTTTCTCTTATACTTTATGCATACTTTCCACATTCATTTATACATGGCAATCTAATAATGTTTACAACTTTAAACATGGCTACTAAATATTCACAATTTATTTATGGGGTTGACCCCCATAAATAAATTGTGAATATTTAGTAGTTTAGTGTAATCCGAGATACAGGTTTACCACCTAGTTCGGATGCAGATAGTCCCAAACTTTGTATATTACAAACTTTAAGCCATTATTTACTGAATATTGTCAAATATTCAATTTTGTAATACGTGTTCATATTTTGGTGAATAAATAATAATAATTATTATTATAATTATTGACCTTATCTTTATAAATAAACGATTATAATATAATATTATATCTAACACGTCAGTAACATATCAGTTTGATTTGTAGACAATATAGTTCAATTAACACGAGACGCCCACGCACTATCCACGCCTACACAGCGACTGTACGTTCCCAACTACTTGCTTATTCATGTAATCAACATTACATTAATGCATTTCTAAACATCGGACTCTTAATGAAACCGGTATAAGTTACAAGCTAATTTCTGTTATCACCGTTACTCTTCAGAGAGAATCTGGAGCTGATGCGAAGCCTGGGCGACCGGCAGGCGATGGGTCGCGCTTGCGGCAATCTGGGCAACACGTGCTACTTGCTGGGTGACTTCGCGCGCGCCATCCGTTACCACACGGAGCGGCTGCAGATCGCCAGGGAGTTCGGCGACAAGGCGGCCGAACGGCGCGCCAACAGCAACCTCGGCAACTCACACATATTCCTCGGGCAGTTCGAAAATGCTGCTGAACATTACAAGTACGTACCTACGGTGATTATGCGGTACAAGTTTATGAGTATGCGTTTACGACGACCTTAAAACTTCTTAACTTTCTATTCTATAAAATAGCTTCAGAAGTATTGTGGTTGTAAAATATGCATCGGCAAAACAGCGAATTTACGAAGTTTATTAGGTTTGACATAAGTAGTGTTAGAATTCTTGCAATGCATGTATTGTATAAACAAACAGCTCAAATACTGCGCGTTTCTTGCCAAATGCGACTATAATTAGAGAGTTGTAAGCATGCTCGGTATGCAATTAGCATGCTGTTTTTGCACTTTAGTGTCTACACTACACTAAATACAGATTTTCTACAGTAGACTGTAGAGAAACTGTATTTAGTGTGGTTCTTAGAAACGAATATGTTTAACATCAAATCATTTATTTGCTTATTCCAATAATACGTAAGGGAGCTGTGCGCAATATTTTAATACGCCGATGTTTCCGCAGTAGTGTGTTACTATGTAATACATTCGTTTTTATGCACATTATGCATGAGAATGCTGCCTGGTGAGGTCGCTAGCTCTGCACGGCACTCATACCCACAGTGAACTGAATTCATAAAACTATTACTAATAGGTATTATAAATGCGATAGTATATCTGTCTCCTTCTGTCTGTATATTTGTTAGTTTTGCACGACTAAATTGCTGAACCGATTTTGATAGACAGAGACTTACCTTAAGCCCTGGGAAAGGCCTTGGGCAAAACCGTACTACATAAGTGAGGTGTGTGTTTAGAGAGAATTCGGAATCCACGCGGACAAAGTCGCGGGCAAAGAGCTAGTTGTAAATAAATCGTAAAATTCTACATTGTTATTTGGATTGGCTGTTATTGTTATGCATTGCGATTTAAACTACAAATGCTGCTCGCGCAATAAATAGATCATCAAGTCCTGTAAAGAATAATTTTGTAAAGAATAAACAGTCACATTTTAAAGTTATTTAGTATTAAGTTCTTATGACGTGGTTATATTTTTACCATTTTAAAACTAGTTTAGGAAAATAGCGACAACGTTGCTATTTCCGGACCTCTTAAGAGTCCGTGCACAAAATTCACTCGACAGAGTTTAGGTAAATTCATTGCGATGCTATGTTTGTGTGCACCGTTCACGCACACACGCCTAAAGATCTAGCGTAGTGATCGCTTAAACAGTTTTGATCCTATACATTATATTTTCTTAAGTTACGTAGGTACGGTAAACAAATAAGTCTGGAATGTTTGTGTATATTCGTTTAGTATATTTATAAGTTATAACATTCAATATAAAAATGCTACAATTTGGTGTTATATGCATTTAGGTAAATTTTTTAGACATTCAATAATATTGAGCGTTTTACATAAATACCAGTAGTGATGCTGATTCTCTTGTACTTTTTGATAATCTTAAAGCTATTCTGCAAAAAAAAACTAAATTTAAAAATTATTTTAACAAAACTAAAATCGAATTTGACAATCGCAACTCGACGATGGTACTTGTTTTTCCCTACCCCGCGCACTTGAGGCAGCCTCGACGTGTTTTATATGGAATTTTTCACTTTTTGTATGGAAAATAAGAAAAACACACGGGTGTCACAAAGGGGTCTAAATTTTCAGTATTTGTGCGATAGGACACAGTACTTTTTTTGCACCTGAAGTCGGGGTGGTGTGAATTTTAGTTCATGACAACTAATTTTATTCCACACCTTTTTAATCGCGTTTAAAAATTGTCAGGTTTAGTCTGGTTTGGTTTTTTACAATCAAAATTTTAAATGTAAAACATCAAATTCAAAATAGCAAAATTGCTATTGACACTAAATTAAAAACTCAGTACTATCTTAGTGCTGTTAAACTAAAATATAGTTAAGTTGTGTCACTTTATTCTATTTCAGATTGGGAAATCTTTGTTTGGCAGGAATAAACTAAATTTTAGTGATTTTTAGTCTAGTTTAGGGGCATTTGTAGCAAGAATTTTTTGTCCTCAATATCGGCTTTAGCGTCCTCGAAAACATAGAAACGAAAATTTTCTGTTAATAGAACCATCCAAGTGACAAAAAGAATTTAAAAAAAAAACTAAATCAGTTAAGCCGTTTAGGATAAGAGGAATTACGAACACACGCACACCAGTATTTTATTTATTGCCAGGCATGCAAAATTTAATGTTCTTCAAAAACAAGCAAAGTACTTAAAATAAAATGCGGGTCAAAATGTGGTAGTCGGCGTACATTTTCTGGAATATGTTTACATATAACGGATGGGTTTTCCGCGGTCGTTAATATAGTTCATTTTGCCATTTATTTACGAAATGAAGTAATTGTTTATTTAAAGAATAAAATTTAGATGCTATTAAATGGTTATCTTAAGATAAATATGTCTTAATGGTGTTTCTAAGTATTAGAAAAAGATACTTATTTGTCTTGAAGTTTTTAGAAAATTACGTTATTTCAAAATATATTTTCTGCTATATTTTGTATGGAAGGTGAAAAAAGTGTTTCAGCCACATGCAAGTAGACCATATGTTGTGTGATGTTGATAAGATTTATTAATTTTCAAGATCTAAAGTAGTTTCTTGTAACCAAACGATCAAACATCAGTCTCGCGTCATTTTTCGGAAAACTTGTTGCGAATATTAGTGATTTTCCAGGAATCCTTAATTTATGTGAAAAATCCCTTTCAGCCACATGCTAGACAAAGAACTCGACTTTATAAAATATCATAAATAATTTTGTTTAAATTCTGTTTCCCTTTCTCACAACGAATGAACAAAATTGATCAAAATCAGTAGATTTTGAGCACGGACCCTAAAGAGCGTTCATTCTAAAAGTTTGCAACGTCGAAAATAGCTGTCAAAATATTTAACTATTTTGATTAATTTAGCAATATTACTTTATAGAAATAAAAAATATCGCTATCTACCCAGCTAGCAAAATAGTCTTGTAAATAATTACTTAAAAGAATAAAAGCATTATAAAACATTTATCCTGATTAAGAAGGGGCCTCTTATAAAGGCATGTATAATGGGGATTTGAACTAAAAGAATGTATAAACTTATAAAGAAGTCTTATAGATATATAGAAGAACTTCTTGTAAAAATATTTATAAGAACAAAAATTTACAAGCGCACTTGTGTAAGACTAATTACTCTTGATATGTTTTATACTTATTTAGGCATCTTATAAGATCGTATGTTCTTATAGATTTCTTGGGTAAGTATTTTAAAAGAGTACAGATCTTACTAAAGCATGATATACAACTGTTGAAGAACCAAAAAATTATAAGTGTAATTTGTCTGAGCTAAATCATATTAAAGAGTAGTAGCATGTTGGAAGGTGTATAAAAGAACATTTAAGCTCACAAACGTCGTAAGCATGCTTTATTAAGTATATTACCGATCTCATTTATTGCTATAAGTATTCTTCACTGCGTTGTAATGGATATAAAGTACCGTATTTAATAATGGTAATGCCCATAATTATTTGGGTACAGCAGTTGCTACGCTAGAACAAATAATTAACATACAAACTAAATGTTAAAAGCATATTAACATTAGCTACCTATAAGTTAAAATTATTAGGTGTGATTTTTGGTTCTTCCACTGTTTAGGGAACCCTAACATTATGAACAATGGCCACCGATAATTGATTTAGGCTAGTGTTTAATTGGAGCAATGGTCTTTAAACTCACTTAACTAGAGTCATATAAGAATATCTAGTCTGACAGTGCATTTAACTAAAAACGATTGAGCTTTTAAATGTTCTGATGAAGTACACTATAAGTAAGATTGTAAATAATGGAAAAATAGTGACATTTTGTATTATTTCACATTTTACTAAATCAATAACTATTATTCAAAAACACATCTCAGAAATGGCCCGAGATTTTAATGTTATTTACATTAAAAATACTTCGAATAAACCTACTCCGCAGATAGTTCAACATTATAATAATAGTAAGATACAAGTAACATAGAAATATTTTAAATTATAAAGTTAATATACAATGTACTTACTTTTTTAAAGATTGTTATTATATTCACTGCATGCGCACAACGGTTTGTTAAAATGTTCGACACGCTTAAAAATACTCTTACATTGAGATCACAAAGAGGTAAATAAGGCGAATCACACTTAGAACGGCATTCGTAAGGCTACACAATGGCAGTTTACCTTTACACCATGCCAGTGTAAGACACTTGTAAGACTAATTGCTTTTACAACGGCACTAGGCAGATCACTATAAGATTGAAAACACTCTTCATAAGAGCATAATACAATAACAATAAGGACAAACACTTACAAAGTGCGCCCAATTCCATACTTACCAACGTTTGTAAGTGTACTCGTACTAAAAGAGTAAGAAAAATATGCTCTTAGGATACTTGTAATACCAAGTTTTGCTAGCTGGGTAGTGAACTAGAATATCAACAATGAATTGCAATTATAACACTGAATTTATGTTGTAACCGTTTTAGGTGTAAAAAGGTATTTGGAAAGTTTCCAAATACTTTTTTTACATATAAAACGAAATATTAATTACTAGCTTTTGCCCACAGCTTCGCCCGCGTGGATGTCGAAAAGTATCCGACGGGAACGTACTACCGGGATTAAAAAATAACCTATAGGTTAATCCAGGCTATAAACTATCTGTGTGCCAAATATCATCCAAATCCGTTCATCCGTTTTTGTGCAAACCGGGAACATACATACAAACAACCAGACCAAAATTCTAAAAACTATATTTTCGGAATCAGACTCGAATATTCAATGTAAGGTTTGACTTCGTTACTATTTTATTTTACTTCGTCTGCGTATAGTAGGTATAAATTCTTTTTTTCTAGATAATTATGAATTATTATAACAATAACAACATGTAGAGCTTTGTTCATGGCTAATTGTCCTCCACTACGTGTGATATTTGAGGAATACTGTAAAGAAATACCTACTGTAAAGGACCGGTATCTACCTAAATCCTTCCCAGTATTTCTCTATAAACAATGTTTTTCACTAATTCGGAAGCGCGCACTAAAACAACCAGGCCAGTTGGAGAGCTAACACGTGACCAACCGACATACAATTGGCCGTGGGAGAAACAGTCTTGCCGCAAATCAACTCCAGCAAACTTCAGAGTTTGTCCCTGTGACTTATTAATAGTCATCGCGAAACAAACCTGGGTTGGGAACTGCAATCTTTTAAATTCAAACGGAAGGTCATTTGGTATCAATGGTACACGCGGCACGAAGACTATTTCTCCTCTGGCAGATCCAGTGAGTATTTTGGCCTCAATAACATTGCGGCGGAGAGCTGTTACTTGGAGTCTAGTTCCATTGCACAATTTTGGACGCCGTATATTTCGAAGCAACATGACAGGAGCACCTTTTTTTTTTTTTGAGTTTCGGATTTTATAAAATAACTTCTCCCGCTCTGGGCGGACCTGGAGGGTGTGTCAGACTTTTACTGACTAAAACCCACCCGTGTTCCTTCCGTTGCCTGTGTGCCGGGGTCGCGATATTCCTTTCGGACAAACTCGCAACCCTGGCAGGCATTGGCCCTTACGGACCCCGTCAGTTGGTGCTGACATCTCTTTGAGGCGCGCGTGGAACACAACGCGCCTGGTCCCTATCGGACGGTGAGCTACCCATTGCTCACCGTCCGAAAGCCCGCGCCTACGGTAGCCGGAAGTCGGCTCGCGACTCCCGACGCCCGGGGCGTCTCCTGCGGCGTCTAGGGGCGCGAGGGCGCGAATCTTGCCTCTCCCTCGCGCGCTTCGCCTCCTCCTTCGAGCATTACTGCTTCGCAGAAGGAAGTGTCGGCCTCCCATGCACTCTCGCTCCGGACCATGGCCTGAACCAGGGCTGGACGCGAGAGATCGCCGTCGCCGATCGCCTCCGTGAGGACACGGCGGTGCCCCGCCCAAGCCGGGCAGACCTCCACCGTATGCTCCACCGTGTCCTCCGGGCGATCCACAGTGGTGTCACCCGGGCGTTTCCTCCCGCCTTATGCGGAACAGGAACCTCCCGATGACAGGAGCACTTACACGCAACATTAGTCTGTGACACGGAAGACCCGGCGGATTAAGAGAGTTTAAAAATTCTCATAATCCCGAAAGTCTGACAACCAGTCTTACCATTATCGTATTACCCAGTAATTGCGTTGTGGAGGTCAGATAGGCAGTCGCTCCATGTAAAATACTGTAAAGTTAGAAACAGTACACGTGTACTTATATTATTTTTACTTGAATACAAAATTTAGCGAATGAACAACTTGATCGCCCCTTTCAGACCCTTGTGGGTGGAAATTGAAAAATAACAACGATTTACGTTTTGAGTTTCCAACCATAAGCCGAAATATTAGTGATTTTAACTTAAAAAAATAACTTTAATTAAAAACAAAATTTCATCCTCCTGTTCGCCCCCTTAAGAGTTGAAATTCTAACAACACCGTTGTGTTAGCTTCCAACCATAAGCCTAGATAGTAAATTTAGTGAATTTTCTTCGAAAATTAAAAACTTTTCAACTTCATCCCCATTTTTAACTCTTCGGGGGTAGAATTATCAGAAACGCTGAGACACGTATAAATTAATTTTCAATCGTCAGCCTAAACACAAAATTTGAAGATCCTAACTTCAAAACTGACGGACTTTATTTAAACTTCCATCCCCTATTTTACGCTTTTAGAGGTGGAATTCCCAAAAATCCTTTCTTAGTGGATACTTACTCTTCACAAAGAACACACCCTCCAAGTTTAATGTCTCTAGGACCAGCGGTTTAGGCTGTGTGTTGATATATCACCCAGTCAGTCAGTTTACCATTTTATATATTGGGTTGGTTGGTAGGTTGGTTGGGCAATTGATGAATATTTTAAATAATAGAAGTGACAAGGCTCTCTATTTGTGAGAAAAAAAAACGCCAATTTCATAGGTGGGGACCTAGATGATTGCATTTCATAATCAATATTTTAGTTCGTAGTGAACTAAAATATTGATTAGCCATATTTCATATTTCCATATAGTAATATTGCCAAATTAATCAAAACACTGAAATATTTGTCATCTATTTGCGACGTTGTTCCCCACTTTCAGAATGCACGCTCTTATGTATAACGTAAACTTAATATTAATAATGAATTATATATTCGTAACATGTGCCAGACGCTGGCCCGGAAATCTTTTTTATAACAGACAGTTGGTTTGTCTGTTTAATCATTTCTTCAGGACTCGTCGAACTTCATTGTTTCGGCACTTTTCTGGTGGTCGCCACAGTTGATTCTGACTTAGCTTTGGGATTCTGGGTAGACCTCTGAATAATTGTACCAAGATGTGTAGAAGCAGATATTGCGGTTGCGTTTTCGGGTCATACTGCGTGGGTATGACTTTCCTTAAGATGCCATGCCGCACGCTGCTGCTGTGCTTGAAAGAATGTCTTTATTTTCTCTTCTGCAGAAACGACAGCTCAAATCCAAGATTTGAAATGGGTAGGTACTAATTGATATAATAATGTAGGTAGTTAGTGTAAACACGTCTTGTATGTGTAAGTATGCTGCTTTTGCAATTGTCTTGAATTCTACTCCCTTCTTGGTAGGTGTCCATTCATTTAAACAAGCTTTAAAAGAATGAACAACGACCTTTAATTTCACATAAGTTTTTGTTGGTGAATTGTAAACTTAGTAATGCATGAACTGAAGTGTATTTTCATGATTATTGTATTTACGAGTATGTACAGATTTAGTGCGGATTTCACCAATGAAATTAAATGCGTTCAGCACATCTAAATGCGTTCAAGAACTGTCAGTGCACAATATTCCATAACAATTTTGACACTGACAGCTCTTGAATGCGTTTTGGAAATGCTGATCGCGTTCAGTTTCATTGGTGAAATCAGCCCATAATAGGCTTTCCATGTTGTGTGACTTCACGCCATGATTTTTCTGAAAATATTTAGAAGTTTTTAATATGTGTTTCAGTAATCACAATACACTTGTAACGTTTAAAATTGAGTTACATTAGATAATTGGTCTGAAAGAATGTCAGTACACGCAGCACGTACAGTACGCGCAGCATGGACTCTACCGTTAATGTGACAGGTCGACATTTATATCATAATCATTTATTTGTAAGGATATGGTACATTGTATGGTCTTAAGATTCAAACTGACAGACTCTTTCGGCTGTGTCATTTTAACGGCCGAGTACTATAGTAGCGCGATGTGGCTATTTCCAGACGGACCTTATCCTTGGCGGAGGAGCTGGGCGATGCCGCGGTGGAAGCGCAGGCATGCTACTCTCTTGGCAACACGTACACGCTGCTACGCGAGTACCGCGCGGCCGAGCAGTACCACGCGCGCCACCTGGCGGCCGCGCGACGGCTGCACGACCGCGTGGGCGAGGGACGAGCGGCCTGGTCGCTAGGAAACGCGCACGCCGCCCTCGGTAACCATGAGAAAGCACTGTACTTCGCCAACGAACACTATAACATATCCAAAGAAGTAAGTTTTGAGCAAGTAAGGTTACAAGGTTGCGGTATTAGTGGGACCCTGCGTCCTAACCAAAATGTATGAACGCGCGAACACGCGACCGTCATATTCATTTTGATCGATGAACACCCAACGTGTAGTCGTGCCGCCAGAGGGCAGCCTTCCGGCTTTCCGAACAAAAAATGCAAAAACCCGAGTCACGCGAACGATAATTTTGGTTAGAACATAGGGTAACTGTGCGTGAAATGTTAGTTTGTTAGTGGTAAAGACGAAGTTAGTAATGCAGATTTAAAAAAGATAAAAAAAAAAAGTAAAAAACCCACATAGGAGAATATGTGGGTTTTTTACTTTTTTTGTTTAACTTAACCAGTATTCAAATTCATATTGATTAACAAAATAAATCTAGATCTAATCAGACTTTATCAAGAAAAAGATACTCATGGGGTATTTTGCCAAGGGAAATAATAAAGCTTCCGCAAAACAAATGAACTTCCAACGATCTGTGGTTGACGTATACTAACTAAAATGAATTATCGAAAAATACAAAATTATCCGACAAAATTTTTTGTATTAACAAACAAATATGAGCTTATCCAAATTACAATTCTACGAAAAATTATCTGTACTTTCAAATAATAAACTAAAACCAAACTTCCGAAAACCATACAAAGTTTCCGAAAACATATGTTCTGCTAAAATAATCATTTTCTTAAGCTCTATAGAAACCAGGTTAATTTCTACTATTGGTTATAATAAAAATGTTAACTTTGAATTTTAAACTACTGTTACAGCATTCAATAATATAGTTTTCTGATGTTTAATTCCATTAATCGTGAGGAAATCCTGAAATTTTAAACTCATATATTCTCCTCCTCTATTACTTCTAAGTATTTTCAACTTGTTTCCAGTTTTGTTTTCTACAAAAACCTTAAACTGCTGAAAATACCTAAAGGTCTAAATCTTTGGTTTTCAGAAAATAAGCGAAATGTTTTCTTGTATAGTCATCAATGAAACTCAACACATACTTAAAGATGGAGTTTGAATAGGGCCACAGAGGTCTGTACGCACTAAACCCAACACATCTGTAGCTTTAGTATACGATTTCTTGGGGAAAGGCAATCTAGATTGCTTTCCTTCAATGCATGGTATGCACTGTTTATATTCAGACGCACTATAATTAACACCAGTTGCCATACCTGACTAGAAGCTTCATACTTCTTGAGTTGAGGTGACCTAGACGTCTGTGCCACGTGTCTTAGGATGTCGAGCCCGCTACCGCTGCTGCTGCCCCTGACGTATATAGCAAAAGATAGCAATTAAACTTAGACTTTAACTCATTGCTTAGAATCGTAAATAAACTTGCAATTGAGTGAGTGACTCGTTTCATTCAAAACTCACAATACCTACGTACAAATGTTCTGTGTAGCTAATCTGTACCGTGTGGTGTGTGGTAGCACATCAAAATGAAAAGAGTGAGTGGCTCTTTTCATCCAAGTGAGTAGCTACAACTGTACTAGCACATGTGCTGAGTTATCCAACACTACTTCAGAATCGTTTCGAGTGCCCAGGGAGCTCCGTGGACGATTATAACGATGCGTTCGCGGAAACTGTCCATACGGTCGGGTCCAAGATCTTCAAGACCGTCGTACAAATCGAAACAAGAAGCTCTCTGTTGCTACTCTACAGCTTATGGAGGAGAGGCGTGAGATGATCCTGCAGTCTTCAGACGATGCGGTCAAATACCGGAAATGGCTCAATAGACATCTCTAAGTCCTTGAAAAGCGACCTTCGCCATTATAATACGAACCGTATTAAGCACGACGCGATAGTGCGGAACAAGGGCTCCAAGGTTTTTGCAAGAGATCTGTCTATTAGGCAGAGCCAGATTGCGAAACTGAAGACCGATGATGGCAAAATCGTATCCGCCAAACCTGAGCTGAGAGTGATCGAGAGTTTCTATGGACAGTTCTACACGTCAACTAGTAGCCCGTTATGAATCTGACAAACGACCCAAGAGCTAGATTGACCGGACCCTATACCGAAGATATCCCGGACTCTTGTACGAGATTAGGATGGCTCTGAAGCAGCTTAAAAACAACAAGGCGCCGGGTGATGACGGAATTACGGCCGAACATCTGAAGGCCGGTGGAAAAGCCGCTCTTGAATCGATCAGCCCATGTCTCGATCGAATATCGAGACATGCCTGTGGTGTAAAATTTACTTTTTCACGTTAGCGTTGTGTTCGCAGCTGGTGTCGATGATAGTACAAAAAAAAAACCGGACAAGTGAGAATTGAAAACATGGTACATACGTACGGAACCCACGCGGTTCCGTACGTATGTACCATGTTTTCCCAAGTTAATAAAATTTATTCCAAGAACAAACTTAACTACAATGTTAAGTTTGTTCTTGGGATACATTCATCCTAACTACGGATCCCTTCATTGTGCATAGTCCGACACGCACTTGCCGGTTTTTTTGTGTCAAGATTTTGTGGATTATAAATAAGATTATAATATTTCGAAAAGGTATGGTAATAAAAATATAACAAAAGGAATTGTGCACATTTATATCACGGGAGAGAGGGGTATTTGTGTAAAGCAGCTGCTCTATAGTTAAACTAGATCACGATGATGCCATTACATAACGAGACTTGATCTGATACGGTTGTATAATCACTGGTCGCTATTTCTACGACGGCCTAAATTCATTGTAGCCGATTTTGATTTATTGATTGATTTTTTTTAAATAGTGTTCGTGTTCCGCGTATTGTTTCGCTTATTGTTAATTAATTGGCCACTGTATTGGCGGGTGCATCACCACCATCGGACATCAGTTTGGTCTTTGCATTATGTTGTAGCCACAGACAGGAGAACTTGAATATAACCATTAGTCTCTTTTTATGAAACCCACCTGATATTTCATAAGTAGAACTTGAATAAAAAGAAATCTAACAAAAAATTTTTTTTTTTTAATACAAATTCCAAACAAGTACTACTATAGTTAATTGCTACACAATTATGATTTCTTAACACCGTCAAAAACCATTTACAAAGAGACGAAGCTATTAAACATCAAACAACTTTATATATATAACACATGCATACTTATCTATAAAATTATTCATAAACTTATACACTCACGCATTACATTCACAACAGAAAGGGAAATATGCATATACTCATCTCGTCGAGCTTGTCCCCTGGTATTGTCTAGAGTAAGAACTAACTACGGTAAAAATAACCTAACCTATGGGGGAGCACAGCTCTATAATAGACTTCCAAAGGATGTCAAAGAAGCGACTTCACTCAGCATTTTTAAAAAAAAATTATTCACTTTTATTTACAACGACGAAACAGTATGTTAATAGTGTTGTGATTATTTTTGTTTAAAACGGCAACATCTTTTAACTTGGGCCACCGCCTTATCTTAGGAATGCAGTGAACTCGTTTCCAATTTTGTTGACAATGATCTTTTACTGTTTTTTGCTTTTGTTTTTCTTCTACCGGCACTGATGTAATATATTTAGTAATAAGATTTAATGTTCTCATGTAAGTGACAATTGTCTTAATGAGAATAAAGTTCTTTAAACCGAATTGACTCAGGCCTGACTTTGCGGAAATCCATTATAAAATACAATAGACGACGAGAAATCGACGCTTGACGTGTAAACACGCCGGTTTGCGACAAGTCAATCGTCATCCTGAGGATGCCTCGTAGAGAGGGAAAAAACGTGTCGATTTCTTGCAAGGTTCTTAATGACTCTTTAAGAACAGTTAAGCGGATTAGGTTACTAAGTATACGTCGTCTATTGTATTTTAAAAACGACTATATCTTAAGGGGGCGTACAACGGTACACTAGCGCCACTGCCATAAAAAAATATTATATGATAATACATACATGAACCCTGAAAACATTACACTCCTTTTGGGGCAGTCGTGTAAAAAGCGGCCACATTCCTCTAGATCGTATTTTGTTGCGTGTCTCAATATGAAACTCTATAAAAGGTATTAGAAAATTCTAGACACACTTACCGAGGGTCCTTATTAGCTGTTATTCCTAATTCCTTATCAGTCAAGTGATTTTTTTAAAGGTTTGTTGCTAGTGTGCCGTTGCACGCCCTCTTAAGGTGTATGTTAGTGCATACACCCTAGTGGGATAGCCCGCGGAATTCTCCGCGACTCCCCAAGTTCAAATTGCTTGATTATATATAATTATTTTTTATTACCATCTCCATAATGACTTGCAAAAGGGCTACAGCGGGCCCTTTCGCCTTAACCAAAAACATTTGTGTGACGACTGCATCAAATTCATAGTTTAAGATTCTAACAGAATGAGTATGTAATGTAATCTAATAACGTAGTTTTTATGTTTATCTGCAGCTCGGTGATGTGCTGGGCATGGCGACTGCGCAGATGAACATTAGCGACCTGCGGAAAGTTCTGGGGCTCCCGGTGGAGGCCGAGTCGCCCCCTGCGCCACCCTCCGACGACGACTCCGCTCCCCGGACGCCATTCAACGCTCTGAGGGTCCGCAGGCAGAGCATGGAACAGCTCTCGTTGATACAGGTATTAAATTCATTCATATCAGTAATCTGCTTTTATCATCATCATGAATATGCTCTATCTAGTCTAATCGGATTCAGATGCGGCTCTAGCCTATGTAGCGCCCGCGTGCAATCAATACCCTGGCGCCCTCTAGTCACTGACGGACTAAGCCCGTCGGAAGCCCGGACGGAAAAACTAAATCGGGTCGTCTGGGGGGAACGTCGAAATATACATATCGTCCAGTGGCGAAGGGTGAGTTTATGAGAAAGGTAAGCCGGCGCAAAAACAAAAAAAAAAAAGCTTACCTAGCCCGGACGTGGCGCACGTTTGAATATCACTTGAGAGACCAGAAAACGCGGGGTTCTGAACTGAAGAACATAGTTCCAAATGAGAGTCCATTACGGTGTCATACTTGCTCAGATATAACAAGGTTTCAATATAGTTACCGCGGTTATCAGAATTCGGACGTTCATCGTGGCCGCGAAAAGCTACTTCTTGTTTACCTAACAAAATAACGGTGTCAATAAACCGTTTCATTAAATTCCTATTTCGAGCTACTTTCCTATTATGAGCTTCAAACGAATTGGTGAAAAATGGTTCTATCCTACTATTCCCGAAGTCATGTAAATCTAAACAGCTACGAATATGCTTTTCAGTCTGCACATGTTTTTTTGATGAATTCGTCAGATTATTCATATCTGTAAAACCCCCTTTATTCCATAAACTACTAGAATCTGAGAAAAGTAAACATGGAAAACAAAACATCTTATTTAATTTACAACTACCAGTCAGCCATTGATATTTATCGTAAAGGGATACATTAAAATGTTTGACAAACCCATCACGTCGTTTGTAGTTTATAGTCATATCTGGTCGAGCACGACCTAGCCTAATTATGTGTTTCTTATTTTCAAAACTTAACCTTGAAAAGTATGTTTCCTCACGAAGCAAATAATCTGTCACACAACAATCTAAAACTATTAATGCCGCCATCCTACTAATAACTTTTCAAACCTACTTTAAAAAAGAAATTTCAACTTGCTAATCTATCGACTTACCACAAATTCCTAATTACAATGACGGCGAACGCACAATTTCACAACAAACTCACGATTATCCAATTCTAATTGTTACACTAATACTACACTAATAACTTATATGAATACAACGAACAAAATGCTAATTAACTACAAGTATCAACAAAATTAAAGGATAAAAATTCTATTATCTATTTACGTCAATCGTCAACATACTATTGTAGTCTTTGATCGTCAACAAGCGTCGAGCGAAGTTTGTCCCTCCCCCCGCCCCGAACCAAACCGAACGCTTACGAAATTCAGCGAATGGATTCCTACACTGTACCTATCATAACTCGACTTTTTACGGCTTACTATTGCCTCAAAAAACAGCGTGTCACGTGACCTGAAGTGACGTCATGACGAGATTATTTTGTATAGAAATTTAAGTTTTCATAACCCGGGCGGACAACGAGTTATACTGGAGGCACAAGAGCAAAATTGGCGCGCACTTTAAATGTTTTGTTTTCGTTGGAATATAAAGACAATTTTTTTAATGTAGGTTAGGGTTTTGTAATACTTTAATTTTATGGTGTAAGTATTAAATAATACATTCAGTGTGATTATTAAACACTGCTGAGAACTACTGACTGTCATAATTTCCTAAGGGAAGCCGACAGGAATCGGGTTATTGGTTAGCTGCGCCCCTGATATCGTCAGTGAAGTTCTAACCGTACGTAAGTAAAAATGGCTACTTTACAGGAGAGTGAAAAACTGAATGAAATAAATGTAGTTTATGCTTAAGGCCTAATTGTGTTCAATTATTAATACAAATGAACTCTGTGGTGATTTGAACCCGTGAAAATCCCAATAAAATTTTCCATTGAAGGAATTTGGTGAATTTCGCAGTGTTGCAAGTAAAACACTCATAAAATGACTTACGCATTGTTAGAACTTCACTGACGATATACTAAGGTTAGGTTTTATTTTGACTGTTGAAACAGAAATAGGAAATACTTTGCCGACCTCAGTAACGCTAGAGCATTAGATGAATAAAGGATGATGAAGCGAGCTCGAAATTTTTTGCACCACGCAACTTTCTTTTGAACATTTATGCAGAAATAGGAATTACTTTGTCAACCTATACAGAAGAGTTAGAATATGTAGGACGAAAGAGCAAGCGAAGCGAGCTCGAACAATTTATGCACCCCACCCCGGATAGGTAGGTAAAGTTTTCGTTTGGCTATTCATATATAAATAGCAGTTACCTACTTTGTCGACTTACGCAGAGAAGTCTGAGAAAAAGAGAATGTAAAATGGAAGACCGAGCGGAGCGAGCTCGAAAAATTTAGCATGCGTAGGGAGCCCCCCATCTTCAGACTGCCTTTTATTTACTGGACATATTATATTGGTTTTTGAAGGGATTTGATAAAAAGTATTTCTCGAGCTTTGGGGGCCTTGGGCGGACCGCACATGCCGCCACACCCTTAGTCCGCCAGTGCCTTTAGTAGGGGTTCGGTCAAAATGGAATACTTGCAGTTATATTTTCACCAGTGAACGGAAATTCGGGTGCAAATGGTGCAATTTTAAATGATGTCGGAAAGCATTAGGTACAAGAGTAAAAAGTATTAGATTAAAGGAGTCGCTCGTGGCACGCCTTGCTTTGCTACCGCGCCCGGCGGCGGCGGCCATAACACGGGCGCGGGGTCTTGACGCATGCTCTATTTATAATGTAGGGGAGCACTAAGAACGGGTTTTTAGAAAATTTCACCTTTGAAAGGGGGCGAAACGGAGGGATTTCGTTTGTATGAAAAATCTTATTGCTTGAGTTAATAAAATTGAAACATGACACAAAAAGTACTAGGCCCGCACGAATTCAATATAGTATTTCAATCATTAGACGTTGTGAAAAATTACTGAGCAGTAACCTAACAAAAAATACTACGCTTGCATGATTTCACGATAGCATTCTATCATTATGACATGCTACTAATAGGATTTGGCTGAGGCAGTTTATAACCTGGATTAACACAAAGGGTAATTTTTATCCCGGTAGTACGTTTCATGGGATAATTTGAAGTCGCCGGCAGAAGCTAGGCCTAATTAATATTATAAATGCGAAAGTGGGTTTGTTTGTGTTTATTTGTTACGCGTTCGCGGTAAAATGGCTAAACTGATTTGGATGAAATTTGGCACGTGGGTAGACATTGACCTGTATTAGGACATAGTATACTTTTTATCCCGATAATATCTGTGCCTATGATATCCACGGGATCGCGACTTATGCGAATGAAACCGCGGGACGCAGCTAGTTAATTCTAAATTCCAGAATCAATGACGAACAAAAAACATTTTAATTTTTTCTTTTTCTTTAAACAGCTCTAGTTGCAAACCAAATCGAAATTTTAATACAATCTTTAATAAGTTACCTCCTTGGTTGCCATGTGTTGAAGTAAAAAGTTCGTACCATTTTAAATAACACGGAGGTGTCATACAGTGCGTTTCATCAATTATTTCCTTTGTCGTAATGTTGGCTCCACTGTTAAACTTTAACAACGGATCTATAGGTAGCGCCGTAGCTTATGTATTCGTGTTCGTCATACAACAGTGGAGCTGTGGTGGAGCCAACATTACGGCATAGTAACTATTTGATGAAACACACATAGTAATTTATTTGGCCGCTAAACACGACAGATATGAATTTTCATACAAACATTGCCGGCCGGGCGCTCGCATGTATTCGGCCAGTACAGCATCAGCAGTCTCATTTCCTACGAAATGTACGGGAAAAGTTATTTGCGATTTCTGACTTTTCTAGTACTCAAACCTCAGTTGGTAAAGTTTGTAGATCCTTATAAGAAACAGGATCGATTGGCATCAAAAATGTTTTATGGTGTTTGACACGAAATGTGACACAACTTACCGCGCTGGGCCTGTGATGTTATATTTTAATAAAATTTCTGTCCACAGATTACTCCGGACCCTAAGAGAGCCGAGGAGGAGGTTGAAACTGAGAATAAGAAGAAGATCGAGCGTGCCGAGTCGGAGGACAACCCCGAGTCGTTCTTCGATCTGGTGCTGCGCTGCCAGTCGGAAAGAATGAACGAACAACGCGCAACGCTCAACAGTAATAAGGAGAATCGGCCCAAACCCAAGCCACCAACCACCAACAAGGCGTTCGTCTCCGTCAACGTGCCCACTAAAGGGTAAGTTCACGCGCCCGTCCTGGCGACACTAGTGCCCTGATGCACTATGTGTACTTATAACACAAGTTGTGCATGTAATTACTAACGAATTGCAATTTATGATCTGGAAAATAAATTATTTTTATTATTGTAATAAGTGTAAACATAACCATCTCGAGACAAATCTTTAAACAGCAGTTCGTGTAACACATTTTCCTGTAAATTCCTCAAAATAATTGCAAGTTCAACTGTAAATCCAAGTTCTAGGTCATGTTTTAAACTGAGGACCTCTGTCTGCGATCAATATAGGTCAGAACAGATACTGTGATATCGATGGAGTCGATCTATGCGCGGCAACACTCTATCTGCACCTTAATTGAACCTGGCTATTCCATGAGTATACTATATGTACTGGCAATGCCTAAAACAGGTAATTCTTATGTTTTTGTCAAGATCATAAATATCAAGTTTCAAATTAATCGGACTGCACGTTAAGATTCTTCCATACAACTTAACACGGGGGGTGTTAAGCCCCCTTTGGGAGGTAGTTTAAAAAAAAACAAATAATGTCAAACCATTATTTATTTAAATACATATTCGTACCAAGTTTCTTGTTTATAAACCCAAGGAATAAGATTTTTCATACACACAAAATTCCCCCTGTTCTCCCTCTTAAAGGTAGAATTTCTGAAATTGAGGAACGTCACTTAGGGAACCTCAACCTACTGTCCAAATTTCGAATGACTAGCTGAAGCGCCATGTCACAGATGTGCTGGCAGTTGAGACGGAAGAAAACGTGGATCTGGAGCAATTCGTGAATGTCTTGCACAATTAATGTTAGGTATTATTTTTATTTATTGCGGAATAGGCCTGCCTTCGCCTTGAAATACGAAGTTTAGGACTCGATTAACAATTCAGCAATAGTATGGACTATTGCTGAATTGTTAAGATTGATTGATTAAGACACTCAATCAATGAATTTATTTTAATAATTAAAGTTATACAACCTTAGTTTTTGTTTACCCTAAACCTCTTAAGGGGTCATTGTACTCATCATTATCAATAACTTTCACTATGGGACCGAAGCTGAAATCGAAAAAAAAAACTAGCTGTTCCCTACATTTCGACGAGATATACGAACATAAATGTAGGGAACAGCTGATTTTTTTTTCGCGATTTCAGCGTTTGTCCCATAGTGAAAGTTGTTCATAATAATGAGTACAATGACCCCTTAAGAGGTTTAGGGTAAACAAAAACTAAGGTTGTATAATATAGAATTTAATATTACTGTTTAGTTTCGCTTTCATTTGCTTTCCAACGACTTATTTGTATTCTCTGCATATGCAAAATTAATATTTCTGCTCAAATTGTGTTTTATCAAGTGCTATGACTAGCGTGTTGCAATTGTATTGATGAGATTATTATTTTTGAATGAGGCCTGTATTGGTCCCTAATTACGTAATACACGATCAATCAGAATCTGAATCGTTTTGAAACAGATTGCTAAACCATGGCTGCATAAGTTCGGAAAAAAATAAAAACTGCTCAAAAACATACATAACGCAATGAATGTTGTTGAACTGTCAAAATGAAACAGATTAGTCGTAGTAATTACATAGCTGATTAATATTTTAATTCTCGATGCGACTGTAACAAAATGGATTTTACAATCAAAGGCCAGCCGTAGGATGAGCTTTACTTGATCCCAAGTGGATCACCTGAGCTCGTACGAATGTCAAAATTGCCGCTCGGAACTTTGCGTACTGTTTTAATGTCTTTCGTTAGTCTGCACACCTTTTGTTTCAAAGAGGCGGGCGGCGATAGCTACGCCTACAATAGCAGTTCACAAATTGATCAGCTGCACAACCATATCCCATTGCACAATCGCAGGTCTCAAAAGCGGAGAGTGCAGCGTGCCGCTTGCTAGCGCCGTCGCGCCGTCGTTGTCTTGACCGATTTCTTTATCTAGCTAACGCGAACGGACACTCATCTCTTATCTCATTATGATCTCCATATCTACTCGAAACACCACTCAGTTATCTATTTCCAACTACGCGTGCCTGTCGCTGCCTCCGCCGCGAATGATGACACAGTGTTTATGCGTGTTACTCATTTAGATACAATATCTTTCGACATAAAGCCTATTTTCAAACTCTTTGTCTCATATTTATATCGCGCGGGTTGAAGTGTCCGCGGCAAGTATTTTAGGTTATGTGCGTTTCTTAAACTTATAATGAAGGCTTACGACGGAGATTTCAAGGGGTGCGTACTTAACTTGTTACGAAATTCGGATAAATTTAATTTCAATATTTTACGGATCCTAATTTAATTTCACTGTTCACAAGAAATTGCTCTGATAACATTTTCGGTAAAATATTGCGATGTGTTTTCGGCTGAAATATAGTTGAAGTAAAAAAAAAATGTAATGCGATGAAGGAAAATCGATTGTTTAGCAAGGTGTGTGTAAGGTCGCGACATCTGAACACTGACGAATGGTATCACAAGCGGCGCTAATTATACCGTCGCGTATCTAATACAGCGTATGATACATAACGTGACATTAGTGCCAGTTCGGTGTAGTCTGTCAGCGCGGGGCTTAATTTATGAAAGAAATAACAACACTTGCATTTTCCTGTTTTCAAGTTCCTGTCTATCCGAACTGTTTTTATCTTGTATATTATGCTGTCAAGAGTTAGATAAAGTGAGTAGATAAACTAGCGTTTTTGTATTGTCAGGTCCAGCGACTCCATGCTCGACATGATAAACAGCCTGCAATCGGAGAGAATAGATTCGCAGCGCGCGGAGCTCCGCCCCGTGCAGAAGGCACCGGGCAAGGAGCCCGCTCCGGGGACTTCGCTGCCCGGGCTGCGCCCCCAGCACACCACGCGCACCAAGCCCGAAGACGACTTCCTCGAAATGATTGCCCGCGTCCAGGTATCTGTCGTAGTGCGTCATAAAGATATTTCCAATTCGACTTTTATTTATAGCTTTTCGTACCTTAAATCTTAATTCAAAATGTTATTTTTTTATATTTGTGTAAAATACGAGTAGACACAATTATAAATTTCAACGTTTTGTAGGGCTCTCGCCTGGAAGATCAACGCACCGAACTGCCCCGCGCTTACATAGAGCAGCCCAAACCGCGCCCTCAGGTGCAGCAGCCGCCGCGCAACGAACAACAACTGCAAGCGCGCCCGCGCAACGAAGTACAACATCCCCGCAACGATCAGTTGCAGCAGGCGCGCCCGCGCGTCGACCAGCAGCCACGCAACCGCGGTACGGTCCCGGACGAAGAATTCTTTGTGTTTCTGATGCGCGCCCAAGGTGGCAGAATGGAAGATCAACGGGCTGCGGTAAATACAACATTCTGTTTCAACTTCATTTTTATAAAAGCCGGCCATCATGAAATTATTGAATTGTTCCCGTTATTTCAGATCCCGACTAAGGAAAGTCGCCCTTTCAAGCATGATCCCAACGCCAAGAAGTGAATCCTCCGATTGCGCCGGTTGTTTAGGTGTTGTCTCGCTGGCCTCCTGTAACGATACGATGTAGTTGTATTATATTATCAACTTATCGCTAATTGTACATAATATATCTATATTAAGTGCTAGTTTTATTATATTCTGTTTGCGGCCTCATGCTAGCCGGACCTCGAGCTAATAACTAACATTACTTTAAAATTACATATTTGTGATCAAAATTACATATTTAACTATTATAAAAAGCTAATAAATACGGTCTAATATCTTTCTGAAAATGTTACGGCCTCTTTTATTTAATACTACTTGTAAAATTGTTATCATTCTAAACGATATATATTGACTACTCATGCGGTGCTGTCCGTCGGCCGACAGTCAGTGTTGCATACAGTGAGGCTACATTTAAGATATTCGTCCGTTGCTACAAGTGCCTGACATATATTTGTCTTTTTGTTATTTTTAATCTAGGCTTACTTTCTATTATAATCTAATTTACTCATGAATTTAATTAATTATTTTAATCTAAGTGAATCTATGTTGGCTTCGATTTCTAATTTATTTAACTATTTACACTGGAAATCTATAAGCTTTAAGTATTTACCGCTTTGCTCTACTTTTGGCAATAATTTGATTTTAAAATTAACTAAAAGTGTTGTTTTAGTTGTAATTTTAGGTGACGAATTATATTAGTGAATATTAAAGTATCCATTCTTACGAGTCTCGTCAGTATATCTCGTATACACCGTATGGCGCTCCCTTCCTCTGCCCTGCACTTCATAGTGGGAACACTACACTCCATACTTCGTTACCTGATCATCTTGATTGTCATTTTTTTATTTCATCTTTGACTATAAATTATTTCAAGCAAATAATCTTATTATTAAACGTGACAAGTTGATTCAGTAATGTATTTCAATTTAAATCATATTAAAAAAATCAACCAAAAATCATAAATTTTTTGTTAGTTTTATGTTATTTTATATTCATTCCAAATGCATTTATTGTGTTCAATTTATGTAAAGTATTCGTTTTCGAACAATGAATGTGGACTTAAATATTGATCTTCTTATTCTATTAATTGATAGTGATACTAACAGTTTATCGATACGGAACAAGACATTAAACATTAACAACCTATTGACTGGCCGTTACCCTTTAGTTATCTCATGTTCCTTAGTACTGCTTCAAAATCCAAATGAATCCCCAAACCCAGCAATCCTTGTTTTGTATTCAGACAAGCTCTCGATGTTAATAAAGGGTTCATTGTGTACACCAATAATAAATGTTTCGAAATATTATTATTTTTGGCCCAAATTATGTAATTTTTTAAGTTGACTTCTAGCTAGAATTTCGAATTTCAGGATCTCCAAATATTTTTTATTATAATAGACGGTTTGGAATAAAATAAAATTTTAGATAAGTAAAATTATTGTGATTGATATGGCCAATAAACGCCAAACTACACATTGAACTGACATTCTTGTTTTATTTTTTCGCGATGTGATGGTAATAATAATAACAGAAGATACAGAGAGCAACCGTTGTTAGCGCCGGTTCACGTGACTGACGATCCAATAACCGGAGTGCTGTTATTAGTAACTCGCGTGATAACGGTTACTGTAAATATGAGTGTGGCTGACACTGGCATGTGTCCCCCACACACCACCAGGGATTTAATTTTGATATCACAAAAAAAAAACGACATTTGTCGCCAAATAAATATAATACAAGGGTTTATAGGTGGCCGATCTGGGGAACGTCTCCCCGACTGCGACTAATTAGCGACAAAATTTGGACGAAAACAGATCTTCGCTGGGTGCCCTAGCTTTTGAGATTCAATTGGGCCACAGCCCTATAAACCTTTATAACTTTTGAACTAGTAACCGACAAATTTTGATATTTGTCAACAAATTTCGACTAATTATTCTGTGAAAAAATGTTTGTGCTATCTAAATTCAAATCCCTGATGGTGGCCATGCGAGTCACACTAAATATGAATATTATTAACCGTTAAAGGCCTGATAAACAACTAATTAACGTGCTAATTGACGTGCTTGAGGGTCACCCAGGGCTTTACCGGTTAAGCTACTTATGTTCTCATTGCTTGTCTTTTGGCCATTCCTCTTTCAATCGCACTTTTAGCGTGCTGTAGGTTTTCTTCGCTCCAAGCCGCTTTAGCGGTGGCCATATGGCGATTTCTGGGCAAGACTGTAAGTAAAAAAATGTCACCAATGTTTGACACTTGAGCGGTTTAATAACCGCAAACGATCGTTTTGTGTTAAAGCTGAAATTTTAAAACATTCAGACACAAATAATCAAAAAGTGTTTACGTTATCGCTAAATAGTACCTAAAAAAGTAACAACAACAAGAAATAAGTACCTACAACAACTCTAGACTTAGATACCGACAAAAACACGCAGCCGAAAATTAGATCAGTTCAGCCGCAAACAAACGTCGCACTAAACTTCCCTGTGTCGTGAATGCGAGCTGACTGTTTAAAGAAGTTTTTGTGCTGACCGTCATTACCCGTTGAACGCCATTCCCCCTGCTTACCCTACCTATAAGCATAGGTCAGCACTTTTCCGTCACCTTGCACAAATTATAGTGTACCCTGACAGTAGGTACACAATCAGCGTAGGTACATAGTCAGCTGTACTCATTCACGCAATATTATTATAGCAATAGTTACCTACGTGGTTAAATATCCTAACTATCCTAACTAATATTATAAATGCTAAAGTGAGTTTGTTTGTTTGTTACGCTTTCACGCTAAAACGGATAAACGGATTTGGATCAAATTTGGCACATTCATTCGTTCATTCATAGATAGGTAGACCATGACCTGGGTAAGGACATAGGCAAGGGCGTCGCCAGCCGATGGCCCAGGGGGGCAAGTTTAATATGGAGGATGGGAAAAGTATGATTTGTAGGTACAGGCAAGAGTCAAGAACTCTTGCCTGTACCTACAAATCATACTTTAGCACATGAAGCTTTACGCTTTACTTTAAGCTACGGCGCACAATGGGGCTAAGGTTGTCGCTGGTGAATTTTTACCCGACTGCCCCAGAAGAAGGGTAATGTTTTTGACAAATCAGTTTCAACTCGGTAGTCCCGATATGAACTGAGAAAAATAATAATTTCTATTTTCAATGTATTGATTGGAAACGGACCTTCCGGGTCGTTTTTCCCAAAACTATTCAGCCAAACCTAATAGGTATTATAACTGGTCCTACCACCAACATATACAAAATAGGCTTTATAGATAAGTAGTTTGCATTAAAATGCCTTGTATTTGACCAAAAAAACTCTAACGGTGCCCCCTTTGCCCCCCCCTTGGCGACGGCCTTAGACATAGGATACTTTTTATCCCGATATTTGCACGGAATCGAGACTTATGCGGGTGAAACCGCGGGGCGCAGCTAGTATTTTATAAAACATCATCTTTAGCTATTCATGACTTATCATTCAAGCTAACATCCAAGGTGTGTGCGACCCATTCAGCAGTGCATACACGAACAAACATAGACAGACGCGAACAAAGTTTCACTTGTATGAGTTCTATGCTTACGTTGTCTAATGTTGTAAACTGACATTACGAAACGCGCTTCATTTGACGTTTGAAGTAAACTTCATAAACTTCTTTGCTTGTTTGCGTGCATCCATCAGTGCGTGTGTGCAATGCGTACGACAGCTACAAGTGTTTTTTCCATCATTTCGTGTGTCAGTTTTAATTATATAAAATTTTGATTCGTGCTTTTGTATTGGTGATATATAGACCAGCATATTAAAACTCTTTTTTTAACTTTTCTGGAGTTATTGGTGCTACTTTCTCAAAGTTTTAGCCAGTTGTGTAATAATAATCCGACGAACTATTAAGTTCTTGAAGTTTCCATGCTATTTATCAAGGAATGGAAGATTTTCCCAACGAGCCTAAAACTTCACAGTGTGACCAGTGAGTACTTAATTATAATTCTAATGTTTACTTGCCAGCACACTAGACGCCACACACGTACTTGACCATCATGCCAGTATTTATACACACGATTTCAGGAAGTGTTTTTAATTCAGGGATGTTTATATATTTCTGATGAACTCCTAGGAACGAACTTGACGTTAAATAGACTAACTACAATCAGTCTGCCCAATATAGGATGCAATTTAACTTTTAATTGATAGTTGACAACTATTTTGACACTAGTTTACAATAATTAATCCAAATGGTAAGTATGAAATAAGTGTGTTTATCAGCAGTCAATGCTTGTATCTATTTATTTAAATTATAGCCTCAGTGTTGATAGTAACATGTACAGCTGTAGACTTGTGGCACTGTAGACTTGTGGCACTGTAGACTTGTGGCACTGTAGACTTGTGGCACTGCTAGGATTGGGCTATGTTTATGGTATTTTCAAACAGTTGATCCATAAAATTGAAACTTTATCTTCTGTACTTTTAACTGATATTTGCCATAAAGGCAAAATGCTTTCCTGGTCAAAACAATTTAAAAAGAAAAAAACATAAAAGGTCCAGATATTTAGCTTCAACCGATCTATTTTCAATAAATAAAAGCAGAATACATCGGATGGTTGGTAGCCCTATGTATTTTATACTGTTGCTGCATTTCAAGCCGAGCCTTCCGACCTTGTTACATGTACTGTCAAAGGTCTTACAATAACAGTGTTTCTTAGGTTGCCCTTTTACTATTTGACCAAATATACCTTTTTTCTGGTGATGATCAATAAAACTTTTTAAAATTAAAAAACAAATTAATAATATTTTAAACTTTTCAATAAAATTTCTTTCGTTTTGCTTTACGGCATGCAAAAAATTTGAATTAATTAGTATTTATTAAAATAATAGAATAAAAGTTAGGTTAGGTTAGTTTAGTTGTAAAGTTTTATTAATTAAGTTGTATCAAAAATGTATCTGTTTATAAAATACAATAAAATGGTTGGTCTCCATTTTATTAAGCCCCTTTTAATGCTATGCAAGTTATCGAGATAATTGCTTTTAGATTATGATATAGTGAAATATAAGAAAAATGCAGAATATGGTTTCCAGTGAATTGCACTCAGAGGGTCCACTATGCTATATCATATGCACCAAATGAAGATATCTGCTCTGTGTATTCGCACTGGTATTGGTAAGGTGGACCACATTATAGCGTATACTTTACAAAGGGGTGTGAAAAATGAATAGAACTATGTTTATGTACAAACTTTTTATTTGCTGGCTGAACATTAGAAAAATTTACGGAGAACATTCTTGCTGGTGCCAAACTGCCAACCAAACACTCCAAACATTGGCAATGCTAAACTGACCAACGTGTTTGACTTCTTTGAACATAATGACTTATACTTATAAGTTCGTTTGCTTCGGTATTTGTTTCTAATATTTACCTCCATAAGTTTAGTAGTGTTATTTTATTACTGTTATACAGTAATAAAATAACTTTCTTATCGCGTTCCATGAATTTGACTGTAGCCTTATAGTTATTTGCTGCAACATGCAGTATTTCTTTGTGCCGATACCCTACAAACTGCTTTTTCGTGCCTCTAAAAACATTAAAAAAATGAGAGCCCACGTCACCTAAAGACTATCTGCAATCTGGATTTTAATTGCTGTAATTATAAAATACAGTGCTGGTTTGTGGCAAAAAAATAGTCATTATATTAATAATTCAAATTCAATTAAGTAATTTAATTGTATCTAATGTTGAATATTTGCTTTAAAAACATTCCACCATTTTCACAAATATTATACAATGGAATAGTTTTTTTATTTTTTATTTACAATAACATGGTAATATAATGATTTTAATATTAGGATTATGATCTGCTGCATGTCTCGCCATGGATTAGCATACAAATGTTTCACATAAAATAAGTTATAATTATGTAATATATGGTAATTGGGTGCCAACAGCAGGATCATATGAATAAATGCAGATTATTTATTGTCTTTAATGTTTTCATGTTCTTATCAAATGTCTCTATTATCCATGGCGATGTATCGATAAGACGATTGCGTATCACATTGTGGGTGCAAAGTCAATTCAATGAGTTCTACAATGATGAGCTGTCTCTCACTAGTTATTAGCTTACTCCCAACAAGGAGTTATTTGATCAGCTCAATTGCCTAAGTGATTCTGTTTTGAATATTCATTCATTAGGTAGGTACCTACCGCTAGCGCCGGTAAATGGGCCACTCACTAGTGGCCGCGATCAGTCTCGCCCACAGGTGATCGGCACTTTTATGATTAGGTCATCACTGTTGTTCACCCACACATAGGCCTCCTCCTTTTTGTGTCATGCTTCCCTGATCTGTGCGAACGTCAACCAGATGTCCAGGTACTATCCATAATCAGCTTATAATGTTCCCACTGCTGGGACACACGGGCCTCCACTCTGAGAGGGAGTGGACCGTAAACCTCCATGCAGGCCTAGTGCGGATTGGTGAATGTCACATACCTTCGCAGTTTTAGTTCTAGTCTAGGATATGCCGGTTACCTCACGATGTTTTTCTTCACCGTTTTGAGACCAGTGGTGATGAAATAATTTAAAACACAAAGTAAAGTGCCAGCCTGGGTTAGGACCTACTACTCACTCGTAAGTCGCTGCCATTTCCATTGGGCCACCACTGCTCTCTAGGTGTTACCCGTAGGATCAATTAAAAGTGTCTGGCAACTTCCTGTTGTTAGGTAATCCCGTGTCGCCGGCAACTACATAGACGCGGCCACTTGGTCGATGGTCACCGGTCTGGCTAACTAATTGTGCGGACATACCGCTTACAAATGCTTGGCGGTCAACGGTGTTGGATGGAGTGGCTCTAGCTGGCCGAGCGATAGTCCCGCCAGATCAGCGGCGTCACGTCATAGAAAACACTATCATACTTCATGTTTGTCTTCATGGTTGAAATGTTGGAATGAAATTGATTTGCATGTACAAGCACTAGGTTGTTTAGTTGAATGTTTTCCAAGGTGACCCGAAGTTTTGCAACGGTTCCTAAAGGTCAGTAGTAAGTCTTGTTTGGAAGCTATGTGTACATTTATACATAGTTGTTGCTGATACTATTTATAAACAAAAAACTATAATAACACCGATGATCATTATTATGGAAAATTGAAAAATCCTGACAAAATGCCTGATTTTTTAAATATATTTTGTTAGATTCACTTAATATTTTGTTCAATTCACGTAATTTTTTGTTCAATTTACTTAATAAAAGTTGATTCTTAAAACCAAAGATTACATTATGTTTTTAAAGATTTTGATCTTAATTACGTTAATAAAAAAAACTGAAAAATCTAGATTTTATAAAAAAAATCGTAAAAACCTGAGATTCCTGAGATTTCCCTAAATCCGACCGCAACGATTGGGGTCAGCAGCCTAAAAATCCTGAGATCTCAGCATAAATCTTGAGATATGGTATTAATTAAATTGGTTGTACCCTACCCTAGTACAACCAATTTAATTAATTTTAATAGTACTTACTTATCTATAATATCAGTTAAGCTTTTTGAAATACATTTTTTTAAAATTCTAATAATTAATATGTTTATTTCGATTTTTAATTAAGAAGGACACTCGCGGTCACTATTAATGTGTAGACTCTGCCTTTATTAAGTTTATATACAGTATGATTTAGAATCTAAATCAAACATATCATCTAAATTTTAGATTATCATAAGGACCGACAATAGACTGATATCATAAATGGCACGAAATACGCATTATAGGTCAATAATAATAATATCGGCCAAGTGCGTGTCGGACCACGCACAATGAAGGGTTCCGTAGTTGGGATGAATTTATCCCAAGAACAAACTTACGTTGTAGTTGAAAAACGTTACGTTATTGCAACTGCAAATGTAAGTTTGTTGCTTAATATACTCAGCTTCGTCCTCGAGATTAGCATAAACACAATGTAGTAACACGTACGGTGTTGCCTTTGCGTACTGAAAGTAAAAAGCCCTATACCTAAAACTAAAAAAAAAAGCATTTTTTTTTTTTTACATTTTTAGTTGAGGGTAGACAAATTTCATTTGTTCGATACCTAAATAGTTGCCTGGTGCGTACCTCCCGCCCCTGCACTGTTCGAGGAACCAGGGGTAACACAAACTGTTCACCAAGTCGGGGCAATCAAATTTGTTTCGGCATACACTATAAAGAGTCATTGTCTCAAGGAGCGTGCGCCTTGACTGTAATGTAAGGAGACCATATTTTTTGAGAGCGGACTGATAAGACGTTTCTTTTCGAAAACATCTATACTCCATGGCTCGAAGGTACCTACGCTGAACTAATTCTATGATTTCACAATACTTTGCATAAAAGGGATTCCAGATAGGTACTGCGTATTCCAATTGTGGTCTAACTATGGACTTGTACAAGTGCAAGAAAGTGGAGGGTCGATCGAATTCTCTAGATGCTCTCATCACAAAGCCATCATCATCATGGTTTGCTTTATTAACTATACGGTCAACATGACTATCCAGATGAAGTTTAGAGTCCAACTGCACACCAAGATCACGAAGACAAGTAATTTTGTTGATAATACTATTAGCAAGTCGATCATTAAAATTAATAACATTACTAACAAAAGTAACAAGTCAGTCTCCGCCTTAATAAATTATTATATCACCATCACATTATCGATAACATAGAGTATGAATAGTAAGGCTTTCAATACCGGTATTCCAGGATCTCGTAATACCGTGATCGATCACGGATTTTATTTTGGCCTTTTTCAATACCGGTACTGACGCCCCAATACCGTGATTACGGTATTACAAACATTCGATGTGAATGATGTGATCTTCTAATGTTTGTAATACCTTGTCATACCTACTTGTTTTCACCAGCGCAAGCGCCCCGCTGTTATCTTTAGCTGATCACAAGTTGTAGCATCTGATATTATAATCCTTTTCCACTTTTAATATTATAATTGTTTATGTTAACTAATCACGATATCCGTTAGACCTAAAATACAAATATTATATAATAATATTTTAAATACAAATGTTTGTGCAGTTTGGATTAAGGGTATCATCACATTCTGCCAAGTGTGGCGTGCAAATATTAGGTACATTCATTTATTACATTTATTAGAGGTTAGTATTAACATGATCGATTGCATAATTACAAATTAAAATTACAATTTTAGTTATGGCAGTTAATAATCAGGCCTGGTGCATGGAATTCAACTAGCGGTTATAGACGTGTTGTATACATAAAATACCAGTTTCAAGGAACTTTGTCTGCTGTTCTTTCTATCTCGATCGCCTCACCGCTACAATGCTCAAACTCAATGTCTGTAACATTGAGTTTGAGACTAACAGCGAACACGACAACGCTGATCAGACTAATCAAGGAGAAGACGACGCTTTGAATTATGTTGAAACACGAGAATTATGCTCGAAACAGAAAGACCTGACTTTACAAAAACCTCAGAGATAAAGTGAGAGTCCTGCTGTTCGATTGCAAGACAAGATGGAGCAGTATGGCTGACATGGTTGGGCGCTTTTGGAAACTAAAGGATTGTGTATCAAAACTTTTAATCGATCTAAAATTAAACTCCAATTTCTCATTAAATGCCTTCCTGCAAAATGACTAGATTAAGGGCTGATTTTTCAAACATAAGATTACTTTTATCTGAAGAATAAATATGGCAGTTTGACATATTTTCTATACAAAAGCTGTCAAACCGCCATATTAATTCCGCAAATAAAAGTTATCTGATGTTTGAAAAATTTGCCCTAAGTTTAAGTTTGATTACATTCCTAATTCCTAGTCCTACCTAAATAATCAACCAATTACAGAGCCTTGCGTTCAATGTTTTCCAGCAACACACACTTATTTTGTTGAATTCTTCCGTTACTTTCCGTCTGCATATTGAAGCACTCGACCGGCCAACCGGCTAGAATATTGGAAAACTTGTAACTTTATTTATATAGGATAGGCATATTACAGTCAATTGAAAGTTTACATCGGTCCCCTCGCAGCCAGTTGATAGTGCGGGGCGACCATCGCCTGCATCATCCATCGATTGCAATGGTGGAGGATCAAATATATATCTAGATTATTCCAGATGTCAGAATATTTGGAGGCGTGTAGCTGTAAAGGTCAAAAAAAATAACTTGGAATCTATACAGGCAACAGCGATCTCACGCCTACAGATTTCCACACACGAAAAATCTGTACCATATCTGTGTGTGTGGAAATGTGTCCTATATGTATAAATATTTAATAGTTATACCTACTTTCGCCGGTGAACTCTGATTGAAGTCAATAATAATTTAATATCTAAAGCTTTTTTTTTTTGGGTGGGATATTATCAAATATCTTCTCCCGCTCTGGGCGGAGCGGGAGGGCGTGTCAGTCTTTTACTGACTAAAACCCCCCGTGTTCCTACAGTTGCCTGTATGTTGCCAGGGGCCACGGTATCTCTTTCGAACTTTCCCGGGACCCCGTCCGGCATCGGTCCTAGTTGACCCCGTCAGTTGTGCTGACATCTCTTTGAGCGTGGAACACAACACGCCGTCGACCCGGGTGTCCTTATCGGACGGCGAGCTACCCATTGCTCACCGCCCGCAAGCCCGCGCCTACAAGGCCGCGAATCGGCCTGCGATTCCCACGCCCAGGGCGTCTCCTGAGGCGGCTAATGAAACAAAATGAAATTTTATTTATTTGCCAGAATATAGGTACTTACATAATAACATGGTAAAATAATTTTAGCCTCACTATACGGGTGAACCCTCCTATGTTGAAATTTTTCGTCGGTTATGAAAAATAAAATCTGCTGTCCCATACATTTCGACCGCGTAGGTATTGATTGCACTTTTCTATGAAACAGCAGATTATTTTTTTAATAATCGACGAAAAATTTCAACGGAGGTATTTTCAGAATCACATACTGAATCCATAGTAACAGTTTTCGCGTCGATGTCCCCTGCCACTCTATATATTCGACTTATCAGCCGGGCGTTCTGGTATACATGCTTTGATAATTATCGTGAAATTACATCAATGTCATTAATCATACACATCATATTCAAAATAAAAACAGGCTTCATTTTTTTTTTTTTTGTTTACCCTAATTTATTTATTTAATCTATTTAAAAATCTCATGTGGTATGCAGTATATTTACAAATAAAATTAAAATAACATTAAGATTAAAATATACAACTAACACTAAAATATATAAATTATAAACAATAAAGGCTCATTGGGCATCAAAAAATTCGTCGGCGTCGCTGTCAGTGGGAAAAGTGCCCAAAAGGCTGGCAGCATTGCCACGTTGGATGGCAATGCTGATTCTTTGACCTAAAAATTGGCCAGCCCTCTGGTCACGTGAGGAGTCGACCAACCGCTTGGCGATGTCCCGAAATACTCGATGAGCACTCGGACCCCACGGCCCTAGTGTTTCAACCCCAAACGGCTCAAAAATATAGCTACCAATAAGGTTGTTATATTTGCGCCGTTTGAGGTTTTCTGCACCTGCAGCAGCCGCCCCGGCACAGCCCGCCGTGCTAGGAAGATGGGATGGCGCGAGGGTATCGACACAGGTTGCGTCCCACACCAAAGGCCTACCCAACTTCCAAGGCATTATGGTCATTCCGTCTGGCCTCTTCCCATCGTCACGTGCCAAGCCATTGGGTTCTAAAACAGCTGGCACCCCGGCGGTGACAAGAGCCCGACGGATGATGTCATTAATGCTTGCGTCAGCCACTTATATAGTCTTCATTAATATTAATTAGGCACATTAACATTATAAAATATATTAAATTAGTTCATTAGATGCAGTTCTACAATTTATTGATTAGTTTAAATAATAGTTAGGTTAAATAGATTATTTATAAATAATGTCAATAATTATAATTTAAATAAGTGTTCGTAAAGGAGATCATTCATTTTGGGCTAAAATGAAAGTAAAGTAGCCAAACAATAAAAATTATATATTCCGTTTCAAGATGTTATTCTGTTCACTTTTCACTATGGGACAAAATCTGTAGGCCCATTCCCTGGGCTATTATACGATTTTGAAAAATACTGGTTTCAGTATTTTTTTGTTAAAATATTAACTTACCTAATCTAAATAAAGTTATAGATTTGTATGCCAGTAAACAGCTCTAGGATTATTCTCCACGTACCTACAGTATGCGGTATAAAGTTTAATTTTTCAACAGTAGTAGTACCTATTAAGAGGACCACAGGACCTAAACGTGCCTAAACGCAAGTTTTACAATGCCTAAAAGTATATGATCCACTGCAGTAAACAAAATCAGAAAAATATATGATTTTCTTCAGGATATATGCTAGTAAGATACTGTGTTGAAAACATAAAACAGCTAATTTGATACGATAGAAAAAAATCATGAAGACACCTCTAAAAATTTATTTTACCGATTAAAAATCATATTAATTTACATGCAATCATTCTGATTTTTTGTCAGATTATTCTACAAGCTACATATTAGCATAATAGTGTTTTAATTTTCCAGTCCAATCAATAGATTTTTTGTAAATCGCTAACTGCTTCATATTTTGCAATAAATTACCTGCGTCGTGTCATCGCGCTTCTCTTTCATTTAATAATAATAATAATAAAGATACAGAAACCCGCAGGGCAGCTTGTGGCGAGCTGTTGGGCAGTAGCGACCCCACGGACCCTATCTCCCGGGAGAAATCTTGTTCCTCATCTCTGGCTTGCCTTTATTGGCCGGCTGGAGTGAACACTGACGAGGAACAGAGCTCCCACCTCATTCTTGCCTTAATTGGCTGGTTTGAGTGGAGATTCGCAAGAGCAAACGTGCTCGGAGGAAGGAAGTATTCCAGTAAGTGCTCGTAGGGATCTTGACCATCTTCCGGGCTCTGGGATTGTTCTGAAAGCCGTGGAATACCTCTCCACTCCTCAAGCACCTCAGGACATGTTGCCCCCTTGTCGCTACGTCACAATGTGCTAGCGACAGTTTTCGGGGGCCCATTATTGAGTGTGCAAGTCACCCCCTGCCATTTTATCCGTGTATATCTTAACATTGATCAGGCAGGGGACATAGGCCTTCCATAGTTTTAGGTAACCAACCCACTATAGCCACCCAAATCCATAGCCCAATATTTTTTGTTTCTATGTTCTGCAATAGTCCTGCACCAACCGGGGGTTGTCCTTGGGTGCACTTGCAAGTGCATACAGGGATAATCGTCGGTTGGTGCCTCATTCCTCATTCCATTTAAAATTGTCTAAGGGGCCTCTGCGAGTTGGCTTCGGCCCCTCGTACGCCTTCCAAAGGACCGGGACCCTATGGTCCCGAGATTTGTTGACAAATGGAAAAATAATAATAATAATAACCCCACCGCCGTATCTCTACGTTGACGTCGTGGTGGGGCTTGCGCGCTCCAAACTCTGGGTCTGTGCCGGCAGAGTTTACTTTGCCGGAACAGGTCTAGGATGAGGAGCCAGACCAAGAGAGATACAGAAACCCGCAGGGCAGCATGTGGCGAGCTGTTGGGCAGTAGCGACCCCACGGACCCTATCTCCCGGGAGAAATCTTGTTCCTCATCTCTGGCTTGCCTTTATTGGCCGGCTGGAGTGAACACTGACGAGGAACAGAGCTCCCACCTCATTCTTGCCTTAATTGGCCGGCTTGAGTGGAGATTCGCAAGAGCAAACGTGCTCGGAGGAAGGAAGTATTCCAGTAAGTGCTCGTAGGGATCTTGACCATCTTCCGGGCTCTGGGATTGTTCTGAAAGCCGTGGAATACCTCTCCACTCCTCAAGCACCTCAGGACATGTTGTCCCCTTGTCGCTACGTCACTATGTGCTAGCGACAGTTTCCGGGGGCCCATTATTGAGTGTGCAAGTCACCCCCTGCCATTTTATCCGTGTACATTTAAAACATTGATGAGGCAGGGGCCATAGTCCTTCCATAGTTCCAGGTCACCAGTCAACTTTAGCCACCCAAACCCATAGTCCAATATCTATGTTTCCATACCCTGCAATAGTCCTGCACCAACCGGGGGTTGTCCTTGGGTGCACTTGCATAGTACATACAGGGACAATCGTCGGTTAGTGCCTCATTTCATTAAAAACGCTTAACGGGCCTCTGCGGGTTGGCTTCGGCTCCTCGTACGCCTTCCAAAGGTCCGGGACAAGGTCCCGAAAATAGTTAAAAACTAAAAATAATAATTATAATAACCCCACCGCCGTATCTCTACGTTGACGTCGTGGTGGGGCTTGCGCGCTCCAAACTCTAGGTCTGTGCCGGTAGAGTTTACTTTGCCGGAACAGGTCTAGGATGAGGAGTCAGACCAAGAGAGACACAGAAACCCGCAGGGCAGCATGTGGCGAGCTGTTGGGCAGTAGCGACCCCACGGACCCTATCTCCCGGGAGAAATCTTGTTCCTCATCTCTGGCTTGCCTTTATTGGCCGGCTGGAGTGAACACTGACGAGGAACAGAGCTCCCACCTCATTCTTGCCTTAATTGGCCGGCTTGAGTGGAGATTCGCAAGAGCAAACGTGCTCGGAGGAAGGAAATATTTCAGTAAGTGCTCGTAGGGATCTTGACCATCTTCCGGGCTCTGGGATTGTTCTGAAAGCCGTGGAATACCTCTCCACTCCTCAAGCACCTCAGGACGTGTTGCCCCCTTGTCGCTACGTCACTATGTGCTAGCGACAGTTTTCAGGGGCCCATTATTGAGTGTGCAAGTCACCCCCTGCCATTTTATCCGTGTACTTATAAAACATTGATCAGGCAGGGGCCATAGTCCTTCCATAGTTCCAGGTCACCAGTCAACTTAAGCCACCCAAACCCATAGTCCAATATCTTTGTTTCCATATCCTGCAATAGTCCTACACCAACCGGGGGTTGTCCTTGGGTGCACTTGCATAGTGCATACAGGGATAATCGTCGGTTGGTGCCTCATTTCATTAAAAACGTCTAACGGGCCTCTGCGAGTTGGCTTTGGCCCCTCGTACGCCTCCTAAAGGTCCGGGACCCCAGGGTACCGAGAAATGTCAAGAGACATAATAATAATACGTTATTAGATAAAAATAACAAAACTGCACAAATCATAGACATAGCCGTTCCTAATACACACAATCTACAGAATACTATAGCAGAAAAACTCTCAAGATATATAGACCTGAAAATAGAAATCAGCAGAATGTGGCGACTTAGCAATGTCACCATAGTTCCTATAGTCTTGTCAACAACAGGTGTAATACCTAAACAGCTCCACCAGTCTTTAAAAACACTCGATTTACCACCCTACACTTATCAGACTCTTCAGAAAGCTTCAATCTTGAATACCTGCAGGATTGTCAGAAAATTTCTGCAAAATGACAACGATACATCAATCGTCACCTCTCACACGAGTGCAGCAACCACCGCATAAACACAGTCTCATGGACAGACACGCTCACCATCACAAAATCCGAACACACCAACATCTCATCATAATTTAACAAATTTCCAGGGGTAGCACTTGGCTTCGGCCCGTACTACCCCATAAAGCCGGCGCAACGCCGAGATACGTAAAAGTATAAAAAAAAGAATAATAATAATAAATTTTATTTGCCACAAAAACAAAAATACAGATGGGAGCCTAGGTGATTCCTTATGAAATAGGTACTCACATTGTATAAATCTAGTTCTATGTTAAATCTAAACTCAAGTATTATATCCCTGCTTCTTAAACTAGGTAAACCTGTATCTTAAGAGACAGTGATCAGCCATGGGGGTCTTAAACACAGTTAATTAACGATGACAATAAATAGATGTGTGTCGATCGATCCTTTACAATAAATTTTAGAAACAGAAAAGAAGAACAAACCAAAAAAAAAAAAAAAAATTAATACCAATAAGAGCTAAAATAATAGGTCTTTACCTATGAAATTGCCGTTTTGTATGAAAAAATTTAAACGATTTTTTTAAATGTATTTTTTATTTGTATTAATCGAAGTAATCACCCATGCAATCGATGCATCTTTGCCAACGCAGTGGCAGTTTATTGATGCCCTTCTTAAAGAAATCTGCTGGACGGGAGGCAACAAATTCTTCAAAGGCATTTTGTACTGCCTCTCGGGTATTGAATTTTTTTCCCGCCAAGAAGTTATCCAAATTCTGGAAAAAGTAGTAGTCTGCAGGCGCAAGGTCTGGTGAGTAGGGCGGATGACGGAGAGCTTCCAACCCCAGTTCTTGCAACTTGGAGACCGTCTGCTGTGCAGTATGAGGTCGCGCGTTGTCGTGCAGTAGCAGCGGAGACGAGCGATTGACCAATGCTGGTTGGAGATGTGCCAGCTTCTCCATCATTGTGTTCAGTTCTTCACAGTACACATCTGCAGTAATGCTCACCCCGTTTGTTAAGAAGCTGTGATGAATAACACCGGCGCTAGACCACCAAACAGTGACCATCACTTTTCTAGGGGTAAGTTTTCGTTTAGGGCATTGTTTAGGTGCTGAACCAGGATCCAACCAACTTGCTGAGCGCTTGCGGTTATCAAACAGAATCCATTTTTCATCGCAGGTAACAATGCGGTTCAAAATTCCTTCATTTGTGTGTCTGTTGAGCAGTGCAAGGCACGTCTCGACGCGTACTTTGCGCTGGCGATCGTTGAGTTCGTGGGGCACCCATTTGTCAAGCTTTTTTACCTTGCCAATTTGACGCAAATGGACCAATATTGTTTTGACGCTAACGTCGAAAGCTGCTGCTAATTCAGCCGTAGATTGTGTATCATCAGCTTCCACAATCGCCTTTAATTCGTCATTGTCGACCAAAGTCTTCGGACGACCGCGAGGTTCATTTTTCAGGTCGAAATTTCCAGAACGGAAGCGAGCAAACCAATAACAGGTGGTGCGTTGGTTTGTAGTGTTAGCTCCGTAAACGTCGTTGATGTTGCGTGCCGCTTGTGCCGCGTTGCTGCCACAACGGTACTCATATTCCATAATTACTCGAATTTTTAACGTATCCATGATGACGAAAAAGATTGAAATGCGATGAAAATGTAACACTAATCAATAAAAAAATTACTACTGTTGGAAAAAAAAAACATGTTTTTAAAATAAAATAAATTTGAAATTAGAATTCTTAGCCAAACAAACATTATTTTGATTTGAAATGGCCAGTACTGCAGAGCGGCAATTTCATAGGTAAAGACCTAATAATAATAATAAAAACTAACTTATTTAATAATAGTGACGTAATGCAAGTTGATGAAGCGTATGCAGTTGTTATGTATTAATGAAGTGTAAGGTTGTGTCTGCGTGAGTGTGTTGAATGTGTGAAGTTATAAAAATATGTGAATGTGTTGTGAGGGTTATGTTTGTTGAGTAAATGTATATGTATTTTTGCTATGTAAGTGTGAGCGTATTGCATGTAAAGTATAAATGGACATTAGGCTATGAAGGCGAGTAAGGACTCTGTGAAAGCATAGTCCTTCTGTAGAAGCCACTCTGTAACTTTAAATTTTACCATTTGTGTATTTAGGTCTAAGATAAACAGCACTTGATGAATTTTCTGATATAAGTGAGTGCTTAATTATGTAGTATTGGTGTTTAGCAAAACTGGTCTTGTGCTGAGTGCGTGGGAGACGAAGTGTTCGTTTATTTCTATGCAGTCCGACAGTGATCGCGCTTTAGCTGTTGTAAGCCTCTTAAGGCGGGGTTTACTCGAACGCAGTAGGCATTCAGCGCTTACCCCAGCCCCCGTAACGAGTAGCGATTCGAAACAAATTACGAAGCGCGGGTGACCCGCGCGCCAGGCGCACCGCTCATAAGTTCATGAACTCGAGTAGGTAGTAAGTTGGGTCACAAAATAGAGCAATGCAGTAGATCAACTTGTATTAGGTAACTACTACTACTAGTTTCTAGGTTTATTTTGCAGTTTCTGTTCACGGAAAAACAGTAAAAATAACACATGTTTTTAATAATGTAAGTCTGTTGCCTACTAGCAATATTATTACTTAGTTTGATGTAAAGAATGCGTAAATAACGGATATGTGATGGGTCTTTTAACACCATGTATCTTCTTTATAAATACAACAAAGATGAAAAGAGGCAGTCTCCAAGCTGTTGTCAGTTATTTCAAGCTGGTACGGAAGAGAAATGACGACGAATTAAAAACATGCAGTTTAAATTATTCCAATAATTCGGCTATTTCAATGTACTAGCAAAAGAAGCCTGTATATAATAGATAGCAATAGGTTTCCTGAATAAAAATCAATTAAATTCATAACATCACTCTTACCACACGCATCACATAAGTATGAAATAGTAGATTATACAAAAAGTGAAAAAAAAAGGGAATTTAATTCATGGGACTAAGTTAAATCCCGAGAGCAGCGAAGGATTCAAGAGTAGAATCGCTCGCTACGCTCGGGATTCTAGATTTGAATGCTGAGCGGAGCGAGGGATACAAGGACCGAGATTAAAAAAAATCACGAGTTGTGTACTCGTCTTTTTACCATTGACTGCGAGAAAATAAATAGTTGTAAAGTATTTATATTTATCTCGTGTCGTAGTTGTAGTATTTATATGACTGCCTCGTTGGTCTAGCGGTCGCAAGCGCTACTGCTGAGCATGGGGTCCTGGGTTCGATTCCTAGGTCGGGCAAAGTATTATTGGGTTTTTCCAACAGGAATTTCTCAATAGCAGCCCGGAGTCTGGAATTGTGCCCGTTTGATGGCAATAGGCTCACCCCCTATTTCATGGGACTTAAAAACATATCTGGCGAAATGTGGGTTAACTACAGGTACACATCTGCCCTACCCTTCGGGGAAACAAGGCGTTATGTTATTTATATGTATCACATTTTTGGCGGTAAAAATGTTCTACCATAATTGCCGCTTCAGAATGAAATGATTCCGAAGTCAGTGGTATTCAGTGTCTAATTGTCGTAAATTAAATTAAAATTAAAACAGCCACGATAACAGATTGAAAAGAACCTAACTAAAGTTGGCGGAATATCTTTAATTTTTTTAAATTGTGTAGCTTTTAAGGAATAGCCAGCCAGTAGGTACTTTCAGTACGTTTCATTTATTTTTGTACATAGTTTGTATAGTTCGTGCTTGTTCCTTTCATTCATTTTCAAAATGTTTTTATTCTCTTGTGAGTAAAATTGAGTTTTATTCACTGTTATCAATGAATAAAATGCCCTTTTTCGAGTGACAATAGTAAAATAGTATATTATGCAATTAGTGAATAAAGGACGGATTTATATCGAGGGCCATGAATTATTCGCGTCGCTCAGGATTCTAACACTTGAATCACTCGCTACGCTCGTGATTCAAGCGACATGAATCACTCCCTACGGTCTTGATTCATCTGTGACCCTCGCTTTAAATCCGTCCTTTATTCACTAATTGCATAATATACTATTATCTACTCTCATAGCACAGTCCCTTGTGGTACGCCATAGTGATTCGTTAAGTATGGGGACCTATAGGTTACCTGAGTGTTAATCTCTGGATGCATTTTTACAATCTCTGTGCATTGTTTTCGACCCCTTAAATAAATTTCAAACCAATTGTAGGCAGGGCCTCTTATACCGTACTGTTCTAATTTGTTTAATAATTTATCATGGTACATATACCATATCGAATGTTTTGGTCATATCTAGAAATACAGCTATAGGAATTTGTTTTTTGTCTACTGAACTGAGAATTTCTGTTATTAATTTAAAACAGGCCAGTGTAGTGGATTTATTTTTTATAAAACCGTTTTGCTGTTTACTTATTACTTAATTTTTTTCAAAAAAATTCATAAGCGTAGCACACATTACTTTCTCAAATATCTTGGAGAGAATCGATACCAAAGTAATTGGTCTGTATTCCCCGCTTCTGTTTTCGAACTCTTTTTATGTATTGGTTTCACGTCGGAGAATTTTAGAGCATCAGAAAAGGTTCCATTTTCCAAGGACAGATTTATTAAATAGGCTTTATTATAGCAAGTATATTATCTTTTAATATTCGAATTGTAATACCATCATAGCCTGCTGAATTCGTATTTCGTAACTCCATTGTTATTTTATAAATGTCTACATTATCAACTGGTTCAAGTTAGATGGAGTTTGCTAACCTTCTTCCCAATATTGTTTAATTTTTTGGGTGCTCGATGGATTTTGGTTTCGCGATGTTTAAGAAGGAGTTGTTGAAATATATTGCAATGTCATCGCCTTAGTCCAAGATGCATTTTCCATCCGAAATTTCCTTGATTTCATTGGTTGCATTGTTTTGTTTTAGTCGTTCATTTACTATTTTCCATGTGGCTTTACACTTGTTTTTAGCTTTTTCTATAGCATGTTTATTTTTACTGCTTTGAATATTGGCAACACATTTTGTTAATATTTTACTATAATTATGTTGTATTTTAGCTTGTTTTATTTACTTTTGTTTTTGTAATATTCGTTTTGTAATTTTCGCTTAGTTACAAAATACTTTTTCAAGCTCTTCGTAATACATTTTGGGTTTGTCGAGTTTTGGTTCATTTTGACTTTTATCAGTGGGAAACAAAGATTGTAGAAGAGACAAGTATCATCATGGAACAAAGAAAACGCTTTATTTACCTCTGTTTCAGCAAGGATCTCTGAAAAAGACATATTGCTTAGGTAATAATTAAAGTTTTTCAGATTATCCCTACATAGTAGGTCTCTTTTATATACAAACCAAACAACAAGTTTAACTATACAAATCTGAACAGTATGATTTGCTATGCACCTCGAAACATTCACCGGCGGCAGATATGCGCAGGTACTCTTCGAACACTAGCCGAACTAACTCAGGCCTGAGCTCACCAGTCCGCCGTATGGATGACACATACAACAGTAACCTTTGTAAACATAGATATGTTCAATTGCACAATAAGTAAATTTCAAAGCCTCATTCGCCATTCCCTAGGACAGTAAGTAAGTAAGTCAGGTTGTATGTTGATTAAAATATAATTTGCGACCGTAACAAATATGGCTTTACATAATTATAATCATTACAATCAGCAATACAACTCCATAGGTTAGCATAATTGTCAAATGTCATGATTTCATGAAATAGTCATTCAGTAGGATTACATGAACTTAAAGAGTTATATTGATCATTTATATGATTATAATTCTAAAATTAAACATTTGATACGGCCGCGAATCATATTTAGATCAACATAGAACATGATACTGACCTGCAAATTGCAAAAAACCTAAGAAAACTTCACGGTCATAACAATAACCGGTGTCGCGTCGCGCCGTCGCGTCGCGCTGGTCTGCACGAGCCTTTAATATAGTATTATTATTGTATAATTTTGTTATCTTTTTACTTTAACTTTGAACAATTTATTCCAATTTTTTGTTTTTTAATCATTTAATTTTTAATTAAGACTTAATTGGAAATACGTGTGGCAAATACTTAGTATTTGCCACACGTACTGCTATTAATGTTCCTAGCGGTTAGCTCTTTTTTTTCATAAACTTCTATGCCTACTTGTGGACAGCGCTATGGGTTACTTTATAATCAAAATGCTATTTTTATTAAACTTGTTGTTAGTCCTTATAATGTAACTGTAAAAAAATAAAATAAATAAACCAATGTTGTTTAACACTTTTTTTACTTTTGTTTTTATTAACACGTTGCAGGACGGTACTGACTTTTTCAAATTATGCGATATGACAGTAAAATTGCCCATACAAGTTACGACCACTACTATATCCGTACTGCCCTAGAGCAATACTACCTATACTTATGAGAGATTCATGTGATATGACAGTAAAAACGGTTTTCTTTGTTCCTCTATACAAAATTTCGCTGTAATGGCCGTACCTCACTTCAGAAGAGTTTAAAATTGTACGGCGGTGCCCGTACTGTAATTTTTCAACTTAAAAAAATCTACTGCTAATGCAGTGCGTCCCGCAACGTGTTAACAAAGTTTGCCCTGTGTTGTGATCAGGGGCATTTGAGCGCGAAACTTGCCTCTCCCTTCACGTGTTCCGCCACCTCCTTCGCGAGCATTACTACTTCGCAGAAGGAGGTGACGGCCTCCCATGCCCTCTCGCTCCGTACCATAGCCTGGATCAAAGTCGGACGCGAGGGGTCACCGTCGCCAATCGCCAATCCACGAGGATACGGCGGTGCTCCGCCCAAGCAGGGCAGACCTCCTCCGTGTCCTCCAGGCAATCCACACAATGGTGACACCCGGGCGTTTCCTCCCGCCTTATCCGGAACAGGAACCTCCCAAAATAACCGTTTCCGGTGAGGACCTGCGTCAGGCGGAAGGTGAGGACGCCGTGGTACCTCTCTAGCCACTCCTCAAAGAGGGATTTACCGCCGCAATTAATATCTAAAGCCTTGTAGGTGATATTAAGGAACTGGTTTAACATTCCATCTTGGCTAAAAAGTGTAGGATCCCAAAAAAAAAAACCAGTTATTTTCATTCATAAAATAAAACCATTATGTAATATAATTTGAGAAATATTTCCATAAGTACAAGCAGACCAAGCATTATATGATAAGTCCCCTTCAAGAAGAATATTTATGCAAAAAATAAATAAAAAGTAACGATAAGCGATACGATATAAACAGACATGATGAATATTGTTCATTTGTTCGTTCCGCTCAAGGACTTCGCTAAACATTTACCACCTAAAACGTTTTTTTTAACACAGCTTCAGTCGCTATGTGTATGTAGATTGGAACAATCTGAATTATTGTAAGCGCGTCCTATGAATCTAGAACGTTTACCAATTCCATATATTTCCACGTCAGCGTCGGTCGAGTTGTTGACGGCTGCCGCATGTTTGAATAACTCGTATCATATACCGGGAGCAACGTATACGTCATGGCGCCGCTGGCGACCAGTGCCTTGTGGAATGCAGGTCAATTTATTCAGTTTTACGCGCTTTTAGATTTTATGTACCCATTTATAGGCATCACTGCTTCACTCAACGCTCTATGTCTATATCCATAGTCAGTCATGAAAACTATTTCCGTTTGGAAACAATTAATTGGGTGATAATCTAATTGAAACAGCAACAGAATATTGCACCGATTCACCGACCTAGATCTAGACTATTGAAAGTGTCCAATCATCAATATTTGAATCTTGAAAACTAAAAACGCGGGGTCAATATATCCCGGGCCGAAGTCACACGGGAAAATCTGGGCGGAAAAACGCGGAGAAATTCGCACGCGTATTTTCGCCGGTCAAGCCAGCAAATAACGTCGAAAGTTCTCGAAAAATGCAAAACGAGCTAGCCCCACGAGTGGTTACGGCTGTTTTGTTCGCACTTACACGTACGAGGGCCCTGTTGTTACTATTCACTTCAAACGCTCTCGTTAAACTTGGCGGGGCATGTTAACGAGTTTAATCGCCCGTTAACGAGCGATGCGGATCGCATGCCGGCTGCAGGATTAACCCCACTCATAGCAAGGAAATCACTCGCGGATACAATCAGGTAATAAAACGACATAACCGAGTTCTAATTTAATTAGTCTTTATTGTCATGTTTCTGAGATTCGTAACTATCAGTAGGTACTTACATACTTAGGTCCGATCACATCAGTTACAGAAAAACGTTATCTTTTTATGCCGGTGGTGGACGTATCATACTATTACGCTGGTATCTTTGTCCTAAAGTCCTAATACTCTTAACTGCAACTTGTATTTCTGTCCGCCCCGTCCTCCATGTCGCACGACCCCTACTAGCTTGCACACTGTTGGAATCCTGTATGTATATTGTATAGGTACCAAAATATTTGCTTATTGCATTCTGATTGTCCCTTGGTATTTAGTAAGAATCTATTTATTGTTGGCTTATCGATGTAGATTACATGCAGATAGGTAGGGTACAGAATATTATACTCCCCACATAAACATTCTGGTGAGTCACATAAACACTTAAGTTACCATAAATCGTAAGTTATTGTAATGTAACCACAAATTATGGATATTCTGGAACATAGCATGCTTGCTTACCATGGCACATTCGTAAAAGATTCCTGTTTGCATACATTAGTAGGTGTTGTTGTGAACGATAGTCTGCGGGACGCAGACGGCTCCCGCTGGACCAACTCGACGTTACACAGTTTTGGTCATTTATGAGAAAAATAAAGAAGAAAGCTTGTAAGTGCATTGATTGTTAAATGAAATTAACCAGAACTTTTACTTAACTCCTTTATTTACTATGTTTATCAGTAGATTAGGAACGTCTTGCAAAAAATATATAATAAAGTTTACTTAAAGAAAAAAAAAACACTAGCTTTTGGCACATAGCATTAATTTAATAAATTATACGTGTTTTCGACATATATAATTTCATGAGTTTTACATTACAGTTAAGGTTTTTAAAACAAGAAAAGCTTTAACTTACAAATAATTAAAATAGGTATATTCTTCGGATCTATTTATCTTGCAGAACTAACTAAAGCTAGCGGAAGAAACACCGTTTTCATATTTATTTTATACGTGATCACTGACATTCTAGAAGGTAATTCAATTCAAAATATTTTATTTCACGTAAACCTACATGGGCACTTATGAAACGGCAGAAGCTGTTCCTATTGGTCGTTTCCTATGGAGAAGAGCCGGCCAGAAACTCCACGGTTACTCTTTTAAAAATAATTGGCCTTTACTATAATATCAAATAGGTAAAAAAAATGGTCAATAAATCTACAGTCCACTAAGCCTACAGCGTTCAAACATTCACAAAATAGAAAAGAATCTATCTATAACATAAATAAATTGATAAAAATATAAACCTATTTTAAAACTAAATTAAAATACCTAACTGAAAATCTCAGCTACCCCCACTAATTTATATTATAATAAACTGATTTTATGGAAAATAACTGTTTAAGTTTTTAATAAATTATTGTAAGCAAATTATAGTTATAATTTTTGATGCCCTTCTTGTTCTAATCAATTTATACTATTTATTTCTGTTAAAAAAAAAATTCTATTTCGAACAAACTTGGTTCTGGTTTCCAGTTATTTAATTTACACGTTGTTTTTGTACACCATAGCCGTCTGGCCTACACAGCACACTAATCCTATTTCACTCTGTCACAGACTCTCACTCTGTATGCAGCTCCTCATCTCTCCTACGCGTTGCCAGGTCGCGCCGGTTCCATGCTCCCAGCACAATGTTCTGTTATGTCGCAGTCCCGATGACGGTTACTGATACCGGATATCTGTTCATCAAAGTGTGTCAAGTATTACTAATAATATGCAGTTTGGTTCCTTGTTTATTGTGGTATCTGATAGGACTCTGCACCTCCGAATTATTTGTTGGTATGGGAGTATTGGATTCTGTTCGGTCTTTTAATTTTTATTTCGGTTGAATACCATTAATTTCATTTTCAAAAAACGTGCTGGTTTTTTTTTCTCAAACACGAATAGATTTCTAGACTACTTATTTTTGCAGTATTATCAGTGGCGAGTTTTTACGAACGATTTTTATTGTTTGTTCATTTGTTTCTTGTGAACTAGAAGACCCTATTTGTGGTTGATTTCCTTTTAAATTCGTTATAAATACATACTTTTTAGATGTTCAATTATAGCAACAGAGGGGTGGCACGCGCAACTGTACTAACATACAATAGGAAGTAATCGGATCAGTAAATCGCGAAGGTGCCACACATATTTCAGATAATATATAAACACCAATATTTATGATCTCAATGGTTCATATGTTTTTATAATGTATGTCATTTATTATAAACATATGAACCATTATATATTACCTATATATTGTCGGCGTAATAAATATTCATACACTGCCACATTTCAGCTTTAAGTGTAACAAGCCTGTGACATGCAGACGCACATACGGATAGCGAACCTATACGGTTTCTTGTTTGACCTCAGAAACCAAAAAGTGCTCAAGGCTATGTGGCCTCGACATTGTTTTGCTAGTAAGAGACGGCGGTAGGACACGCTGCAACTGAACTGACGTAACACCACAATTAAGTCACAGTAAGGAACTGGTCAGTAAAATATTTGTTCCGCAAGTACTGGACGCAGATTTTTCCCCTCATAAACTTTGAAAGCTGCTCCAAGTTTTAGTAAATTTTATTAATTTTCACTACTCGGATTATTTTTGTCCCTTCTGCTACGGTTTATAGCTTTGAATAATTAAGTATATTTTATTTATATAATTATCCTTTATTGCTTTATTACTTTTTTTTTTAATGTCCGACGTGTATCATCGTTGGACGGCGAGGTCGCCAGCTACTGAGTGGGGGTTTGTTGCAGGTGACTGCGGCGCTAGCAGCCGCGGGGGCGGCGCGTGCTCATGACGCGCTACCGACACATCAGGTACATCTGCCCAGTGCCGTCCTTTCTCTAAGGCTGCGTCATAGACTGCCGCTTGGAGAATCGACGACCTGCCATTCACACTTTCTCTGTTTTGTGTACGTTTCAGAATGTAGACGTCTGTTCTTTACGTTACTTATTTCCATTAATTACTCGTAGATAACTTTGTTTTGAATGCGGATTAGGAAGTAAAAACTTATAAAAAATTAAAATTCAAGACTCAATTTAGCTCAAAAACCGGATAAAAACGTCTGCAGATATTTATACTAGTAGTTCTACGAACAGTACACCTCGCGACCAGAAACTTTCAACGCAACGATTAATATACCAGTAAAGTTATTTAAAACGGTATATTTACCATGTTTTGAAAAACAAAAAACATGGTAAATATCCCGTTTTAAATGTCTTTAGTAGTGAAAATAAATATGTCACTTTAAAATCCTATTAATATACCTATCCGACTCAAAACCCGCACAAGGATAGGTCAATATCCAAATGTTCGAAATTAATTCCGTTCGTCGTGTCATACACGGCAGTCGTCGCAGCCGTGCCGAAACATTGTTGCTTTGGGTAGTCAAAGCAGTTAGAAATTTATTAAAGGTACCGCGCGTAGCGTAAAATGTATAGCAAGTGGCAAGACGTCAACTAACCAGCTACTACACGATACTTTACTTTCGAAGCTACTTAACACCTAACTAAACTCGACGGAACCTAATCACCCAACCATTCGACGAGCGATAACGACACCGCGATCTAGCGGTGCACAGTAGAGCCATCAAGTGACCTTATTTTCAAACTAACATTATTATGGTTTTATAGCCTCGATTTAGAGAATTCTGAAAATTATGTAACTTATCTCGTACCTATATTAATTGTTGCAAAAAAGTTTCTGCTTGCGAGATCCACAAACATAAATATAGAGTAGCGAAGGCTGCTATTCGCAGAGCTCCTCGTTTTTTAATAGCGAAGGTCACGCGGGAGGTGCTCAAATTTACATTCTCGCTAGTAATGCCGAACTAAATAATTTCGACGAATACATAATACTTTTCATTTTCATTAAGATACCTCTTATTAAGTCAAATACCCAAGCAGTCTTTCATTGACTGATTTTTGTTCTATCACCGTATAGGTATTCGTTATTTGTACGTAAAAACTGCCCAAATATGTGGGCGGCTTATCAGTAATCCGCTTAAAAACGAACGTGTGTGTTTGTGAGTGAGGCTCGCATGTTGTTAGTTTTGTACGAACTCTCACCAATGTTTACGTCGAGTTACTTAATTAACATCGATTTTTGTATAGTTATACGGGCGAATACGTGCCTATGCGCTATATGCGAATATAGCGCCTGTATTCCCGGTATAGGCAGATACTTATAGGTAATCAACTTTTCGACACCAACTCTATAGGTCCCATGTAAAAAAGAGTTATGAATCCTGACTACGGCCTGTTACCCCTGTTCCTGGCGTACTGAGAATTTCCTACTTGAAAAACTCCAGGACCCTATGTTTAGCACTCGTGAGTAGTCGTGACCATTAGTTAACGAGGCGGTCAAGACAATCCAATGCAGAGTACGGACAAAACGGTAACATAACGGTCACGCTTACTACATGCAATGCTAATAAATATTACCACAAAAAATCGGGTAAGGTCTAGCGAAAGACCTAATTGATTTAAAATATTATTGTCTCGTGTCTTTTCACCGGGGGTAAACAGAAAGTGTAAAACTCCGCAACTCCTGATCAAGTAGTTAAGTAACATTAAGACACAAATAGATACTAAAAATAAAGTGAAGATAAAAATAGTGTAGTAGTTGTATAGACGTATGGGACAGATACGTGGGTGGTAAGTTGTGTAAGTATTATTGATAATTACCTGGTTGTATCCATTTATCTACGTAACTCAATGGACTAATTTTAGTGCAAAGCCCACCTCTGTTTAAAATCCTTTGGCGCCTCTTACAACGTCCATATTGGGTGCAGGGGAGCACCCATGAGCATAGACATCAAAACTGATCAGTCAATCGGGATCGACCGATCAGTCGGCGTGCGGCAGGACGTCTACAACTACTTTCGTTATTACGTTAGTTGCGTTATAACCTTTAAAGCGAGGTGCTCAAGTTTTCGAGCCGTCTTTCGGTCGACCTTGCATCGTGGGTATTCTTAATTCTAACCCTTTTCTGCGTGAGTCATCAAAGTAACTCCTATTTCTGTACGAATGGTCAAAATAAAACTTTCGGTTGGTTTCGCATTCTTTTGCACAAATTCCCTACTTTCCGTCAGACACTAATACGACGTCTGTTGGTCGATGATGCACTTAAAAAAAACCGTGTACTACTATAAAACTACATTAAAAAAAAATGTTGTAGCATATTTTAGATAGTAGAAACTATAAACTTAATTAACGCCCAATGGGCAAGAGTCTGAGCACACACGAGGTTTTTTAAAAGTCGGCGCCCATGATCGACGTCTAGCAGAACAAAGGACTTTGTTCTTACGGACCTGTACTAATGTGTGCTACATGATTCTGCGCATTCCTTGAAAATATTGATTCGATGACACAGAATCTAGGATACTAGGCCATCCCGATCTAGGTCATGTGCCATGCCAGCCCAATTTCGTCATTTCATTATAAGGAACATCTTCCACGTCATTTATAAAAAGTTAATATTACGTGGATAAACATCCACGTAATATCTATATATATTATCATTCTTCAAAAATGTGTTAACATTCAATAACGGTGTCTTTCTAAATACAAATATCTTTTCTTTTTTTTTTCGCACGTTCGCGAACATGACGCGTGGGTCAGCATAACCATCCAGCTCAACCATTTTGTAGGTAATCGAATGATCCAACACATTCGCCATTATAAGCGAGACATTTAAGTGAGCATGACATACTCTCAATTGCCATGCTCTTTAAAGTCAACATAAAACGGCTCCATGATACTCACGTTTACAAAAATTAAAAAAATGCTTCTAAATTATACAAAACTATAGTTTGCAATGTATTTTAGAGATTATTACCAAATTTTGCTGTCAAATAGAAAGAAAATCATTATTATCTATTGGAGTATTAAACAATTAAAACTTGGTTACTAAAATAAAATAAAAAAAGTGGCTCGCGTGGATCCTCGTTCCATACGAAAGGTTAAAGGATGTTTATGCATAAGGCAAGGGCCTCGATATTTGAGTGACTATTATTTGGGGGATCCATACATTCCGTCAGCCGTAATATCAGTGTTCACTAGGGTGTCCCGTCAATGTATGAGTTTTTTATTTTTTTTAAATTTGCGTAATTTTACACAGATTACGCAAAAGGTAGAAAGACTAGAATTGCGTATCATCTTGAGGGCTCCACCGCACTTTGAAGTTTTGTATACCTATTTTACGTTTTTACAGACGTAAACCGTATGCCATTATTGAAATTAGTGACAAAAAGCACAAAAAATAAATAAAACTTAGCTTATAAATAATCAATGACAAAAACTTAGAATTTTAACTTATTTCTGTGTACAAAATTTGGCATTTCTGCTCGAGATTGCAACCTGGTTCTAATAAAGCCATCTCTAGAAGTAGCGTCAGTTACACTTTGTTGGACTTTCTGTTGCTTGCTGAGACACATCACACACACAATTTTAACACATCTTTCCACAGATTGTGTTTGACAAGGAAAGTCATAGTAAGAGAAAATAAATTATTTGAATTTGAGAGTCTTGTCTTTTCGTCCATCTAAGTCAATGCTTTTTATAACATATCTCCAATATCTTTTGAAGCTTCTGTTCGGGCTTTAGATACATCACTGTGGGTCTTGTTTTTATCAATAACCAGAGTTAAATCTTCGGTAGAAACCAAGTCGATGTCAGCCAACAGCAGCAGCAGATCGCGTCGATAAGCCGTATCTATCACAGACTTTAGTAACTGTTGGTAATAGCAATGTATTCCGATTCGCCGTTAAAGTCGCTGGTGTCGATGTGCGTGTTTGTCGGGGATGCCTCTGTTATCAGATACGTTTCTGGGGAAGATTCATGCACAGAATCTTTATCACAATTTGCTGAGGGAGAATCGGTTTCTTGAGTAAAACACGACTTTTTTGCAGCCCTTATTGAGTCTTCAACTGTTTCAAACGGCTAGATTAATAAAACTAAGGCAGAGAAACTGCTTCAGTGTTATTAATCTAGCCGTTTCGTTCTTATAACAGCGCTTATAAACATTTTCCTATCATTCTTTGATTCAACAAAAACCTTCTCTCATTGATGTGAACTTTTTGGGTGTTAAGCTTTGTGCAGACCAGCGCGACGCGACAGCGCGACGCGACACCGGTTATTGTTATACCGTGAAGTTTTCTTAGAAATTGTATTGTTCTTGTCGCGTCGCGCCGTCGCGTCGCGCTGATCTGCACGGGCCTTTAAACACGAACAAGATTCAAATGAAATGCATTTTTTTTTAATTCTTTTTTTAATTTTTTTTTATTTATTGTATTTAACTTACACGCAGTTCTTTACCAAACAAGTAACAAAATAAAATAAACTAACAGAAGACTTGACAGATTTAACAGCAGCAACGTCGAATAGCTTCTCAGCTGACTCTAAAAACATTTCAGTTTGTTTTCAAAACTATAATTTCGTTGGCTTTTGGGGTATCTTTTCAAATTGATGTACTTTTCAAAACAGGATTTCAGTAATTCAAAACCTTGTTCCTTAGTTAAGATTGGAATCCTAGCTTTGTCCAAATATCGTTGATTTCTTCATAAACAATTGCATATTATATCTAAATTGGATGGATCCTTTCTATTATGCTTCAATTTCAGTTCGTTCTTAACAAATAAAATACCTTTTAATGAAGTCCCATAAATAATTGATACGTGCCGATCGTCAAGTTGATATGGTCCCAATAAAGTACTTGCGAGTAGTCTCTCTACACCTTAAACTCATTATTTAAAAATCACAAAATACATAACTTAAAGTTAAAGTATAAATAAAAATTGCTTTCACTACGAAGAAAACACTCGCGAGTCAAGTTAAGAAAATCCTCGAAAATTCCTTGAGGGAATTTGCAGGTTGATTCGAAGACGTTGGTAATATGCTGTTACATCAAATCGAAACGTAGTGTATGTATTACACCTAAATAGAACAAAAAGTAAATATTTTTTTATATTTAGTTCAGGATCCGAAATTAAGCATAGCTAAATATAAGAATAAAAATTTTAAATTTTCGAAACTGAAGGTCTGTAGAACCCTAAAGATAAGGGTTAATTAATTTTTTTAAATTATTTTGGTAATCTGTGATCAATTACGCAAATTTTAGGAGGTCTTGCGTTAAGGAAAACAGAAAAAAAATATTTCGGGACACCCTAGTGTTCACGGCCTTCCTTTATCACTTTAGCACCTACAACAAGTCCATCCAACTTATGTCTACCTCGTTTCTTGAAGCCTCTATACATTCTTAAAACACAGACAGTTTATTCAAGCACTTTTGCTTAGCACAAGACCGATAGTGTGTAGTCTGATATCGAGTACGGTAATACCTAACCTACAGTATACCTAAAATAAGTAAGTTTAATTAAATGCTTTAGCATGAGCTGAAGATGTTTGTAGCTATTTATAGAGCTTAACAGAAGCGAAACCGAATTAACCCTTCTACGTCCTACGAGACCTAATCCATCACAACGTAATAAATCCATAATATCTTGATGTCCGGTGGTTAACTGTAATAAAAGCCCTCTAGAAAAAACAGTAACCTTGTAATATTTTATAAATAAATTTGTATCGGTTTGATTTAGTTGAACAAGTTTTCCAAAATTCTTTTATTGGTAAAATAACTCACTACCTTTCGATATTATTTTCTATGAAACGTAAGTCAGATCTTTTACACAGAATAAGAACGTAAAAGCAAACGATTTTAATATTATTTCGTAAATGTGGGTCTTCGTGTGTTATGGGGCAACATTATTCTGCACACTCGTAGGTGTTGAATTATGTCTCACGCTGACTTTTTGTCCTGACAACAAGCTACAGAACGAGCTCTGTCGCTCCACTCTCTTTAATTCAAGATTGGAGTTACAAATGTGTATCGCACAAAAGTTTTCCTGTATTGTGTGTATTGTCTTGTCTAATTTTGCGCAGTAAAATTACATTTCCAGACTATTTGTAGTTTTTCAGCTCCGAATGGCATTGCTCTTATGACTGATGTCTGATGACCGAATATTGATTTCTCAGCGTGGAGGTGGTCGTGTGTGCGTGTGGATGCTCCTAGTTACTCGTTCTGTAGCTGCATTTTATTTATATTATCTTAATTTATTTAGGGTTAGTCATATGGTCATCATCTCGCCTCATAATATGTCCGTAACAGCGTTAGCGGTTTTCACTAAGTTTCTCGTGTATTTATTTCCAGGTTGTATAGTAGAGGGCTCAGTCAGTCAGATATGCCAACATGGAGGGTCATAGCAGAACTACATGTAAAATACTCCTCGTCGATACATCAATGTACAATTCCAAAAAAAAATATAAGTCAAGCTACTTTGTCAAGTACACTCTACAGCCCAGTTCTTACAAGTTTTGAACTTTATTTGTACGCAATACTAGAGTGACGTAGAATTGAGATTCGAGATGTTCTGGAGAAGTTACTTTGTATGGCGCTGGCAGGTAATATTACATTTGAAGCTCGACGTTGAGTGTTACTGTTGTCACCTTTTATCACATCACTGCTCTAAATTCAGTTTCTTCGATCCGAGTTAATAAACCATTTTTTGTTTTGTTTCTGATATTCAGAGCTTTCAATTTTCTTTGTTACGTATGGTAAGCTGGACGATAAAATTGATAATTTTTATAATTTTAAACTGCGATATGTTTTGCGTTGTGGGAAACAATGATAGCGAAGTCGTAGTCAGCGGGGGACGGCCTGCGGGTGACAGGACGATAATATGTGAAATCTGTATCAAGTGCGTACGCTACTTGTTCGGTGCTGCCTACTACGAGTCTCATGGCGATGAAGTCAGAGTATAACTAGATTTCAGCCTTAAACATCTCACTTTCAGACATTCAGCCTGGGCCGACCACATTTCATAAAATAATCTAGGTAATATGAGCTTTGCTGCTGTCCAGCCGAGCGAGCGATTACTTAGCAAAATCATAATTCCAAATGCGTTTATCTTTCAAATTCGATTCATCAATATTTATTTTGAAAATCAGTTATATCAAATTTTATTTTTATTTTTTATTCATGTGTTCTAATCTATTTACAGGTCGGTGTTTCCTATCCGACTACCCTGGGTAGAAATACGGAAATAAACTCCGGGAACAGAATATAGTACATTACTGTCGCGGCCTGGAACAAAGGCTTGGTGGATGATCGTGAAAATGTGGGCCGAGGCGAAACCTAGGCACTCACACGTGAGTTCATCAATGAGTGGTTGTGGTCAAGGCTTGTATACTAAATTAATTATAAATTCCAGGACGAACAACCATAATTATTCACGCGCCAATATGTTCATTCGTTTCTTCTTCACTATAAACAGCTCTATTTGCAAACCAAATCAAAATTTTAATAAAATCTTGGATAAGTTACCTCCTTGGTTGCCATGTGTTGAAGTAAACAATTCGTTCTATTCGGCCGCTAAACACGACAGATATGGATTTTCATACAAACATTGCCGGCCGGGCGCTCGCATATGTATTTGGCCAGTACAGCCATTTATCTCCAAGAAGGTTGTCAAAATAATGCTCGAATTTCCAAGAATGTTTGGAAAAACATATTTTTATTTAAAAATTTATTTCCGTATTTCTACCCAGGGTAGTCGGATAGGAAACACCGACCTGTAAATAGATTAGAACACATGAATAAAAAATAAACAAGGACTAAAGTTTTCGCCCCCTGAGCCTAATTAATGCAAAAAACACGTCGCGTCCTTACCTATTTCGGTACAAAATGCCAAAATCTTATTGCTGCAGAGGACACCTACATAGTAACTACTCGAAAATAAGTCGCACTTAATACATTCCTAAAGCCCGTAGTAGGAATTTAGGAAACTATCGACATTGGGGGTCCTGGCTGCGTGCGGGCAGTCCTCGCAGGGTGTCGGGGAGGGGGGTGGGGGCGGTGTCACCCGCAGACGCAACAGGTATTTTGTTTTTGTTGTCTGTTGAGTTACCTACGCAAAATTGTAAACAATCTGTGTCATTTTGTGCTTACTTAATGGAACGTGATCCATGCTTATTTGCATCTGTCCTGTCGTTTGTGCTAAGTTAGTAGGTTAATATGCTCTATCTTTAGGTATTTTTACCTAATTTTGTGGTATACCTAGATACTAGACAATCAATCACATTTATCGGAAAAGTCGTCATCACCTACCTAGATGCTCTTCTATCGGCTTCCAGTCCAGTCTACTCGCGCGCGGCAGTACCAGTTTATATTAGTTAAGAAAAATTGACACTGTTTTTATAGTGCAAACTAGTTAAATTATGAGATGTTTGGATAGGATTTGCCGAGTTATTTGCCTGACTGTTGCTCAAACATTGACTAGCACCGGATGTTCAACTACGTAGGATCGCTCGGCGCGGCGGCGCTGCGGTGTACCTCTTGCCAAGTTGTTTCAACTTCTGTAACAAGTAATTAGGCCGGTATTATACGTAAACATCGAAGATATTGCGTTAATAGTTGTGCTTTTGTTTAAGAACCTCTGGCCGTTTTTACGTTTGATGTTATTACTCTGCCTATAGTATGTATGTATAAATATTCATTATAAACTTTTGTAAGCTTTCAATTAAATGATTTTGAACTTCAAATAATACCTACTGTTTGTTTACTATCTAAAATACAATTTAAGTTTCTACAGTCAGCTATTTTCGCGCTTCGTAGCAGTCGCGTAGGCTGGCGTAGCAGCTGTGTAGGTTAACGTTGAAGCGACGTAGACGCTTCGTAGCAGCTACGTAGGCCAGCCTAGAAGCGGCGTAGACCCCTGGGGCTGCGGTCCCGACATAGATAGCGATCGCTTTAGGGACCCCATTAGGACTTTGCGGCCGAATTCGGTCGTAAAGCAATCGCTATCTATTTTGATAATGCAGACCCTGTCAAACTACAGCCCCGTCAAAAATTCCTAATTCGAAATTTTGAATTTTTGAATATCTCCAGGGGTTGTAGATGCCGCGCGAACACAAAAGTTTCTATAGAATAATTTTATAACAAAATGGATTTCCACAGAATAACGTAGTGATCATTTTCGATATGTAATTCATTTGTCGTCACACGTGTAAATGGATAATGATAATAATTTAATTTAACGAATCAATGTCAATTTTAGTATATTTTTGTTATATTTTTCTTCGTCTTTAAGGGTGACCTGACATGACCTGAAATGATTGTTCTTATTTATTTAATGTGTCTAGAGAAGTAGAGAACAGGAGACTATGCTTTTGCATTGTAAAAAAAAAATATTACACACAGCCAAGTTCAAGCCAAGCCAAGTTCATGGTAGGTACATTAAAAAAAATACAAATCAATATCGATGACGCTCGTAGTTTGCTCGTATAAAAGAATCACAGATGATGAGTGTTAATATGCAGTTCAACACGATACAATTTATATTCAAACCGTTTATCTGCCGCAGCCATCTGGTTAAATTTGCCAGAAAATTGGACGCCTAGGCCGTTCATTAAACGCATCATTAATCCAATAGGATGCCTAGGCCGATAGTTAATTGAACTAGAATCATTCAACGTCTAACAACTTGGCGTATTGAAAATCAGCCCTTTGAAGATGACCATAGATAAGAAAGAAGGAGATATGACCGGTAGTTGAAAATGTATTGAAACCCAATGTCTGCACTAGATCCCCTCTACCTTACCACAACTACACATGCAGATCAGTAAACTCAATAAAAACGAGGTCGCGCTCACACTTGCAATTTATAAATCAGAACGTACCTACTACACAAGCAATTATAATCTTTATCCCATCAAACACAACATGCATTTACCATGCACCGTACGACTCACTCACACGAAAACATCGTTCGCTATCGTTGTGTTGTGCAAAAGCCATTTATTTTACATATACGCTAGATTCAAATTCAAATTCAAATTCAAATTTATTTATTTGCAAAAACACGTGTAGATAATTTACATTGTATGCTCATTATAGGTGTTAAGATATATCTTTGCCTCAACATGTTTGACCATGGCTGGTGTACAAATTAGGTCGAAAGACCATAAGATTTCATCACAATTAAAATACAAAGAATAATAATACAAATAAATCAACAATTAAAATCAAAATAAAAAAAATAAATAAAATTGGTAAATAGTCAAGCGATTCAAAATTAATAGAATAATATAAATTAATAATATAATATAAATAATATAATATAAATAATATAAAAATTAATAGAATAATATAAATTAATAAAATAAATTAATAGAGATTGACTAAATCGGAAAGTGATCGATTCTCCCATTTATTATTGTAAGTATTAAAATCTTTGGGAGCTCCTGAAAAAATAATAAATAAAAACGATATACATATAATAAGATGATATTAATAAAAATACGTAGCTAAAAAAAACAATATTGAGTAAATCAAAAAATTTCGACATAATGAGAAAATCTAAATGAGTATAAAACAAGATTTCACATTGGTCTTCCAATCAGACAAATGTTGACAAATTGAAGAATAAACTTTAATAGTAATATAAATTCATACGACAATCGATATTGTTGTCTGACTACGTCTACGTTAGTGGATCTGCACAAGTACATACATCACTAGCTCGTCGCCAGAAACAGCGGCCGTACTGCGCGATGCATCCGAAGGCTACAATATCGTTTTGTTATTTTTACATTGTTTGTCCAGTCACTTAGCAACATGTTTAGCTAGTGGTTAACGAGCAATGCATTTCGTGCAAAAATATTACAGTCGCTGTGATATATGAAAACATAAAAAAACGTAGTAAAGGTAAAAAATATTTTACGATTTGTTGTTTTTCATGATTTTCAACTCAAATATAGTAAACTATTTGTGCTGATATATGATAAGTGGTTCTTTGATTTATAAAGTTTCTAGTTTGGTTTAGATTTTTACAAAAACTACTGAATAACACGGTATTCTTAAAACATTTAAGAGTACCGTGTTGTTCAGTAGTTTTCGTCACGATCGCGTTCGAAAGCGCAATAGTTAGCGGTGACGGCCATTTGCCTGAGACATGAGCATTGTGAGCACGTGGCGCGGACACAGACACGACCGCATGCCACTTCTCCTGTTATTTATATTCCTATGAAGATGACTGACCAAGACTCGGCCAAGTGATTCAAATGGTGAAAAAATTCGCTCGCTTGGCTCGCGCGCGGTTGTTCACAGTTCTAACCCAACCTCACCTATTTCACCCAGTTTAACTAAATGACTACATGACATTCAGCCATTTAAACGTTGCACTCAATTACTTGGCTAGATGTCCTTCAGCTATTTAATCGGGAAGCCGGCGTTTAATGAACGGCCTAGGCCTAGGTCCAATTAACTGGCTAATTTAACAAGATGGCCGCGATATATCGAATCCTCACAGCATGCAGCGGTGGAAAATGTTACGAGAGTAAATCTGTCGATGAAAACAAACGTCGAATAAATAATACAATTCTGTTGGAAACAGACGACGCAATGCTCCGGGAGCCGGTGTCTAGTGTCGGTGTCGAGTGTTCGCCGAGATTGCGTCGGTGTCGGACACTCGGTGTCGCAGTGATTAGTACCGGTGTCTAGTGACACTGACCGTTCGCGCCGATGATGTGATATTTTCCGCGATTTGGATTGCTAATTCTCTATTTTCCTGTTATGAGCCGTTTGTACGGTACGGTACGGTATGGTACGTCAGTATTTTGTTTACAGTGCAGTTTTGCACAAAGATGTCTTCAATGTGCACAAAAAGTATTGAAAGTAAAATGTATTGTCATATGCATAATATCGTGATATGGAGTGTGGCACCTTCGCACGCACGTGCTGCCACTCGTGATTGGTGGTGGTGACATTGTTGTCATACTCTTGAATATTTCATCAAAACACTATTTCAGGTATAAATATCTCGCAAATGTTTATAAATTTGTATCGACTAACAATACTACCGTGGCAATAGTTTAGGTGTATTAGCAGTTAATATCTTTGTGAGTTCGTCGAGACGAGAATTGATTAGTGCTTAGACCTAAACATATTTTAGGATGTTAGCTTTTGTGAATCTATCGTATCATAAAATGTGGATACCTCACCATAAGTCAGTCTCTAAGTTTAATAGCCGATCTGTGCTTAAGTCTTCTATGAATAATAATACGAGTAATGCCCGTAATTGGTTGAAACGGAGATTTTAGCTCCGTAAGGTACTCAAATATAATATTCAGCTGTGCCTGGCTAGACAGGAAGCCGACACAACACATTTAAGGCCCATGTGTTGTGTCGAGCCCCTGCTCGGTGGATGTGTTGTCGGTATACAATATATGAATCAATTTGGAGGTCGAAGACTTACATGAAGCGTATTAAGGAATCTGTGGTTTTTTTTGTACGTCTTTACATTTTGGGTATTTCACCGTTGTTTCACTGTATTATGCAGATGAAATAATACACTGTCACTTAGTAAACTCGAGAATTGCGCAGATGTAGCATAGAGCGTGAGGCCCAGAGGAGGCCGCGAACATAAAAGCTTAGCTTATTTGCTGCATACGTTACAGTAATCGATCCAGGTTAGGGCGCTAAATGAGACGGAAGCCATGTTATGCATGCAGTGATCAGGGTATTAAGTCGCCAGCGACCTCGCCACGTGTGCAGAGAAACGTGACGATCACTGGACTCCTGTATCAAATTAGACACATACATACTTACCTACATAAACTTACGGCTTTTTCCCACGAGCATAGGCAGAAACTACGGGACACCACCTGCTACGGGTTTACTAATGTTTGCCATAATTTAAAATGCAATAATTTTATATACCATACTTGTATTTGCCATAATTTCATTAGAAATAACGCTTCAGTTGCCATAATCGTGAAATTACATAAAATCATTTTCACTAATTTCATTGGTCAGAATCGATCAAGTGTCATAATAATTTAAATCCATAAATTTATTTCCTATATAATTTTTCATTTTCAATAATGTCATTTTCCATAACTTTTATTCACCATAATATTAATTTGCCCATACTAGCACAACAATGCTAGTTCAGTTGATATCAATATATGATTATACGATACAGATTTTTTTATTCACAAGGAAACCTAAAAATTAACCTAGTCTACTCTCTACAGTCTTGCTTTGCAAAAGACGAAATCCATCGCTCGGCGGCCGCTGCCCGGACACGCTCGCTTCGCTCGCTCACCTTCGCGCGTTGCGTGGTCACAATTCTAACCAACCTAACCTAGCCGTTTCTAATTTCACAAACTGTTTATTGTCTAAAGATAGTTTGCTGCAATCAATCATTTGATTACAGACCAAATACCTTACTGACATTTTTTGTACAAAACAATAAACGTTTCTAAATTAAATGTTGCTTATGTCAAGTATCGATTATGTGATGTGTTACTTATAGAAACTAATGATTATAACACATGTTATTATGAAAACTTATTTTATGGCAAATAAAAGTTATGACTAATAAGTTGATACGAGTATGACAAGCGTTATTAGTTAATATGATAAAAGTGCAATTAAATATGAGGGGGGATGATTATGGAACACAAGACAATCCCCTGCTACTGCTACGATCCTCACATACTCCTCCTTTTGGTTCGTTTACGTTCATACGCCGGTTGTGAGTAGGTACTACGTACCTGACCTTTCTGTAGAACATCACCAATAAGGAAGTACACTGTTTTATTAATTTTTTGCTAGATAACAAGACCAAAATATGCTGTTATTCAGCGTCAGGTATCTGATTCAGATTCATTTATTTGCCAAAAATGTAGGTACAGGTATAAGAAGTACATCACTAAGTGTTTCCCCTACATTCTACCTTACGGCATGCAAAGACGTAAAAACTAAAATATACAATTTCCATAAAAATCATGCAGTTGTAAAAACGAACGATACCATTTTCATCCAAATTAACAATTAATAATTAAGTAATTCTGATATCGTATAAATTCTCATATATGTCATTTATATTTTTTTATTGTTATATATTTTTATCATTTAAAAAGTCTTTTATACAATAATAACATTTTTCTAATAATAATGCAGTCAGCTTAGATTTAAATATTCGTATGGGATGTTCTTTAAAATAGTGCGGAATTTTATTGTATATTATAGGCCCCATTGACATAATTTTTTCCTAACTAGTGCTGTTTTGTAATTCCCTGTATGTAATAATTTTGTATATTGTGTTCTCATAGGACCTGAACGAGTCCTAATATAGGCTTGTGACGGAAATAAATTTAAATTCATTTTAACAAAAATTGCAACTTCTAAAATATACAACGATGGGAAGGTCAGTATTTTCAGTGACTTAAACATAGGCTCACATGTATATGTAGTTTTCAGATTCGACATAGATATTATGCAACGTATTTGGGCCTTAAAAATCTGTTCCCTGTCACTAAAGTTGCCCCAAAATATTTCCCCGAACCTTAATATTGGTGCAACAAGTCCGTAGTATATTATTGTCAGGAGTATATTATTGTTTACTTTATGGGATAGTTTATACAGCACATAAGCTGATTTGCTCAGTTTATTATAAACGTCTTCAGCATGACGTTTCCAAGTGAGACCGCTGTCGACTAAGATACCTAGAAATTTTGCAACAAACAACCACTACGTTAGGCGGGATGTCCGTTGGTAAAAGTGCATTACTTTTGTTTTTCTAAGATTAATACCTAACTAAGTTATTAATAAAGTAAGTTATCAAGCCAGTTAATAATACCTTTTAATGTTACATTATTCACTTCTTCATAATCTATTATATCAGTACATTTTATTATGACCGTACTATCATCCGCAAATAACACCATAGGATGTTGCATAATATATGCCGTGGTAAATCGTTAATATATAACAGAAACAATGGTGGCCCCAGAACGCTACCCCGTGGTACACCACATTTGACTTTTCTACTGTCCGATTTATATTTAATCTCGTGTTTGGTCCTAGAACATATTCTATATATTCCTGTTTATTGCTTTCGGCCATTAAGGTAAGAGGTTATAACCTCCAGGACATTTCCCCTTATGCCGTAGGAGAAAAGTTTTTTTAAAAGGACTTCGTGACTTACGTAGTCGAACGCCTTAGTCATATCCGTAAATATAGCACATACAGGCACTTTCTTGTCAACATTCGTCATAATATTAGTTAAGAGATATTGCCATATTAATATTTTTGTTTTTTCTAAATCCATTTTTTTAGGGTACCTCTCCTACACGTAAAGTGGGAATATTTTTTTTTCTCATCTACCCCATGGTATGAGGTATCATTAGAAAGGTCGTTCAAAAATATTGTGAGTTGAGTGATCCGTTTGCGAAATATTAAGATTTTAACTTAAAATTTTTGTTAGAGTCAAGTGTCCCGCCCCCCCCCCGGCCAGCTAAATGATTAATTTGGAAAAAAATTACAGCAGTAGTATAAATAACGAAATTAAAAGGAAAACTATCACAGCTAAGTAGGCTTTACAGGTTAACGAATAATAATCGACCAACTTAAATTTGCAGTTTGATAAACATGATCTCCCCATATATTCCGTATGGGAGAAAATGTTTTTCAACTACAATGTTAAGTTTGTTCTTGGGATAAATTCATCCCAACTACGGAACCCTTCATTGTGCGTGGTCCGACATGCACTTGGCCGGTTTTTTTATTTTTATTATTATTATTGATTATATGCCACGCAGCCTTATATTTATTTTGGGGTTTATTGACAAAGTTATTATTTTGTGCCCTTTGTGTGAGTCTGATGACTTTTTTGAACCTTTGGGAGTATGTCATGAAAGTTTTTTTATTTTCGCCTGAGTGATTGAATCTGTATTTCCACAGTAAGCTTCTTTGCTTCCTACTACAGAGTTTAATGCCTTTTAAAATCCATTTAATTTTATCTTCTGATCTAATTTTAATCCATTCGTCGGAAAACGTTGATCGTAAAGGAGTTTAAAGATTTCCATAAACATGTCATATGAATAATTGGGGTTACTCTCATTGTAATAATTATTGGCAGATTGGTGCTCTGTATTCTTAATAAACTTCAATTAATGTAATATTTTTGAGCGGACTCCCACGCGGTGTTTCTCGCCTGGTTTGAGTCCGATTCCAATTAGCGCGAACACACACATTGTAGCCGAGGCAAAGGGTAAACTATTACGAAGGGAAGCCGCTGCGACTACTTACCTACGGAAACGTATCCTACGAAATTATAAATTCAAGTAATTGCCTTGTTTAGGGAGAGGGAAGCCGACTCTTTGCCACTTCATAGAACTTACGCCGAGATCTATAAACGTTACTTAGCTCTCACTTGTAATTTGACAGTTGTGCCACAGTAAAAGTGCAATTTTTCGTTCCCAAAAAGCCTTATTCGGAATGAGGAACTGTCCAGCAAGCGATGCGCTTACCAACGAACAGCAACAAAACACTAGTTGGGAATTAAACAAAAATGCTTGCTTTCGTTTTGCGGATCATCGGATCACCCCATACAAATATAACCTTATATCTATGGATCAGCCCGTGCAATGCCGAACAGCCCTATCTCCAAACTTTATGCTTTTTACTAGGTTTAGGTGATAAATATAGGGCTTGATATTTTACAGATGGTACTAATAACGTGGTTGCCAAACATGAATTTATATTAGGTTACAACATTACATAAAAAAAAACAATAATTTTAAAAACCTTGTCTTATTTAGGTATATTCAAAATCAAATCACCTAGATTTGTCTAAAAGTATAAAAAAGCGCAATAATAAATAAAGTTTTATTTTATTTTATTAATTTTAGGAAAACTTACAGCTAATAAATTTTAATATCTATTACAATATGTAAACGATGGCCAATTACAAGCTTTCACTAACGATTAATGTGAGTAGCATTAACTAATACGCGAAACCAGCGACGTAAGAGATACGCAAATTAATTAACTCATGCTCAAAAAATACAATAATATTGAGAGAAAAAAATAATAAATGATTATACATCGAAAAAATAATTGTTCAAACTTTTCTTTACTTCCTTACTTTTACTTCTGTAATCTGTAAAATTTTCTTTCCGAGCCATTCGAACGATGCAAACATCCATTGTATGTTATGTAGTAGACAAACGTGCAAAAACAATTAAATCTACCTATTACATGCTGCTAAGTGTTTATTAAAATAAAGGTAAGGTTAGGTGACGCACAAATGCGAGCCGGACACAGAGAGAACGCTAGCTAGCGACCTGGCACCCTCAGCAACACGCTGACAGTTACTTACGTGAAGATAAACTGTGCATGTGGCACTCTGTAGCGATTCGATTACTTGTTGTTGGAGTACATGCACCACAAGAGGCGGCACGGTGGACTCTATATAACTTCGTTAACAATGTCATCACGCGATCTGAGTAATTCCTCCGTACCTACGTACATACAAGACTCAGTGCAGTTTGTTCAGTTGCATAATATTACGTTATGTTTACTAGCTGCAGCGGCGGCACGTGTAAGCGAGCTATTTGAAGTCTCGAGATCGCGTAGTGTCCGTATTACCTATCCATTACTTGTTCGATGCTAGACTAGCGGTGACGGTTCTGTTGCGGCCGAGCGGTGGATTAGCTGCACTTGTAGTGCGTCGGCGGCGGCGGGTATCAGCGGCCGTGGTGGTGACGGGCAGGTTCAGGGGCACGCAGCGTCATCGCAATGCACTTTTAGCCGATCGTGATTGCGCTCGAGTGCCGCATATTGCCCGCCAGTTTGTAGGAAGTGGAATCGCGCGCGCCTCTCATTCTAACGACGACTGAATTGAATGTAATTTTGAGAAACAATTGAGTTGATCAATGTGTTTTGTGCGTGTAAGTTAGTGCTAGAGGATACAGCATCATCTTTGATTGTAATTCTTAGGTATGCATATTATGCATACTCGTTTCACTTGAAAACGCCATAACACTTAGTACCAATTAGTAGAAGTCAATTTCTATTCGGAATATTATGAAGATTTCATTAGCTGTGGTGTAGCAAATATTGATAATAAATTAAAGAGGGGTTTATACCGAGTGTCGTTGCTGTGAGTAAGAAGCGCGGGTGGACTGATGTAATTGGATCAGCGCAACCCTGCAGCTGAAGGCCGAGCGCGACCCGCGCACACGACACAGTACGAGTACATAGCACTTCAGTACAGCACGCCGCGGCCTATTGTTTTCCATCGACTACATCGGTGTACAGACGCGACCCGGTCGCTCCCGCCGATCTGTCGATCGAGGTCACAGGCGACCGATTGAGCGTCCGATCAAAAGCATCATCAATTTTTTATTGTGGTCGGCAGGGTATCGATGATTAGCAAACTAAATTATAGAGATTATTTTTGTATAAATTCGGAAGTATTAGGGCGGGGAGGGGCGTAACGCTATGCTTAGAAGTGGGCGGCGCAAGTTTGTTTCTACAGGATCTTTATAAAAGTTTTCAAGTGCAATTTTTATTTGTGCTGGTGTGATTGTGTTCAGTCATTACTTTTAATGGTAATAATTTATCGGCAGGTTATTTCCTCAATCAAATCTGAGCCTGATTGATTTCGTTAGTTTGAAACTCGGTCCCTATGTGTAGTTGTAGACAGTGATAGTTGTGTGCGTGGGACCCAACATGAGTAGGCTAAGGGTGGTTGGTGATCGCCGCGTCGCGGAGTATTCGCACAGCCTCTGGCTCCGCTGGTGTTTATCTATGCGTGCTATGCGCGTGTAATGTGGTGTTAGTGTCGTCAGTCGTGTGAGACGTCGTCGCGGTGCGGTCGCGTGTGACGCGTCACCGCGGCATGGCGCGCGAGTTCGCGCGAGTGCACGAGTTCTACCTGCCGCTGCACGAGCTGCAGCCGCCTGCGCAGCACTACCACCACTATGACCTACACCAGTAAGTACTCACCCTTACACGTCTCCCCGCGCCATCACGAGGTCCTAAGAAATTACGCGGAAAATTGTCAGTACTTAGAAGTAGAATATACATAATTACATTTTCATAGTGTAGCTACTTTCATACTGTAGTATAACTAGAAGTTTCATCGTTTTTTGCGGTTCTAGGACGTTATAAAAAAAAGCAACTAATCTTCGAATGATGCCAAGTTATAAACAAAGTTTTCAAACTTTTATTCAACTTTTTAAGGAATCAAAATAACTTATAATTTAGTTTATTTTGGTGCAGACATTCAAAGAAAACATTATTAACCAGCGCTAATGTGTAATATCTTAATTGATATTACATCACAGTAGGTAATTACTGGTATGAGCATTAACAAATTAATCACACCTAGTGGTATAATATAATAGTGCAAAAGTGGGTGAGCTGTACATAACGTAGGAGGCTGTCTTACTATGTACTGTATGTTCTGTGAATTTGAATTAATTTGGGTTTAGGCTTTTAATTTATTATTATGTGTACGATGCCCAAGCAATTCCTATTTCGCATAACTTTAGTATTTTCTGTTTTTATTTTAATGTGTTTTATTTCATCCATATTGATATATAAAGTTAAAGATAATGCATTTTACAATGTGTAACTGAATTAATCCACATTATGAAAGTAGTTAGTTCAGAATCGTTTACTGAATCGATTTCTGTCATTTTTAATATAGGTAATTTTTATCCTAAAAATAATTATAAACTACGTAAATGACAGTCACACATCCGCTGCACCTCATACGAGTGCGATTGTGTGCGTGCGCACATTTGTAACGTGACCACAATTTTCCCCCACAATCAGTAAGTATAATTAATTAAATAAATAATAAACAATACATACCTAATAGTAAAAATTCAGTGTAGGTATGTGTTATGATTATAACTTAACATTCTAATTGGGGTATTTGGTGATGCGATTCCGGGACATTTTGCATAAGTACTTTTTCGACAAAATTACTGCTTTAAAAATACACACACATATTTAAAAAAAAATGGTACTTAACTTAAATTGGGTTAAATTATTACAGAATACTCGTAAGAATCATTTATTTGTAGAAAATATAGGTGTTACCAGTTGTAAAAGTTGGCTACAGTCCATATTATGCCTGCTTAGGGCATGCAAATTAATTTTATATTAATACTTAATAGGTAGGTACTTATTTTAATAAGATATACAGAATTTGCAAAAAAATCCGAACATTTAACTTTTTAATCTTATTTTTTCAGTAATAATTTATGTTTTAAAGAAAATCCCCAGTCCGGACAAATGAGAAGACGGGGTGCCAAAAAGCCGGACATGTCCGGACAAATCCCGACGGATGATATGTGATTAAATCCGGCGAGACACGATCCACAAAAAATAAAAATAAGTAGGTACTATGATGGAGTGCAACATGTATTTTGTAAAAACATCAATTTGCTACGTATAAAGCGCGGTATCCGCTAGCCACCGGTAGCCGAGATAACTTAGTTTAGCAAACTTAATTCATTAACTGACCCATCATACGATGCTGACACCGCTGTTATCTTACTGGAAAAACCATTTAGCTGGCAGTCGCTGGGATAGACGACGATATTTTAGTATTTGTTATGATGGGGTCCTGAATTAAATTTATAGTTCACTTCGAATCGCTTTACTACTTTTGATGAAAACTCCTATTAAATTAAAACTTTATACAGGTTGAAAGTATCTAACTTGCATATTGCATTGGTCTTAATGAAAAAATAGAGTCTTTTTCGTCACACTGAATAAATAATATTTTATCTATCTACCTCAGAAGTTGCTTTAACTTTAAACAATTAGGTATACCTATCTAGTTATCTATTTATATTTTATGTAGTTCAATTATGTAACGTTTATTATGACTGCATATTCATATGAGAATAGACAGATAACAATAAACTCTCATAATATTAACACAAGATAGTCATTTAGTAAGATTTTCTTTAGTGCCTCTAACAGCTCAAGCGAGACTGCTGGGCGTCCAACAAAATATTTTACTTGTAATTTAGTTGCTCTGAAAATCATTTTATTTTGCATTATAATGGCTTGTCCTTATCAACTGTCTGCGTGCTGTAAGGGACATCGACGCGCAAACTGTTACTAACAACCTGTATAGCTAAAATAGCAACTTCCTATTTCAGATACTTATATTTTATTTTTTCTCTCAATCAATCAATCTGCCTAGCCTTTTCTCAACGACGTTGGTGTCGGCTTCCAGTCTAACCGGATGCAGCTGAATACCGGTATTTTAATTTTAATCTTTCTCTCATTACTACTTATTTACTTACTGTAATGGAAAAAAAAATATTACGTTAGAAATACAGTGTTAACCCGTTTATAATGACTTCACTTAAAACGACGTACCGGTTATTACGACGAAATTTTAAAGTCCCAGCATTTCTGTTTACTTAACATAGTTTTTGGTTATAACGACTTTCGTCTATAACAACCATAATCCGACGGTCCCTTTCAAAGTCGTTATAAATGGGTTTCACTGTATATACACTGGATAAGCTTCTCATAACAACGAAATTAACTAACAAACTATTTAAATAATGATAAAAATACGTTATAATACTTATCTTACTTAATTTATTGTTATTAAAAATGGTTATACTATACAAACATGCAATAGTGGAGGGGTTGGCACTTGGAAACAGAGGAACAGAGAGAACAGATATTTGTTACCTTATCTTTTGTTAGACCTCACAGCCTTATTTATGGCTGTATTCTAGGCTAGAAGTCTAGTGAATGGCAACTTGGTACAATATTTGTTCTAACTTAACTGTTGCCCGCGATTTTCTCTGCGTTTATTCTGTAATCCATAATTTTTAATACATATATATCCAGGATAAAAAGTAGCCTATGTCTTTCTCCAATACCCATAAGTTACCTATCTGCCAAATTGCATAACGATCGGTTCAGTGGTTTTTGCGTAAAAAATACACAGAGTTACTTTTGTATTTATAATGTTAAGGGTCGGTTAGGTACCGGAAATCGTGTTTTGGGTTTTAGATAAGTTTATATAGAAAACTTAAAGGAGTAGCCACGAAAAAAAACCTGGCTAGCTCAAGAGTTTCACCAGTCGGTGAAAAAATCGGATGGAGGATACACCTTGTAGACCACACCAGCCGTATTTGGATAACTTTAAGAAGTCACCTAAACTTAAATGACGGCAACAAAGAACAGTGAACCCACAGATTTTTTCTGTTTTCCATAATATTACTTCTCTTTCGCGTAAAAAGTTCGGAAATTTTCAGAATTTTACTGTTAGAAAAATTTAACATTGACTGTGAAAATTTCCGAATATTCGCAAAACAGAAGTAATGTAAATGGAAAATAGAAAAATCCGGCCACGTGCGAGTCGGACTTGCACACGAAGGGTTCCGTACCACCGTATAATATTTAGCAAATAAATGAAAATACTAAACTAAGAAAATGACAGACGTCCGTCTATCATTTTCTTAGTTTTGTATTTTCATTTTTTTTTCGTGACGTTCAGACGTTTTTTATTTCGTGGCTAAGTTTTCTTTATAAACTTATCCAAACCCATACCACGATTTCCAGTAATCGACCCTTAATAATAATAAGTATGAACTTTTATATGCTGCAAATAATCTCCCAACTCTTAGTTACTATATTTTTTTTATTTTTTTTAACCATTTTCAGTGCTCAGTCAGACTGGGTGGCGATTTCAGACCTGCATTAACTATAAGTCCAGGTTTCCTCATGATGCTTTTTCTTCATCGACGTCAGTAATATCTAAGATAAACTCAGTTTGTTTCGGGATTAATCACGATCCGGAAAATGAGAAAATGAATAATCGTACGTACATATGTGTGTATGTGCTGTAATTCAGCTGCTATGTTAGCGTAGGGAATTCCCGGCATTGTACTCGTAATACTTCCTAAAGACGTGATAATCTAGGACCTTAAAGTGTCGGACACACGACGAAACCCAGCCAGACGTTTAAATTATTAGCTCTGATTAATGTTGCGTATCGCACACGGCACTTCCCGCGTCACACTGCATCATTATTACGTAGCCAGTGATTGCCTATAGTTACTTCGTTGGTTAAATATTGTTAAATATTGGTACCTAAACAAAAAAACCACGTGACGAGAGAGCTGTCAGTTTAACCGACTGAACATAGAACCTGTTCAGTTGTCATGGTACGTCACAGTGTTGTACTCTTCAATTTAGTCATGTAGAAGAATTCGTAGAAGTTTAGAGAACCTGTCTTTTTGGGGTCTTTACAATAGACAGATTACAAAATATCATAGATAATATTACTATTTTAATTCTTACAAAAAAATTGTGCTCAGGCAGTTACATCTACGAAGAGTTAGTTATTAGTTTAAGAATAAATGATAAAGTATATAGAACATAAATATAAAAAAAATTACAAAAAAAAAAAACAGACTTCCAAAAAACAAACACTACATAGTGAAAAATAACTAATTCCGGAAGTCGGTGTCTTTGGTTATGAACTTTCGGTTTTAGCCACCGACTTCCGGAATTAAAGTTATTTTTCACTTTGTAGTGTATTATTTTTGGAAGACTGTTGTTTATTTTTTTTTTTCGTTACAAAATGTTTTTTTTTTCACTTTTTAATTGCGGTACACAAATTCGAATACCACTATCTGCTATGTAAATAACAGTGACAGGAACTTATCATCATAGCATCCACATAGACTAAGTGGGAAAATACGTATTATTGAAGCTAACTCAAAAACTATCCAACAAAGTTGACGGAGAAATCGTTGCATATACCTACATAAAAAATATACATACGCTACGAACATAGAACTTTTAAGAATTCGGTTAAAAAGAGGAAACTCTCGTAAAAAACGCAAACAAATTTATTTTGGTTTAACGTATTTTTAAACAAGAAAGTGTAATCTATAAAAACTCTTTTAATGATTTGTTTACCTTTATTTAATTACCTAAACCAATGGAGTATGGTAACGTACCTATGGTAACGAGCTCAGATAGTGTTCATAAAAATGATAATATGTAGTTGAAATAAATATAAGTCATTTTTGCAATAGTTAAAGTGTAATTATCCCACTTCTCCTGTAGTGTCACTTTGGTCTAACCCGCTTCTATATTAATCATAATATGGTGCCCATGGTTCGTACCTGGGCACAAGGTCATAGTGTTCAAGGGTCATAATCACAGCCAAGCTAGCGTTCATACAAAAGCTTGTTTTAGACAACTAACACAGTTACTTTTATCAGGTTGACTGTACAGTGGAAACATTGTAAATAAAACAACATGTTTCATCCTGTATAAATATGTATATTTATTAATTGAAACGACACATCATGTGAATCTCGGAAAGCTCATCACACACATCGTAGATAATATACAGGTGAATTTTTGAGATGGGGCAGTAAGAGCAACTACCTTGACTGTTGTAGCTACAGAAAAACGGTCTTAGGAGACTGTCACTAACTTTTTGAGACATTTCGATTTGCATTCACACATTTTGAAATAAAATTACAGGCAGCAAGAAAATGGACAGTTTTCATAAAAACTTTTTTGATGGCAATCGATCCCGTTTCTTATAAGGATCAAAAATTGCAATCGGTCAGTCTATCCATCGTGAAAAGTAGGTTGGAGTCTCCTAAGACCGTTTTCCTGTTGCTACAACGTTTAAGGTAAAATATACATAAATATTATCTTCACTGTGTGTGGTGGTCCATTAAATTGTACAGTGAGCGATATGTCGAAGAAAATATTATTTTATGTTATCTTCAAAGTGTGTGACGAGCTTAACACAGTTAACAATACCAAGTAGGTAGAGTTATTATAATAATCCAAAAATAAAATAATAAATCATTATTGTCTACCCTTCAGACTTTTCTGGAGAATTCCAAGAAAGATTTGAAAATAGGTACATACGTACCTACCTAATAAAGTATTTCCATAATTAGGTCGTCATTACTGTCTCGTATAATTGAGTAGTCTCGTATGGCGCGGTGACGCACGGGGCTCCACGATAGGTATCTCCAGGTACTCTAGGTACCTACGTACTTACTCTACGGCACTGGTTAGCTACCGCCACACGTCAATCGTTAATGAGATATAAACTGCTTGCCTATAGGTACTTTGGCTTTAGTTTTTAGAAGTTATGCTGAGTATGTAGGTAATGAGAAGCATTTTTTCAATTTTGTAAATGTGCGTACCATGGAGCCGTTACTATTGATGTGTGTTTGTCTTGAAAGAGTAGTTGAGATGAGAGTGTGTCATGATCACTTAAATGTCTCGCTGATGGTGACCCGGGTGTCTGTGTTGGATCATTCGGTTCTCTTCAAAATGTTTGAGCTGGATGATGCTGATCCACGCGTCATGTTCATGAACGGGCGCCGCCAGTTGAAACTATACCCTAATTGTAATACACAATTATTCGGAATCTGAATCGTTTTGAAACAGATTGCTAATCCATTGCTTCATAAGTTCTAAAAATAATCTGCTGAACAACGTAAATAACGCAATGATTGAAACAGATTAGTTGTAATCGTTTACGAAATGTGATGCGTAATTAAATAGCTAGTCATCTCTTAACTGCCAGGGCTTAACTTTCAGGTGAATCCGCAGTTGTAGCGCGAAATTTAGTTTTCTTACGTTTTTTGCAATTTGCATGTCAGTGTCAGGTCGTATCTTTATTAGGCTTACCACCTTTTTTAAAATAAAGTTAGTATTTTTCTCAGAAACTTGCAAAAATATAGTACTTTTTACTTACAATTTAGGAAAAAGAAATAGTAGGTAAGTACACATTTATTTTTAATCATTATTTATTTTTCCATTTGTATTTGTTATTACTCTGTGCTTTGGCCATCAAGAGTTTATTATTTTTAATATAATTATAGGAATCTAAGCAATTTTGATCTATCTATATCTATAAATTAACAATTCGCACTCGCCACCGAATAAAATGGTAATGTGGTAATACGACAGTGTTCGTTTTATTGCCTGTTCGGTGTTCAGAGCATGAACATCTTTGCACCATCGGTAGTCGAACTACCATTCGCTGTTATATTTTTGAAGCTTTTTGAAGTTTTTTCTTTTCTTTGCTTCTTTTTGGGAGGCTTGCAAGAACCATCGTTACATTCCATGTTTTTATTTGAACAGCAGTAATTAAACACTGCAATATCCTCAACGGGCGGGCATAAATTGGCAATGACATTGACAGCCAGAATGTTGACGTTAAGTTGCCGTGACGTGAAAAAGTGCCGTAAGTGCGTTTCGTTCTGAAATTCCCAATGCTGCGCTGCGTGGTGCTCTCTCGCTTTTTTAGAATAAATGTGACTGAAATGGAGGGCACCCCTTCCGTTCCACTCACATTTATTATAAAAAAAGCGCGACAGTTGAAATAGCGATGAAAATATAGTATTTTTCGTTCGTTTTTACTACATTATTTTTCCATAATATAATACTGTACAATTATATATTATTACTGCATAATATAGTACAATTGACTGAAATATAATACTGAGATATGTATTTACAGAATTATAATCATTAATACCTCTTTTGTTCTATATAGAACAAATTTATTATGGAAAAAGTGTTATGGAACATTAAAAAAAAAATCAATATGCAAACTGACACTGACCTGCAAATTGCAAAAAACGTAAGAAAATTTGAATTTCGCGGCTACAACTGCGGATTCACCTTACATCTACTACTACCTACTGTTCTCACAGAAGCAATAACAATAATGTACCCAGTATTTAGTAATATCTCATTTAAAAGAGTGTCCTTGGAATTACTTGCCCGTTCTTCTAATTCCGGACCCATGGTACCCCTGAAAGATACCCCTGGGGGTGCCACGGGAACTTGATTCGGACCCGTGGCACCCTCAAATCCATACAACGCTGTACCAGTGGTATCACGGGTCTTATTTACTAGTTCCCATAGAGATCAAAATTTTGGAATGGGCAGCTAGTTTCAACTGTCTGACTAACTGACCGACTCTTTATCGATTCAAAAGTGCTTGTACTTACTTACCTACATGTTTTAATTGAATTTATATGTTTTGAGTTTTCATCGTCGGAACACTCGGAACTCAATTCGACTAAACGAAGCATTTTTGGGAACACTTCGATTGTTATCATTATTAATATTTTCTCTGAAGCAGAGGGATCCATGACCTAGATCTAAATAAAATCTCACAAGAGAAAGGGTTCATCATGTTAGAAGTGACCGTGAAGCATCTTGCTTTGCAGTAGGTACTCCTCCTCACTGTGGTCAATATTTTTTATAGAATGCGGCCAAAATAAAAGTAAAACTTATAGGTTGAAAAAGAAGTATGTAGGTGAAATACACTGATATCACGGCACACGCGCATAAATAGAACAAAATTGAAGTAGGTATCAATTAACTATACGAACAACATGTCGACGATACGTCAAAACAAAATACATATAAGTAAGTAGTAAAAACCTAGAGGAAAATTATTCATAACAAGCGACCCGCCCCGGCGGGGGGCGTCCTCTCGCCGCTCCTGTGGAACCTTGTAGTAGACAGCCTCATTAAAACACTCAACGACAAAGGTTACTTCACTGTAGGCTACGCCGATGACATAACCATCATAATAAACGGCACCCACGAAAACACCCTATGCAATCTCATGCGTCAAGCCCTAAAAACAGTAGAGGAATGGTGCAACAGGCACCAACTCTCAGTGAACCCTACAAAAACCGAAATGATTCTCTTCACAAAGAAGAGGAAACTGACAACACTACAGCTACCACGATTCTTCGGGACAACCCTAAGCCTATCAACTGAAACTAAATACCTGGGCATCTTTTTAGACAAACAGCTGAACTGGGCAAAACACACCAACCATATTATTACAAAAGCCAGCATATCCCTGTGGCAGTGCAAGCGGCTGCTTGGCAGGAACTGGGGAATTAGCCCCAGGGTCACCTACTGGCTATATACCACAATCATCCGACCAATCATCACATACGGCTCACTGGTCTGGTGGCCCAGGACAGACCTGAGCACAGCCCAAAGGAACCTAGAAAAACTGCAGCGGTTTGCATGTGTTGCAATCACTGGCAGTATGAGAACCACACCCACTGCCGCCCTACAGGCAATGCTTGGACTGCCTCCTCTGCACCTCATCGTGCGGGAGGAGGCGACTCTAGCCGCCTTTAGGCTCCATGTATCAGGAACCCTAAACAAAGACTCTAGAGTTAAGCACACACGTATAAAGGAAGATGCGATCAAACGAAGACCAATGATGGCATCACCCTGTGATAAAGCCCCGAAAACACACCACTTTCATAGGCACTACAACATAATACTTACAGAAGAACAGTGTGACTACTCAGGCTCGAAAGAGATGAGAATATACACAGACGGATCGAAGACCGACTCCGGAACTGGGGTTGGAGTCTTCTCACACGACTTTAACATAAAGATATCCAGCCCGCTGGGAATGTTCAACACCGTCTATCAGGCGGAGTGTGTGGGCATCATACAAGCGGTCCACGCCCTAAAAGCTAGGAGAGTTACGGACACACACATACGCATACTCTCCGACAGCGCCTCAGTTCTTCAATCCTTACGGAAAAAACATATTACCTCAAAGCTAACACTAGAATGTCACAATGCACTAGAACAAATAACGGTATCTAGCCGCAACACGGTGACACTGCAATGGATAAAAGGACACAGCGGTTCGCTGGGTAACGATGCAGCTGACGAGCTTGCCAGACGAGGATCCAGCACGGCAGTCTGTGGACCCGAGCCCATCGTACCCATTCCCTTCAACCAGATACGCAGGTGGCTACAGGAGTTCACCCACACTCAAGCCGAGCACTGGTGGACCTCGACACCGGGCTGCAGGCAGTCCAAGGAAGCCATGCCATCCTTGGATACCAGGCTAACCCGGCGTTTACTACGCCTGGATAGGAACGGCCTGCGCCTGGTGACGGGTACCATCACGGGCCACTGCTCGCTGAACAAACACTTTCACACAATAGGCATAACGGACAGTCCTCTGTGCAGGGCGTGCATGGAGGCTGAGGAGACCGTCACGCACGTGCTTTTTGAATGCACAGGCGTCACCCAGATTAGAGCACAGACCCTCGGGACACCCAGATCGTTCACAGATGTTCTGAACAGACCAGGAGACTTGATAAACTTCTGGAGGGGGGTGGGCTGGTTGGAGTAACCACCAATCGGCCGCTATGGCCCACGCACAATGGTCCACTGTAGGACTAAGTGCGGAAACCAAACCCCACAACATAGAACATAGATAGACCCGCCCCGGCTTCGCACGGATATGTATTATATATACCTTCCTCTTAAATCACTGTATCTATTGCTGAAAACTGCATTAAAATCCGTTGAGTAGTTTAAAAGATCTAAGCGCACAGACAGCGGAAGCGACTTCATTTTATACCTACTATGTCAAGATTGTCAAACATCTATAATAGTATTAAATACCTATTTTACCGGCAATGCTTTATAAATAAGCTACATACTTTTATTTTGCTGTTATATTAATGGCATGAAGTCCGGTCTATCCTTCTCAGAGTAGTCGGATAGGAAACACAGAACTCATATAGTTTTTAAAAACATAATTTATTTTTGACGTGTAAAATCACTAACATAACTCGAGCGATTACTAAAATAATTCCAGAGCTTAAAACTGAGAGGTGACGGTGGGAGGCTGGGGTGGTGGCACTCGTTACCGGCGCGGGTGGCATCGATAACATATTTGCAAATGCACGCTGCATTTATTAATTTACCTTATCAAGATCCTCGCAAGGGCTAAATCAACGGTTTCCTAGAAGAGCAGTTCCGTCATATTATGCTGGCATGAAAATCTGTTATTTTCACCAATATTTCAACAATAAGGTGTTTAAAATGATCTGTAGGTGTCTGGCAGCCGATCGCGTGACCGTTCATCGCTTTCTTGGGACACCACAGCCTTACACTGAGTTACAGAGGCTCATTGTAGCTAACACCGACTTCTTCTAAAAGTCGGGTAAGCTCATAGTTTTTTAATTTTTATTTGCCTTTGTTGTCCCACTGCTGGGCAAAGGCCTCCCTAATCAATTTCCACCTCTCTCCGTCCAGAGCTGCCAAGGACAAATATTTATTAAAGCAGTCCAGCTCATCCCGCCATGCGCCATCTCCGCCTGGGCCTGCCGCGATTGAATTAAGTAATAATTATTTAAATGAGATGTAGGAAGCTACACAATACATTCAGAGATGCACCGCATGTCAGCACAACTGACGGGGTCCGCTAGGACCGATGCCTGCCGGAGTCGCGAGAAAGTCCGAAAGGGATACCGTGGCCCCTGGCAATGTACAGGCAACTGAAAGAACACGGGTGGGTTTTAGGCAGTAAGAATCTGACACGCCCTCCGGCTCCGCCCAGAGTAGGAGAAGTGAAGGCTCGTGCAGACCAGCGCAGCGCGACGGCGCGACGCGACTCGAACAATGCAATTTCTAAGAAAACTTCACGGTATAACAATAACCGGTGTCGCGTCGCTCTAGTTTGTACAAAGCTTTATTTGATAATTTCCCAAAATAAAAATAAATAAAAAAGGAATAAATTCATTACTGAAATGATGGTGAAACCCGCATTCAAATTATAAGTTGCGTGGTTTAGAAGAACAACGCGGTCACAGAGACACAAATGCTGCTTCAATTTATAGTATTCAGGCTGGATTTTTGAGATGGGGCAGTAAGGGCCGTAACCGTTGTATATACTGGATAACGGTCTAAGGAGAATGTCGTTAGCTTTTTGAGACATTTTGATCTGCATTGACAGATTATGATTTTTTTTACAGTCAGCTAGAAAATGGGTACTTTTCACAAAACTTTTTTAATGCCAATCGATATTGTTTCCTATAAGGAAAAAAAAAACTATAGGATCAACTGAGGTTTTACAAAATAAAAAAAATAAAACTTTCCACACAAAATTTTATTTGCTTTGAGAACAAGATAGTTTGTAGCTTGTGATTTCCGATGTTCTGAGAAAAAAATGGCCTCAAATAATTTTGAACTTTCGGACTTGAATGGGAAACGTTAAAAGGACTGTCCGCTACAAAAATCAGAAAATGCAAAAAACTAAGCTTTTTCAAAAGCAAACAAATTTTGTTCTCAAATCAAATTATTACGCGTATTCAACTGAAAAATCTCCTCTGAAAGCCTATTATAATTTAGTTGACGAATGAACTATCATCAACTGCTTATCTGATCAGAGACTAAGTAGGTATGCTACTACTGGGGGATTTACTTAATATGCTCGTTGTTATTATTTTAAATGATAAAAAAAGACATTCCCCTTCGACTTGACAACTATGAAATCTGTGTAGTTCCCGTGGCAGGGTTGTTAAACGTTCATTCAAAGATTAGCCCCTCAAACGGTCACATATCCAAAACCAACCATTTAGCTGGCGGGGACACACACACTTGACTCTATCAAAAATTTGCACTTTAAAAGCTCCTACACACAGTACCGGCGGCACTCGCTAGTGCCAGGGCATACCGGAGACCTTTAGCCATTAGCTTTAGCTTAATATTTCGCAAACGGATCCCTGAATCCAAAAATGGTTTTCACAAACTCACAATATATTTGAATGACCTTTCAACGACACCCCAAACTATGGGACAGATGGAAAAAAAAGCATCCACTCTTTACGAGTAGGCGAGGTAGGTACACAATATTTTTTTTTATCGTGCTTTTATTTATTTTATTAATATGTATAGTATACCCAATTACCCATGCCAAATTACAGCTTTCTACTACAAAGAGTCTGAGCTAAGCCGCGGACAGACAGACAGACAGACGGACATGGCGAAACTATAAGGGTATTGTTTACTACGAAACCCTAAAAAATTGTTACTTATTTATAGGAAGATGAAAGGAGAAATAAATAGCCTAAGATATTTGTTTTAGTTTTCGGTCAACTGATTGAGATCCAACTAGACGAATATCCCGTTACCCTTTCTTTCGACGACTAATACCTACTCCAAAGAGCCAAAGCCGTCGGCAGTATATCCGATTCAACCAGCCCGCAACCGGTGCCGCCACCCCAGCCTGCCAGCCTCCCCACAGTCACCTCGTCGTTTTTAATCGCGAATCAATTGAAGCACCGAATACAGGAAACTCTGAACTAATAAAGAATCTACCAAAATCTTACTAACAGTTAATCAAGAAAGAATTCAAACTTTTAATTGGACTTTCCATTTAACGATGCTAATTAATTTCAGTTAGGAGGACTTTTGTCACTTTGAAAAAATACAACTGACGCTATAGGTACTTACTTGTTAAATATGTCAATTAACCATGCCTAATAACTGGCTCATATTTTACTACTGCATGAACTTGTATTATTGTATGATCTTTAATTGTATGCAGCCTTTTGGCTTTTGCTGCACCGGTTTGGACCACATACAGTCGTACCTAATAGTTTTGTTACTACTGACGTTATTATTAAAGTGAGTGTGTCGGCCACCTCTACGTACGTATTCGCACTGTACCTGTCATATGCAGTATGCACACTATATATTATTTACACGATCTCACAAACTATAATACCTATCTCACTAAGTATTTCCGCGTGCGTCATTAGGTATTTGTTTATTTACGATATAAGTAGTACATTATGTTACTACACCTAGTCGATATGATCAAGTGGACAGCCCGTATTATACACAATTGTACGTACATTACATTTAATTTTCCAGAAGGTACAGAAATCGAATCACTCACCATCACGCATAGCATGACAAATCCTGACGAAGCCCGTTTTATGGTGATCATGCTACGCGTGCGTAGCTTTTAAACAGACAACTTCTTTGAAAATTTTATCAACATCTCACATACTCGTACTAATTGAATATGTAGGTGATTTTCGTTAAAAGGACACAAAACAAAAGCTAATCTATCAAGTATTACCTAAAATGAGCAATTCCTCTTCATCTTCTTTTCGTGTGGTTAATGACTAACCTAGTGTCAGAGTTTTAAAGCCGTCCATGGACCTCGAGACTAGGCTTCACATGCCGTCGTGAAATATCTCTCAGGCATGCCGGTTTCTTCACGATGTTTTCCTTCACTGTTTTTGAAGCAAGTGATAATTATACAATCTATACATGAATCTGAATACATGAATCTGAAAAGTCAGAGGCGCACCTCTGAGTTTTATGACTTGGAGTCTGACGGTAACACCATTAGGTAGTCACTGCTTAGGATGAGCAATTAACTCGGCATTATTGACATTGACGAGATTCGCTAGGAATGGGAAATACAGTCCAATAGCTGATTAACATGTCATAGCAGAAATAATTCTTGATGACATCTCCTTATCAGTTTGCAACAATTGTGTACCTACTGTGGGATTACTTTGAGGAGCTACGAACCAAATACAATGACTGTATTTTTGAAAAAGATGGAAAAACTGTTGTCGCATAGGTATGTCTCCAACACCGAGCTTATTATCTCCAAAGATGACGTGAACATTTTGGGTATCGTTGAAACATTCCTTTAATCCCTAAAAAGCCTGCACTATGTTCGTAGTTCTATCTATAGCTTGCACTTCTTAGATGTTCACAGTGTGATGCAGCCTGAATGCTTCTTTATTTAGGTTATGCAAATTGCGCTGAGACGTAGATTACTGTGTGATCAACTGATCACAGCGCGATGACTGTAGGAACGTAGTGTGCGCCACGCTTCCTGCGACTTGCACCGCGCCCAGCAAAACACTTGCTACAACTGCACTATAATAGGCTGCCATTCTATTCCGATTTGCAAATAGGTCGGTCCGACACTTGGAAATAGCATTCTTAGAAAATTAGGCAGACGCGACGACCGCGACTTTCAGGCCTACGTGCTAGATTCGAAATGAGAATAGCCAATTGAATACTTGCGCTTCAAATCAAATCAAATTTTATTTATTTACAGATCATACAATCCAATTTGTTAGTTAGTTACATACACATCTTAAACACTAGTGTTAGTACATAATAATAATATTGGGCAAATTTTGGTCATAATTACTAGCAATGTCAAAACCATCAATAATAATGTCAAAATCACAATTATAATGTCAAAATCATCATCAATAATAACAATGTCAAAATCATCATCAATAATAACAATGTCAAAATCATAACTATAATGTCAAAATCACGATCAATAATGTCAAAATCACGATCAATAATGTCAAAATCACTAACAAGACAATAACCACCCAAGCAATAATTAACAAAGCATTACTTCAAGGCACGATTTGAAGGTAATACCTGTGTGCTGGTCCAGTGCCTGAGTGTTATACCCTCCATCCTATCAGCCACAGTGATCAAGAGGCTGTTGGCTGTTGGCTTCAAGTTGTTAAAAAAAAACTGTTTTCAACTGCATACTTTTTTTAAAAATTTACCTAATAATATATATAGGAATTGGGTAAACTATAAAACTGAACTAGTAAGTGGGCCACGTGTATTTCTACATACACGTGGCCCCCTTCCACACGTGTAAGAAGGATAGAGAAGCCTGATAAACTGCTTTGAACTTGAACACAAGTTTACACGAGGTGCAAACTCGATCATGGTCCATAATTGCTCTCTTTTCTCCCTTTACATAAACTACTATTACACTAAAATAACCACTAATTGGTTTGAAAGTGATTTTCCAGGGCTTGCTTTGTCTTTTAAAAAGTTTCTGTAGGTACGTGTCCTATATTAGGTAGTGTAGGAATCTCTATAGATATAATAACTACTTATCGTGCTTTAAATGTGCCTTGTAAGTTGCGTGTCGCGCGGAATCACTGACGCCTCCGCATTTTCTCAGATACTTCGATTGCGTGCAGTTTAATAGTGATTGTCATAGATAGATACTCTGGTGAATACTTATTATATTAGTACTTGAAAAAAGACTACACGTAGTGCAGATCAATATGTATATTCGAGGAAGTTTGAAAGTGGGGCTTTTTGAAAGTTACTGACAAGTTGAAGGAGAATCGTTGGTCTTGGTATGGGTATCTGATAAGGAGTGATGATGAACTAAAAGAGTGAATAATAACATGAATGAATATAAATGTGGATGGATGGTCAGGGAAGACCAAATAAAAGATGAATGGATTGTGTGAGGGATGGTATGAAAGAAAAATGAATGATAAAGTGAAAAACAAAAACCGGCCAAGTGCGTGTCGGACCACGCACAATGAAGGGTTTCGTAGTTGGGATGAATTTATCCCAAGAACATTAATCTACATTAACATTGTAGTTGAAAAACATGTTCTCCCATAAATTCCAACTGCAAATGTAAGTTTGTACGCACAATATTGGGAGATTTACCATGTTATTTTAAGACCATAGACTTCTATAGGTTTTCCTTAATCTAAAAGTAAGGTCAATGTTGGGAAGTCCGCACACAAGGCAACTTCGTCTACACATCATAGCGCTGTTTTTTGATTATCTATGCCGCCTACATCTCGATCGGTATAACAGTATAGTGGTTCTAGTTCAAGCTCAGAATCATAGATGTTGCTATAAGTCTTTCTGTGGAAGAAAATTGACTTCCTTTTTTAGCCGTGTTGTGAACTCGAACATCAAGTGTCACATGTTGAGAAAAAGAAAAAAAGTACCGAATCCAACAAATTGAAGCGTAGAGTGTTTATTGTGTAAGTAGTTAAATAGCCCTTCAATATTTCTTTTTTTGAATTGATCAATGACGCTAAGAATTTGGAAATATTAAGTGTCGTAAATATATATCCTTAAAATGCTATAGTTGGGAAGACCGTCTAAGACGGACGAGGTAAGTCCGTCACATGCCGCCGGTCTTGCCTCGACACACAGATCATCAACCTTTTTTGTAGCATGTGCGTATTCTTACATTGTTATATTTCGACTTCTCAGTTTTCAAAGGGTGTAAAGGACATTGGAGCGTCAAGTCATTGTTTTGCTTCTAGATAATTATTGATAGAATAAAAATGCCTAACCTAACGCCTTTTACACCCGAAGGGTCGATTTATATACACCCCAAATGCAGCGGCTTAGGTTGCACGTTGCTGATATTAGATAGGGTATAGTGAATATGTGAGAAAACCAACAAGTGTCTTTATGCAGAAATATTTTTAAAGAAATATGGCCTTTGGATGTTGATCATTTCTAATCTAGAAATGATTTTGAACTTTTAAATCAGTATTTATATTATATAACTAGACATTGGGCTGTCTAAAAGATGCTATCATTGTGGTTATTACACAGACTTTACCTTAACACCCCACTTCATGATACATAAATGGAACTTACAATCGTTATTAGATATTGATTTTTAAACTGCAGCAAAATATTGTTTTGTAAGTAATTTTATGTTAAAATAAATTAGACTCTTCATTTATAGTGATTTGTGTATCCTTTTGTAAGAAAATAAATCATGGGCCAGAATGTATATTTTTATTTTATTGTATCGAAAATGTTTACAGCCCCATCACGCAAATATATTACGGTCTTACCTCAAGTAGGAGAAACTTAGCTATTTAAATTAATCGCAGCCTTATATGTATGTCTGTAAGGCACATATTTCAATGTCATTTATTACTTTATCCAAAGAAAATGTTTCCATCATGTAATCTTTCAAATCTGTTGTAAAATGACTACTAGACGGACTTACCTCAAACAGCAAGGGAAGTCCAACTATACGCCGATAAAAAAAAAAACCTCTATTTAAGTGTTATTTGACATTAAAGCAATTCAAGTGTTTTTAGAAAATTCACGATCATATTTTCATCATTTGTAACTGTTAAGAGTTACCCTAGAATGTATAGTTCCATTAGTTTGTTACAATCAAAGTTAACTGTTAAAAAAGTATGGTCTTCCCCACGTTGACCTTATAGAACAATTTCATGTAACTATGTTTTAAAAAATCGTCTCGGTAGTTTCGGAGATAAGGGGTGAATGGAAAATTTTCCTATATTTTCATAATAACTTTAAAACTAGACTTTGAAATTTAATTTAAAAAAATACTAGAGACCCTCACAAGTAGCCCTTTCATTTCATATGTCACACGGTACAAGTGCAAACCATTTTTTTAAATTTTCTTATTTGTTTCCCAAAAGTGACACAATCAATAGTACATTGTTATTCGAGGGTGGGAAAGTGACTGATTACTGAGCCCTGAGGCGCAGCCGAGGTTAATACACACGAGTTGGGAATCGCAGTTTCTTCCGAGTGATATAGTAGTGCTAAATAAAAGATTTTTTTTTATTCTGGCGGCGCGGCGTCATCAAATCTTCGCTATCACTACTACTAGACGGCATTTCGAGTAGATAGTAAACAAACATAGACGAATAAAAAAGGAAGGACGGCTCACGTCAAACACAAAACTGAAGCACTTTACCTACTTATATGTATTGTATACGCGCAATATCAGTGGACGCATTTCCATTCGATTTATTTACCTAATCTCAAAATGTGGAAACTTAATGATAAATTACGTATTTACCTATGAAACGTGATATAGGTTTTTTTTTATTAGTTGACTTAGATTAGTTTAGAATTATTTTTTTGCAGTTTCACCACAGTCGACGGCATTGTTTTTTTAGTTTTCGTGACCAACTAAAGACTCGTCAAGACTAGCGCGTTTTGTCACGCGACGCGACACCGGTAATTGTTTTACCGTGATGTTTTCTTAGAAATTGTTTTGTTAGAGCCGGGTCATGTCGTCGCGTCGCGCCGGTCTGCACGACGCTTCACACGGACGCAGCTTGGCCGCGGTATCGCGGGCGATTGGCATTTTCATGGTAAACAAATTGAAAATCAGATAAAAACTAGCACGTTCACAATGGATTTTCATATACTTTTTCGACCCTCACATTTGTACAACAGTAATGACGTACATTCTGCCTCATTTTTAGGGTTCCGTAGTAAACAAGGAACCCTTATAGTTTCGCCATGTCCGTCTGTCTGTCTGCGGCTTAGCTCAGAGACGGTTAGTACTAGAAAGCTGTGATTTGGCATGGGTATACAATTATATATATTAATCACCGACAAAGTGGTAAAATAAAATCAAGTAAGTAATTTTTTTTTCTCATATATCCCATGGTGTGGGGTATCTTTAGAAAGGTCGTTCAAAAATATTGTGAGTTTGCTGAAACCATTTTTGGATTCAGGGATCCGTTTGCGAAATATTAAGCTTTTAACTGCAAAATTTTGTTAGAGTCAAGTGTCTCCCCCCCTGCCAGCTAAATGGTTATACTTGGATTTGTGAAAAAATTCACAGCAGTAGTATATTAACGAAATTAAAAGGAAAACTATCACAGCTAAGTAGGCTGTACAGGTTAACGAGTAATAATCGACCAATTTAAAGGAGACGGGGATTTCTGGGCCTGATTGTAATAAGTTGACGTATGGTTCAAAAAAAAGGTTATATTTTTCTATTACAAAATGTGAAATATCAGCCCATTTTACAATCTGGAAGTTGAGAAATCCAAAAATTAAGTTATGGCTACGAACAAAATGGAATATCGATTAAATTATAATCGACTATCGTGACCGAGTTCATACTATTTAAAAGATGCTTTTACCAGATGATTAATTCAAATACATTAATTATTAGAATTAACGTATTAAACAGTTTAAACAAATGAAATATCTATAAAGATAAATGTTAAAATCGATTATTGTATTTTTTAGTCTATGGTGACATGTCAGTCAGTCACTCGTTTCGTATCGTTTAGTGCGTGTGCGTTTTGAGTGTTTCCTCCCATAGTTTTATTGATATTTTGATATTTTCTTCGACCCCTGCTTTCTTTCTACGGACTTCTGATCTTACATACTTCTTGTACGACCCTTGCTGCCACCCATGCAATGCTCCGTTTAGGCACAAGAGAATGTAATGTTTTCGGAATTTGGTGTTTTACAGCGAACTAACCGCTAGCGGCACTGTATACACCTTCTATAATTGTAACAGCATCCTATCTTTAAAAAAAACAACTACCTATCGCACAATGAGGTTATACATCGCACTTCAAAAATCAGCTGTTTTGTTACGTAACCTCACTTTGACAAAATCTCTTTTAACTCGGCTCTCTGATTGCTAAAATCCGCAAAATTTTCAGTGATGGTTTGATAATATAGTAGCTATTAATTGATACCAATTTCATCTCTTTACATCCAGGCCCAAGATTGTATGAAAGCGTATCTGTCTCCTTTGCAGTTTGAAAAATGTGTTCTCCCATACATTCCGTATGGGAGAACATATTTTTAAAACTACAATGTTAAGTTTGTTCTTGGGATAAATTCATCCCAACTACGGAACCCTTCATTGTGCGTGGTCCGACACGCACTTGGCCGGGTTTTAAAAGTAATAAGATGTTTTCCGAGCAGGTATTGTACAAAATTCATTTATTTACGTGAGTCGTCCATGTCTGGGTCACAGAAATTGATATGTGTACCAATAAAATTTCAACTTAATCGGTCGATTAGATTCGGAGCATTTTGCTGTGGCAGACGGACAGACGGAGAGACAGACACACGAGTTATCCTATAAGGATTCCGTGTTTCCATTCGGACATACAGAACCCTAAAAACGTGTTGCACCGACCCCAAGTAATATTGGACAAGGGCAGGAACATGATGACTGCCAGCGACTTCATCCGCCCTCTATACCGTACGCAGTTCCAGTGAACCACGCGAGGGAGAGAGACATGCGGGTCTGAGTTTGGGCTAGGCGTTGCTGATGGGTCAGTCAGTGAGTGAGTGAGTCAGGACTTCGTTTTTTATATTATTGATTAAAATATATCCGCATCTTCAATCAATCTTTTGAGTACAGCATGAGATGTTCTTGTATAGTACCTAAGCCCTGAAATAATGAAATGAGAAAAACGGGCCCAGTGCGAATCGGACCCGCACATGAACGGTCCCGTATCACCGTACAATAATTAGCAAAAAAACGCTTTTCATTTATATCTTTATTTTGGGAACCCTAAAAATATGTACTACTTAGTGTTAAATATTGTACGGTGGTACCTACGGAAGCCTTCGTGTGCAAGTCTCACTCGCACTTGTCCGTTTTGTTGTTCAAATAAATGAATATAAATGAAGAATATTTTTGAAAATCGCAAAGTTAAAGTTTTTCATAATGATACTGTGAATTACGAAGCAAAACCGGGAAGCGGAGCGGGAAATCGGAGTGACGAAGCGGAGCGGAGAAGCGGATCGGAGAAGCTGAGCGGAGAAGCGGAGCGGGGAAGCGGAGCGGAGAAGCGGAGCGGCGAAGCAGAGCGGGGAAGCGGAGAGGGGATTTTTTAAATCACTCGTCAGACGCGCACAGTCCGCAAATCCGCTCCGCTACCTTGCTCCGCACAGTCCGTAACTCCGCTTCGCTGACTCGCTCCACATCAATGGACAGACACTGTCCGCAACTCCGCTCCATTCCGCTGCCGCTCTCCTCTCCGCTGCCTCGCTCCGCTTCAATGGACAGGCAGCCTAAGAATACTTTTTTTCAACACTCAAACTTCTAACTTTATAAAAAAAATATTATTGATTTTTATAGCGGCCATAGAAATACACAATCTGTGAAAATTTTAAATGTCGACTTAATAGGTAGACAGTTAAACGGGCTGTATCTCATAACCCGTAATAGGGTCCCGTAATAGGGACCTATTACGGGTCATGAGATACTGCCCGCTGACAGGCAGGCGGATGGACAGCGGACGGTTAGTAATAGGGTCCCGTTTGGCACCCATCGGGTACGGAACCCTAGAAAAGATAGAAGTAGTTAGTACATAATTTTCAGCAGTTGACCTGTATGAGTTTTCTTTTCCTTTGCATCCCCCATAGGCGCCATAACATAGGCGCCATTACAATAACACTTCTATTGTGTCTTGTTTAGTGTCCTTGAATGCGTTAAGCAAAGATTAGATTCTCTGTTCATTGACTGCATAGCTCTTATTATAAAGTGGTCTGTAAGTGTAGATCTAAAGGGATTTAAATCAGGATATGCGAGCTGCCAATCTCAGTTACTTCGTTAGGTCGCCGACGAGTGCACTAATACTGCGCATCACTCACAGCTGACCCAAATCCCGAAGACCCCGTCTTACACATCTATGTACCTATGCTACATATGTATGTATACTACACTGTTTCGTTGTTCCTTTCATCAGGAAAAGAAGAAGACGCAAAATGATCCGGAAATCGAACAACAATAAGCAAGGATTACCTAAGAATTACAAACACTCGACCTGCAAGCGTAGAGGGATTCATTCCGATATAAACAATTGGCTATTGCCCGCGACCTCGTCTGCGTGTACTTTATGGTTCCCTAATCCAGGATGAAAAGAACCCTATGTCCTTCTCCTGGTCCCAAGACCTGTCCTGTGACCTCAATTTTCATAACGATTGGGTAGGCTTGAAATTGTAACAGAGAGACAGTTACTCGCATTTATAATAATAGGTAGGTCTTTACCTATGAAATTGCCGTTTTGTATGAAAAAAATTTAACGAATTTTTTTCATGTATTTTTTATTTGTATTAATCGAAGTAATCACCCATGCAATCAATGCATCTTTGCCAACGCAGTGGCAGTTTATTGATGCCCTTCTTAAAGAAATCAGCTGGACGGGAGGCAACAAATTCTTCAAAGGCATTTTGTACTGCCTCTCGCGTATTGATTTTTTTTCCCGCCATGAAGTTATCCAAATTCTGGAAAAAGTAGTAGTCTGTAGGCGCAAGGTCTGGTGAGTAGGGCGGATGACGGAGAGCTTCCAACCCCAGTTCTTGCAACTTGGAGACTGTCTGCTGTGCAGTATGAGGTCGCGCGTTGTCGTGCAGTAGCAGCGGAGACGAGCGATTGACCAATGCTGGTTGGAGATGTGCCAGCTTCTCCATCATTGTGTTCAGTTCTCCACAGTACACATCTGCAGTAATGCTCACCCCGTTTGTTAAGAAGCTGTGATGAATCACACCGGCGCTAGACCACCAAACAGTGACCATCACTTTTCTAGGGGTAAGTTTTCGTTTAGGGCATTGTTTAGGTGCTGAACCAGGATCCAACCAACTTGCTGAGCGCTTGCGGTTATCAAACAGAATCCATTTTTCATCGCAGATAACAATGCGGTTCAAAATTCCTTCATTTGTGTGTCTGTTGAGCAGTGCAAGACACGTCTCGACGCGTACTTTGCGCTGGCGATCATTGAGTTCGTGGGCACCCATTTGTCAAGCTTTTATACCTTGTCAATTTGACGCAAATGGACCAATATTGTTTTGACGCTTACGTCGAAAGCTGCTGCTAATTCAGCCGTAGATTGAGTATCATCAGTTTCCACAATCGCCTTTAATTCGTCATTGTCAACCAAAGTCTTCGGACAACCGCGAGGTTCATTTTTCAGGTCGAAAATTCCAGAACGGAAGCGAGCAAACCAATAACAGGTGGTGCGTTGGTTTGTAGTGTTAGCTCCGTAAACGTCGTTGATGTTGCGTACCGCTTGTGCCGCGTTTCTGCCACGACGACGGTACTCATATTCCATAATTACTCGAATTTTTAACGTATCCATGATGACGAAAAAGATTGAAATGCGATGAAAATGTAACACTAATCAATAAACAAATGACTACTTTTGGAAAAAAAAAACCATGTTTTTAAAATAAAATAAATTTGAAATTAGAATTCTTAGCCAAACAAAAATTATTTTGATTTGAAATGGCCAGTACTGCAGAACGGCAATTTCATAGGTAAATACCTAATATTAATGTGGAAGTATGGAATCGTACTTGCATAGTTTACCTATGACAACATCATTAATTAATCAGGGCTCGAGAGTTAAAGATTTAAATAATTTATAAGTCATGTATCGTGATTCTGTAGGTTTCTTGTATACGGTGCAAGCTGGCGCGGGCACTCTGTCTTGAGAGTCTGGCTTTGTCTGCATGGGCGACCTGTAGCTGTAGACTCAGGGTACGGACTATACGCGTATATAGGGTGGCAGGGACATCGTCGCGAATTCTGAACGCCCCGTCGGTTATTAATCAAATAACCATCTGTTGCATAGAAAACTGCAATATCTACGCGGTCAAAATATATGGAATAGCTGTATTTTTTTGAACAACCGACGAAAAATTTCAACGCAGGGGGCTTCACGTCGATGTCCCTGCCACCCTGTATAAGGTTACGTTCGCTAAAACATCCAAGAAGTTTAACGTATCAAAATGATTACGGCTTCCAACAACGTCTTAAAATAAACAAACAAGTTATTTTCAACTTCACACAAATGATTTGTTGTTCTACTCATCACTTATGTAATAAGTACTGGTTATCTGATGACGACCATCCATCTGTTTGCTACGCGTATCGTAGGTAGCACTTACCTACTTACCTCTAAGATAATGGACTACGGCAAAAACAACCAAATTCATATTGTTTTTTTGGTAATGAGTTTCATAAAATCTTAATTGACGGACGCAGCGAAGACACGTGTAACTTTTTTGTATTTGGAAACTGGTTGGAGTAAGGATAGTATGTTATTTTGGTAACAGTATTATTTTTCCTTATTGTTTTAACCTGCGATCGGTTAATACGACCATAATCAAATGGTAGGCCTTGCAAACATCATTAGGTGATTCTCCATTAAGAATCATCCCACATGTATCCCTCTCCGGTTCAGAATCTCTGTTCGACTTCAAGTATATGCCATCTCTTGACGCTTTTGATGTCTGTATTTACCTGGAGTATTCTACACAAAGAAATATTATCCTCCCGATTTTCCCGCTTCGCATAAAACATTTTTAAATAATAACATTAAGGTACATTAAGTAATAGGGGTTTAAATATGAAACTGCCGTTTTAACGAACTAGACATTTTGAATTAAAATAAACCTGCATGGTGTGAGATTCCGGAATGAAACTTTTTTCTCAAGATTCTATAACATTCTAAATTTGATAAATGTACATAGGGTAAACTGTATAATGATTGGCACTCTAAGCTGACCTTGGTCATTTTTGTAGCAAAATCTCTGTTGTCAACAAATTACTTAATTTTTTTATTACTCTATTTTAAACTAGGATACCTAAGGCATAATTAAAATAATACAACAACTCAAAAATAACTTGTTTATTACCTTTTTAATGAAATTAAACTTAGCTCTATGTTATGGTACAATCATTGACACTGAAGTGTAATTATTGGCACTGTTTAATTGGCATAATGATTGGCAGTTGGTACCTACCTTATGAAAACGATAATTATTCATCTTCTAGCATTTGTAGTAATTCCTCATCTGTAATTGGTTTTTTATCTTTTCTGCTTCTTTGGGATTCTTCCTGCGTTTGTACTTTTTTGGTGATAGTCTCCCATCGTTTGGTGATATGCATCCCAGTATTGTGTGTATGAATATTGTTTGACGTATGAGTATTGTATGTTTGAACAACGTTTTTCATATACTTTATCTCCTCTTCTTTTCCAATTGCATGAGTATCGTGTGTATGAATATTGTGTGACGTATAAATATTGTGTATATGAGCAACGTGTCTGTGTGAAGTATGAATATTGTGTAAATGACCATCAATTTTCACTTCATTTATCTTCTCTTCTATCTTCGGTTCTGTTGTAAGAGAATTGTGTGACTGATTAGCTTCATTTTTAATGTCCTTTATCTCTTCATCTTTTTTTGTTTCTGTTGGCTGTATAATATTTGCAGGCTTAATTATAATGTCTGATTGGATTATAATTTTCTGTTTAATCGGGTCATTTGGTTTTGGTATACTTCTCTTTATTAAGTTAGCATTTATAGCTTTGTTTTTCTTATTTAGAGTTTCAGCTTGTTTTCTTTCCTTGATTAAGCGCTTCTCTTCTGCTTTTTCTAGTCTTTCTTTTCGTTTAGCCTCTTTTTCTTGTATTTCTTTCAACTTCTTTAGTTGTTTTTCTTGCTCTACAGCTTCCCAATTTTTACTTGTCAACACAAAACTGCGGGGTACTATACCTGCTTTTTGTTTTTTAACTGGAGTCTTTGGTAACTTTAAAAAATCTTTAATTTTTTTTTTTATTGGGCTCTTTGGTGGGATTACAATCGGTATGTCATCCACTAGCACCCATTTTTCGTCAATCAATACTACTATTTGTCGACTAGACGATGGAATATCCAGAATATTCATCGGTTCGGGTGCAATTGATGAGTTTTTATCTTTTAACTCAGTAGCATTGGCATAGATGACAATTACTGTACCGTCGTACAAATAAAATTACAATCATTGGCACAGACAAAAACACCGGCAGGCCAATTTTGCAACGTTTATAAGCAATAAAATACGCTAAAATACGATTTTTAAATGAGGTACATGTACATTTGTTTGCAAACTTACAAAACAATTGCTTTTTCACTTAAACTTGTAGGAGCCAATCTTAAGATTTTTGATAAGTTTGTTGTCGGTTGTCTCATCCTTGCTACACACAACGTTTGGAAACAGCTGTGAAAGGAATATGGCGGGCATTCTAAACTTTAAATGAATGTTACCACTATAAAATTAAATATTCTACCAAATAAATAATTGCCATTATTAAAAAAATGCTCGAAACTCTTATTTCCTGGGTTTATAAGCCAGAGTGCCAATAAGTCATAAGTCATAAGTCATTTATTTCATAACAATATGGAAACATTGTGTTGAAAATAATCAATCATTGTGAGGGTGCCAAGATTAGTATGGTTTACCCCTACATTCGATTGTTTGAGTTTCAATAGTTTTTTCATTCTGCTTTTAAAGTAAAGAAGGATACATTGTAAATTAGAGTAAATTTTGAATATGAGTTCCGACGTGGAACTAACGCAGCAGAAGCAGCTCGCAATATCAATGTTGTAATTGAAGAGGATACGGCTAATGAACGCACCGTGCGTTTTTTTAACCGACTTCCAAAAAAGAGGTTATACAGGGTGATTGGAAGATGGGTGCAAAGCTTTAAGGCGAGGTGTTGTTTTAATTAGTCTGCCTAAAATTTAAAATTTCTCCCTCGAATTGGTTTGTAGGTCCTAATTTCAATAATTTGTAAGATATCCGCATAAATGATACCTCAAAAGAAAGAGCGATTATCAAGCATGTCTTCAAAAAGGTTTGAACAAAAAAGCACCCTCCGTTTTTTTTTTAATAAGGTTCAAAAGACGTATTGTACAATTTTTTTATTTTTTCTGAGCTTTAAATGTCTGTAAAAAAAATGTCTAATGACACAGAAGCCTAAAACATATTTTGCTTGATTGCTTACACATTACTTTAATTAAATAAATAAAAAATGAATTCATTTATCATTCAATTTGGCCATAATTATGCAGTTTACATTACATTTTGAGAATTTCCGAAAAAAAACTAAAAAACTTGGTTAAAAATATTTGGTAAGACTTCGTCTAAGACAACCATGGCTTAAATGGTTCTAAATTGTCTGTACTATCTTCGCCTTAAAGCTTTGCACCCATCTTCCAATCACCCTGTATATTCGTCGCGTATGTACTTTTTTTTTTAATGTATGTCCACCGATTTCTCCGTCCATTGTGGACCGATTTTGAAAATTATTTTTTGTTTGAAAGGGTGTTCTCCCAAGTTGGTCCCATATGAATTTTATTAACTTTGCTTGGATAGTTTTTGAGTAAGCTTCAATAATACGTATTTTTCCCACTTACATAGTATATGTGGATGATATGATAACTTCCTGTCACTGTTAACATTACACTTACATAGCAGGTAGTGATATTCGAATTTGTGTTGGGTAGGTACAACAAATAAAATTATAAAAATACAAAACTTTGGTAGGTACAACAAATAAAATTTTAAAAATACAAAACTTTTTACATTAAAAAAAACAACTGACTTAAAAAAAAACACTACAAAGTGAAAAATAACCTTAAATTCGGAAGTCGGTGGCAAAAAACGAAAATTCAAAACCAAAGACACCGACTTCCGAAATTAAAGTTATTTTTCACTTTGTTGTGTTTTTTTTTTGGCAAAAGTTTTTATGGTTTGATCACTTTCGTAGTCGACATTTCGACTTGAATAATTAACCCCGAGGACCAGCAACTTAAGTAAATAACGATAAGTTGAATGCGATGGTGGAAGCCGATCTGTATCAAATTACCAAGGAGTTAGCGTCATGGTTTGATGTTAGCATACCCACAATATTGACCCATTTGCATCAAAAATTTGTGCCCCATGATTTGACTGATCTGCAGAGAGAAGTGTGCGTTGAAGCTTGCCTTAACTTGTTGAACCGGTACAGAAATAAAGGGATTTTGGGGTGAATTGTGACATGTGATGAAAAGTGTAATTTATGTGATAATTTCAAGGGAACAACGCTTTGGCTGACTCTTGGTCAAACGTCGCAACAATGCTCTTCACAGGATGCAATACAAAATGCCTTCACACAGTTTGCAAATGCATAAATGACCTTCCCATGAGATGACAGAACTTTACAGACAATGAAGGTAAATACTTTGATTAAATAATAATATTTTACCTTAGAAAAAAAAAGATTGAATGTTTCAGTATAAAACGGCGGTATTTAAGCCCCTAATAATAAAATATAACACAACAATTTTATTATAGAGCGCTAAATATTATTGTGCTTCAACTCTTGTAAAAGATTCTGATAAATAAAAACACGCCTCAGTTTGCGTCTCGTAGCCTTGCCTACGCGCGTAGCAACGCGGCCCGAGTATGATGCTACGAGACTGGCCGAAAAAAGCAGATGTTTCGTAGCGGACGGTATTGTCGCTACGGTGCCTGTTACAATAAGCGATTGCTCACACAATGAGCATATTTTTAGTGAATCATGCTTAGCTATACTTTGTCAAAATGTCAGACTAAAGCCATTTTCCCCTTTCCTGCTTCGCTGTGCCCGACGGGGTCCACAACAATCAAGTCTTTGTCTTTGTCAATCAAACATACCACCTAATTTCTCATTGTAGAAAAGCAATAAACATATTATTCAGTAGTGAGTGATCTCACGAAGCTCACTAGACCTTATCAATTATCATGCATGTTTATTTTATTTCCATTTCGAAATGCAACATAATTTTAAATTAACTTCCAATCAAATTATTTTCGCAGTTCTTATGAAAATTTACATCATCGGCTTAAAAGCCTCTTGTGCTCATGTCAGTACAAGAGCCAGTGTAAGTGTAAAATGTATGCTGTTCGCAGAAATATTGGAAAAATTTACATTTCTAGAGACCGACCGAATTTTGTTCTCGTTCTCGGTTTTCGGCCGAAATAAGATAAGCAAATCAATACTTTCAGTTCATTTATTTGGCAAGATTGCATAGTTACAAAAACTAACAGAACAATAATGGTGAAAATGCAGAAAAACATGCTTTCTTCTTGCAGTTAATTTAATATTAGATTGTTCGATAATTAATAGTTTTGCCTTTGGGAAAGTATAAAGTTTCCTGTGAATAAAGTTAAATAAAATGATTAAAAGGATGACACTGCATTTCTTTTACTTTTACCAAAGAACAAACTCGCTTAAAAAAAAAAAATATTTTCAGGATTCGGCCGAAAACGCAAATCAGACCGAATTTCGTTTTCATTTTAGGTCAGACTAGCAATTTCGCTCCTTAAAATATTACAAGGAATGTTTGATACACCGGGGATGTTCGCTCCAGCTCTACCTACCTGCGGCCCTGGAACGTTATGTAATTTAAGAAGAGAAGAGATAAGTAACTTATACGATTCTATGATAAAGGATCAAAAAGCTTGTATTTATATAGGTACAATATTATCATCAATAATATACAATATTGTATGTTTATCATTTTAGAACCAAGACACAAAATTCTTAATAAGTGAAGGTGTTCAGCCTTATTACCCAAAAGCCCGGCTAAACTGGTTGGTCAGTTTGGCGTTTCGGTTGTAGGACTCGGCAACCTGGTAAGAACATCGTTGAGGCGCAACACATCGACAGTCTGCGCACACAGACGCGCGTCTATATCTGGGATAACCGAGATGTTAATATGTGTTATTATTTATTTCGATAACACGAAAACTAGAAATTAAATAAAAAAGCCGAAGGTTATAATGGCGAAGTCGTGTTACCTCGTAAACAACGGAAAAAACTAAGAGATTGTTAAGTTTTACTTGTATGTACCTATGTGACTTCGGCACAATAATAAGCACGTTTGAATATTTAGTTCTAACAGATCAACTATATACAAGTAATGCTACAATCGTGTTCGGGTTCACACATTCGAATATTTATTTGTTCAACAACAAAACCGACCCGAAGCCATCTTTGCCGCCCGGCTGTGCCGGTTAATGCCGATCCGAACATGAGTATAGCAGGCCTCAGAGCACGGAGTGCAGGTTCCGTAGTCAGTACGACTCATCTCAATAAGTACGTAGACGGTATTTCTCTTAATTTTATGAGTTTTTGCTAGCCATTCAGCAATCACATAATATATTAATTTATATTTACATTAGCTAAACTATTACCTAACTTCAGTAGAGCCTCCAAAAGAGTGCGTCTTAAAATGAACATGGATAAGACAAAGGTCATGTCAAATGCGTGTAACACCCACTCTCATGAAGATCGGAGACGCCACGCTCGAAACTGTGGACGAGTATGTTTACCTAGGACAATCTGTCCAGCTAGGTAGGTCCAACTTCGAGAAAGAGGTCAATCGTCAAATCCGCCTCGGATGGGCAGCGTTCGGGAAGGTACGCAATATCTTCTCGTCCCACATACCGCAGTACCTGAAGACGAAAGTCTTTGACCAGTACGTGTTACCAGTGATGACTTATGGCACTGAAACGTGGTCGCTCACAATGGGCCTTATCAGAAGGCTAGAAGTCACCCAAAGGGCAATTGAGAGGGCTATGCTTGGAGTTTCCCTACGTGATTGGATCAGAAATTAAGAGATCCGCAGGACAACCAAGGTAACCGACATGGCCCGAAAAATTTCCAAACTTTAGTGGCAATGGGCAGGGCACATTTCTCGCAGAACAGATTGCCGATGGGGCCGAAAGGTTTTGGAGTGGCGAACGCATATCGAAAGACGTAGCGTTGGAAGGCCTCCCACAAGATGGACCGATGACCTTGTGAAGGCCGTGCTTGGAAGAAACCTATGTCTAGCTGTGGACGTCTTTCGACTGAAATGATAATGATGATGAAACTGAAAATATTACCTACTGCAAAATTAAGTAGTACAGTCTGCCTTTCATTTCACAACTAAATAAGTGCTGATTTTTCAATAGTCAGATAACTTTTATCTGAAGAATAAATATCACAGTTTGACATATTTTATATACAAAATCTGTTTGCGGTTGTGACACAGGTGGGCCGTCTCTACCTGTATGAGCGTTTCTGGCTTCACTATGGACCCCTAAAAGCAGACGATTTTCGCTGTTTGCTATTCTGATGTACCTAACTGGTGCCTTCAAAAGATTTTGAAGATAATTTCACCTCTCGTCGCTTCTAAAAATAATAAAAGTTCTCCTATGCTGGGCTTTACAAGTACATACTCCAATATTTTCAATGAAAGTGTTGCTTTTATACAAAGTAATGGCTAGTGGAATACATGGCACGAATCAGGCATAATCCGAGCAAGGCCAGCTCGTACATCGTTCTCATTATGTGAGGCTGCGTGCCTCGACTCATTAGCTAACTTCCTCTTACGGAAAGGTTAAACTATGTGAATGTTAAATCTATTTTTCTTTGTTTAGTAACGGTAGAAGAAAGAAAGATAATAAGTTTATTTACGGTAAACATGACGCAACGAAAAACAAAAACACGAAAAAAACCGGCCAAGTGCGTGTCGGACCACGCACAATGAAGGGTTCCGTAGTTGGGATGAATTTATCCCAAAATTAAACTTTTTACTTTGTAGTTAAAAAACATGTTTTCCCCTCATACATCGATATACGTCACGGTCAATTCTCGATAATTCAACAAGTTCAAAATGATTTAGTAATTCTAAAAAAAACTATGTTTCGTAGCAAAAAATCTTATTTAACACGATTACGACGTTGAAGAGATGGTTAATAAAGGTAGTTTAATCAACAATAACCTAATATATTTTGTACTAAAACCTTCATGAATGTATGTAGATTAAGTTAGTGAAAAGATTATCAAAACTGATTCATTCGTTTTTGAGAAAATCGCGAATTTACAAACACACTGGTCGAGTACCCTCCTTTTTCTCCTTTTTTTTCAAACAAAAGTGAGAGACTGTGTAATGAGGACATTTGAAGAATCGAGTCGATCTTGTCAAGAATATTGCTTTTATTTATGTATGTGTAAATAAACATTATCTTACCTACATCAACATTTTTGAGATATCGTCTCAGATAGAGAGCGGTGTGGGCCAGTGTTCTTTCTAAGATATTAAAAAGAATCATTGTCTTTGAAATTGTTTCTATCGGCTTTTCATTCATCGGTTTTGCTTGCCATTTATTGAAAGTAGAATATAATTATCGTGGCGCTGTCTCACGTCTAACGAAACAATAGTGACTGCATGTCATCTACATCAGTAAACAGGTTAAGTGTGTATATACTGTGTGCCATGCATGTGTAGCGATGCCAGCAGACAGACTGGATGCAGAAGGCGGGGGACACGGTCTTGTGGCGCAGTCTCGGAGATACCTCTGTCCAGTAGTGGACTGCGATAAGCTGAGTTGATTGTTGGATTTGATCTCATTAAGCATCTGATTGACTTTACTCTTCAGGTGCATGACTTTGTACCTACCAATCAACCCTTCATCGAAACTATAGAAATGAGGCCAATTATTACGTGACTTTTCCAATGCGCATGTTATGTAGGTAACCTTCATCCGAAAATTCCAAATGAATTCGATTATTTGATTTACGTTCGCTTTAACTAATGGGAGTGGGGCGAGTGGGCGAGCCGTGTCGCCGCCCACCGCGCGCCCCGCCCCCTGCTGCACCTCGGAGAAAGAAATCGAGCTAAGAGCGACTAGTCCTCAAGTTGGTAGAGCAAGCTTTCCCGACCTTCCACTCAACCACTTAACTTTGCAAGCTCCCGCTCTACAAAGCATTTTCATGATCGCAGCATTCACAACTTCGTTTGAAACTTAAACAATACTATGAAGTTTAATTTATTAAATACCGTAAAATGCTCTAATTTTGATTACCAAGCCCTACTTTGCCTAAACAGATTATTTTAATTTCATTACAAAACTATTCTAGCCAGAGAATTGTCTAAGGTACGATTTTTTGCGCGTGCAACACTTACTTTTGGTTATGGCAAGAAAGTTGTGAAATGTTAGTGAAGGACAAATGGTGGTCGCTGATTTTTTGCCTGCAATTCAAATTTTCACTGTCGCAAACAATGAAAATGTGAATATATTTTTAAGCTATTTTTACGGACCATATTTAATGAATATTTGTCTTCTGTATTTCTATCTGTACTTAGCACTTGTAAAGCGAACTCAAGTTGGTAAAATCAAGAACATCAATCCTATGGCGCTTTTTATGAAAAATCGAAAACCCTTTGTCTGGGGGTAGGGTTGTCACTTTTTTTGTTTGAAAACAAAGGGACTAATATAATTGTGTAAATATAAGTTGTTTTATTTCCTATGGTGATAACCCTGAAACATTCCCCTTATAAGATCTTAATGTTCATAAGTTCTGCCTAACTTTGCCTACCTTCCGAAAAAAATAATATGGTTTAAGGGGACTACAGGACCTAAACGTGCCTAAACGCAAGTTTTATAATGCCTAAAAGAATATGATCCACTGCAGTAAACAAAATCAGTAAAATATATGATATTCTTCAGGATATATGCTAGTATGATAGTGTGTTGAAAACATAATACAACTAATTTGATACGATAGAAAAAAATCATGAAGATACCTGTAAAAATTTATTTTAACGATTAAAAATCATATTAATTTACATGCAATCATTCTGATTTTTTGTCAGATTATTCTACAAGCTACATATTAGCATAATAGTGTTTTAATTTTCCAGTCCAATCAATAGATTTTCTGTAAATCGCTAACTGCTTCATATTTTGCAATAAATTACCTGCGTCGTGTCATCGCGCTTCTCTTTCATTTCTATGCAGTCCGACAGTGACCGTGCTTTAGCTGTTGTAAGCCTCTTAAGACTTTATGACTACTTAATCCAATAACTACTTTATGGGTACGAAATCTGCTTATTTGGAAACATATATTATAACTGCGATATTATTGAAAATATGAGAAAATATGAGATGTAGGCTATAATGAGTTATATTTCATTGTTCCCCTCAAAAGACTCAAGAATATAGGTACTCAAAATCCTCGAAATTCGTGCAAAGTTAGGTAATTTTAAAATGAATTTTGTTGCACTTCTGTTACGTAAAGCATTTCACTACGATGTTACTAAGTTATTAAAAAGTCACATAGCTACTAAGTAGGTATATCATCATACCACGTCAGTAATAGTAATACCCGACAGGTAGACAGAGGCGCATTATACCATTATAGCACCCACATTCACTATGTTAAAAGTAACAAGTGCCGATGCCGTTAACAGGCCACAAATCCTTAAGGAATAAAACCAGTAATGGCTTGTCCGTCGCGTGGATTGAACCCAGTACCCCCCACTAATAAGGTAAACGTGTGCTGTAAGAAATTTATCGCCTTTGTAAGTATGTCAATACGATATTCTCGTCAACAACTATGCAAGTCATCATAATTATCTATACTTAATATTATAAAGAGGAATGTTTGGGAATTTGTTTGATTGTCTGAAGTTTTTATGTAGGGAATCTCGGGAACGACCAGACGGAGGAAGGTTGTAGGCTATGCAATATCACGCTACAACCCTTAGGAGCCGAGAAAAAAGGTCAGAAAGTACACTGAGCGACAACGAAGTAACAGCGCGGGCGGGCGACGCGACGCAGTGGGTCGGGAGCCGACATTTTACACGGACGAAGTCGCGGGCAGGAGCTAGAATAAAGAATAAGAATATTTCCACAAAACAATCATCACCTTGTAATCGTGTAGGTGTCAATATGTGTAGAAGTTATTCACAGACGTACAATTAACTGCCGCATTCATTATTCATGACAGAACACTCAAATCGCTTTCCCGCATAGGGTCGAAGCATTACGCTGAGCGATGGCCGTGTTGCCTGGATGTGACGCATATTTTCCTGCCCCCAACTTGTACTTTGTGTGTTCGTGTTCTTTCTTTGCGTCATGTTTACCGCAAATAAACGTATTATGTTTCTTTCATTCAAATAAAAAAAGTAAAACTACAAACTCGTAAATAAAACTAAAAACATTTTCCTCATCAACAGCCAAAAAACAACAATGTTAAAACAATTATTACATATGTTGGATGGGCTTGCAGCATTCGTTCGATTAAACAACTCACTCGATTTATTCCATTGTACGTATCGAATAATTCTTTTATTTTGTTGTTTCGTCGCGAAATTCGTGAACTTCATTAAAATACTTCCAATTTTACTTTTAACACGTGATTAGACTCGAGGAGTATGTAAACTAACAACTAACTGACAGTATGTACAAACTAAAGGATTGCTAAGCGTGGTGTTGCGCGCGGATACCGTAATTTTCCGGATCGGATAGGGTGGTTCGTAGCACACATAACCCTAACTACGAGTGCTACGACTCCAGTCGGGAGGACTCTAGGGTCGTAGCACTCGCAGCTGGTACGTGCGCTACAGACCCTCCAAATAAGATCGAATCTTCGTGGATATTGGAATAAATGGTTTATACGATTATATTTTCCAATCCTTACAAGCGGCACACAATATTGGGGGTTGGGCTATAGGGGGAAAGTTGAAACTTTTCACAAAGTTCAAACAAAAAAAAAACTTTTTTTTACACAATTCATGTTTGACTAGCGGTGAGATTGTGAAGCTGATTTCCGAATTTCGACTATCAGTAATCCTCGCTATATTTATATTAACACAACATAACATCACGACACGCTCATTTCCCCGAAGCAGGGGAAACGAGCGTGACGTGATTTGGGCAGAGGTGTGCGAAATTATAGAAACCCATACATTTCTATAATTTGATGTAATTGAGTCCGGATTTAAAGCACTGCACCTTAGACCACCTGCCGGAGTAGCCGCGGGGAGTGCGTTGTCAGACGGGTCGCAAACACAAACTGTTTTCTTGTAATAGGTTACTATAATCGGCATAATATTAACGAACCAGTCGAATTAATATTAAGAAGACTTTTGATATGATTAAACAACCAACCAATAATACGACGAAGGCACAATAAAATATAAGTGTCCTTACATTAAAATAGCATCTTTCCTGTCCTGTTTCAGAATATAAACCTATCGTATCTATAATTCAGCTTAAACCTGTTGTCCAACCTAGTCTCACGTTATTACACTTGCGCTATACTTCTATAGGTACTAACTTCGATTATACAATCGAATGTGTCCCCATTGCGGTGCACATTTGAAGAGTGTTTGTAAGCCGCATTTAGGCCTCGTTTCATAATGAATTGTTATCTGCGTACCATTGTATTCAGCCACGCGACTCGCTACTGTTTCACTTACAGAGAGGTACTGTACGAGTATAACTGTAGTATTTTATGACTCATCTGAAAATACCTATCAACCTGTAAAAGAGATGTGTTTTGGGCACGGTAGAATACATTAAAATGCCCAGATGCTGAAACGGCCCAGGTCAGTGGCTTACATAATTCAGTAGTCGACGACACAAATTAAATACTTACAGATAGCATGGTTCGATTCGTACTTCGCATAGTTCGTTAAACCGGGGTCAGTTTGTAATTTATCTAAGTTACAATAGCGTAATGTCAACTGCTTTTACAAAATATTGCTTTTCCACATGCAGGGACGTTAATCGTTGAGGAGTTTTCCTGGTACTTCACCATCAGCTCCACTTCTCCATATGCATTGTGAGAAGCATACATTTCTTGGCAACCTATTATAGTACTCGTATCGCAACTCGTGAAATACTTATTTATTCTACTTATTAGTTCCGGTGGCCATCTGTGGTCTTCATCATCAGTTGTAATTCACCAAATGGTGCTTTCCGAGAGCAACTGCGCGAATTACAAAAAAAAATACCCAAATCGCTATAGGTGTGCCTATAATATTTGAAGAGTTCCTTCGTTTTCTCCAGAATCCCATCATCAGATTCTGACCTGATGACAATGGGACCATCTCGGGAGAATACCATTTCAAACAAAAAAAAATTTTTTGCCTGTCACGCAAAAACTATTGAACGGATTTGATGAAATTTGGCACACAGATAGTTCATAATCTGGATTAAAAGCGTTTACGTCTAGCGCGGGAAGTCAAGTTTAGGTAAATTCTTTGTAAAAATCACTCACACAAAAGCACGCGTACATGTGTGCGTAGAGTTGGCGCGTTCGCTCTGCTTATAGTCAGACTAAACCACTTTGATCCGTCCAATTTAGAGCAATAATTGATAGTAAATATTTAATTGGAATTTAAATCCTATAATTCCTCTAAACAATAATTTTATAATATTTAAATGAAACAGTTTATTTATCTTAACCTTCTTCTCGTGTTAATTTTACATAGGCATAACAATTTGATAAATCATATTTATTTCTTAAATGTTCATCTTATCTTATTATTACTCCGAGCAACAACAAGCGCAACACGTCATACTCATAGGTACATTATGAGTACTGTTAACATTAGCATGTCGGTGACGCGAGCCCATAATATTTTCCTCTACCAAAAATCGCCGAACGCGCCTAAAGGAGATTTCACTTTTTTTTTTAAAGTGTGCCTTTTATGGAAACCCCGTCAGGAACAAAGTTCGTTCTCACGTATCATTTAAAACAAAAACAATATTTTCACAGCCGCCATCTTGGATTTACATTTTGACCTCAGTATCGGCTTTATACCCCTCGAAAACGAATGCCGCACTTACATTCTGCCCTTTTTGCAATACAAAATAATGTTCAGTATTTAGAAAGAAAACAAATTTAAAAAAAGAATATTCATCTTCGTATAAGATGGTGGATCCTCTCCATAACATCGAATGCAAACCATTATCGGATGAAATATGTCGTCTGTACCTGCTCCAGGTCGGATATATGATTTTTTATTTCCAAAAGAGGCCTGAACGTGACCATCAGCGACTTCTAAAGCTTCAACAATTCTCTTCCAGACGTCGTGGAAGTGAGCTGAATGTAAACGATACCGGGGTGTAAACGACACCCATAATGAAAAATGTGAAAATTTATTGCAGCCGAAATCTTGAATTTATATTTCGATCTCACTGGTGCCGATTCTCTTGTACACCGAACTAAACTATCACAAAAATTCCTTACTTTTGACTATGAGTATCATAAAGCTATTCTGCAAAAAAAATCTCTAAATTTATAAATAATTTTGATACAACTAAAAACGAATATGACAATCGCAACTCCACGTGGTACTTGTTTGCCCTACCCCGTGAATTTATTTTAGATCCGTAAGCGCACAGAAGGGGGCAGCCTCGACGTGTTTAAATGGAATTTATCACTTTTTCTATGGATATTCTGAAAAAAATTGACCTACATGTTGAGTTTTGGGGGTTTATGGGCTTCATAAAGGGTGTCGAAATTTTCATTATTTTTGCGATAGGACACACCATTTTCAAGATATATGCAAAAGAAAAGATAAAAAAATACATTACTGTTTTTGCACCTGAAGTCTCGACTTCAGGTGCAAAAACAGTAATGTATTTTTTTCATGACCTAAAATTCACACAAACAGCTCGCTGTTTGTGTGAATTTTAGGTCATGACAACTAATTCTATTCTACACCATTTTTAATCGCGATTTAAAATAGTCAGATTTAGTTAGACAATCAAAATTTTTGGTGAAAAACGTCAAATTCAGAATAGCAAAATAGCCATTTTCACTAAATTAATAACTCAGTGCCATCTTAGTGCTATCAAACTAAAATATTGTTATGTCGTGTCACTTTAGTCTATTTCAGAATGGGAAATCGTCGTTTGACAGGAACAAACAAAATTTTGGTGATTCTTAGTCTAGTTTAGACTATTTGTGACAAGAGAATCGGCACCACTATAGACTTTAGCACCATAAATTAGTTTTCACTTCAATAATATGTTTTACTTATTAAAGTACTAAGATTTGGCGATCATACTATACTCGTGCAATATCGTTGTACGCACGACAAAGGTCAACAGCGGTCAGGCAGAGCGCCGAGCGACACGTCCACACTCTGGAAGGCCTCACGGCCGACTAATTATTTGAAACGGTTTGCTCGTGGAGTTTTATAGCAGTTTTAGAGTAGTTCTAAAATATTTCTAGAAAAATAATAGAACAACTTTAGTTAAAATTTTAAATTGCAAGTTTTTAACAAGATGTTCTTCTATTACAGTAACCTGTTATTATATTAAATAAATGAAGATATATTGGTAAAAAAAACATTTTATTTACCAAAATTTCTTTATAATATCGTTTTGTTTGGATTTTTATTTCTCATGTAGGGAACCTAAAAATAATGTTTTTTTAATGTAAGTTTTTTCCTAAGGATATTTGTAGTCAGATAAAACATATGTTTAGTTCGGTTGATTAGTGAATTAAGATATTTTTAGATTCTAAATTGATGCTCGAAGTGTAATTATCGAAATCTCTGTTTGGTTTTAAAATAATGTTTGATGGATATTAACTGGGTCGAGAAGTACTGATTTTCAGCAAAACAGCGCACGGATGGCGTAAACGCTCTTAACACATACTTTTATCCCGATATTCCCACGGGATCGAGACTCATGCAAGTGAACCCGCGGGGGGCAGCTGGTTATTATCTTATGCTGTTTGTCCGATGAAATCTTGTGGAATTTTTTGCTTTAGCCTGGTATTCCTATTGTAATATAAGTAAGATAAATACTGATTACGTGACATAGTCCATTGTGTTGCGGGGGCGGAGGAGCGAGCGGTACAAGTGTGGTCGCTCCGTCACAAGTTCGCGCCTCTGACCTCTCTCCACCGCGCGCCGCGCCGGTCATGTCCGACAACAACAACATTACAATAATAACTCTTTGACAAGTTTGTAGAGTTTCCTCCTCTCCTGTCGACACGTGACGTAACCTCGAGAGTAGCTCGCGCTTCTGTTAATAAGCCGATCAGCATCTGTGCGTTCTGTCGCAAATAGTTAGGTACCTACTCGCTGCGAGATTCAATAAACTTTGACGAAACCCGGCGACACATTTTAAAAAAATAAGAAAAGGCTTCCTCGTTCCAGAAAAAAATTAGTTTAGGAACTATCAGTTTAGTCTTGAAGCTGTTGATTATAACGGGTTTAAAAATACCCTTAACGAAGCCAAGAGTCACTTGTTGTTCCATTTATTGTTATTTTTTGTACCGGACCTTATACAGGGTGAATTTGAATTCATGCGACACCTGTTAAGGGGTCATTGTACTCATCATTATGAACAACTTTCACTATGGGACCAACGTTGAAATCGCGAAAAAAAAATCAGCTGTTCCCTACATTTATGTTCGCATAGCTCGTCAAAATGTAGGAAACAGCTGATTTTTTTTTCGCGATTTCAACGTTGGTCCCATAGTGAAAGTTGTTCATAATGATGAGTACAATGACCCCTTAACAGGTGTCGCATGAATTCAAATTCACCCTGTAGATAGTGCCATCCACGAAGACGCGCCCCACTCTTCGTCCTAGTCGCTTACAATACAGTAATCGCGTTTAGGAAGAAGTGTGGGGCGCGTCCTGGGAACATTCTAGTTACGGACTTATTAAAGTAAAGTAAGAACATTTTTTGAGGTTCGTCTAATGTTTTAATATAGCTTAACTTTAAATACTCCCACGACTATTACTACTATGCATGCACCCATAAGCACAATGTTTTGCGTGCGTTACATTGCGTAAACATATATAATATTACGAATTAAAACTAAAATATAATTTCGAGATACGTTTTCTGAGCTAGAAAGAAAGAAGAAAGAAAGAAAGAAAATACGTTTATTTGCGGTACACATGACGCAAAAAAAGAACAAAACACAAAAATAAACAACAGCTGTTGCAATTTCATAATTAAGTATCTAATGTGTTCTTCTTTTTACCCGACTGCGACGAAGCCAAAAAGGAGGGATTTTAATTATCTTGAACAACGGCAGTACGAGCGGATTTTTTAAAATTTGACGCAGGTCCTCCTTCGACGACGGCCCTCCCGCAAGACTGAGGACTCGAGCGCGAGGTTTCTGAGCCGTTGCAATTTCATAATTATTTCATGTGTTCTTCTTTTTACCCGACTGCGACGAAGCCAAAAAGGAGGGATTTTCATTTTCTTGAATAACGGCAGAGAGAGCGGATTTTTTTTAAATTTGACACAGGTCCTCCTGCAAGACTCTGAGGATTCGAGCGCGAGGTTTCGAGCCGATTTTGCCCGATCTACAATTTTTGTGTTTATTTAAAAAAATCTATATAACTCAAAAATCAAATCGTTAAATTCCTTTTAAAATACGGTTACCTCTTTCATTGCACATGCAATTTTCATATTACATATTTTGTGCTGTAATTAGGAAATGAAACACAATATGGTTTTTTAAATCGCTTCGGTTTTTTTTTTCATAGAGCAAATTACAATTTATCGTATTTAGAACCGCAAATTTTCCTAAAACAAGAATGTATGAGATGTATCTATGACATATATATTTTTTTTCAGGAGCTAAATACGACTATTTAAAATTGATTCTAAAACAGGCAAATTCAGGTAACCCCTCGCTGGATGTTGTGTACAAATTATGGACCTACTAATCTGTTTCAACCTAAAAATTAAGTGACGTGATAAAATCTTAGTCGCCCTTTGACAATGAATGAATCATATAATATTACAGTGCAGCAATTCCATTGTGTTGTCATCTGCTTTCTCATCCTCTTTGTTCCTTAATTAGCAGCGTAAATTAGTTTGTTATTCATCGAATGTATGATTATAATGCATAATCAATATGTTGTCAAAACCTCCCCGTGTGAATGTTTCTCTAATCGATGGGCGCGGCAGATTACTGCCGATTGCCGGAATAGGTCCGGCAAAGGGTATCGATAACCGCAACCTAGATACGACTGTTTCATAGCTGTACTTACATGGCAGTGCCACCATACGGTGTAGTATTCTAAACATTGTTGATAGTGCAGCTGTCGACGGTTATAGTTACTTACCTACGTTTGTGAGTCACAGCCTCAGATGTAATATTGCTTTCCGTTTTCGATTTTCGTCGATACAAAGGTTTAATTAATTAATTAATTAATAGCCACAGTCATGGCCTGCTAGGCCCAATTAGCCGCTACTTCTTGTAGTTTATATTAGGTCTTTACCTATGAAATTGCCGTTCTGCAGTACTGGCCATTTCAAATCAAAATAATTTTTGTTTGGCTAAGAATTCTAATTTCAAATTAATTTTATTTTAAAGACATGGTATTTTTTTCCAAAAGTAGTCATTTGTTTATTGATTAGTGTTACATTTTCATCGCATTTCAATCTTTTTCGTCATCATGGATACGTTAAAAATTCGAGTAATTATGGAATATGAGTACCGTCGTGGCAGCAACGCGGCACAAGCGGCACGCAACATCAACGAGGTTTACGGAGCTAACACTACAAACCAACGCACCACCTGTTATTGGTTTGCTCGCTTCCGTTCTGGAAATTTCGACCTGAAAAATGAACCTCGCGGTCGTCCGAAGACTTTGGTCGACAATGACGAATTAAAGGCGATTGTGGAAGCCGATGATACACAATCTACGGCTGAATTAGCAGCAGCTTTCGACGTTAGCGTCAAAACAATATTGGTCCATTTGCGTCAAATTGGCAAGGTAAAAAAGCTTGACAAATGGGTGCCCCACGAACTCAATGATCACCAGCGCAAAGTACGCGTCGAGACGTGCCTTGCACTGCTCAACAGACACACAAATGAAGGAATTTTGAACCGCATTGTTACCTGCGATGAAAAATGGATTCTGTTTGATAACCGCAAGCGCTCAGCAAGTTGGTTGGATCCTGGTTCAGCACCTAAACAATGCCCTAAACGAAAACATACCCCTAGAAAAGTGATGGTCACTGTTTGGTGGTCTAGCGCCGGTGTGATTCATCACAGCTTCTTAACAAACGGGGTGAGCATTACTGCAGATGTGTACTGTGAAGAACTGAACACAATGATGGAGAAGCTGGCACATCTCCAACCAGCATTGGTCAATCGCTCGTCTCCGCTGCTACTGCACGACAACGCGCGACCTCATACTGCACAGCAGACGGTCTCCAAGTTGCAAGAACTGGGGTTGGAAGCTCTCCGTCATCCGCCCTACTCACCAGACCTTGCGCCTACAGACTACTACTTTTTCCAGAATTTGGATAACAACTTGGCGGGAAAAAAATTCAATACCCGAGAGGCAGTACAAAATGCCTTTGAAGAATTTGTTGCCTCCCGTCCAGAAGGGCATCAATAAACTGCCACTGCGTTGGCAAAGATGCATTGATTGCATGGGTGATTAGTACTTCGATTAATACAAATAAAAAATACATGAAAAAAATTCGTTAAATTTTTTTCATACAAAACGGCAATTTCATAGGTAAAGACCTATTATTACTTACTAGTTTTTACTAGCGGCTACGCCCGCATCGATTTCGGAAATTATACCACGGGATCCTACTACCGAGATAAAAGTAGCCTATGTGTTACTTCAGGTTATAAACTATCTGTGTGCAAAATTTCATCTAAATCCGTTCAGCCGTTTTTTCACGATTGAGTAACAAACATACAAAGTAAACTTTCACATTTATAAAATTCTATACTAGCGACCCGCCCCTGCTTCGCACGGGTGCAATCTACTGATGCACACGTCAACATCCCAATGTTAACCTATCAAGAAACTGCCGTATGATCCCAAATTATACAGTAACAAAATATCGTTCTGATCATCGCCAAGTGAACCGGCCATACAATAAAAAAAAGAAAAGTGGTCTATTGTCTATGGACAAATAACATAACATCACGCCTTGTTTCCCTGAAGGGTTGGGCAGACGTGTACCTGTAGTAGGTACACCCTCATTTCTACAGTTATATTTAAGTCCCATGTAGAGCGAGCCTATTGCCATCACCCAGGCATAAATCCAGACTCCGGACTGTTACTGAGAAATACCAGGTAGAAAATTCCAATACCACTTTGCCCGATCCGGGAATCGAACCCAGGAGCTCATGCTCAGCAGTAGCGCTTGCGGCCACTAGACCAACGAAGCAGTCTGGATGGTTACACTATTTCGTTGAAATTAATATAATATGAAAAAAAATGGTGATTCCTTCTCTATTTGTGGAGTTTGGACGTCACAATACTTTCCAGGAAAGGTCATTGACCCCTGGTAGTCATGGCACCACGCCGTGCTATAATTATTTATCTGCGCGTAATTGTAAATCTGTGAAAATTTTTATAGTATTCATTTAAATTATGTTATATCCAGGCATATTGATCTTAATTAAATGGCCAATTTTAATAACATATTTTATCGGATAAGGATTAATAATATACTGGTTAAAGTAGCTTCGGAAATAACAATATTTTACTATAGAAATTATGAATATAAACGGTTACTGTGGGTCATCTTTAGAAGATAAACATATGCTATCGCCGACTATTCTGTTGATTTTGTTAAGATAATTATATCCAGTAGAACATAAATTTTATATATTTGCTACGGTTTAGTCAGCGCACACCATGTAAGCGCTCAAAAATGTGCCTTTTTCACGACTTGACAAAACGTCAAGTCGTGAAAAAGGCACTTTTTTATAGTATATTATATATTGTATATTATATATAATATATTCAGTACTTTTTTTTTTTTTTTCGCTGGGAAATTATCTAATAGCTTCTCCCGCTCTGGGCGGAGCGGGAGGGTGTGTCAGACTTTTACTGACTAAAACCCACCCGTGTTCCTTCCGTTGCCTGTGTGCCGGGGTCGCGATATCCCTTTCAGACAAACTCGCAACCCTGGCAGGCATTGGCCCTTACGGACCCCGTCAGTTGGTGCTGACATCTCTTTGAGGCGCGCGTGGAACACAACGCGCCGTCGACCCGGGCCTGGTCCCTATCGGACGGCGAGCTACCCATTGCTCACCGTCCGCAAGCCCGCGCCTACGGTGGCCGGAAGTCGGCTCTCGACTCCCGATGCCCGGGGCGTCTCCTGCGGCGACTAGGGGCGCGAGGGCGCGAATCTTGCCTCTCCCTCGCGCGCTTCGCCTCCTCCTTCGCGAGCATTACTGCTTCGCAGAAGGAAGTGATGGCCTCCCATGCACTCTCGCTCCGGACCATGGCCTGAACCAGGGCCGGACGCGAGAGATCGCCGCCGCCGATCGACTCCGTAAGGACACGGCGGTGCACCGCCCAAGCCGAGCAGACCTCCACCGTATGCTCCACCGTGTTCTCCGGGCGATTCACGCAGTGGTGACACCCGGGCGTTTCCTCCCGGCTTATGCGGAACAGGAACCTCCCGAAACAGCCGTGTCCGGTGAGGACCTGCATTAGGTGGAAGGTGAGGACGCCGTGGCGCCTCTCTAGCCAATCCTCAAAGAGGGGACTCCTCGCCACAATTGTAGCGTGCCCAAGTATATTCAGTACCTACTGCAATTACGTTTAATATAATAAACGCGAAAAGCGACTTTCTTTTATATTATTTAGAGAAGATAGAGAAAAGATTAATTAATATAGTAGGATGTAGTGAAGGTAGGTAGGTAGGAAGGTATTCGAAACGGCTCTTAAATTATACGTCGTCATGACGATTGTATAATTGAACCTATGAATCATGTTCATGGTCGATGCATTTACTCTTCACAACATGGACGGACTCTTCAGAACAGACTTCAAGTGGTAGAATGCATTCACTGATGGATGCCGCTACGAATTATTTCGCGCTAATCGTGCGCCCTCGGCATCTTCATGAAAAGAGACTGTGACTTCTAAGTTTGTTTTGGTCTTTCTTTTCAGAGCAGTCGGATAAGAACCACATTTTTGATAGATATAGAAATAAATATCATTTATCACAGTAAGTGGCTGTGCTGTGAATATTAAAAACTCTGGCCATCAACAACTTTTGTTTCAAACTACAGGTGGAAGCTGTAAAAACACACCAGTTTTGTTTGACAACAAAAATTACGTAGCCTTTTGTAAAAGTTTACACTTACTTGTAGAGTTACTTGAAATGTTACGTGATCGGATACTTTGACCGAGCGTAAATGCCTTTGCACAGTACCTCCTCCAAAAAGAAAGTCAATAACTAAAACCCAAATACCTACAGTAAAAAGCCAACTAAAAAGGTATGTACATAGGTAATTAAGGCTTTAATCGTACAGATTACCTACATGTCACTCCGTAGTGGGGTTTTAAACTTTCTTTTTTATTTCAGTTATTTGGGGTTGTAGTAGGGGGCCGTAGTCGGGTAAAAAGCAACCTGTTGATGATAGAATTCCTAACCATCAAAATTTTCCAAAATTATCCTCGAATAAACCTTTTCTGACGAATAGAGAACTGTGTCATCGGTCAAAGTCAAACCATTTATTTAGAAGAAAAGAAATTGCGGTACACATGACGCAAAGAAAGAACAAAACACAAAAATAAACAATTTGGGGGAAAATATGCGTATATATATTACAAATAGGTCCTTTTAAGGCACTTTTGAAGGTCAAAATTTACAAAAAAAATAATTGTTCCTAGTCGCCCCTTCCAAAAGGGAGTTATCGTATGGAGAAGAATGGGCAAGAAACTCCACCGTTACTCTTTTAAAATGTTTTACAATATTTTGTATATGTAGATACATTAGTTATATAATTATATGTGAAGACGATGCACCTTAAAAAAAAATACTATACCACAATAGATAAAAAAAAAAATGATGCAACGATGGATAAATTAATTACTTATGTGATAGATACATAAGATAAGATTGATTTCTTACCACAATATAAAGTACATTTTATAAATTATCATATGACAATACATAATAGTTCGCACATATTTACAAACTTTGTAAAAGTAGACGATTTTCCTAAAATTTTACAACTAATAAGTCAGTGTGTGAGGAAGTAATCAAAGAATGTAAACTCAATGTCATATAATAAAGATAAATAAATTAAACCTACAACAAAAATTAGGAACCAGTTTGATTTTGTCTAGATTGTCCTAAGGAGCAGGACCAGTATGTTTCCAAGCATTCTTATCTTGGATGTAATCCTCTAATGCTTGTTTACAAAGTGTACCTACTTTTAATATGAGTTTAAAATTTTCTTACATTTAATTGTAATATATCACAAGGTATTTTATTGTAACATTTAACACAGTACCCCATAAAAGAAGTATGTACTTTAGATAATCTGAAATATGGTTGATCTATTTTATCTTTATTTCTAGTATTAAAATTATGTCTAACACTTATTTAATATCTTAGGGAACTACTTAAAAGGATTATTATTTTGACGATACCTTGCCAATTCATTTATGAAAATATTATGTTAATAATCCTTTTAAGTAGTTCCCTGAGAGATTCGCGACGATTTAGATTATAAATGGCTCTGACAACATTATACCAAGTACCATGACATGCGCCCATGAGGAGACAAAGGCACCGCAGTAGTACACACTAGTCGCGGGTGACAACCGTGTTAGTGGCCCTATCATGGCCCCAAGAGACCTTCTCATAGCTACGAGGCTACGAGTATTACAGCACTGTTTGATCGCCAACCACATTGTGATTTAGTCAATGAAGAAACCTTTGAGCGCGCATACCTACACAAAACAACCTTGTGTAATTTAATTAGAAATTATCCCCTTTATTTATAAACGTTGCTTAACGTTAAGAATCGTTTAAACGTCTTAAATTCATGGGTAAACAGTCGCTAATCCAAAGGCCTACATAGAAAGCAATCAATCGACTGCGGACCCATGTCCTTACCGGGTAATTTTCCGAATCCTTGAAACAAATCATAGTACCTAATGATCCTTCTTATTATTCTTAATGTAATGCAAAACTCCAAACCGAATACATTCTGACAGTTTAAATCTGCAACAACAAATGCCAATGATGATTTGGATGATTTGTATCGCCTTTGTTAATGACAATAGCACACACGATCTTACCTCGCAACAGGCTCTCGTGCATTTCACTGAACTCGCACTGCAGACTTAATACCCTTAATGCTACTGTTGGTCAACGTTGGACCGCCGTCGACCGATAATTCCGCTGGAGGATGTGCGTGCTCCATTATTACTTTTTCGTTTTATAAACACTGTGTGCACAAAGATACAATATTTTATAGGTTCAAGTCCGTTTTAACTCGCAAAATTGTTAAAAAGGCACATCGCTGTCACGATGTACTGAAACACAAACACGCGCGGGTTGGTTAAAACTGGTTTATTTCCACACATTCTTTTTTTTTTGACTTGGAAATTAGTGTGAGTCTCTTTCGTAAACCCCACCCGTATTTTTTCAGTTGCCTGTGTGTTGCCAGAGGCTACGGTATCCCTTTCGGTCTTTCCCGAGACCCTGGCAGGCATCGGCCCTAGCCGACCCCGGCCGGTGTGCTGACATCTCTTTGCGGCGCGCGTGGAACACAACGTTTGCATCGATACAGCCACGCGTTTGGATCGTTTCTGTCGCACGTTGCAAACGCGACTAATGCACGATAGTAGCGATGCAGAAGCGCGTTTACAAAACGCGCGAATTCATCGCTACAAAAAGTCGCCGTGGGCGAGCGGCCTAAAATAAACTTTCCCCACCTTCCACTATACCTATGTACCTAGTTACGTGGCATAGCTCAGAAAATGTTCAATGATTACCTGAGGAATCGCACCCAGGTGGTAAAGATTGGTCCTAGCTACAGTGATGAAGAGGTTGTGCTATACGGTGTCCCACAAGGAAGTATTTTAGGCCCCACATTTTTTCAGATATACATACATAGATGACCTTTGTAGAATGTCAATACCAGCGTGTAAGATCTATGCATTTGCGGATGACACAGCGGTCCTGGTTGATGGGCCCTCGTGGGAAGACGTGAAACGAAAAGCGGAATTTGGACTGGCCTCAGTGATTCACTGGCTTGACCTAAACTTACTTACATTAAACCTAAAGAAAACTTATTTTGTACCCTTTGCAATCCGGTCCAACACCAAACCAACTTTCACGATAGCGGCTCACACATGCCAGGATCAGTAAATATCGTGCTCATGCCCCTCCATCGCAAGAGCCGATAGTGTCAAATACTTGGGTGTTCATATAGACGATGGGATAAACAACTCGAGACACTAACTACCCGAACACTTCGTCTTATTCACATCTTCAAATCTCTCCGGGAATCCGCCAGTATTGACATTCTCAAAATGGTGTACTTCACATTATGCCAATCGATATTTGGATACTGTATAACTGTATGGGGTGGAGCAGCGAAGACTTATCTTCTGAGAGCAGAAAGGTCTCGTATAACTGTATGGGGTGGAGCAGCGAAGCCTTATCCTCTGAGAGCAGAAAGGTCTCAAAGGGCTGTTCTTAAAGTTATGTTAAGGAAGCCCTACAGATACCCCACACAACAACTTTACGCTGATAGCAAGGTACTGACGGTTCGACAAATCTTTATTCTTCAAGCTGTCCTGAGGATTCATGCCTGCTTACCTCCATCTGATCCAAAGAAGCGTACATATGTTCCCCCAGGTGTACAGTACAAAACCTCATTTGCAAGACGGCAATACTATGTCCTAAGCCATCAATTTTTGAAGAAAGTTCAGAAAGCACTAGACATAACTGATCTAAATAAATTTAATGTCAAATCGAAAACTTCAGACTGGCTCATACTGCAGGACTATTTATCAAAACAGAGTCTTTACTATCAAACATCGCTTGAAATAATACCTACCTCTTCAAAAACAAACACCACAAATACACACACATAACACTCCCATATTTTTGATAAATACTAATATATTAATAAGCATTAAATGGTACGCACTTTCACTCGTGTAAAGCTCAGTTTGATTAAATACAATTTTTAGCCGTCACTGTCTCTTAAGATACAGGCCTTCTAGTTAAGAGACAGGTTCATATTATTTTTGTATACATAGACTATTTCTTGTAGACTTAATCTTTTGTGCTCAAAGCTATATTATTATGCTCATTGTATTTCTGCCATTTTCCTTTGAACTGTGTGTATTGCAGAACATGGAAACAAAAAATATTGGGCTATTGGTTTGGGTGGCTATAGTGGGTTGGTTAACTAAAACTATGGAAGGCCTATGTCCCCTGCCTGATAAATGTTGTGACTTGCACACTCAATAATGGGCCCCTGAAAATTGTCGCTAGCACATAGTGAAGTAGCGACAAGGGGGCAACATGTCCTGAGGTGCTTGAGGAGTGGAAAGGTATTCCATGGCTTTCAGAACAATCCCAGAGCCCGGAAGATGGTCAAGATCCCTACGAGCACTTACTGGAATACTTCCTTCCTCCGAGCACGTTTGCTCTTGCGAATCTCCACTCAAGCCGGCCAATTAAGGCAAGAATGAGGTGGGAGCTCTGTTCCTCATCAGTGTTCACTCCAACCGGCCACTAAAGGCAAGCCAGAGATGAGGAACAAAACTTCTTCCGGGAGATAGGGTCCGTGGGGTCGCTACTGCCCAGAGACCCACAGGACAGCTTGTGGCGAGCTGTTGGCTCGCCACAAGCTGTCCTGTGGGTCTCTGTATCTCTCTTGGTCTGGCTCCTCATCCTAGACCTGTTCCGGCAAAGTAAACTCTACCGGCACAGACCTAGAGTTTGGAGCGCGCAAGCCCCACCACGACGTCAACGTAGAGATACGGCGGTGGGGTTATTTATTATTATTGTCATAGTTTTATGTTTTTATTATAGTACCTATTAAGAGGCTTACAACAGCTAAAGCGCGGTCACTGTCGGACTGCATAGAAATGAAAGAGAAGCGCGATGACACGACGCAGGTAATTTATTGAAAAATATGAAGCAGTTAGCGATTTACAAAAAATCTATTGATTGGACTGGAATATTAAAACACTATTATGCTAATATGTAGCTTGTAGAATAATCTGATAAAAAATCAGAATGATTGCATGTACCTAAATTTATATGATTTTTAATCGTTAAAAGAAATTTTTAGAGATATCTTCATGATTTTTTTCTATCGTATCAAATTAGTTGTATGTTTTCAACACACTATCATACTAGCATATATTCTGATTTTGTTTACTGCAGTGGATCATATTCTTTTAGGCATTATAAAACTTGCGTTTAGGCACGTTTAGGTCCTGTAGTCCCCTTAAAACCAAAGTTAATTTTTGGCCGCGCCTGCCTATTCTAAGGCGGTTCAACACCAGCGCTTGCGCACGAATCGTACGCGCTAGGCGCCTCGAACAGCTATGGACGCGTCACTTTCTACGCGCGCGCGCATATTCACACCTGCGCAATTGACACACGAACCGTGCACACTACGTGCCTCAAACGGTCTCAAACTACTGACCACATGTGGGGTCTGTGTTCGCGAACGAGTATTTTGACTGTATCTTGCACGCGAACTATTCGTAAACGGCTCGCGAACATGTCCAAAAGTACTACTATGTTCCTAAGATGCACGAGAACCGCACTGTTCGTGCGCGTGCGAAGATGTGGACCTGCCTCTACACGTGAGTCGAAATAAGTTCTACGAACCTCCTCTTAAGTAACTGAATAGCCAAAATGGCGAATCCTACCACATCGATTAAACAGTTAAAGTCAATTCAAATACTAATTGAGCGCGAACAGTGAAGCTGACAGTCCATCGGTCAGGTGTTTAGGCTTAGGACTCAGTGGCCATAATATAACCAGATAAAGTTTTCGTTATTGTAAAATGTTTCAGTGGAAGCTCAGTAGAATTAGCTAATTCCCTTGAATTCGGGGCTTGCCTGTGTGTTTGAAACACGCAGGGTTTCACGTACCGCGGGTTTGATCCCGCCCCATTCGAGTTCAAATACAATGGAATTTATTTCCATTATTGTGGAATATATGTACGATGTAGTGACGTGATGCCAAAGTATGACTAGTACTACTAACTAGCTGTGCCTGCGGCGTTGCTCACAGTGTTCCGTTAGCATTAAGTATAACTTAATGGAAATATGAAGTCGGTATCGTAAGAAAAGAGGCATGCACTCATGGAAATATGTATTCAATACTATCATTGTACCTGGTTGGTGTAGCGGTCGCAGGCGCGACTTCTGAAAGTAGGGTTATTGGGTTAGTCCATTAGGGATTTGTCTTTAAAAATCCGGAGAAGATTTGTGCTCGGTTGGCAATACTTAGCTATTATTCATAATACACTTGACATCGCCGTAGTGGCTGGCGTAGCCATAGGTACATTCAATGTTTTGCTCTGCGTATTTGTGGGTCTTCCTTCTTCACCCAACAGTAAAACTCCCATTGTTTGAGATTTGTGTGATTTTCATGCTTGGTAGACAGATTTTTTATAATTTGTAACCCTAGCTAGATATTAGATTATGTAACCTTTTTATTTAACACTAGCTTTTGCCCGCGGTTTCGCACGCGTGGATGACTGCTAATATCACACGGGAACGTACTATCGGGATTAAAAGGATGCGAAGCGATGGTCGCATATCTAATAGCCGAGGAAAAGGACTGCGCCGCGCCGCCGCCGCGCCGTCAACCATAAATATTTACGCGACATTTTGAATCTATGATATCTTTGAAAGTATTCATTTAAATTATATGATGTCATGGTATATTTTAATCTAAATTAAATTCCCAATTTAAATAACATATTACAATAAATATATTATGTACAAATATGTCAAGAAAAAAACAAACTTATTGTATTTTAGTTTTAGTGTTAGATTATATTATGATATTTAATATAGATTTGTCAAGTGTACATAAAACATTATAATTCAGAATTAAAATGAAATGTATATAAATAAATAAAATAATAACATATTTTATTGAATAAGGATTAATATAATACCGGTCAAAATAGCTTCGGAAATAACAATGAAATTATCAAATTTTGAAATATAAATGGCTACTGTGAGTTGACCTTATCAACTCACAGTAGCCATTTATATTTCAAAATTTGAAAATAGACATTTATGATATCGCGTACTTTTTGTTGAACTTTTTAAGATGAACAATCCTATAGAATATAAATTTTATGTATCTCTCTAAGGTCGGTCGGTACAATTTTTTTCCGACATTCAACAATAATCGTCATAATATTTCAGCTAATTTGTGTCAGGGACATCGACGCGAAAACTGTTATTCAGTACATCATTCTGATTTTTATTAATAACTGACAAAAAAATTACGTAGGGGTTTCAGAATCATGTACTGAATCCACGGTAACAGGCTTCGCGTCGATGTTACCCTGTATAGTGACGTTCGTAAAATGTTTGGCGAGGACGACTTCTGCGTAGCTCGTGTAATCCAAGCAGGTTCGGTGGCTTAACGCGCGGTTGAACTGCGCCGGCGCAGGCGCCCCTCCTTCTCGCCGATACAGAACTGTAGGTAGAAGACTTACTTCAAGAAACTTGCGATAAGCTGCGTGATACATTCGCGATACAAAACTGCCACACGCTGTGTGACAGTTGGTTTTGCATTCCATAACGCTAGTTGCTAGGCACAACACTTCTGCACTTACTGTGCAGTGACGGCCTACCGACAACATTGGTGTTTCTCTGCGACCTCGGGAAATTGCCGCACACTGCACTCCTTATTTCATACTCTCGTAGCAACACACGTCAAAATGCGTGCCTACGTCGAATAGATAGGTGTCTAGCTACCTGTTTGCGTCACACAAACTCACCGTTATATCTGTGTTGTTTGTTTATGTCCAACAAATAGATAAATTAGATACATGTTTCATCTAATAACCATATATATACGTGTGGTCAAATACGTCTAAAGTAGATCTTTTGTTGCAAGTCTTTAAACATTTATTATCACCTTGAAGGACAGTACGAGTATACAGGCCACAATAGAAGTTTTATTGTTATGACGCCTATGGGCGTATAGTGTCCTTCAAAGGGGTAAGTACCTATACTAATGACAGCTCCATTGCAAAGCTGAGGGTAATATTGCCGGGCAAGCAATACACGTGCCCAAGAGCTGTTTTATTTGATCTGCTAGTTTACATAGAGAACCGCAGCATATCACGTTAAACGTAAATGTATGTTCTACCTATAATTATACTGGCCACAGGTACTCTGTCATCTACAGATGTTGTTCTATTATTTATCTATGATGGGTGTGTGTGTGCACCTCAGCTCGGCAAGTCAAGGTTGCGCGGGAGCACTCGCGAATCGCGCTGCGCCCGCTCTGCCGCGCTAATAAACGGAGACGACTTCCATTGCACGCGGTGTGCTGCAACTATGCGGAAACAGCTGCTGGCGCTATTCTAAGCCCGATACCATCATTCGTGCTCTTGCTAATGAGGTTAATCTGTTTATTTTTTATGTCTCATTCGATTGGCAGGTGTGTCCTATTTGTATCTATGCATTGCATCCGTTTTATAAAACAGAAGGTCTATCTGTGCGTTAGTGCCCTAAGTAGATATGGCCTTCTATGTGTTTTGTAATAGTTGATTAAACCTACAACAGGTACAGTAATTGAAGCCTTATTAATGGTATGAAATCATTGAGCCGGTGACGTTACTTAGTTGTTGCAGACAAAACGTGAGCTTATTGAGCCTGAGATGAGCGCACACCACACACGTCATTATCGAACTCGGCGGTTGACTTGTGACTCAATGGAGTCTACTCGTAACGTAAAGTCGGACTGATCCTGCGGTCATTGATTAACATAGTTTGATTGAATTTTTTGGGCCGTATTTATAATAATAATAACTTGCACAGACATAACCAAGTGGCCAGGATTATTCACCAGCAACTTGCTTTGAAATACAAACTTGTGGTTACTGAGGTACCGTACTACAAGTATGTGCCCGACCCAAATGACCATGTCACGTTGTACTGGGATCGGTCTATCATTACTGACAGGACTATTGTTGCCAATAAGCCTGATGGATGGTAGTGGTGATAGACCGATTAGCGCGCCGCGCAATGATAGTCGATGTTACTATCCCACATGACGGGAACCCCGTGAAAGCTGAGAAAGAGAAACAAATAAAATATCTCGACTTAGCACACGAGGTTGTCGACATGTGGAATGTGAGCTCGGCTATCATTGTGCCGATTGTCGTAACAGCCAATGGCCTGATGGCCGAAAGCGTCGACCAACATCTCTCGAGGCTCTCGTTAGGCGGTTGGATCAAGGGCCTGATCCAGAAGGCAGTACTCCTCGATACGGCTCGCATAGTGAGGAGGTTCCTGTCTCTGCAGCCCTAACCACCGGTAGCTTGGACCCTGCTCCCGATACCGGCGGAACACTATTTTTTATATTTTTAAATGCTTTTTATATTTTTTTAAAGAAATATTTAAAAATGTATTTTATATGCCCGAAATTGAAATAAACGAAATACTAATAATATAATAAAATCGTTTATTTATAAAAAGGGGCACATTTACAATAAGTAACTTAGAGCACAGTTGCTTATTTATCTGGTATGTTCAGCCAGTGACGGGAGGATTGCAAATGCTTGGGTAGACACAGCGCTGTACCTGCGCTATTTGCGAGTATACTCGACGAAGCATCGTTATCATCATGGCCGTCGGCCGACATAAGTCTACAGCTGTGCATGGGCTCCCCCAAACATCGCCATAACGAACGGTCGTATGCTTCGTGCAACCAGTGGATTTCCACGACCTTCATCAGCCATAGGTGTACCTTGTGAGGAGGCAATTGAATGAATTTAAATAAATAAATATTAATAGGCGGAATGCCTCGTTGGTGTATACAGTGGTAGTGGTCACACGCGCTACTGCTGAGGATGAGGTCCTGGGTTCGATTCCCAGGTCGAGCAATTGGCCTCTAAAACATAATATGGGACTCAAACATAACTGGCGAAATATATTGGATGTACTATTAGGTACGTACTCCTTTGCCTAACCCTTCCTAACCTTTCCGGAAGTACAGGCGTGATGTGATGTTCTGTGTGTAAGTTAACGGCAGACGTATTACGTGTTCGGACTTGAAACCAAGTATAGTGTGTCATCATCATCATCATCATCATTTCACCGAAAGACGTCCACTGCTGGCTTTCCCAAGCACCGCGACTTGGACCGGTTTTGTGTCTCGTATCTAGCGGATTCCTGCGGCCTATAGTGTGTGATGGCGCAATAATTGACCGACATGTTTTGTTTGCAGGGCGAGCGCGAGCGCGGCACCGGCGTACGAGCTGACAGCGGGCGGCGGTGGCGGCGGCGGCGGAGCGTGCGCCGAGTCCCCCGGCACGCTGGCGCACGCGCAGCACCCGCCGCCCATGCAGCAATCCTCGCACCAGCACCACCATGACCCCCGCAAGAGAAAAACTTCACAATAGTAAGTATCTATACCCAGAAAGACAGGAATGAAGAATTTGGAGGAGGCCTTTGCTGACTGGCAAGTAAATAAGTTTTCATGTAAATTGTGTGGCGGCATTTACATCGCCACAAGCGAACTACACACAAATCCTGCATCGCGCAATTAGAGTTTACCGCGCGATCGTCATATATACAAGCTCCCGACTTCAACCATTGGGCAGTTGCCCGCCAGGCACTACACCCGTCTGGTTGGAGGATCCTCCCTTTTCTAAAGATACACCCTGTCCCTCATACCTCTCAATTGGTGACCCCGAGTATGAACGTCAGCGCAGCCTTCGTGCAACTACTTCAGCGTGACGTCATCATCATCATCAATCTGCGGGATTGATGATGATGATGACGTCACAGCTTTCGTGAGGCGAGTCACATAGCCAGCCAGTACCCACGGATTCAACGTGTATCCTAATCTAGTGGTCAGGATACAGTCGTGCTCGTGTAATCAAAGCTACAAATATCTTTTGAGTGTTCTAATTGGCCACGCGTCATCGCGCGAGTACAGCAACGCGGCGGCATCACATGATGCCCATCGCGCGATGCGATGCTGCCGCGTTGCTAGTTTAATTAGGACACTCAAAATATATTTGTAGCTTTGATTGCACGATCGCACGATCAAACCCATCGTGCGATTGTTATTAAGCATTTCCTGTGCTCGCGCGATGACTTGCTGGCTTCAATTAGGACACTCCAAAGAAATGTGTGTTTAATCTCGTCGAAATCGCATTGTTTGCTCGTTCGAACGTAACCATTTGGGTTGTCCCAAATCGTTACGTTAGCCTAACTCAAAAGTTGGTAAACAAAAACTAAAAAAAAAGTCGAAAGAAACGTTTAATTTTTTTTTTAAGCTGTCAATCAATCAAGCAGCAAGTTGCGGGTGGGTTACAGTTTTAGAGGTATAAGGAACCGGGTGTAAAGTTCACTCATCCTCTATAGAAAAGGGAGGATCTTCCGACCAGACGGGTGTCGTGTCTGGCGGGCGACAGCCCAACGATTAATGTCGGGGAAGTTATATGCTGTTCGCGCGGTAAACTTTAATTGCGCGATGCAGGATTTGTGTGACGTCCGGTCTTTGATGCGTAGCACAGTTCTATTACTACAGATTAAGTGAATTTTGTGCTATAAACTCAACTAGCATAAAGCATAGCATAACCAGCTCGTTCCGACAGCTGAGACACAGGCCTCCTCTCTATGAGAGGGACTGGGCTGTAATCTACCACACGGGCCCAGTGCGGGTTGGTAGATGTCACATGTCTTCGAATTTTTGATTCTAGATATATATATATATATATATATCTATATATATACATATATATATATATATAAATATATATATATATATATTTATATATATTTCTGTTTGTCTCACGATGTTTTCCTCCACCGTTTTGAGAGCAGTGGTGATAAAATAATTTACACAAAGTAAAGCACCTGGGTTCGAACCCATGACGTACCTACTCGTAAGTCGGGGCCGTTACGACCGGGCCACCACTGCTCCACTAACAACATAAAATATAAACTCAACTAATATGGTTGAAAACTCACAAGTAGGTACGGTACCTACAGACTTCCATAAAAATAAACCCTCTAGACATATTGGCAACTTTTGCTTGATGCTGTAATAGCCACAAAGTTAGTAAGTATTCGTCGCGGGGAGTAGGTGGCGCGCACCTTGCGAGCTTCTCCCGTGTCGCAATCATCGCCGCTGGAGTGACTGTACCGAGAGCGGGCGCGGGAACAGGCGCAGTCTGCAACCACCTCCGGCGACAAACACTTGTGTTCTTTGGACTTTGTATATCTTATATTATTACCTGCAACTATGGATGGATTCGTGTGGGACGATGAAAGATGTTTCTTGCTTGTTGAGTGCTATGAAAAGCATCCTTCTTTGTTCGATAACTTGAACCTACAAGCATCGGACATTAAAACAGAAAGGGAACCAGAGTTGTCTGTAGGTTTACATTTGGATGATTTTGAAAGTTTTCTTGGGTTTGGGCATGAGCCGAAGAGGCCTCGCGGTCACCGTGGAACGGCGGTGCCGGGTACAAGCAGGTAAGGAGGTAGGAAAGGTCCTGTGCTCCGTGCACAAATGCACGTATCCCTGGTGACTTATTAACCTCTGTGTTTATTTCGCAGCAGTTCGGAGAGTTATGATATGTCGGGCTGCGAGGCACCGCTGGGCGCGCCGGCGGCTCCCCTGCACGCGCCAGCCAGTGCCACTCGTAAAAGAAAGCCATCTTCGTAGTGAGTACCTTGTCTTTTATCTCTTTTTCTAGTAACTTTTCAAAGATTTGAGGCTGTCGTCAAGACAATCTATGAAAAATTTGATACCTTTTAGGATTTTTCAACATCATTATAAAATTCAGCGTCTTCCAGCTATTATCTGCCCGATTTGCGTGATGTTTTCATGTTCCTCCGGCTAGGTATTACGCCCTTGCGGGTGGCGCCGCGTGCTGGGGCCACATCTAGTCTTCTTTTAGATTCATAGCTGTTATAGGGCGCAAGTGTGATGTGATGTGTGCGCCTATATCGTGACGTAGTGCAGTAACTGTTGGATTGCAACTCTGTCATCCTTGTTATTATTAGCTGTTTATAGTTTAACTACGTTGGGCTTAAAGGCCGGGGAAATTAGGTTTGAACCCTGCACTGAATCTTAACAGCGATTTTTTTCTTGATTAGTATTTTTGAACTTAGCTCTTCAAATAATATTAGAAAATTTTAATTTTCCAGGATAATAAACAAAAACGCGATTTTGCGAATAAAAACTGAGGCAAAATAGCTAAAAGAAAAATGTTGGTAACAATATATAAAAAATTGGTAAAACCAATATATTTTTACAGAATTAAACATTTTCGTCCACGGAAAATCCGATAAAAAATTTATTACGGTTTCTTTTTATTGTACTTCAAGCAAAAATTTTATTTATAGGCTCTATCTCACTTACTTACAAGAAAATTAAACACATTAAAAAAAACCGTAACATTTTTTTAAATTATACTTCAATATTGCATCTAGTCCGTCTTCATTGTACTGCACGGCCACACTGATCATGGATTAAAAAAAAATGTCAGTCACATAATAGAGTAGTTTTTGAAGAGCTGTTTTATAGGTAAACATAAACATCTGAAACATCAATGTATTTTAAATGTTCGCTTGGTATACCTATCTAATAATTTAAACCGCATATTTGAAGTTCAAAATTTTATATTATTATTGTGTTCTCTTCTGTTCGGTTTTAGGGTTCCGTAGTCAACAAGGAACCCTTATAGTTGTGCTATGTCCGTCTGTCCGTTTGTCTGTCCAGGTTTTACGCTCAGAGACTCTTAGTACTAGAAAGCTGTAATTTGGCATGGGTACCTATACAAGAAAATTAAACACATTAAAGCAGACCGTAATATAAAAAAATAAATATGATGATGACGCGGGAAGCACTAAACCGGTCGAAGGGGCGGTGCTTAGGGGAAGCCTATGTACAGCAATGGACAGGGGACATTCTTTCGGCTGTTATGATGTTGATGATACTTCAATATTGCATCCTCGACATATTAAATACGTTGTCGTCTTAGTCCGTCTTTATTGTACCTACTGCACGGCCACACTGTTTTATCCCGATAGTACGTTCCCGTGGGATAATTTCCAACCTCCACGCGGGCGAAGCCGCGGGCGAAAGCTAGAGTAAAATATGTACATTGATGTTTCAGATGCTTATGTTTACCTATTAAACAGCTCTTCAAAAACTCCTCTATTATGCGACTGACATATTTTTATAATCTTTGAGCAGTGTGGCCGTGCAGTACAATGAAGACGGACTATATAACGTATGCAATATTGTAGTATAATTTAAAAAAATATTACGGTTTGCTTTAATGTGTTAAATTTTCTTGTAATTAAGTAAGGTAGAGCTTATAAATAAAAGTTAAACATAATTTAACTCTGTTACATTTTTGCCTGAACCACTATTGCAAAAATACTTTGATTAATATCTTGCGCTAGAGTAAAATATGTTTAATTTTGTTGAATAGCATATTAAAATATTTAACTAGGTAATTTAATGCAAAAAAACCGCTGTTTTAATATTTTAGCTTGAAGTAAAATTTAAAAATTTCGTTATTTTATTTTATCGAAATTTCCGTGGACGTATTTGTGTAATTTTCTAACCTACTTGTAATACCCCATCTCTTCGACAAATACTCCATACAAACATATCTGTTAATATTTTTTTCTACCAAGTAAAATTGAAATAACATGTTTTCTTAAAAAAAGACGTACACGCGGGGGTGATCTTTTCGCGGTACATTCTAACATACTTCTTTGTCCATTTATGAAAAAAAAATTGCGGTTTTAAATTAATGCAAAGTTAGCTTAAAAGTCGACGTAACTTCCCCTATTAGTTTAGATCACCACATATTCTGTATACATACATAGTATTTAGTAGGCATATGAGAATAGTTATTGTTCTTTTATGTGAGTTTGTAATGTTTTTATATATGTATTTAATGAATGCAGCCTACGTGCGTAACACAATCACAATTCCTTTAATTTTGACAATTCGACAATGTTCATTGCGTATTTAATATGTTGTCAAGCAGATGAATTTTGAAACATTGAAGCAATGGATTGCCGCATGCTAGTCGTACTGTCATAATAACACATACGAGTACCTCTCCTGTCAAACTTGCTACCTATTACGGTCAAGAAACAATCATGTGACAGGGAAATGAATGGATGGACTGACAGGCAGACAGTCGGGCGTAGGCTTAGTTATTACTAAGCCTACGCCCGCCTGTCTGTCAGTAGGCCGTTGATATGGATACCCTTTGGATACGGAATCCTTAAAACGAATTGTCCTCAGAGGATTTCCTTAATTTTTAAACTGAAAAGCTAAATAGCAATTTTCTTGAATGACGAATTGTCATACATACTTACTGCCTTCGCAGTCCCAAATATGTCCCTTTATGAACGTATTTTTCAAATAAAATGTATAAATCCTGTCGGTTTTGCGTAGAAATTAATGTAACTTGGTGCCAATACCTACATACACAAAATTATACTAAACTCATAAGAGTTTAGTATAATTTTGTGTATGTAGGTATTGGAGATACAGTCGAGGAATATATTTTTAAACAAATGACCTACCAACTGAAATGTCAGTACCTACCTATATTCAACTCACAACTGTCATATTTTATATGACTGACCCCAATACTCATATATACACACACACACTACATATACACACTGCCAAACTATTTTCTGTAAAATCTTACTAAGTTTTTAGAGAAATAAAAATGTATTTATTTATTATTTATACGAGTAAGGTAAACGCAGGTATTAACGACCCCCCTAAGGCAATTTTAAAATCAACCATATTTTTTTAGTATACTGGTTCCTCTAAAGATTAATAGTTTAATTTTATATGCTAGTATTATGTATAAAAAATGTATTTACTGAATCAAATACATTTAAATAAAGGATTATCTTGTAAAAAATAATTTACAATGTGACTTAGTCGATTGTTGCAATTACCGACCCATAAAAACGGCTGTGAAGCTATTAACGATTTTTATGCAGCTATTCCCGATCGTGTTTGAGAGGAGGCCCTTTTCCAGCAATGGAATGTATATAAGCTAGTGATGATGATGATTACCGATCTTAATAAAATAAAACAACATAAAAATGCAAATACTTATTCGTATTTTTTTATTATCGTTATTTTTAATAAAACAAATTAGTACTTCTTAGTAATACCTATGAACTAAAAAATTATAAACTTTTAAATTAATCAACATAATACTATTAATACAAATATATATTTTAATTTAAGGATTTCAAACTCTATGATATTTCCTTATGCTATTGAGAACATAATCATTTTTTGAAAATTATAATATTAATCATCACAGTCACTGCTCCACCTCTTTTTAGAAATAAATTGCAACTAATTAGTTACATATATGATTTGGTACAACTGGTGCTTACAAACGAAACTTTAAAGTCACTTAAAAAATACATTCATCATCACTATCATCAGACGTTTTATGTTGCTTTAGCCAAGAAGTAGCATTTATTAATAGGTACCTATTATGTCATAAAAGTAGGTGACAAACTAAATAATCTATATACGATCGGTAATAGCTTCTTATAGTTGCTATTGCCGACCCTCATGGGTCGGTAATAAAGTATGTAAGTATAAACATAAATTGTATTACCGACTCATAAAAATATGGTTTTTTTAATTCAATTCACCTTCGGACTATAGAATAGATTATAATTGATTAATGTCACAAAAAATATGACCAAATGCACACTGTTTTAAACACAAAAACAATGATTTATTACTGTAACTATTCAATATCGATCCTCGAAAAATATCATAACTTTGGTTAAATTGACAACGCTAAAAGGTAAAAACTAGACAAAAAAGTTTAGTCGCTAATAGATTTTTATAAAGATATATCCTGCATCCACGCTGCCCCGCAGTAACTGACGTATTTTATCTCTTTTTTGCACAGCTACTCACACTAACGTAAAAGTATACGATGCTCAAGGAATAAACGCGTGTGTAACTTTGCCTACCTATAGCTAGAATAGTTCTGGAAACGTAAATATTTCGAATTACTTTTATAGGTCGGTAATAACTACAGATTTTCGATGGGTCGTTGATAGCTGCGTTTACCTTATATAGTATTCCACAATGTGAACTTAGGTGGTAGTTTTCATTGTGGCCCTACGACGCTATAGGTATCATTTACTTATTTATTTAAAACTCTTAACTATCATTACAGGTTTAGAAACCTAATGCGATAGCTAAGCCTACTTATAATATTAACTATTTTAAATAAAACTATAACTAACAATTACCAATAACTACACAATACATTAACACCAAATTACTTATAACTAAAACAATACAACCTTATAATTATAACAATGTAATATTCACAGAAAATTTACTTAAGTAAGTATACTTTACATTAAAAAAATAAAACAATAAAGAATCATGCTAGACTTCATGTTATAATTTTAAGCACCCAGGTAGGTACTTAGTTTAAAGGTACTGACACGCATGCTAATAAAAAAACATGCTTGGAAGCATGCTTATAAAAAACCATGCTTGGAAGCATGCTTAAAACTAACATGGTTTGCATCTGTGACATACATTGTTATCAAAAAGCATGCTCTAGCATACTTTGCAGCGGGTCACATTTACTAGCAATAAGCATGCTAGTTTTATACCTACTTACTCCTAAATAAATAAATGTGCTCAAAGCAAACGATTGGACACACATGCTTTTAAAGCACTGGGTCTCGGCTAAAATAGAAGCTTTGCAAGAATATGAAAATCAAAACAGTGGTTGGTGTAAGTTTAGGAACTTACAAAGATATAATGTAGTCCGTTTTTTCTATTCCCAAACGCGACATATTTGTTTTTTTAGAAGAATATTCACTCCTGTCTCGGACTGAATCAAATCGATACAAGCATGCTCATAAGTAAACCTGTTCAAACGCGCTCGGAGCACGCCCCTTTCACCCGCGCCTCAGGTACCTAGTGCTTGAAAATCAAACGACTGTTGATTTGTGAGCATACTCGAAATAAGCATGCTCATTACTAGAAATGTTTCGCCACACATGCTACTAAGCTATTTAAAGCAATTGCTCAATAATGGCTGGCTTTCGTGCTAGTAACGAGCATGTTGTGTCAGTACCTTTATTGATGTTTCTTTTATCCGAATGACTTTACAAGAACGGATCAAGAAGAGGTTTTGAGTTCTATTTTTCAAGTCTGTACCTACATGTGTATTAAGCACTTAATATTCGTAGTTATAAATGGTAAGTTAGATTTAAGAGGATTACAACAGCTAAAGCGCGGTCACTGTCGGACTGCATAGAAATGAAAGAGAAGCGCGATGACACGACGCAGGTAATTTATTGCAAAATATGAAGCAGTTAGCGATTTACAAAAAATCTATTGATTGGACTGGAAAATTAAAACACTATTATGCTAATATGTAGCTTGTAGAATAATCTGACAGAAAATCAGAATGATTGCATGTAAATTAATATGATTTTTAATCGTTAAAAGAAATTTTTAGAGGTATCTTCATGATTTTTTTCTATCGTATCAAATTAGTTGTATTATGTTTTCAACACACTATCATACTAGCATATATCCTGAAGAATATCATATATTTTTCTGATTTTGTTTACTGCAGTGGATCATATTCTTTTACGCATTATAAAACTTGCGTTTAGGCACGTTTAGGTCCTGTAGTCCCCTTAATTAAATGGGATCTGAATGCGAAGTTTAGTATTACGACTTCAGCTGAACTTAAGTACTACGACCATACTTAGCCACTTAGTTCGTAGGAAATTTCCGATACACAAAGACACAGTTCTCAGGTGCTCTGTAAGTATCTTGGTACCTACTTCGAAGGCTCGTTATTATTTTCATACACGTAGTGCATGATAATGACTTGTGAGCTATTTTAGTTATTTTTAAACTGACCCACCACCATCATTATGAAAAGCATCACAGCTTTGAGTTGACCAACTCAAAGCTTCGATGGCACTTTAACTTACATGATATTCTACAATAAAGATGAGGTCTGCGTTTGTTTCGGTATTTCTTCAGAGAGATCATCAGTTAGGAAATACTGAAGACATCTAGTCTCAAAAATCCTGTGTAGAAAGTGAAAGAAGTGTCTTTAAATGATTTAGTAATTAGGTTTATTACACTTGAAAAAAAAATTACTTGAAAAAAAAAAAACATTATATTTTATTACGTATCACGCGCTTTACAAAATACTCCACATAAATTAGGGAAGAGAACTAATAATGTGGGAGCAGCCGCGAAGTACACTAAATCCTGAAGCGAAGTTTTGATAAACATAGAACTTCTGCTTACGCCCTACGAAGTTTAAGGGGAGGAGTGGACTCACTCGCGATATTAAAGTAGAGAAGAAACTTACGCGATACACTCTGAAGGTGAACCACCGACTTTCTTACTTACTATAAAGGTATTGAACATGGATATAAAATTATAAAACTTTCGATTTTCGAGTGCAATTAGACCGAAAAATACTCAAATATTGGAAAGAAGTTTATAGTGGTCGGATTTTTTACCGACTTCAAAAAAGGAGGAGGTTATGTTGGTCTGTACGTTCTTCTTTTTTTATGCTCATCGATATTTTCGTCAAGTGTGGACCGATTTTGAAAATTCTGTTTCGTAGCTTGCGCGGTGGTGCTTGACGTTAGCTTAGGTAATACGTATCTAATCCACTTTGTGCATCTGTATGATTTTATAATACCTCCTGTTACTATTGTTTACATAGCAAGTAGTAGTTAACGAATTGGTGTAGGGTAGGTACCATAATCAAAATCTGAAAATAAAAAACTTTTATGTCGAAAATTGGTGTCTTTGGATCTGTATTTTAGTTTTTGCCATCAACTTCCGAAATTAAAGTAATTTTTCACTATTTAGTGTTCTTTTTGAAAGTCGATTGCTTTTTTGAATAAAAAAAAAAAATCTCTTGGAAATTCGATAATTATTTTGACAAAGTTCTTCGAGATAAATCGAAAATGCTGACGAAAGGGTTCAAAGAATTGCGTTATTTTTAAATATTATTCACTACTGGCTAACTAGTAATAAAAACTTACAGCAGCTCATTAGGGGGAAGCCGAAGAAAAATTTGTTTTCATAATTTTGGATTATAATGGATTAGCAATCTGTTTCAAAACGATTCAGATTGTGATTGATCGTATATTACGTAATTAGGGTACTGGTATTTTTTTTTTTTGAGTGGGAAATTATCAAATAACTTCTCCCGCTCTGCGCGGTGCCGGAGGGCGTGTCAGACTCTTACAGACAAAAACCCACCCGTGTTCCTTCAGTTGCCTATACATGGCCAGGGTCCACGGTATCCCTTTCGGACTTTCCCGCGACCCCGGCATATCCAGGTATACGGTACAACCGTAGTATCAACGTGTAGATACGGTGTCTCAACTCAAGGTAGCATTTTTACGTGACACTTTTAATACGAATTATCAATTCAATTTTGGAACTGAAATATGTTGACTACTGGAATTCCTTTAATTTGTGTTTTGTAGGATTCACAATACGACTTATATTAGTTTCAGAAAATTGTGTGCACCGTGCCCTTAAGTACCTACCACAGCTGCAATATACTTACAAACAGTTAGCCACCCTTCCATACTCCATTTACTTTGCATTTGTACGTCTTCCTCAACCTTCATTTCGCGCATACCTATTCTTTAAAATTGTTTTGCGCCACCCCGCACTAGTGAAAACTCAGACGCTTAACGGAACAAACCTTGCTCCATTTTCATTCAAAGTCAAATCATTTAATTGAATAAGTCCATTTACAAGCACTATTGAATGTAAAACATTTCAAAGTGATGGTATTTCAAATTTGTATTTTCAAAAATTGTAAATTCCAAAATGTAGTTATGTCTTTCCATTAAATTAGGAATCAACAGTTTTTATAATATATGTACGAATACTGCTTAAACCGATATGCCAAAATAAATGGAATTACGAGGACCTCATATTCTGTCAGTAAAATTCAATCATACATAGACTGATAGATATAACAATGCACCTGAATATTACAATGAATAGGTAAGTCATCATCTTCCTGACCTGGTCCACGTTTTCTTCTCCCACTCTCCCCTGTCTACCGTCACGCTGTCATTCACTTCCTTCTCTTTCATATCATTTCTCACACGATCCATCCATTTTTCCCTATCCTTCCTCTCCCGCTCCATCCATTCGACAGCCACATTGAAGCTGCCAGTAGTGCCCACTGTAGACCGGACTTGGGTACTGCATCGACTGTACATCGCTCGAATCAACTGCACATACTTCCCTGGCACACATTTCTCCGTAAGGGCCCACCACAAACATTCACGAGGCAGTCGGTCGTATGCCTTTTCGAGGTATTTCCCTGTATTTCTCGCACAGCTGGCGGATAGCGAATATGGCATCCGTTGCTCCCCGACCATGCATAAAACCGAATTGGTTTTGCTGTAAGTACCGACAGAAATGGAACATTATTTTAATGAAAACACTAGTCAATAATTAGCGGCAATCATTTGAGTATTCGTTTCAACGGGACCAAGCTGATGTAATGCCTTGTCGCGATGGCAGGCGCCTCCTCACGAACAATATACACGGTGTAGTAGGGACATCGACGATAAAACTGTTATCATGAATTCAGCACATGATTCAAGAACCCCCAGCGAAGATATTTTTTATCGGTTATTTGAAACAAATCAACTGTTTCATCATTCAATCAACTCAGCCTATCGCAGTCCTCAGTTCGACATAGGCCTCCCCTACGCTGCACCACAAGACCCTGTCCCTCGCCTTCCGCATTCCGTCTGTCCCAGGCAACTTTGAGGGGCGTCCTAAACTATGCTTGCCGGTACACGGTCTTCACTCTAGGATTCTGCTCAGTTGTTTCATACAAAAGTGCAATACCTACAAGCTCAAGAATTCATGGTAACAGTTTCCACGTTGCTTAAACTCATAAAATATTTAAATCGGATTGACCCCATGTCGTTTAACTGATACGGTTAACTGAGCCTGAGCCTGATTTAATACAGGCGGGCCAATGAGGGCTCGCGGCAGTTCATACGGGAGAGACCGGTGAGGCCGCGCAGGAGTTAATACAGGAGAGACCGGTGAAGGCGCGCGGCAGTTAATGCGGAAGAGACCGGTGAGGGCGCGCGGCAGTTACTGCGGAAGAGACCGGTGAGGGCGCGCGGCAGTTAATACAGGAGAGACCGGTGAGGCCGCGCGAGAGTTAATACAGGAGAGACCGGTGAGGGCGCGCGGCAGTTAATGCGGAAGAGACCGGTGAGGGCGCGCGGCAGTTACTGCGGAAGAGACCGGTGAGGGCGCGCGGCAGTTAATACAGGAGAGACCGGTGAGGCCGCGCGAGAGTTAATACAGGAGAGACCGGTGAGGGCGCGCGGCAGTTAATGCGGAAGAGACCGGTGAGGTGTGCGTGGCATTTAATACAGGAGAGACCGGTGAGAGCCCGCGGCATTGAAAACGCTTCCTACAGGGTCAAGTAAAACTAGCTAGCGAAACACCGCAGACGTGACGTGTGACGATTGATACCTAAACACGACAAAGCTTACACTAATGGAAGAAGTAATTAACAAACTTAAAGTTGCCGGGTTATTTCTTGATCTACGCTCAGCTTTTGACACTGTCGATCACAAATTACTATTAGCGAAAATGGAGCATTATGGAATTAAAGGACAGGTTTTAAGTCTATTTAAATCTTATTTAGAAAATCGAAAGCAATATGTAGAAATTAAAATAGCTGAAGATAAATGTGAAAAAGTATACAAATCAGGTCTAAAACTAATAAAGAAAGGTCCCACAGGGTTCAATAGTAGGGCCAATATTTTTTATCTTGTTCATAAATGACCTAATTAATTACATGACAAATCAAACTGATATAGGACTTGTTCTTTTCGCTGACGATACAAATGCTATAATAACCACAGAAAATATAGAAGCCTTGACTAATAAAGTAAACATGACTCTTACTCACTTTAATACTTGGTTCACCTTGAACAGTCTCAATTTGAACACCAACAAAACGGATGCAATGTTATTTAGAACTACGGCAAGAAATAAAGATACAATTGACATAAATTTGAATGGTAATAATATAATTTTAGTTGACAGCGTTAAATTTTTAGGTATTTATATTGACGAAGGATTAACCTGGAAAAAGGAACTATCAACCATAGAAAGCTCAATTAGTTCAGCCTGTTATGCTCTTAGAAGTCTCAGAGATGAAATCGACATTAAACAATTAAAACTGGTATATTATTCACTTGTCGAATCCAGACTTAGATATAGTATTTTTCTATGGGGCGGAAGTTATGCGTACAATGTGAATACTGCTTTCGTAGTACAAAAAAGGGCCATAAGAACCATGGTGAGAATTCCGCAATGGGTATCGTGTAAGCAGTATTTTAAGGATCTACAGATTTTAACCGTCCCATCCTTGTATATTTTTGTTGTACTCACGGATCTTATAAAGAAACTTAACAGATCAGAAACAACTGAACAAAGAAATAAGAGAGAAGCTACTAGGCGCAAGGACTTGCAACATAACATAGTCCCACATATGAAACTTGTTACTCATGCTGCAAGCTTTCAATCCATCAAGCTGTATAATAGACTTCCAGGAGATTTGAAGTCTGTTTACAATATTAACCAATTTAAGCAAAAATTAAAATAATTTTTGGTAGAGAAATGCTATTATGCTATTGATGAGTTTCTGTCTGACGTGTTTACCTAGGCCAATAAAATTGTATAATAATGATAGTATATGGTGACATAATCCTGACCGTGTTAAGTTTTGACATTATTATTCTTCTACATTACCTATTATTTTACATGATTCTTTTACATTATTATTTTGCATTATTCTTGACTTTATGATCATAATTTAGACTCAAATCTCTATGTTATTACTGTTAATGACAGTGATAAGCTCATAAGATCGCTATTAATAAATATAATTAAATGCACGTGTGTAATTTTTAAGTGATTTCGACACAATGTAAAAATTGTTATGAAATAAATGAAATGAAACGAAATGAAGCAAACAAGGTTTTTCAACGGTCAACGGCCGCTGGCAGTGTTGTTACTTGAAGTATGAGTTCAGAAAATCTGTTTTATCATGTTAAGATATCGATACCCATCACGTCTGTAAAGTATACTTAATAAAAATTAAAAAAACTGAGAATTTAAACTGATATTTCAAGTGATTACAGATGTTTTCAGTGATTACCTACACACTTAACAGCTGTTGATAATTGATAATTGAGAGGCTCGCCCTCTGACGTGACCGAGAAGGCCCAAACGTTACTTTTTTAATAAGTACAAAATAACGACCCGTAAAATATTCGGTGTGACCTAATAGCTGTATACCTCTTCAATTGATGTCTGCTCGGGAACCCATACAAACTTAGCGAACTCACCCTTCGGGTTTGGCTACAATGCGGCCAATTAGGCGGGAACGCGGGGTTGCCTAGCAACGGAGTCAGGCATGCCCAAAGAAACCACCTGTGACGTCTGTGACCAAAGGGTTAAATTGACGTTTACCTTTACAATCGTTCTAAGGTTTCTCATTGCTATTGCTCCACGAGACTGGTCGCGGCACGTGACGTCAGAGCTCAGAGCCGTTACCTCCGTCACCAGAGCTTACACGAGCCGCACTTGACGGTCATTTAAATTTTCACGGCTATATTTTCCGGTGCACGTATAATGAAGTCTCGATCATCGATTCCTAACTGGCCGTCACGTCACAATAGATGAAAATTGATTTGAAAATCTTGTATTCTTCACAATATTCTATTTATTGGAAGGCTTTCGTAACGTTGAAAGTTTCCGATGCTCGTTTGGTTACTAGGTACCATTAGTAATTAAGATATAATCAAAGTTGTATCCCCGAGGGGTTCGGCACACAAGTTAGTTCATGTGCGTAATATTTGGGACACGTGTTCGACTGGCGACTAACCGCTTCATTGTCATTGATCACTAAACTTGTGTTTATACTAGTTTATTCCAAACTACTTTGATCTCAGAGTTAGGTCTAAACTTGCACTCGGTGAAAGGTACAATTTTATTGAAACTAATCTAGTAGAAATGAAGTAGAGACTACTCTCTACACTCTGCAGTGTAGTTTCGGAGATAAGGGTGGGGAATGGTCAATTATCATCTAATTTCTTAAACAACTTTAAAACATTTATTGTAAAATTATTTTAAATATAATTAAGATCATCACAAGCCCTTTCATTAGATATACTGTCACACGGTACAGTTAGCATTTTTTTTTTTTTAATTTGCCCCCGAAAATGAACCCTATGACTCCATATTCAAAATTCATTTATTTATGTATAGTTATTAGTTACCTATACTTACTTTTATTTTATGAAGAAGCTGAACTATAGCGATGCGACAGGTGTCCGTTATTTAGTGCAGCTTATCAGAATCAAAATTTGGTTATTTGTAAGTACGTAGATGTAGTGTGTTTTAATCAATTTAGTTGAGGCACACCTGACCTCGCAACAAAAATGTGCTGAGGCTTACATGGAGTAGTCGGGTAGGTAAATGTGCTGAGGCTTACATGGAGTAGTCGGGTAGGTAAATGTGCTGAGGCTTACATGGAGTAGTCGGGTAGGTAAATGTGCTGAGGCTTACATGGAGTAGTCGGGTAGGTAAATGTGCTGAGGCTTACATGGAGTAGTCGGGTAGGTAAATGTGCTGAGGCTTACATGGAGTAGTCGGGTAGGTAAATGTGCTGAGGCTTACATGGAGTAGTCGGGTAGGTAAATGAATTTTGGAGTCTTTTGTTTTGCTCGGCTGGGCTTTAAGTAGGTATGTTGTTGTTGTCATATACATTAGGCACTCTGAATAACCGGATTATCTAGCCAGGGATGGTCTAGCTTACCATAAAAGTGTTTGCATAATCTTATTAACAGATATACAATCATTTATCAGTAGTGTATAACAGTTGGTTGTGGTTGTGCTTGCAGCGGCACGGGCAGCGCGTACGACGACGACGGTGGCGACGACTCGCGCTCCACCCGCACGCTGCCCGACAAGAAGTAAGTTATTACCTACCTATAATATACCTCCTTTATCCTACCGTAGGCTGCATTAAGAGCCTTCATCAATTAAAAAAAAAAAAAACAATTGATTTCCAACAAAAAAAAAACACTAAAAAGTGAAAAATTAATTTATTTGGAAGTCTTTGGTTTTGAATTTTCGTTTTTTGCCACCGACTTCCGAAATAAAGTAATTTTTCACTTTGTAGTGTTTTTTTTTGGAAGTCGTTTGTTTTTTTCGTTTTAGCGCTTTAATGGGCCTGTTTGTAATTTATCTAAGTTACAATAGCCTAATGTCAACTGCTTATCACCTTTTACAAAATATTTATGTTCCCAATGCAGGGACGTTAATCGTTGAGGCGTTCAGCAGTTCTTCTGGTACTTCACCATCAGCTCCACTTCTCCATATGCATTGTGACGAGCATAAATTGCTTGGCAACCATATTAAAGTAATCGAATCGCAAATTCGCAACCTGTGAAATACTTAGGTATTATTGAGTAGTTCCGGTGGCCATCTGTGGTCTTCAGTTCCACTTCACTAAATAGTGCTTTCCGAGAGCAACTCCACGAGTTATTATAAAAAATACTCAAATCATTATAGGTGCGCCTATAATATTTGAGGAGTTTCCTGGATTTCTCCAGGATTCCATCATCAGGTCCTGACCTGATGACAAGAGGACCATCTCGGAAGTATCCCCTTTTAAACAAAAGCGTGGGCAGTTTGTTTTAACTGTAAATCTATGTTGCGTGGAGGTTCTCTAATCTTGATAAAAAATTGTTTAAAATCTAAGCAACGTAATGACATACTCGTATGTACGTGGTTTATGAGGTTAACATTGCATCGAACTGTCCTGTGTTGAGCTGGATAAGCATGTTGTAGTGTGCGTGTACAGACCCCCTAATTATCAGAAGTTTTCTTTATTTGAGTCAATAAGGGAAGATGTTTTAAGGTGAATATTTTCCTCCAAATTGTTTATTTTTGTGTTTTGTTCTTTCTTTGCGTCACATGTACCGCAAATAAACGTATTTTCTTTCTTTCTATGTCCTAGCGAAACTTGTATCATGTAACAAAGCCGCAATAATTTGTGGTGATTTTAATATAAAATAATATTCTGGAAAATAATTTTAATAGCAGTAAAAAATAGCCTTTTTAAATCGTTCAATTTGTCTAATGTTTTTACAGAACCGACTAGAGTAACTCTAACTTCTGGTACTTGTATCGATAATGTCTTCTGCGATTGTGATTATGAAATGCAATAATTAATATCATAACCCCGAATATTTAGTTTTAAGCTTCGTGCAGACCAGCGCGACGCGACGCCGCGACGCGACTCGAACAATACAATTTCTAAGAAAACTTGACGGTATAACAATAACCGGTGTCGCGCTGGTCTGCACAAAGCTTTAGACGTCAAAAAAGTATTTGTAAACTTTCCAAATGCCTTTTTACACCTAAAACAGTTACAACATCAAATTCAGTGATAGAATTGCAATTCATTATTAATTCTAGTTCATTAGTTAGCCATATTTCTTATTTCCATACAGTAATATTGCTAAGGTATACAAAACAAAAAAATTACAAATTTTACCTGTTTTGATTAATTTGTCAATTTGCGACGTTGCCAACTTTTTAACCGACTTCTAAAGAGAGGAGGTTATCAAATCGGATGTTTATATATTTTTTTAATACGTATGTTCGGGCATAACTCCGTCATATATGTATAGACGGATTTGCACAAATTTTTTTTCAAACCCAAAGCATTTATTTCACCTAAACCAATTACAGGTACTTTTGAATTGTCAAGGGGTCGGTCAGTAAGAAAGATGAAGCTAGTTGCCCATTCCAACACGTAGTAGATTCCCATGGAGAAGAACGGGCAAGAAACTCCACGGACACTCTTTTAAATCAGAATATTGTTACAAAACATTAGTTACATCATTCATGTTGTTTTAAATATTAAAGGTAAGTGTGGTGAAATCATTGGGTTTATATGTTTAATTTAGAAATTCAATCGGGCAGCCTGGAACATTAATAAATCAATTGAGACATCGGGTGAGGAATTTAAAGCATCCGTCGTTTTAGATGGTATATTAGTAAAGAAGTTTACAAATTCTTGAGCTACTTCTAATTTGGAGGTTATGGCACCACGGGAAGTCTCCAATGTGTACTCAGTGTTCCGTATTTTTTTCCTATTAGTTTCATTATTCATACATAACTTTCCGAACTGTTTTTATTTAATTTTCTGCTGATTTGATCCTGTTGGTAATATACAGAGCTTTAGCTATCTTGCAGGTATTTCTAAAAATTATGGAATATGTAGCAACATACCTGTTGAAAGTTTCAGTGTTAATGTAAGGCTTAAGGCCATACAGGTCGAACAGTATTTCCCTACTTACTCTAATACCTCTAGTTGCCCAGTCACTAAAAATAAAATAAGGGCAAATATTATTTGTTTTCTTTTCAAAAGTGAATGTTGAATTCAATACTCAATACTTTATTGCATTCCATAATGTGAGATAAAACAGTTGGTATGTTAGACATTGTATCAATCATGGGGGGCATTGTATCAATTATGTTAGACATTGTATCAATCATTATATCAATCTGTCGGGCACAGCAAAGTTAATTAAATGATAATAGGAGAGAGGATGAAGGCGCTTTTTGTTTAGAAGAATTAAATGAAAACATATTACATTCCAATGTTATGTAGCTTCTTTGGTATTTATATTTTGTATCATAATTATATTTAATTGCGTGATTATAATCCTATTTGTATGAGTCTTAATATTTGGGTTTAATTTATTGCATGGTTAAATGGAAAAATATTCAAATTATTAGTGTGAGTCTTTATTATTGAAATTCAGTGTTCACTACTGAAAAGAAACCCTCATACAATTTATTTGCATCGTCCATATCATGGCCCAGAGCATTTAACTTATTATTTAGGGTACTATTGAATGTATTTCATTAGCCAATTGTAATGGGCCTAAATTGTATTTGCACTGTTTGTTGAAGTGTTTTAAACTCAAAAGTTACCGTTTGTCCACTATGATCAGACGGCAAATAATTTATGATGGCTTTATCTAAATAATCAATATTTTAGTTCAATAGTTAGCCATATTTCTTATTTCCATACAGTAGGGGAGACTGGGTACGGTTGCAGCAGGGTACGGTTAAACCAACGCTAATAACTCGTAAACTATTAGCGGTGTGGTGAGGGGTACAAGGGGAGAGAGACGCGGCCGGCGAGTCCGGACATGAATCACAGTGACGCGTTGCACTTTGCGCGCTCTGTACGTGTACGTGTGTAAATATCCGCTGTGCGGATATTTACTTTGGCCTACCGGATCAGAAGAGCTCTTTTTATGTTCGAAACAATTATTAAGACTGATAGAAATGGTGCCATACTAGAATTTAACTATTTCTTGTTGATTATGAATAAAGAAACTGATTTTTATTACTTATTTGTTTATGTTTCAACTGACCCCCATCGCTGTTTCAACCGCCCCTGGTATGGGTACGGTTGAAACAGTGGCACATTATTTTATTAAACTCTTTCTATCTAGTAAATATGGCAGTTGAGCCTCTAATTCTGAGATGTATTTGAAAACAAAAGTCTATTCTCTCATTTTATATGTTTTTTTGTTTGTTATGTTTCAAAATGGCTTTGCTACGAGCGTTCAAAGCAAAATTGTTTCAACTGTACCCAGTCTCCCCTAATATTGCCAAAGTAATCAAAACATTGAAATATTTGACAGTTATTTGCGAGCGTTTACACAGAAAGTGGGCAAACTTTCTGTGTAAACGCTCTTAAACAACTTCGTTCCAAACAATGAGCACGCCTGTCGGTATATCTATACATAGTACACACAGTTAACACATAGTTTTTATGACAGCTGCGCGCACAGACTGCATTAAGACCGCGGCGCGTGAGTCACCGACGGTATGAAATGTTACCATTTTAAATATTATATTTTATATAAACATTTAGGACTAAGTATTGTATTTATTCATTTTATTTTTGTCTTATTTTGTTATTTCACTATTTGCTGCACCGGTTGACGTCAACACGTCAACGCCGGCTGTCGCTGAAAACCAGCGTTGGGGCTCTGTCTCGCATAGGGTCGCAGCATTAAGCTGAGCGATGGCCGTTTTGCGTGGATGTGACGCATATTTTCCCCCAAATTGTTTATTTTTGTGTTTTGTTCTTTCTTTCTTTTCTTTCTAATATAAAACAAAGTCGCTTTTCGCGTTTGTCTGTATGTCCGCGTTGTTCTTCTAAGGCCCAGCTAATTCGGAGTTAACTCAGGGTTAATCCAATAATTCTCTTTGGATTAAAACCCTGAGTTAGTTGTTAACTCCCGAGTTATTTAGCTAACCCATGAACGCGAAATGGGTCTAAAACACGCAACAGATTTTGATGAGGCTTTCACCATTGTTTAGAGAATTTATTCCGGAAGGTTTATTTATTTTTATATATAATATATAATACGTTAATGTTAAAGTTACGTTTACCTAAGAAATCTCGATGTTTTGTCAAGTCGTAAAAACCGTGCGAAGCGGGAGCGTTCCACTAATTATGTGATAATTGATGACAGTGGGTACCTGCTTATGTGGTAAACATTATGAAATAAAATAAGCCAATCTTTGCATGGAGCTTGTGTTTTAGTGACCAACATAAAACTACATAAAACATCGCATAATGATTAGTTTGAAAAGGGTCGCACCTTTTTTTAACTAATTATAATGCGAGTGTTAATTAGTGATAACCGTCATTTAGAGAACTTATTTCGGAAGATTTAGTAGTTGTGTATAATACATTAATATTATTTAAACGAGGAAATCTCGATGTTTTGTTAAGCCGTAAAAACCGTGCGAAGTAGGGGCGGGTCGCTAGATATAAATCTTCTTATTCTTTTCGTGTGGTTAGTGACTAACCTGGGGTCAGAGTTTTAAAGCCGCCCATAGGATTCTGACTTGGCTTCACATGCCCGCGAGAAATATTTCTCGGGCATGCCGGTTTCCTCACCGTTTTTGAAGCAAGTGCTAATTATACAATACGCACATGAATCCGAAAAGTCAGAGGTGCGTGCTTTGGGTTATCACTGCTATTGTAGTTATAAATAAACACCTAATATTTGCGGTGTGCTGATTGCAGACAAAACCACAGCGAGATCGAGAAGCGTCGCCGCGACAAGATGAACACGTACATCTCGGAGTTGAGCGCCATGATACCGATGTGCGGGGCGATGGCGCGCAAGCTGGACAAGCTGACGGTGCTGCGCATGGCCGTGCAGCACCTGCGCACCGTGCGAGGCGCGCTGTCCGCGTGCCCGCTGAGCGCGCGGCCGCGGCCCGCCTTCCTGTCAGAGCGTGAGCTCAACCAGCTCATCCTGCACGCGGCACACGACTCCTTCCTGCTGGTGGTTGGCTGCGACCGCGGCCGCTTGCTTTATGTCTCCGCGTCTGTCAAGCAGATGCTGCACTACGATCAGGTTGGTTTACTGCTGCTGCGTCTACTAACCCGATGCGAAACACTTTTTATGTTGCTCTTGCTATGTTTATTTGTCTTTTTTAGTTTAATATTGTCTGTCCCATGCGTGTTTGTTATGTTTTGAACCACTGCATTACCAAATGACGTTTCATTTGAGCTGTGCTTTATACGACTTCATCTGTAAGAGACTGTTGCAATGTTAACTTTGATTTACAAGTTGTATTACAATGCTAAGCTGTATCTACATAATAGTAATAATGCATTATGTTTCCTCATACGCTGCATGTGATCACTCTTAGCTGCGCTCCTCCGTCGTGTTACGTGCTCGTACAGCGATCATCATACTTTGTATTAGTATACGACTACTCTTGTATTGCGTGCGCTCTGTCATCGTTACCGTGGCTAAAGTTGTTGTTACGAATCGATCGAAATATTTATAATCTATCTTTAGTTAATAGTTCGTAAATATAAGACTGGACATTGCTTAACATGGACATCGTTATCAATATAAGACTGGACATTGCTTAACATGGACATCGTTATCAATATAAGACTGGACATTGCTTAACATGGACATCGTTATCAATATCTGCAGTAAGCCTACGTTCGCACGGACGTTAAAATATCGCGGCGGGATTTTATCGCGCACTGGATTTTCAACTGTCGGTGTTGAGCCCGTTGAGAATCCAACGCGTTGAGACGCACTCTCGTCCCAGCGCGATGAAAAAACACACTGTTGGATTTTCAAGCAGAGCGTTGAAAATCCATTGCACGAAAAAAAAATTACGTCCGTGCGACCGTGGGCTAAGAGAAACCTGAGATGATTTCCTTTTGAAATAACGTCTGATCACCGTCTACCACGTATCTACGGGTGGCCGGAAGCCCTGTCCTCGTCACTTGTCAAGTAGGTAACATGGGTACTGTTGTCCACAGAGCGAGTTGCTGGGCCAGAGCCTGTTCGACATCCTGCACCCCAAGGACGTGGCCAAGGTGAAGGAGCAGCTGTCCTCGTCCGACCTCAGTCCGCGCGAGAGGCTCATCGATGCTAAGAGTAACTACCTCTATTACATTGTTGTGTGCTATTCATCCAACAGGATAGGCGTTTTGTCACTGCCACTTATTATGTTATTTTATTTAAAACACTACAAAATCTCGACCCTATATTGCTTTCTTATTTCTTCCTACGGCCAACATTAGTAACTGTACAACTAGCGAACTGGAAGAGTGTTTCCACCGAGGTGATTGTTTAGCGCTCTCGGTTCGTGGGCGTGAGCGTGCGCAACATGTTCGCCGCGTTTGCGTAACGAGAGCGAGACAAGCGAGTGTACTATGTTGTGAAAACGCAGAGAACACGTGATGTAGTCCCAGCGAGCTCGCGTCGCACCCGCGGAGAGCATGGTCACAAATCGCTTCGCTGGCAAGCGCGGCTGGCAAATTGGTGATAACGCTGTTAGTTTGTCATACATATCCATAGAGTTTCTTGCCCGTTCTTCTCCATAGGAACCTACTACGCTTTGGAATGGGCAACTAGCTTCATCTTTCTGACTGACCGACTCCTTGACTATTCGAAAGTGCTACTCCGGGGAATTTACGCCGAATTTTAGGTTAACAGACATGTTTGAATGGAGTGTTTGGTGAAGACATTAGGTATTACAAGTATGTTAGCAAATTTAACATTTTCGTCTACGGAAATTTCGATAAAAATAAAATTACGAAACTTAATTTATTGACTCTTTAGCAAAAATATACAACGGTTTTTTGCATTAAATTACCTAATTAAATATTTTAATACGCTATAAAACTCAAACTCAAAGCATTTATTTCAATTAAACCATTTACAGGCATTTTTGAATTGTCAAATAGTCGGTCAGTTAGTCAGAAAGTTGAAGCTAATTGCCCATTCCAAAACGTAGATCTTTATGGAGAAGAACGGGCAAGAAACTCCAAGGACACTCTTTTAAATATAGAAAATTACAAAATCCTGGTTACATTATTCTTGTTGTTTCTATATGTGAGAACAATGTACAAAACATAATCAAAACAATTCAAAATATAAGATTAAAAATAAGCCCTAGCATATAAGAGATGATCAGTCACAACTGACGGCGCCCGTTCACGAACATGACGCGTGGATCAGCACCATCCAGCTCAACCATTTTGTAGGGAACCGAATGATCTAACACACTCGCCACCATCAGCGAGACATTTAAGTGAGCATGACATACTCTCAACTGCCGTGCTCTTTCAAGTCAACATACATCTTAATAACATAAAACACGGCTCCATGGTACTCACATTTACAAAAATTTAAAAAAATGCTTCTAAATTATACAAAACTATAGTTTGCAATGTATTTGAGAGATTAATAGAATGTTAATGTACTACCAAAAATAATGAAAATCATTATCCATTGGAGTATTCAACAATTAAAACTTATTTAAATTTAAAAAAAAAACATTACGTTCGTAGTGTCAGAAAAAATAAAAAGGGGAAGCAACTCTTCCAAAGTGGCTGTGGAGCAGGACCAACATTAAGCCAAGCATTTTTATCTACAACTTATGCTTGTCTACATAGTGTGCGTTTAATGCATGTTTTAAATTTCTTCTCATTCAATTGAAGAATATCGAGTGGTATTTTATTATAAGAAAGAAAGAAAATACGTTTATTTGCGGTACACATGACGCAAAGAAAGAACAAAACACAAAAATAAACAATTTGGGGGAAAAATATGCGTATATATATAACATTTTACACAGTACCCCATAAAAGTAGTGTGCACTTTAGAGAATCTGTAACGTGGTTGATCTAATTTGTTCCTATTTCTAGTGTTAAAATAATGCCTGTCACTTATCTTACAAAAAGATGTCGATTTTTTCGAACATACATAATGTTTTCATATAAAATATGTACTGACAAGGTACCGTCATGATGTTTATTTTCTTAAACAGTTCCCTTAGAGATTCGCGTCTGCGGAGGTTATATATGGCTCTGACAGCCCTCTTTTGCAGAATAAAGATATAATTAATATCGGCAGCCCGTCCCCACAGCAAAATACCGTAAGACATGATGCTATGAAAGTAACTAAAATAGACCAGTCTCGCGGTATCCATGTCTGTTAGTTCGCGGATTTTCCAAACAGCTTAAGCGGCTGAACTTAGCCGCCCTGCAAGTAATGTTAAGTGAGGGGGTTACTATAGTTTTGAGTCAAGCGTGATCCCCAGGAAAACCGTTTTTTCGACGAATGCTTTCTGTCTCTCCATTCAGTACAACATGACATTCACTACTTCTAACATTTGGTAACGCGAATCTTATGCATTTAGTTTTCTTCTCATTTAATACCAAATTATTTACTGTAAACCAATTATGGCCCTTAAGCATAGCGTTATTTACTTCGTCAAGCTCCTGTGCATGTCTGTTTACCTTAAAAATCTGTGATGTGTCATCAGCAAATAACACCATTTGTGGTCGGGTTTTAAGTAAATGAGGTAAATATATACTAAAAAGAGAAATGGCCCCAAAAACGAGCAATTTTCAAGAGCAGTGTTTCGTGATTCACGCAATAAAATTCCTTGGATAGGTCGCAAAAGATGCCTATTGCATCTTGTGCCTCTTCCCATGCGTTAAAGATGTGTTGTAATAAGGTGACACCGGCGTCGGTTGTGCAACGTCCTTTGGTGAAACCATACTGTTGATCGTGTAGGATACTATTACGATTAAAATGATGGAGCATTTGATTTAACATTACTTTTTCAAACACCTTGCTGAAAACCGGCAAAACCGATACGGGTCTATAATTATTACTGTCTTTGCTGTCCCCGGATTTGAATAGTGGAATAACTTTACTGTACTTCATTAAATCCGGGAATACCCCTTGATCTACACACAAATTAAATACTAAAGCTAAAAAGGGTGCAATTGTCTCAATAATTGATTCACAAACTTTAGTAGACATACCCCACAGATCTTCGGTAAATTTGATCTTAAGTTGCTTAAAAGCCTTTACAACGACCACAGGGTTTATATGTTTAAATTTAAATTCCACGGGAAAGGCTGAAACATTCGCTCTTAATAAATCAATAGCAAGTAAGGGGGAGGAATTTAAAGTTTCTGTAGTTTTAATTGGAATATTGGTAAAGAAAGTTGCAAATTCCTGAGCAACATCGATGTTATCGCTAATGAGACCGCGGGCAGTGTCAAGTGTGTAATCAGTATTATGTCTTTTGTTCTTGTTCGTTTCATTGTTAATAATTTTCCAAACTGTCTTTATTTTATTGTCTGCTGATTTAATCTTGTTGCTAATGAAAGAAGCTTTAGCTGCTTTGCAGATATTTTTAAAGTTTTAGAGTAAGTAGCGACATACTTATTAAAAGTTTCCGTGTATATACGGCTACCAACAAAATTAAACATATTGTACTAGCGGAAGAGGAGCTCGTGGCTAAGTAATAACAGCCGCACGGTTCGATCCATTAGGTTAAGCTACGCTTGCCGGGGTTGGTCCGTGGATGGGTGACCATCTTTACATACCGAGACTCCTCTGTGCCTCGGAAAGCACGTTAAGCCGTTGGTCCTGGCTGGCATTCGTGGATCTTTGATAGTCGTTACGGGTCGTCAGAAGCCCGAAAGTCTGGCAACCAGTCTTACCAAGGGGTATCCAGTAACTGGGTTGTGGAAGTCAGATGGGCAGTCGCTCCATGTAAAATAGTGGTATTCAGCTGCATCCGTTTAGACTGGAAGCCGACCCCAACATAGTTGGGAAAGAGATGAGGAACAAGATTTCTCCTGGGAGATAAGGACCGTGGGGTCGCTACTGCCCAACAGCTCGCCACATGCTGCCCTGCGGGTTTCTGTATCTCTCTTGGTCTGGCTCCTCATCCTAGACCTGTTCCGGTAAAGTAAACTCTGCCGGCACAGACCCAGAGTTTGGAGCGCGCAAGCCCCACCACGACGTCAACGTAGACATACGGCGGTGGGGTAATTTGTATTATTATTTAAAGAGTTAAGTTCAAAAACACGATTTAAAAATAATCGTTCTTAAGATTCAGTGCAGGGTTCAGACCTAATTTCCGCGGCCTATGCCTGTAAATAGTTTTATTAAAATAAATGCTTTGAGTATGAGTTTGCACGTTAACAAAAACCGTTGTGTTTCAGCCATGTTGCCAGTGAAGGCGGACGTGCAGGCGGGCGCGTCGCGCCTCTGCCCGGGCGCGCGCCGCTCGTTCTTCTGCCGCATCAAGTGCAAGGCGGCGCCCGAGGCCCCGCCCGAGCCGGCGCCCATCAAGGAGGAGGCCGAGCCCACCGCCAAGCTGCGCAAGAAGACCAACGAGAAGAAATACTGCGTCGTGCAGTGCACCGGTGAGCTGACCTTGTTAGCTTATGTTAATGTTTAGGCAACACAATCGATATTATATTTGTGGCGGCATCTACAGCGGCACATGCGAACTGCGCATCAGAAAGTTAACGTCACACTGATTTTGCATCGCACAAGCAGAGTTAACACCAGTCGGTCGATTCTGTAAAAATATCACCCTGAAACGTAGGTGAAGTGAGCGTGAAGTGAGCTGTCACCGTCACAGAATCGACCGGCTGGCCTCGTTTCCACAATGAAGCACACCCCCCAGTGTGCAACACAGGGTGCAAAATCTTTAAAACTAAATACAAAATAGTAAATATTTATTTAAAAATAAAAAACGAACATACGCTGAATGCGAGTGGCACAGAGTGCTGGGGGGAGGCCTGTGTGCAGCACCCGACGTGTTTATGGAGTGATGACGATGATGACACGATCATAGCATCATGCCGGTAATTCCCGAAGGGTTAGGCAAAGATGTAAGTAAATAGGGGGCGAGTTTAAAAATAAAATAAAGTATAAATCTTATAAATAATGTAGGTATTATTAATAAGTGATTTATTTGAATATTTCAGGCTACCTAAAGTCGTGGGCCCCGGCGGAGATGTCGGAAGCAGGCTCGTCGGAGGTGGCGGACGACGGCGACGCAGGCAGCATGTCTTGTCTCGTGGCCGTGGGCCGCGCGCTGCCAGATTTGGCGCCCCTGCCCCCTCTGGCGCCCTTGCCTCCTCTCGCGCCCCAGCCCCCGCTGGCGACCGAACCACACACCCGCCAGTTGCAGTACGTGTCCCGACATGCGCCCGACGGCAAGTTCCTCTTCGTCGATCAAAGGTTGGTTGCACACAGTTATTCTTCATCATATTATTAAGAGCGTTTACGTCTAGCGCGGGAAGTCAATTTTAGGTAAATTCTTTGCAAAAATCACTCACACAAAAGCACGCGTACATGTGTGCGTAGAGTTGGCGCGTTCGCTCTGCTTATAGTCAGACTAAACCACTTTGATCCGTCCAATTTAGAGCAATAATTTATAGTAAATATTTAATTGGAATTTAAATCCTATAATTCCTCTAAATAATAATTTTATAATATTTAAATGAAGTAGTTTATTTATCTTATGCTTCTTCTCGTGTTTATTTTACATTAGGCATAACAATTTGATAAATCATATTTATTTCTTAAATGTTCATCTTATCTTATTATTACTCCGAGCAACAACAAGCGCAACGCGTCATACTCATAGGTACATTATGAGTACTGTAAACATTAGCATGTGGGTGACGCGAGCCCATAATATTTTCCTCTACCAAAAATCGCTCAACATGCCTAAAGGAGTTTTCACTTTTTAAAAAAACTCGTAGTGTTTTACTTACTAAAGTACTAAGATTTGGGGACCATACTATACTCGTACAATATCGTTGTACGCACGACAAAGGTCAACAGCGGTCAGGCAGAGCGCCGAGCGACACGTCCACACTCTGGAAGGCCTCACGGCCGACTAATTTGAAACGGTTTGCTCGTGGTGGAGTTTTATAGAAGTTTTAAAATATTTCTAGAAAAATAATAGAACACATTTAGTTAAAATTTAAAATTGCAAGTTTTGAACAAGATGTTCTTCTATTTATTTATTAATCACCAACTTGCACTAACAGTAGTAAGACACCAAACATACAAGTTATAGGCTAATAAGAGACAGTCATGAAATTAAATTAAAACAAAACAAGTAACTCTATTACAGTAACCTGTTATTATATTAAATTAATGAGGATATATTGGTAAAAAAAAACATTTTATTTACCAAAATTTCTTTATAATTTCGTTTTGTTTGGATTTTTATTTCTCATTTAGGGAACCGAAAATGTATTTTTTTTTAAACTAAGTTTTTTCCTAAGGATAAAAAATATTTTTAGTTCGGTTGATCAGTGATTTAAGATATTTGTAGCTTCTAAATTGATGCTCCAAGTGAAATTATCGAAACCTCTGTTCAGTTATCTTGATAGAATTCACAAATACTCTATTAATCTGAAAATTTTCCTAACTAAGTATTTAGACAACAATATTTCCTAAAATTGTTAGTAATTAATTTGGTTTTAAAATAATGTTTGATGGATATTAACTGGGTCGAGAAGTACTGATTTTGAGCAAAACAGCGCACGGATGGCGTAAACGCTCTTAATAAGCACATACAGACCACTACTGGATAAAGGCCCCGTTCGCCATTGAATGCGGCCCTCGGGTGCTCTCATCATGTTGCTACACCTAGCTCATTGAATGCGGCCCTCGGGTGCCCTCATCATGTTGCTACACCTAGCTCATTGAATGCGGCCCTCGGGTGCCCTCATCATGTTGCTACACCTAGCTCATTGAATGCGGCCCTCGGGTGCCCTCATCATGTTGCTACACCTAGCTCATTGAATGCGGCCCTCGGGTGCCCTCATCATGTTGCTACACCTAGCTCATTGAATGCGGCCCTCGGGTGCCCTCATCATGTTGCTACACCTAGCTCATTGAATGCGGCCCTCGGGTGCCCTCATCATGTTGCTACACCTAGCTCATTGAATGCGGCCCTCGGGTGCTCTCATCATGTTGCTACACCTAGCTCATTGAATGCGGCCCTCGGGTGCCCTCATCATGTTGCTACACCTAGCTCATTGAATGCGGCCCTCGGGTGCCCTCATCATGTTGCTACACCTAGCTCATTGAATGCGGCCCTCGGGTGCCCTCATCATGTTGCTACACCTAGCTCATTGAATGCGGCCCTCGGGTGCCCTCATCATGTTGCTACACCTAGCTCATTGAATGCGGCCCTCGGGTGCCCTCATCATGTTGCTACACCTAGCTCATTGAATGCGGCCCTCGGGTGCCCTCATCATGTTGCTACACCTAGCTCATTGAATGCGGCCCTCGGGTGCCCTCATCATGTTGCTACACCTAGCTCATTGAATGCGGCCCTCGGGTGCCCTCATCATGTTGCTACACCTAGCTCATTGAATGCGGCCCTCGGGTGCCCTCATCATGTTGCTACACCTAGCTCATTGAATGCGGCCCTCGGGTGCTCTCATCATGTTGCTACACCTAGCTCAAAAGCGCCCTATATAGGGGGTATCCTTAACAAGGTAGGGACGTCAATACGACCTTACACTTCATATGTCTAATTAATGACGTTCCCACTCTACAAAAAAAAATCCAATCAAATACATTACGCCCAATATTAGTCACATAAATTGTCGGCTTATTGGCATAACCCACGGTCGGCCCATGACTATTATTGAAATTGTTCTAGTTGTTGCGACGCGATGCCCAGGTAAAGTACCGCAATATACTTTTACGATGCTCTACCTACTTTTTTTTTCGTCATGTCGGTACTTACCCCCCGTTAGTATCGACATGACGAAAAAAAAAATTTTTTTGAGCTTAATTCAACACTTAGCTTCGCTACAAACTTGTTTAAATCATTTGGAATAGTTCTTAACATATTGATAAAATTCTTTACTTTTGTTATAATTTCTTTCTTCGTACAGTTCAAAGAGTTTGATTCTACTCTTAAATTTCCCCTTTAGTTGCCCATTCACTGAAAGTTGCAGAACCATTAACTGAGATCTGCTTTGGTATAAATATTGAGTTAAATTCTGTACAATACATGGCAAAATAGGAATTGTACAGTTCATTAGGATCATCACAATAATGCAATCAATCTGCCTAGCCTTTTCCCAACAAGGCGGGGTCGACTTCCAGTCTAACCGGATGCAGCTGAATACTAGTATTTTACATGGAGCAACTGCCTATCTGACCTCCACAACCCAATAACTGGGTAATACGATACCCCTTGGTAAGACTGGTGTCAGACTTTAGGGCTTCTGACGACTCTTAACGACTGACAAAGATCCACGAATGACAGCCGGGATCAACGGCTTAACGTGCTTTCCGAGGCACGGAGGAGTCTCGGTATGTAAAGATGTCACCCATCGACGGGCCAATCCCGACAAGCGTAGCTTAACCTGATGGATCGACCCAAGCGGCTGTTATTACTTATCCACGAGCTCCTCCTCCTCGAGCTCATCACAACAAGGCAAGTAGGGTCATTTACTATTCAATTTGTTTGTAAAACTCTCCAAGTGATAGCAATTTTTGGCTCTAGTGATATCTCTCTTAGCCACTTTTCCATCTTGTTTACTAAATGTAATCAACCGTCCACCGTGGTCAGAATCCAGTTGACTTATATTTAATTTATTAACTAGCTGTTGCGCTTCACTCGCGTGGAAGTCGGAAATTATCGCCCGGGAACGTACTACCGGGATAAAAAGTATCCTATGTGTAATCCAGGTTATAAACTATCTGTCTGCCTCATCCAAATCCTATTAGTAGCATGACATAACGATTGAATATTATCATGAATTCATGCAAGCCTAGTACTTTTTGATATGTTACTGCTCAGAAATCGTGCACAACGTCTAATGATTGAAATACTGTCTTGAATTCATGCAAGCCTAGCAATTTTTGTGCCAAGTTTCAAGTTTATATTAACTCAAGGAATCACGTTGTCCCATACAAACTTTGCCCCCCTTTTTCACCCCTTTCGGGGTAAAATTTCGAAAAATCCTTTCTTTTCGGATGCCTAAGTCATACAAAGAACACACCCTCTAAGTTTCAGGTCTCTACGACCACCGGTTTAGGCTGTGCGTTGATCTGTCAGTCAGTCAGTCATTCAGGACAAAGGATGAATTTCAATAAAATACGAAACACGTCTTCCATCAATTCTGTTAAAGAATGTTTATTCAAAATTTGAAGTAGATTGGACCAAGGAATCACGTTGTCCCATACAAACATTGCCCCCCCTTTTTCACCCCTTAGGGGTAGAATTTCGGAAAATCCTTTCTTATCGGATGCCTACTTCATACAAAGAACACCCTCCAAGTTTCAGGTCTCTACGATCAGCGGTTTAGACTGTGCGTTGATCCGTCAGTCAGTCAGTCATTCAGGACAAAGCATATTATATGTATAGATTATTGTTACATTTTGACATGTCCTACACGTGTGTGTTTGCAGGGTGACGTTGGCGCTGGGCTTCCTGCCGCAGGAGCTGCTGGGCACGTCGCTGTACGAGTACGTCCGCGGGCCCGAGCTGGGCGGGGTGGCGCGCGCGCACAAGGCTGCGCTACTGCGCCGCGAGCCGCTGCGCACGCCGCCCTACGCCTTCCGCCGCAAGGACGGCTCGCTGGCCAGGCTGCACACGCACTTCAAGCCCTTCAAGTTAGGAGCATCGCTTGTTTGATCCCAATTATTATAGTTTTATTTATTTTCCCGGAAAAAAGTATGGAAGAGGCTTATAATTTTTTCGTATAATTTATTGGATCTTTTTCTTTTCATGTACATGACAGTTACGTAATTGTAACATTTTCGCTCTTTTTATTCGAAAATCATGTCTCTATTTTCTTTCTGTCAATACTTACTTTAGACATAACAGTCGAATAATATTGATTTTGTTTATTTTCCCGCCACAAGATATTTTTTCTCTAGATCAATTATTATTTTAGTTATAAACGAAATAAGAATTTAGACTTACGTCATTTAGTTCCGTTCTCGAACACGTTCAAAGAGCGCACGCGAAATTCACCTTTATTGCTAATGAGTTAGCGTTTTAGTGGAGTGGCGGGGTGCATGGGGGCGGAGCTTGCGTGGAAATTATCTTTAGAGTGCTTGGTTTTAACGGTCACAACCTGGCAGTCAAAACTAAATTGCGTGATAGTTTTTACGGCCACTAATTCAAGAATATCAGTTAATTTTCTACTCACAATAAATTAATCATTGATTTCGGACAACTCCATTGCTAAGTGGCCGAACCGCGCAGACTAGACTACTATAACTCCCAGTTAAAATCTACGTGAGGGAAGGTCACACGATCATCGCGTATTAGCGTTTTAATAAAGTACTCGGCCACAAGGAGAGCTGGTCGTCCGGTGCAGGGATGCTCAATTGATTTACACTAGAACTTACTATGGATGGACGTCGGCCGTTTTATGTATGAGCTGTTGTATAGTGGTACCAAGATGTTTAAAAGTGTGTGTATAAGATAGTAAAAGATGAATGTGTAGGAACCCGTGGACGAAAGACGTGGAGTGCCTGGTGGCTAACAACACCGTCGTGTCGGAGGCGCACGAGGACGCGCGCGCCGACGCCGCGCACGCCTCCTACGACATGTACAAGCAGAGTGAGTACCCTTGCACACGCGTTCTCTCATGTCATGTGACCAGCAGTTGCAGATTCAAACAGCAAGGCACAAACCCTGTTGTCACTTAATAAAAAAATGACATAGCGGAATTGATCCCACTTGTATGCGTCGCATACTAGATCTTTGTTATATGTTTAATTGATTCATATGATTAGATTTTGTTTAGAATTGTCTGTGTAAAAGGTGACAAGACGCAACATATTATTACGACAGTGTTGTTGCGCTTTTACTGGCAACTACGCGTGGTTACGTATGGCATGAAGTGTTGCCCATGAATGCTTACCTAGTCATAGGCGTATCCAGCTTTTGACCCTATGGGGGGCAAAACAACCTCGGGGGTAGGGGGACCCAAATCATGAATTTTCCAAAGGTCTTCCCCATAGCGCATACTCGTGCGGTTTCAGAGGCCGACGTGGAGATGCAGAGGCTCATCGAGTCGCAGGTGGAGTCGCACAAGATCGGCAGCGCCATCGCGGAGGAGGCGCTGCGGCGCTCCTCCGCGGAGTTCTCGCCCGAGCTGCCCGCCGAGCTGCTCCAGGACGCCGTCTTCAACCAAAACGTATGTCATCTACAACCTAGCCATCGTAAATATTGAATCTAGTCTTTCCTTATATTAGTAAACTCTTTATACTAATGTTGCTTTCTACCGTTCATATATATATTTACCTTTTATACATAAATATATATGAATTCACGTAAGCTTGAATAGAAAATATCATGAAGAAAATTATTTAGAAAAATTCAAAATAATTTTCTTGGCACTGCAAAATGAAGTTGACGAAAATGATAGTCCAATTCCTATTTCAGAACTGGCTCTGATAATGATAATGACAATAAATATGTAATCTATAAGTTCACATTGACTGCAAGCTCGCACTAGCCATGTTCATGTTCGCTCGCACAGTGGCCACTGAAAGCCAACGCGCTGTACGAGCAGGCGTCGCTGGTGGACAACATGCTGGGCGGCGAGGGCTACGCGCCGGTGCGCCACAACGTGCCGCTGTCGGCCGCCGCGCCCGCGTCCCCGCCCGCCAGCCCGCCGCTGCCGCCGCTCGCGCTCGACGGCAACGGCGAAGCCGCCATGGCCGTCATCATGAGCCTGCTGGAGGCCGACGCCGGCCTCGGCGGACCCGTCAACTTCTCCGGCCTACCCTGGCCCTTACCCTAAATAGCGTCGTTGCTCAGCGAAGCCACAGCACGAACGCTGGATGGAAAACCTCGGAAGGAAATGATAAACTCGTTAATAGCGATGCGAGTGTTTCTCTGCGCTGCGAATGGCGCTAACGTCATATTTGTTATTACTTATTTAGATCGTTTACGCTTTTAATTTTTGTCCCGTAAGCAGCGCCGCCATGATGCCGTAATTACTATTTAACACAGAAAGCGGACGGAAAACAGCGCTAATCAAGCAAACCCGTGGTTATTTTTTTACATCTTTATAATTTATTTCTAGTTATTTTCTCTAGGCAAATGATTTGATTGTTATTAGCCCTACTATAAGTGCTGATTACTCGATATAAAGAATTTATATACTTAATTATTTACATTAAGAGGTATATTTTTGTTGTTTCTTTATCAATTTTATTTCGTTACTACAATCAATACTATACGTGAAAGTGTAGAAAAAATATTACGTGACAAGATTCGGTGTATCGGTCCAATTTTGAAATGCTTTAATGTTTCTCAACAAGAACCAATAATTAAACTTCGACAGTCGCCTTCGTACCCTTAATCAAAGGCAGGAAGGTGATAATGTATCTATGATGAGCTGTCCAATTACATCCGTAAAGCAATAAGAGAAGAAACCACGTAGGTACGTGGTGACGCAGGCAGGCGCCTCGGAGGTGTCAAAAGTTCACAGAAGATGCGGTCGTCAAAGCAGATCTGCTGCGATTTCTTCTCACACAGAGAAGGCCGAGCATTGACCCGGCTAGTATATGCTCATTATCATTGCCACCTTCCAGATATGCGTACCATTGTTATTATTTATCTACGTTATGTTTCATGTTATAACGTGCATGCATCGCACTGAAGCGTACATTTTATATTTAGAGAACTTTGCTAAGGCGACGCTGTTTCGCTTCTCTTGTGTCTAACGGGCATACGATACGAGACTTCATCAGGTAGGTACATCTAAAGCTTTGGTTTTCTAAGAAACCAGTGAACGGTCACACAATAACGGCTGTCGAAATAAGTTTTTTTTCGAAACCTTAATAGAGCAAGAGCCCGCGACGGCCAGACCTTCGTTATTTTATAAAAGCTGAAAGTTTCTCGTGTACGTCTCCAACATAGGTAAGAACGACCCGCGACTATAGAGTTTCGATTGTGGTTACTTTGGCAGGTAACAGGTAGTAAAGGTGTATAAAATGGTACCTTAAATTCGTTAAAGTATAAAGTTCAATTTTTTTTATATTTTCTCCAGAATATCATTTAGAAATCACGTCATCCATTGCCGGACACTTTTTACAGTTGCTACCCCCTGCCGGACACCCCTAAACTTTAATAAATTTTAATTATACTTTCGTTATAGTATAAAAGCTAAATTTTATATATGTTACTTAGGGACTAATAAAAATATGTTACCTCCATTGCCAGACAGTTTTAATGGTTTTTACATCTTGCCAGACACCTTGAAAGCCTGCTGTAGGTGCGAGCGCGAGGTAGCAACTGTTCAAGCGGGTGCGAGTGAGATAGAGTGCTTAGTCTATTGCGATCTTTAAAGATATCCAATAAAAAAATAAAATAATGTCTTTATATTTTAGGTTATGTTTTTTTCGGATTTCAAAACGGAGAAAACAGTTCGAAATTTTTTCAACGATTCCTCCGAGAACAATATTACTTTACCCTCACTTTTTTTTACAAACGAAACAAATGAACGTATCTCCCATGATAACACTTTTTACTAAAATTTCAATTATATTTCACAAAAAAACTGCACAAATATCAAATGTTAAACGTTGGTTGTACGCATAATAGATAATAGTTCAATACATACTACACAATACCCCATAAATGATAGCTTTTTTTTTTTTTATTGTGGGTAATTATCAAATAACTTCTCCCGCTCTGGGCGGAGCAGGAGGGCGTGTCAGACTCTTACTGACTAAAACCCACCCGTGTTCCTTCAGTTGCCTGTACATTGCCAGGGGCCACGGTATCCCTTTCGGACTTTCCCGCGACCCCGGCAGGCATCAGTCCTAGCGGACCCCTTCCGTTGTGCTGACATCTCTTTGAGGCGCGCGTGGAACACAACGCGCCGTCGACCCGGGCCTGGTCCTTATCGGACGGCGAGCTACCCATTGCTCACCGTCCGCAAGCCCGCGCCTGCGGTGGCCGGGAATCGGCTTGCGATTCCCGACGCCCAGAGCGTCTTCTGCGGCGGCTAGGGACGTGAGGGCGCGACATTTGCCTCTCCCTCACGCGCTCCGTCTCCTCCTTCGCGAGCATTACTGCTTCGCAGAAGTAGGTGACGGCTTCCCACGCCCTCTCGCTCCGTACCATGGCCTGTACCAGGGCCGCACGACCCCCGCATAGAGCCTCCGGCAGGAGCCGTTTGGACCCCCTAGATTGGGCAGTAGCCGCTTCAAGGCAGCCCCGGCCCGCTCCAGTCTGGGAGCCAAACGTCGGAAATGCTCCACGAAGTTCCACCGGCTGTCGAGGACTAGTCCCAGATACTTCATCGATAAATGACAGCTGATGCGCAATAAAAGATCGCAATAGACTAAGCATCTCACTCGCACCCGCTTGAACAGTTGCTACCTCGCGCTCACACCTACAGCAGGCTTTCAATGTGTCTGGCAAGATGTAAAAACCATTAAAACTGTCTGGCTATTGAGGTAACATATTTTTATTAGTCCCTAAGTAACATATATAAAATTTAGCTTTTATACTATAACGAAAGTATAATTAAAATTTATTAAAGTTTAGGGGTGTCCGGCAGGGGGTAGCAACTGTAAAAAGTGTCCGGCAATGGATGACGTGATTTCTAAATGATATTCTGGAGAAAATATAAAAAAATTGAACTTTATACTTTAACGAATTTAAGGTACCATTTTATACACCTTTACTACCTGTTACCTGCCAAAGTAACCACAATCGAAACTCTATAGTCGCGGGTCGTTCTTACCTATGTTGGAGACGTACACGAGAAACTTTCAGCTTTTATAAAATAACGAAGGTCTGGCCGTCGCGGGCTCTTGGTCTATAACTTCAAATCGTGGTGATCGTGACAGATTGACGGCGGTTATAATACAACGGCCACTCCGATAAAGGAAGCCGTATCTTTAGTGACATGAGCCGACGTTTTGCTAGGGTCAATATTTTGCTAGGGTAAATATTTCCGTGAAGTGACCTTATTGTACAAACCACTAATCTCGGTTCACGTCGAGAACATAAGTGATAACTATTTACATTTTTATTTTGGTTAATTACTTTTCAGAGACGACGACCTGACCAACTTAGCATATAGTATCAACTAATACATGGGTACTGAATACAATTGGTCGATCGCAAATAAAGAAATCTGAGTGAGCAGTTGATTCGCCAGCTCGTGTCTGCATCGAATCATTGGTGCCGATTCTCTTGTCACAAATGCCTCTAAACTAGACTAAAAATTTACTAAAATATCGTTTATTCGTGTCAGACGATTTCCCATTCAGAAATAGACTAAAGTGACAACGTAATTATATTTTAGTTTGACAGCACTAAGATAGTACCGAGTTTTTAATTTAGTGAAAATGGCAATTCTGAATTTGACTTTTTTCACCAATAATGTTGGTTGTAAAAAACCAAACAAGACTAAACCTGACAATTTTTAATCGCGATTATAAAGGTGTAGGATATAATAAGTTGTCATGAACTAAAATTCACACCAACATCTCGACTTCACGTGCAAAAACAGTACTGTATTTATTTTTTCTTTTGCTTATATTTCGAAAATGGTGCGTCCGCAGGACGCACCATTTTCGAAATATAGGTAATTTTTTTTTTTATTAATAAATTTTTTATAATTCCATAAAAACACGTCGAGGCCGCACTCGCTACGCGCCTTCGACTCTAAAAAGAATCACGGGTTAGGGCAAACCACGTGGTTTCGCGATTGTCAAATTCGATTTTAGTTGTGTGAAAATATATTTTTTTATTTAGAGAATTTTATTTGCAGAATAGCTCTAAGATTCTCATAGCCAAAAGAAAGGAGTTTTGTGATAGTTTAGTTCGGTGTACAAGAGAATCGGCACCATTTGGTCATTACTTATTAAGGTAAGAAAATCTTAATGTAATAACCTTCATACCTTTGTCGTTTGACTATAATATTCATTTTAATAACGTTATGAGTCATTTATAACTTTTAGTTGTGCATTTTATATTATTTATTAGGAGTAAGTAGTCAAAATTATATTTTTTAAGTTTGTAGAAGGAATGTTGGTGTTATGTTAGTGCGTGACGTTGCATCATGATTTAATTCAACTCAATAGCTCCTACACACTATGCCGGCCGCATGGCCGCCGGCCCTACTGCACAAAGGATCGCAAAGGAAATGAAGGCGCAAAAGGCGGGGTACGTGCCGCCGGCATGGTGTGTAGGAGCCATTAGATAGTGTCGATACTTTTAACGCTATAAGTATCTCCCTTTTTAACCGAAGCGTAAGTGTATGTTCTGTACAGATGTACATATAATACTGTTCATGTAAACACGCCGGATTTGGGCCTGTGTACTTTATTACAATCATTAAATCGTGAGTCATGTTTCTAAAAAACGAGAATATTGAATTAGTATAAATACAATATTTGGTATGTATTTAGTGAATGTGTAGGCTGATGTAATTTCATGGTGTAGTTTATTATAAATTAAGCATAGTGGGTAATTCCGTTCATCTACCCCAAAAAATTCACTCTAAGGTGGATGCGCGGAAACGCATGCCCGACAATTCACTAAATTCCGTTTATCCAACTAGGCTTAACGTGGATTCTCGGACATACATTTCCGCGAATCCACCTTAGGGTGGATTTTTTGGAATGGATAAAAGGAATAACGTTGGATAGTTAGTAAATCGAGCTGAAGAGGGCTCAGGAGCCGCGCTCGCACTATTGTTCACTCGTCTATTCTTTAAAAAGTTATCGTACATTAGCTGGTCTACGCGTGTTATTAAGATATAATCTTCGCATGCACTCCATAAAACAATACAAATAGTCGTTGTGTACTGTACCAGAGCCAATACTCTGTCGTACTCAACTAATAATAGTGCCGCACCATGTCAGTCATGTTGTCGAGTTGATTGTTGTTTAGATATGTTCAGTTTATTAAAATAAAGTATTTGGATATTTTGTTTCATTCTTACAATGTTGTTCGTATCATTTCTTCCCTAACCTAGCTCTGATAAAACTAAGACGTCTTTGATCGTGCTGGAAGTACGGCACAGTCTGATGTCGACGTTGGGGTGTCAAGTAGCTGTATACTAATAATAATAAAACACCATTTTGAAAACTCAACTATTATTTTTTTATTTCCGAACAGTTTCACACGTTGTAATGAAGCAGTAAGTTCGTTTAACAGATATAATGCGTACTACTGGCTAAAGCGTACTCTACGAGAGTACCTTGCGGTGCTTTGTGTTTGAGTGCGCGATATCACGGTCTACTTATGAACGTATGACGTGTGGACTCTACGCGAAGACGGGACTACGACTACTCCATGACGTCACCATACTTGTTGGTGTGCGCCGAAGACGCGGGGGCCGCGGGGCGTAAGCGCTGCACCGGCGGCGGCGGGCCCAGGTCCGTCCTGCAACAACCAAATTCGTCACTGCTGCACGCACTGCGCCCTCGCTTGCATGTTTGTGATGAACAGATAAAGCAAAATGTTCAATGCACATAAGTGTAAGACCACACACTTGGTGCCGGTGCGTTGCGTCGCACTCTATCCCCTTCCATAGAACAAACAACTGAACCAACACTGCGGATTCGCAGCGCATCATCTCCCCGGACGAAGTGAGGAGGTACGTTGCGGTGCGACACCGAGCGTCGGAGCGGCATCGCAACGCAACGTTGTTTGTACGCACTTCATTGCCCGTGTGGCACTCAGTGTGTTGAAATCATAGCGATGTGACGACGCAACGCACTGCTATCGCCCGTGTGGCCTCACTCTCACAACACTCTAACGAGCTGGTTGCATCGCAACTTGTCTACAAACAAGCGTAGTCACACAACTGCTAAAAGTCTCGCGACGGATATTCGACGCGCGAAAGCCTACAATGCCATTAAGCCTGTGGAACCACAGTCTTAATTAACCTAAAATGTATCAGACCAAAATTACGTCTCTCGATCAAAATTAAATACGCCGCATTTCCGTCGCTTAATTTTCGGCAAATGTGTCGCTACGTTTCAATACATTACAGTTTAGTTCAATTTTAGAAGCAACCCTCTCTAAAATTTACTTACAATGAGTCTTGCAAACATAAAATACATAAATGAGATTCAAAAAAATATTCAAATATAAAAATATGGAGCAACAAAACCCAGCAGTCCTTACAGATTTGTGCAAACAGAATTATGTTTCGATTCCGGTTGCATTGCGTCTATTATTTGTGAAAACAATTATAAACCGGTTCTAGTTACATTGCGTCTATTATTTGTGCAAACAGAATTATAAACCGATTCTAGTTGCATTGCGTCTATTATTTATGACAATAGAATTTTAACCGGTTCTATACTCGGAATTTTAATTCGATTCCAGATTTGACAATTTCAGTGTTGCAACGTTATGACAAGTACTAAATAGTGACGTTGCGAAATTATTCGATATGGAAATGGAATATTTCCAGATCGATTCTTCTCGTTTATAATTTTACTCTCGTAAACTAAGTATATCAGGAAATTAAATATTTCTGAACCGATAATTTAGTTTTGACGATTAATTAACGATCTGAGACTTTTCTTTTATAATTGTGTGTGAAATAAATAAAAAAATGTGATCATGAAGGAACATGACAAATAAAACAGATAGATGTATTATGGTAATAATTTATTTTATAAATTGTCGCCGTCATCGCTATCGCTATCGCTGTCACACACTGATGGCACACACACTGATTGTTTATCGATTTTTGTGTTCATCACTACACTATTTTAAGTGGTATCATTATTTCACAAAATGACAGTAGCTAATGTCAAATCTGGAATCGAATTAAAATTCCGAGTATAGTTGCATTGCGTCTATTATTTGTGCAAAAAGAATTATAAAACGATTCTAGTTTTGCGTCTATTATTTGTGCAAACAGAATTATACACCGATTCTAGTTGCATTGCGTCTATTATTTTTGTACCTTTGCCGTTACTCTATGGAAAACTGTACAAAAAGAAGGACAATATTGAGCAAATCTGTAAGCACGGGCACGGAGAAGCAAAAATTGGACACTTTACATTGTGTTAGCGTAGCGCATGCCATTCTCTCTCAGTGTCACTACATATTGCTTCGTGTTCCGACGCAAGCAAGTAGTTAGTCCGGAAACATTTACCTGTATGCAGAATAACTGCTTAATACTATCATATCATGTATAAAGTAATTATAGACAAAAAAAAACATGCCGGGGCAGTCTTTGGTGACTGCCGGCAGAAGTGAAACACCAAGTAACTTGTGAATTGTATATACAAGGTATACATATAGCTCATGGAAAGCGTTCGGTGACGACGCGAGTTCCATGATTTTTGTTTGTTTTCACTTCAAAAAAGTTTTCATTTCAGTCAAATCTAATAACGTGAAAATTATAGGTAATTAGTGCGATACACGCAACAAAATCCGCTAGTCTTAAATTTTAATAGACACGTACATACTAGGGGCTAAGAGGTACCTACTTCGAGTGGACGAACAACAGTACACGCTACACTCAAGGGCAAACATTATTCACATACGTACCATTATATCAAATGAGATTTTTCCCAAAACCTTAGACACGTTTTTTTAAATAGTTGTCTCGCCATAATAACATTATTTGGTGGCAGATAAAGTTCGCTTGATGTATGTATAGGTAGGTAAATATTTATTTTTGCCCCTGACCTCCTATCATCAAAAGAAATGTTCAAATAACAGCAAGAGTAAGTAACGCAATGTTTGTTTACCTGTATGGGTCCTGTTTCGAACCTTTATAGTCATCTCTGTTTTTACGACGCAAGTCGTCGTAGGAAAGGTCTGGGTTCGCTCCTCGAGGCTGCGGGTCTGGCGATGGCGTTAGAGCTGTGGGGAACCACATACCGTGGTTAAATGTATATAACGGAAGCTTAATAATATCGCGCACTATATAGTACTATTATGTTTATGCAGTTGTCATCAACTCAGTATTGACTAGCGACCCACGCATACTTCGCATGGATTTTAACATCGAGATTTCTATAATACACAATCAAGTACATTTATAACTATAAAAAATTATCCAATTAATATTTACCAAATCTAGTCTTCAAGACTGGCTTCTTACTTTAATTCCCATGTTTAAGTTAACAACTTAACCCTATATATTTTTTAAATTGAGAATTTTTGCAATTGTGGGAAATTAACCTAAGTTAATGTCGTCAATTAAATGACAATAAATAGCAAAAATGAGTTTTTCAAAATGAAAATCACATAATCACAGCGATTTGGCATGCTTAAAATCAGTTCATCCAAATCACTTTCAGGATTCGCCGTCCACGTTCTTTGTAACAAGTCAAATGTTGTTGCGGGCTATGCATGGCATCCATACTCGGCAGAGCTCTTGTTTGGAGCATATCCCATGCGTGCTCAATTGGGTTGAGGTCTGGCGATTGAGCAGGATACGGCAGAAAGTTGATGCGAGCATCGGCAAGAGTGCGTGTTACTCTAGCCGTGTGTGGACGTGAATTGTCGTGCTTTAGTCGAAACGAATCGCCCAATCGGCTTCGCAAAGGGATGATCACGTCTGACACAAACCTCACCGCATAAGGCTGAGCTTTGAGGTTGCCCCTGATCCAAATGAGATCGGTTCATCCACCGATCCAAATACCGGCCCAAACGATTATTGTTCTCCCTCCATATGAATGAACTTCCTGACAGAATTTCAAACGAACTTGACGTCCAGAGGTCCTCCAAACTCGAGTACGTCTTGTATCCGACCTCATCCCGAAACGAGGTTCATCAGAAAAGCAAACACAACGCCAGTCTTCTTCCTCCCAATTTGTGTTCGCGAGCCCATTGTAAACGGGCCCCACGATTGCGGGGTGCTATAGGTGGAACTCTCAGCGGCCGTCGGGAACACAGATCCACTTCACGATTTCGGATGGTTTGGTCGCTTATCAGCAAGCCTGAAGAGCTGTAGAGCCTCGTAGCCAACATCATTGCGGGCATGGTATGATTCCGTCGAGCAGTATTTTGGATGGTCGTGTCTGCGAGTGGTGAAGCAGGATCGTCCTCATGTCGCTCAGCGACGCTGCCTGTGATACGATAGCATGTCCAGAGGCGGCATAAGACGCTCTGTGTAGTGCACGAGCGACAGCCACAGTACGTTGCCTGCAACCAGCTTGCAACATTCGGCGGCTCTTATCCTCTCTTCTCGTGTCAAATAATGTCGTCGCTCCATATCGCTGCAATTTTTTTCAGTTCCGATGCAGAAATTGAAATGGCTATGTAAAACCACTATTACACACTTATATAGGAGTCCTGATTGACAGTAGGTTTACTATTTTTAATAAAAAATTTAAGAAAATTATTTATTCAAATATTGAAATTCACTAAAAAGAATGATAACGATCCAAAAAAGTTAAAATAATAATCCTTAATTGCGGCAATACTCTAAAATGTACTTGATTCCTAGACACTTGATGTGTGTAGATTGTATTTTAAACATAAAGCTTCCGTAATAAATTCTCAAAATTATGATGAAAACCGCATCAAAATCTATTGCGTAGTTTAGCAGAACAACGCGTCACACAGACGAAAAGCGATTTGAATATAATATGTTCTTTCTTCTTCTTTCTTTTTCGAGTTGTTAGTGACTCAAGAGTTTGAGAGTTTTTATGACTTGGAATAACAATTTTGAATTTGTTCAGATGACCACTGCACTATAGTAGAATACCTTACTAACAATTAATTATAACTAACAATTAATGCTACGGTTTCCTAGAAGCGCGGTGACCGGCACATAGCGTCCACAATAAAATTGACAGTCGAATGACGTCACTGAAACGATATTTAAGAAAGTAAGTTGGTGTGTTTCCCTAGAGACCGTTTTATGACACCGTAAACTCAAACCCCGCCGCCATCATGTGCATGACAGCCGTCACGGCGGCCGCCGCTCTTCTAGGGAACCGTAGATTAAGGGGATAAAGCGGATTCTAATGTTACGGGCGCTATATTAAGCGAGGGAGTTATGACTAGAATCCTGAGTGCAGCGACGTATTCAAGCTCGCCCAAGACGAACACACCTTTATCCCCGAGGAGAATACTCTAATTTTCACAAAGATTTAAATCGTAGATTTGCTCTCACTGTAATAACTCGCACGAAAAATCGTCCATATTGAGAGGAGCGAGCTCACACATTAATAATGGCGGTTCCATGACAACCAAGTCAAGTCTCCGTGACGCCGTCCGTTTCAGAGGTTTCTAAACGAAACAGAAACGCGACCATCTTTTGAAGCGGAAGGGCAAATCTACGATTGAAATCTTTGACTTTTCACACCTGCGAGGTAATAAAAAGTAATTAGATTTTTTTGTAAATGTTTTCATGCGAATTTTTTATTGGACTTCCGAATTCAAATCCCAATTCATCCCAATCCCAGTTCAACACAGGACTTTTGGCAAGTTACTTTAAAATTATAACTGTTATGGATTCATTTGAAAATATAACTTTTCGATCAAAACACCGCACTCAATCAATGTCCGACATTTCAAAAACAGCTGACAATGTAGACCATAGTCGGCGCGCTGAACGCAATGGTGAGGTAAATAGCAAGTCGGTGTCACGTTACTAGTACACTCGACCATATGATTTAGTGCTTGATATTCATGAATTAACTGTCTGTATGCTTCTGCTAATTGTGGCTATTTGCAAAAATTTCTCTCAAGTTGTCTGAATTGTGCCAAAGCCATGTTTCGTAGATCTTAGCTTTTCTTGAAAGTTTGGTTCGAACGGTAGCTCAACAAACTTCGTCGCGAGTTGTCGTGTTCTTGTAGCGTTGCAAACAATCCAGATCTTCCTGTGACATTCCCGAGTTTTCTGCTATGTCTTCTACTGTCCAAAATTGTTGAATGTCTTCGATGTTATTCATCACAACGTTGCATTGAAATGTTGTTTGCACGTTTCCGCACAAAATCCAGCCCAAGCGTGTTCGCTGTGCGACTGGTTGCGATTTTTCGTGCCTGATGATACCTTCTTGGATTATGTTTGAGTATATCTCGGGCCCGAGTAAAATGTCTACAGGACGACTCTCATGAAAATCTGGATCAGCCAACGTGATATTTTCTATAAATGTCCATGATTTTGGTTTAGTGAATGATTTGTTGGGCAAATTGTTGATCAAGTTGCGCATAATAAAAGCATCGGTGTCAAATGTATAATCACCATGAATGGCACTGCACGAGTGCACGTGATTCGTATGGCGCCTTTGCAATTATTTTCTTTCGCCCCGACACCGAATATGACACCATTGCAGCCGAGCGGCCACGCGGTAATCGTAGTTTTTGTGCTGCTTTTTCCTTTATCAGGGATGTTTGTGAACCCTGATCTTGATCAGGGTCAACAACAACCCAGGCGACCCAGGTCCTGGGTCTTGTCAACTTGCTTTACGAGCGCTCCAAGGAGCGCTCGTAAAGTTATCAGGGACCCATCGTATGCTTACACTTTGCACGAAAGCAACTTGTGCTCTTGATTGCAATGTGGACAGTTTTTTGCGCTTTCATTGTCTTTTGAAGAATGAAATTTCTTGTTTGTCTGTGCAGGCTCCGACTGAGATGATTTTGCTGTTTCTGGTTTACGACGAGATGATTCCCATGACGTAAATTTACCTTCTAGAAAATCCAGAAAATCTGCTATGTTGGGTAGCTCACGCGGCTCCGCCAGTCACTCTTAAGTAGTCGTTATGAGTCACCATATCCAACTTTTGTGAAAGCAAGTGTACCAATATTGGGTCCCATGATGATGTGTCTACACCAAGGTTCTTGATCGCATTGATACATTCTTTTGTCGTATCGTGGAGTTTTTTGACTGATGCTGCTGATAAATGTAGAGTGATAAGAACACCGAGCCATGAATTGAGATGTGACGTCAAGATCAGTTTTCTGTTATTGTATCTGCGGTTGAGGATCTCCCATGCAGTCTCATAATTATCCGAGCTGATTGATAGACGCTGAATAAGTTTCTCGGCTTCGCCTTTCACTTTGCTTTTGAGAAACTGCATTCTCTGTGCGTTAGAGAGAGACGGACTAGAATGGATGGGCCCAACAAATAAATATTTGAATGCTGTCCAGTGTTCGTAGCTACCACTAAAGGATGGAATTTCGATCTTCGGCGTCGACCTTTCTCGGTGAGTAACTGACCACATTTTGGAGATGATGGTTGCTTTCATTCGGTTGTAAACGAGTTCGCACGTATTGTAAGACATCTCATATTGCGTCGGCTTCATTGGGCAAACTGTCAAGGTCCCAATAAAGTGAATCAACTGATTTCCACCTTGACTCTAGCACTTTTAAGGCGTCTTCAAACTGCCAATTTTCTTTGAGGAGGTCCACGTTGATGTTTGACGCGGTTCTTTGGAACGCTTTGATATTGCTCCTTTGTTTGCGTAACATATTATCGTCTGTTTTGCTGTTACTTGTGATCTCCGCTATTTCAGGCCCCTTTATTGAAAGGAGTGATTGTTTACCGTGATCAGCTCCACCTGCACCTTGATCCTGAAGGAGTTTTGGCTCCGATGACTGCGATGTCGACGGTGCCAGCTCGAATGTAAAGGCTGACGGCTTGATTACGGGTTAAGTTGTTTTTTTTTTGAGTTAAATACTTGATAAATAATTCCCTAATGCTTCTGTAAAACTGTCTTGTCTGTTCATGAGAATCTCGTACAAAGTATTGATGAGAAGGATCTTCACGCTCGCGAATCTTCTCGTGGTTGTTTTGAAATTCTTCCAGTACTTGTCGAGAAGATCTATTTTCTTCTGAACACTGTCGGGAGTCTTACGGCTTTCTCCGTCTTTCTTGAAATTGATCAGAAGAATTCAAACTCAATATCAAGTCATGGAGGTAATGCATAAAGCATTACCTCCATGACTTGATATTGAGTTTGAATAACTCCCTCCATGATGGAAATGTAAATAATAAATACTTCAAGTCACCAAATCTGTTCCTGTCGATACTGCTGATATGCTTTGGTGGTTCCTCTGTTGAACTGGTGAGATACTGCTTCTGGTCGGCCACCCCAACCGAATCGCCACCGCACAAAAGAACGCGGAACACTTATAATCTTAAGGCTCGAAGGACCAAAAAGATGTATGCGCTACTGAATGGGTCGCACACACCTTGGATGTTAGCTTGAATGAACGTCACGGATAGCAAAAGATGATGGTTTATTGAATATATTTAACTACCACGAAACGAATGCTATTATATGAATAATGTGTGAATGAGTACAGCTGACTGTGAACGCTGATCGTGTACTGTCGCGTTACACTATAATTTGTGCAAAGTGACGGAAAAGTGTTGATGTATGCAATGCGCGCGTGCCATGTACGAAACATGACTCGTTCACGGTTAAAAAGGAAAATAGTTTTACTAGTTTTACAGCTCTATATAGTTCACACGGAAATTAATACAAAACAACAATAAAGTACTTAGTTCTGAATTCAAATTATTATACACGATAAATCTAATAATTGATGGACATGAACATTAGCTTTCGTTTGTGTTCGGAAATGCGATGATTCCCGAGGGACAATAGGAAGAGGGAAAATAGTTGTACTTGTACAATATTATTGCCTGGCTGGACACCAGGGTTATTATGTATGACTTACTTAAGGTTAGGTTTGCATGACATTACCGCGCAGGTGGTATGAAAACGTAATAAAATTATCAGAAGTTATTAGAGTAGTGCTGTGACAATAGCATCAGCCGGTGGTGAGCGGGTTACCTGGCGCGCCCTGGCGGTACGCCTCCTCGTTGAAGAGCGGCCGGTCCGTGTCCAGATCCAGCGAGCTGCCCGGGCCGGCGTCCGAGTAGATGTCGCCTGGGTTCGCGCCCAGCATCGTTGAGCCCGACTTCGATATCGTACTGCGACTGAAATCACCAGCATTTCAATCAAATTCAATTTCAAAATATTTTATTTCACAAACCTGTGCACTTATGAAACGTCAGAAGCCAGGTGTGCACCTGGCTTCTGGTTCCAGTTGGTTGTTTCCAGCCGTTTCATTTCATTAAACAAAGAAGCACTCGACCATCACACCCGTTTTCCCCGAAGAGTTAGGCTGAGGTGTGTAGTACAGTCAGGAAAATGAATTGATAAGCAAATTGATACCATACGTCAATTTGCTTAGCCAATAATTTTCCGGACTAAACACCCACATTTACGTTTAAGTTTTAGTTCTAATTAATAGGCCGCAAGCTTATTGCCATATGTCAGCCACAAATCCAGCTCCGGGCTGCTACTGACAAGTTGTTGATGACAACGCAAGAAAAGTAAAAATAAAGTTTATTGCCTATGGTCGTTTGACATTTAGTTTAGATATTTTGTATGTGCTCTCTCTCTCTCTCTGCTACAAGAAGAAAAAATGGTTTGTTGCATAAAAGTTTATATTAAATAATATTGTGCTCCTGTATCGTTTGGGATAAAAATTAAACACCTTACAACTGTATCTCACGGTCTTTCACTTAATATTCAATAGGTTACGGGCCCAGCAAGCCCTAATACATAGATTTACGTAGATAAAGTTTGTACTCGTTGTAACAATAAAACTCGGGGCAAGGCGTAGCCATCATGGACGCTTCGGCTTCTGGGGTACCAGTAAATAACACTGGAATTACAGTAGTGAAACTTACTGGGAGTGAAAATTGGTTGCTGTGGAAGTTCCAGACCAAGTTTTTCTTAAATGGTCTCGGCCTGTTAGTGGTCGTTGACGGGTCGGTAAAGAAAAATGATGCCGGCTTAAAACCAAACCAATGGGAGCAACGAGAGTTACAGAAAACGTCATGCATCATTTGGTAACATGTTGCTCGGCGGCAGAAATATGGAACAAATTATCAAGCATATACGAACGTAAAAGCTCAACGAGCGTTCACCTGATGCAAGATAGCCAAGTTGTTGAACAAATGGCAAATCGATTAAAACAGCAAGGCAAATCTATTTCTGACAAGATGATTATTACCAAGATATTATTGACACCACCGCCTCAATACAAATACTTTATTTCGGCGTGGGAAAGTGTTTCTTAAGAATCCCAAACATTAAACGACTTGCAAGCAAGGTTACTCATTGAGGAAGAACGCATGAAAGAAATGGAGGAACCCGTTGCCTTATCTGTGAAAAATATGAAGTGTTATAAATGCGGTAAAATTGGCCACAAAAGAGTAACTGTAGATATAACAATACATGTTCTTACTGCAAAAAGACTGGCCATACAATAGAACAGTGTTACTTTAAGAAGAACAAAGAAAAACAGGAACCTCTCTGTCTCCCGGAAACGCCCGGGTGTCACCGCTGTCTGGATCGGAGGACACGGTGGAGCATACGGTAGAGGTCTGCCCGGCTTGGGCGGGGCACCGCCGTGTCCTCACGGAGGCGATCGGCGGCGGCGATCTCTCGCGTCCGGCCCTGGTTCAGGCCATGGTCCGGAGCGAGAGTGCATGGGAGGCCGTCACTTCCTTCTGCGAAGCAGTAATGCTCGCGAAGGAGGAGGCGGAGCGCGCGAGGGAGAGGCAAGATTCGCGCCCTCGCGCCCCTAGTCGCCGCAGGAGACGCCTCGGACGTCGGGAGTCGCGAGCCGACTTCCGGCCACCGTAGGCGCGGGTTTGCTGACGGTGAGCAATGGCTAGCTCGCCGTCCGATAGGGACCAGGCCCGGATCGACGGCGCGTTGTGTTCCACGCGCGCCTCAAAGAGATATCGCGACCCCGGCACACAGGCTACGGAAGGAACACGGGTGGGTTTTAGTCAGTAAAAGTCTGACACACCCTCCCGCTCCGCCCAGAACGGGAGAAGTTATTTGATAATTTCCCACACTCAAGAAAAAAAAAAGGGCTAGGGCATTCAACAGACTGAATTTATTGATGTTGATTTATTTGCACCAGTAGCTAAACCTCCAACTGTCCGTACTCTATTGAGTTCACCCAAAAACTGGAATGACAAGTTTAATTCAGTCATATTGTCTGAAGGTTTCAAACAATGTAAAACAGATTACGTTCTCCGATTACTACTTGCAGGGACGGATATTGAATGTGTGAATAATACAAAAAAAATGTTAAAGAAACATTTTTGTATGAAAGACTTGGGTTTATTAAATTACTTTTTAGGTATTTATCGTTTGGGATAAAAATTAAACACCTTACAACTGTATCTCACGGTCTTTCAATTAATATTCAATACAAATTCCTAAAGACGCATTTCTAAAAACATACAGGTACTTACCTAATAAATTCGAAGTTTGGTATGGTTTATTATCAATGTAGGTATATTATGTTTATTCAGTGAAGCAAAAGACGAAAGTAACTTACTGCTACAGTAAAATGGTGTAAGTTTTAGAGAGTGACCACACTTATTGACGCGGTGTGAAGTCGCATCTCCCGAACCGAAACAAGGCGATTGACATCTTTTTCACTTTCATTAATACAATAATGACGCTTACCCCCCTCCGACCTTCCCCTCCTTACGGTCCCGCAGCAGCTGTCCGATGTAGCTGCCGGGCAGCGCCATCAGCTTCTCGGCGCAGGCCTGCTGGTACGACAGCTTGCCGAGGAAGTAGCCCACCATCACTGCCAGCGTCACTTTAGGGAACGGCCCGAACCGAGCGTTCGGCTTCAGGGTGCCTGTAGAAGATACCTCACTTTATCAATGTGTTAAAACACGTTTGTTGACAGAGAATAAAGCATCATGTTTATCTAGAGTTCTACAAGTAGGGAAGGTGCGTATTTAGGCAACCAGGTTTTTACACTAGGTATTTACTTGCAAGTACGCCGACCGAGTGCCGACCCGAAAAACTCGCAAGACTTCAAAGTATTTTGCTCCGTCTACTCTCGACGCGATGCTCCTTATTTATATTTAGTTACGGATCAATGTTCTATGCAAGTATTTTTTCTTCCAACAAGGCTTGGGGACTTTATCAAAGACTTCGTCGACGCGACGCTCGCACGCCCTACGGTGACGTGGCTTCGTTCGGTCTACTTCGGCCGCGCTCGGGCGGCGCGCGCTTTCTCGAAGCATAAAGCTTTGTGCAGGCTAACGCGACGCGACAGCGCCACGCGACACCGGTTATTGTTATACCGTCAAGTTTTCTTAGAAATTGTATTGTTCGAGTCGCGTCGCGCCGTCGCGTTGCGCTGGTCTGCACGAGCCTTAAGAAAATGATGATACATTGCTCTCGCTCGGTCGTGCTTTCAACTGTTTTGCTTGGAAAGTAAACTTTAAATAAGTAAATGAAATTAAGAAACAAAAATGCATGATTATTGACCTATACCTTGAACTCGCAAATTCGTAAATTCTGTGTTCACGCTCGTGGTTTATTTATTTTAATAATATTATATTCCTAGCAGACAGTCCTAAGCCTGGGTTTTAAAGTAGGAAGGAAGGATTTCATGTTCATTTAGCACGCTAACCTTTATTATTGACTAATGTTTTTAAGTAATTATAAGTGAATAAAAATAGCCCACCAGGCTATTACTCACTGCATTTGTAAACGGCCAAACCTTCCACGAGATCTGACTGAGCGACAGCGATGTTTACAAACTACGTAGGTATGTAGGTTCTCAATCATAATCTTCAATGAAACTCGCGTAACTCTTTCGCAAATGCGACCATGATCTTTATTCGTGAAGAAAGTGTTTTTTACTTTTAGGTTTAGAAGTATTTTTTTGTAAACTCGATTGTGCTCTTTATTTATATAAAGTTACGGATCAATGTTCTATGCAAGTATTTTTCTTCCAACAAGGCTTGGATTCTATGTAAGTATTTTTACTTTTAAGGTTTTGGAAGTTTTTTTTTTATAAACGCGATTGTGCTCTTAATTTATATAGGTATATGTAGTTACGGTTCAATGTTCTATGAAAGTATTTTTCTTCCACCAAGGCTTGGTTGGAAGTATCCTTTTTATGCATACGCGATTGTACTCCTTATTTGTATTACCTTAAGGATCTATTTTCCATGCAGTAAGAAAATACTTGAAAGTATTTCGAGCCCTTGTTTTTGGCGCTGGTGTCTAAAGGTGGACGTACTTACGCGTAGTCGGTTGTCGCGAGCATATTCGGCTGAGACGGCAGTTATTGTGAAAATATTTACTTATGTATACATTTTTGTATCTCGGATAGAGAAGTAGCAGCAATTATGAGGACTCGAAACAATGGCATGGAGCATAAGGCGGTCGCAACGATAACTTGTTTGACGCTACATCACATAAGAAATAAGAAGACGGGAGATTGCTTCATAAACATACATTATCACGCCTTTTTCAGATGGGTGTAGGCTTCATAAAATTGTTAGTCTATTGAAACACTGGGTTCCAATTGATGTTTTTTCCACTTAAACGAATATCAACTTTATGCAAGTGTAAATTACGTTGATTTCGGAATGACTACTACTTGCTTGAAGTTGTAGCCCAAACTGAACTTTATGTATGTGTACTAAAGTTGTTTTTCCAAAACTTATATTTGTTTACATGTTTGAAAACGCGAACGCAGTTTACATTCTTTTTTAATGCTATACTTGCATGCTTAGCATGGCCACAATAGAAACGGGTTTTGTCGACGGAAGAATAGACAAAATGACAAATAAACTATCACAATCTGTCATTTTGCCTATTCATCCGTCGACAAAACCCGAGGAAAACTCGTTTCTGTGGTTGTCATGCTACGCGTGCTGGCGAAGTATAATAATACACCATGAGTAATACCAGTAAAAAGTCAGATGGCTACAGTGCATCACGAGCAGTAGAAGGTAGGCATGTTTCCACATAATAAAACAATAGACGGTCGCTGTCAATATGGCAACAACGAGCGGATAGAAGGAACGCGCGCTCATTCGCGTCGCACTAGGCACAGGCCATACGCGCTCGAGCGGTGGCGTGAGCGGCTCCAACAGCCGCAATATTCGCGTAAGCGCGTTGTCGAAGCCGTCCTACCACACTTCGAAGCATGGCTGAAAAGAGGGGAGCGCATCTCTTACAGGCTCACTCAGGTGCTGACCGGGCACGGTTGCTTCGGTGAGTACCTGAATAAGATTGGGCGAGAGGCCACGGCAAATTGCCATCATTGCGGAAGCGGCTTAGATTCTGCACAGCACACGCTCGAGGAGTGTCCTGCGTGGGCTGCCGAAAGACAGGTCCTGGTCACCAGGATTGGACGAGATTTGTCTCTGCCAGCAGTAATTGAGTCTATGCTGGCGATGTCGGAGAACTGGAGAGAAATGGCCTCCTTTTGTGAGACCGTGATGGTTCAGAAGGAGGCTGCCGAGCGGGATCGTGAGAGGGCGGATCCCGCTCGTAGGAGAAGGCGTCGGGGAAGCAACCGCCTCGACGCCTAACACGCCGAAACCCCACCTGCAACCTTTAAGGCAGGCAGGAATTAGGGATCACGGGTGCTCAGAGTGGGGACTCTGTCCGCCCACTGAGTGACCTCAGGGAAGACGGCGCACAGTGGTCACGTGCTGCCTTGCTGCCTTGCATACTTGCACAGTTAGGTTTAGGGGAGACCCCTTTACAATCTCCCCAGAGATGTGCCCTAACAGGCGCTGCACAGAGGGGGTTCCGGATTGGTCTTTTGAGAGGTAACGGTGCCCCTTCCATGTGTAGATGGTGACCAACGGGGTGGTTTTAGTGAGGTAAGAATCCCACACTCCCCGGTCTTTTCCCCAGAGACCGGGCGCCTTTTGAAGGTTTCCCCCCGAAAACAAAAAAAAAAAAAAAAAAAAAAAAGGCACAGGCCATAAAGGCGCGGGCCCACCGCGGTGCACGGAGAGGCTACGCACGTGTATTAAGCTTCGCTTTGTAAGAAAATGTATGTGGTTGTGTCCACTGCAACCCACGGAGAGGCTACGCATGAATTGACGTCATTGATACATGCGTGGCTTGCTCGAATAGGCGATTACATAGCTCAACGCTGTTGACGTGGGTCTACGTTTCCACTGGAGTACACGAATATGACCCACGACTATGTACAGCTCACTTATCGCAGCGCAGTTTTCAGTCATGCGTGCGTAGCCTCTCCGTGCGCCGTGCCACGCTATACATAGTCGTGGGTCATTTTCGTGTACTCCAGTGGAAACGTAGACCCACGTTGTCAAACAAATTAATACACGCAATTAAAATGCGCCGCGTGCCCGTGCACAGCATGCGCCGCGGTGGGCCCGCGCCTTAATAGATGATACAGTAGCAGAGCCATAGCCCGCGCCATAGTCTCAGTATGAACGCAAACGACGGCTTTATGTTTGATACTTCGCACCCGCGCAAGCTCCTCGCCTAGGACGAGGACTACAGATCTTCAGAGACTGAGTCCAGCTATCTAATTACGCAACACATTTTTGTTGACATTTCCGACTAATCTGTTTCAATTTGACAGGTCAACAACATTCATTGTGTTATTTACGTTGTTGAGTAATTTTTTTTTTAGAACGTACGAAGCAATGGATTAGCAGTCTGTTTCAAAACGATTCAGATTCTGATTGATCATGTATTACGTAATTAGGGTACAGGTAAAAATAAATACACAAGATAGTTACTCGTATATGCTAACCTAAAACTAAAATTGATCACATAAATAGAAGTTCTCTGCCAAGGCTCTGTTTAAAGTGATATAAGTCATCGTCAGTAGGATAGGATCACACCAGCCATGCTATTCTGTAAACATCTCACCGTGAAAACTTGGGTGAAGTGTGCTGTCAATAGTTGACACTATTGACAGCACACTTCACCCAAGTTTTCACGGTGAGATGGTTACAGAATAGCACTACAGATCTGAGTTTGTATCGCCACTTCTACTCAGTGATCAGTCAGTAAAGAACATCATTTCAGTTTATTACGAGGTAATATTGTCATTTTGTCAAGTTGGCTAAGGCTGGCCTGTTGTTTATAGAGTGGTCAAATGCAAGCTAAACAATTATAAAAAATAACCAGATACATTGTAGTAACTTCTAAATTTGAAATCTCAATTGAGTATATCTAATCATTACAATGTTTTGATGGAAAATAATGGCATTGCTATGATGATTATAAGTTCAATTTGTGATTTGCAGCTCAATATCTCTCTCTTAGCAGAAAAAAAAAATGCAACAGTCAATAATGGGTAAGGCACAAAATTTTTGCGCAGTCGCACAATGGAAAATACAACGGAAAGTGTCACAAACGAAAATACGTTGCACAACGGAATTTGTAAAGCATAGTGCACATGGATTGTAAAATATATTAGTTTATTAATAGTTACTATTATTATCTCAATAATAATAATTAATTAAGTATACATCCCTACTTCTACTTGGACTTCGAAATAGTGAGAAAAATCAATCTATAGCCATAAAAAAAGTTTTGCAAACAATGTCGTGTGTTATAGGTATCAAATGAAAGGGCGCGTTGTGATGGTCTCAAATATTTTTTATTTTATAATTAGAACATTGTAGAATTAATGAAAAATGAACGAAATTTGACCATGCCCACGCATTACCGGCTCAGTATCGCCCCCCATTGGATCCAAGAACTGTCACATACATACTATATGTCGTATGTGACAGTTCTTCGATCCAAGTGGGGGCGATACTATGCCAGCGGAGGTTTTGGTGTTCGGGTCCAATCGTGGGTGTTACCGAAATAAACGGTTAAATAATATTGCCATCGTATCGAAACTCAACAAAATTAAATAATCAACAATTAAACTGTTGAGACTGTTTAAGTTTTTCGCGGTACCTTCGACACCTTTCCGCAGCAGATAAAGGCATCTGAAAAAAAAAAATTAAGTACTAAGCAATTCAAATCAATACATACGCGAGTAGGTACCTAGGTACTTTATCATGCTTTCATAAATATAGTAAAAAGTTGATGGGTACACAGCTTTACAATTTCCGTTGTGATACGTCGCACAATTTTGTGTCATTCGTCGCACAACGGATCAAAAATTCTACATAACCTATCATAAAAAATCTCGTAATTCATAAAATGTACAGTACAACTAATAGTAAGCGTTATATTTTATTAATTAAGTAGTTAATATATACAAATAAATATCACAAATCAAGAAAGTCATTAAAATTTCGAAAATATAATAAAGTAAACTTACAATTTCTTAACGCCACACAACACGTTCCGTCACGATCTTCCGTCTGACACAAAAACAAAATGGCAGAAACACGCTGAAGCTAGTCGGATATCATGGATCTGTGTTGCCACTCCAAAATAATTTGATGCTCATGGTAGAATGTCAATTAATCCAGAAATATCGCGTTGCACAATTGAAGTGTCACAATGGATTAAAATTTAGGACATTTTTAAATTACCTGATATAATCAAAACGCTTTGATAAATATTGAAGTTATTTTACTATGAACTATACAAATAATATTCTGAAGCCCATAAAGTATACGAACTAAAAAAAAACCATGTGTTTCCTAAATATATTGAATGGACTTTGAGAAGTGTACGTACACGGACATCAACAAATTGTATGGAAGACAAACATGGACCTTTTTATTTTCAAGTATTAAATAGGTATATAATTGGAATATTTAAACGAAAAAAAATGGACATGATGACAAAATAGTCATCTTTCTTGCAATATTATTATAAACAAGTATTTATTATTTTTGATATTTTATTTCTACTCTTCAAATTCTGGGACAACACATTTTTAGAGAGTGCGCGTAAAATTTGAGCCTTACCCTAATATGTTTTTGTGTTTGTAAGTGTTACCAACACTGTGTAACATTATTTGATACTAGCTGACCCGACAGACATTCTGCCGTCCAAATTTCAAAGGTTCATAAAAGAATTGTGTGTTCAAGACAAAATTGACAGAATGGCTTATGTGTTATTTTTATGGAATTTACAGAACACAAAATAGAAAATGAGTACCTACCTATATTTATAAGAATATTAACAATGAATTAAATTAAATAGTGAATCAATGCATGGTAATAGTATACAGGATGGCAGGGACATCGATGCGAAAACTGTTACCATGGATTCTGAAAACCCATGCGTTGAAATTTTTCATCAGTTATTTGTTTTTTAAATCTGCTTTTCCATATATTTTGACCGCGTAGGTATAGCAGTTTTCTATGAAGCAGCTGTTTTTTATTCAATAACCATCAAAAAAATTCAACTCAGGGGTTCATAATCATGTACTGAATCGATGGTAACAGTTTTTCGCGTCGATGTCCCTGCCGCCCTGTATAATAGTAATAACCCCACCGCCGTATCTCTACGTTAACGTCGTAGTGGGGCTTGCGCGCTCCAAACTGGGTCTGGCAAAGTAAACTCTAGCAGCTCAGGTCTAGGATGAGGAGCCAGACCAAGAGAGATACAGAAACCTGCAGGACAGCTTGTGGCGAGCTGTTGGGCAGTAGGGACCCCACGGACCCCATCTCCCGGGAGAAATCTTCCTCATCTAGCTTGCCTTTATTGGCCGGCTGGAGTGAACACTGATGACGAACAGAGCTCCCACCTTATTCTTGCCTTAATTGGCCGGCTTGAGTGGAGATTCGCAAGAGCAACGTGCTCGGATGAAAGAAGTATTCCAGTAAGTGCTAATAGGGATCTTGACCATCTTCTGGGCTCTGGGATTGTTCTGAAAGCAGTGGAATACCTCTCCACTCCACAAGCACCTCAGGACATGTTGCCCCCTTGTCGCTACGTCACTATTGTAGTGATTGAAACCTCTTGTAAATGCTAGTGACAGTTTTTGAGGACCCATTAATGGCTGTGCAGGTCATCTCCTGCCATTTTATCCGTGTATACCATGACATTGATCAGGCAGGGGATATGTCTTCCATAGTTCTAGGTAACCAATACACTAAAGCCACCCAAACCCATACCCCAATATATTTTGTTTCCATTTTCTGCAATAGTCCTGCACCAGCCGGGGGTTGTCCTAGGGTGCACTTGCATAGTGCATACAGGGATAATCGTCGGTTGGTGCCACATTCCATTTAAAATGTCCCCCTCCTACACCTTCCAAAGGACCGGGACCCCATGGTCCTGAGATTTGTAAACACATTTACACAATAGTAATAAAATAATAGTTCCTATCTCTGCAACCCTAACCACCGGTAGCTTGGACCCTGCTCCTGACAGGAATCTCTATATTTATTTTTTTTTATATGTTTTTTTATTCCTTTTATTTTAAGAAATATTTAAAAATGTAATTGAATAAGAATCAAAATGAATAAACGAAATAGTAATGAAATAAGAAAGATTATTTAAAAAATTGCATACTTGCTTGCAGTCTTAATACAATGATATTAAGTTTGATCTCACCTGTACCAAAATAATATATTTCTAGCAAATAAACGATTAATTTGAATACCTTAGAAAAAAGCACTTTAATTTTTATCCAAATTTGTAAACTTTCCAGGAAACTTTTCCAATTTTTCTTTCCATCAAAACCTAATTCAGACTATTACTAACATTTTAAAGCACAGAAGTGTGGTAATAATAATGTGAATATACGATATCTGTTTTCTGAGCCCGCTTTTGCATAGTCACACAACTTGTTAACTGCAATGTTTCAGTCATTTTTCAATCCTTTGTTTTTTCAATTCCTTATAATTAAATATAACTAACATAATAGTAATTATTAAGGTCATGTAGTAGTGGAGAACTTATATGTACCTACCTATATTATAATTGAATGCCTATTAAAAGTGATATAAATCGTCATTGCGATAATTGTAATTGGTATTAATAGACAATGAATAATAATAATAAATAATTGGATAATGTAAATGATTGAATAGAATAAATTTATTTAACTGTTATTATTGTTTAATGTATAAGTGTAAAAATTATTAATCAATTCAATAGTAATCATTTGTACTGAATATTTGCACGCTATGAAAAATGGCAGACATGTCGTGAGCCACTCTTATTTTAAGATCTTGCATGTATGTATTGTTTTGTATCTGTATGTATACACATGTCCGAGCAAATAAAATTTCTTTCTTTCTTTTTCTATGTTGTGTTACATCCAACCAAATCTTGAAATCTGTCGAAAATCACTCGGTCATGTACACACATGGTACAAAACAACATGTGAGATTTTTTCGTTATTGGTGAATTAAGTCAATTTTGCAACATCGAATTAGAAATAACACACATAAAGAACTTATTCAATAATGTAGTAAATAAGTACTAACCTTTCTGAATAGCGACGTAAGTCCCGACTCCGAACGTGGTGCCGAGCGGCAACGAGCGCTGGAAGAAGCTCTCCCGGTTGCATTCACCCAGCACGCGCAGCTCGTCCGGAGCAAACTTGTACTCCGACTGAACCAACAAGCCGATGGTTACGCACAGCCGCCACCCGACCACATCGTCTCCAAGCAAATAACCTTACCGGCAGCGCCCCCGGTTGCCCTGGAGCCAGCTCCGCCGCCGGCAGCTGCGTCGCGCTCTCCCGATACCCATACGAATTAGGGTCCGTCATACTCTCAGCAGACAAATGACATAAGTCAAAACTTCTGATAAAAACCAATAAAAACAATAATCGACGAGCTAGACCATCACTGTAGTGTGTAGTGCTTTCTGCTGCTTTCGATCGTGTGACATGACTTGCCGATTGACATCTATTTTTATGTTTGACGTTTGTTTAACATTTGATAGATGTTGCCAACTTGCCAATAAAATAAAGAAGTGCAACAAAAAAATAAAAATAATACCCATTGTTTATAAGACCTTAGACTAAGAACCCGCACTTTGATTTTAAGTAACCCTCTGCCAAGGTAATGGATTTAAGAAATTAAGATGTTTTCAAAACTGTATTGAAATCGGTTTTTATCATAATCATTTCCGTGTGGTCCCGGATTTCGCAACCTCATCTCATCGCGTGTGTGTCGTAACAGGCGACTAAGGGAGACTTATTAACACCTACATAGATAGTGCATACGATTTTAGCATCTTGGGTCACCAGCGTGGTGGCGGGTCATAATAATAATTATGTTGCCTACCGCCGCACTTAAAAGCAATTTGCAATAAATCAACACTTTAAGCTCCTATTTCTTCGAGAGCCTATTTTCGTTCCACAGTGCGCCATATCTCTACGATGATGTCATGGCGGGGCTTGCGCGCTCCGAATTCTAGGTCTGTGCCGTGCCGGTAGAGTTTACTTTGCCGGAACAGGTCTAGGATTAGGAGCCGGACCATGAGAGGTACAGAAACTCAAAAGGGCAGCATGTGGCGAGCTGTTGGGCAGTAGCGACCCCACGGACCCTATCTCCCGGAAGAAGTTTTGTTCCTCATCTCTGGCTTGCCTTTATTGGCCGGTTGGAGTGAACACTGATGAGGAACAGAGCTCCCACCTCATTCTTGCCTTAATTGGCCGGCTTGAGTGAAGATTCGCAAGAGCAAACGTGCTCGGAGGAAGGAAGTATTCCAGTAAGTGCTCGTAGGGATCTTGACCATCTTCCGGGCTCTGGGATTGTTCTGAAAGCCATGGAATACCTTTCCACTCCTCAAGCACCTCAGGACATGTTACCCATTTTCGCTACGTCACTATGTGCTAGCGACAATTTTTGGGGGCCCATTATTAAGTGTGCAAGTCACCCCCTGCTATTTTATCCGTGTATATCTTAACATTTATCAGGCAGGGGACATAGGCCTTCCATTGATAGTTTTAGGTAACCAACCCACTATAGCCGCCCAAACCAATAGCCCAATATTTTTTGTTTCCATGTTCTGCAATAGTCCTAATAATCAAACTGGTACCTGCACCAACCGGCAACCGCCGGTTGGTGCAGGTACCAGTTTGATTTTGTCTAGATTCTAGATTGTCCTAAGGAGCAGGTCCAGCATGTTTCCAAGCATTCTTATCTTGGATATAATCCTCTAATTTGTAATATGCTTGTTTACAAAGTGTACTTTAATTGAGTTTTAAATTTTCTTTCATTTAATTGTAATATAAACGACTGCAATACCACAAAAGCCCGGCCGCATACTTATGGTTTCCTGATTCGGATTTCTGATTCGGAAACCTGTATGCTTGCCTTACATACAAAATGTACAACAAGGCGCACTCGTTTGTACATTTTCCGAACGGAAAAAAAGCCTGATAAGACTTCCTTCATTTGCGATTATTCGTAAAAGAACCGCGTCACTATTGCGTCGGATGCGAGACAGTGACATCAGTCTCCTGAGCGTTGTTGTTAGCAATACTGAAGGCCGCCTGATGGGGCACCTGTGCGCAGTGCATGTATTGTTGCCAGCTCTATCTAATTACGCAACACATTTTCGTTGACAATTCCGACTAATCTGTTTCAATTTGACAGGTCAACAAAATTCATTGTGTTATTTACGTTGCTGAGCAGATTTTTTTTTCGAACGTACGGAGCAATGGATTAGCAATCAGTTTCAAAACGATTCAGATTCTGATTGATCGTGTATTACGTAAGTAGAGTACTGGTGTCCCCAGAAGATGGCTTAATAGATATAGGTAAGTTTAAGTTGTGTTGTATTATTGCTATTGGTTTTACTTGTTTATGTTTTTCATACTTTATTAATTATACTAACATAGTTTAAGTAACACTAACAAATTATGGGTAATGTACCTGAATTAAAGATGAATAAATAAATAACAAATACGTACCTATTTACAGAATTGTAATCATTAGAATTATTAATACATCTAAGTAAGATTTGTTTCCTTTAATGACTTTTTCATGAAATCATGACATTTTAGAACAAATCTAACTTATAGAGATGTATTATGGTACCTGCAAATTGCAAAAAAAACGTAAGAAAGTTTCAATTTCGCGGGCCACCTTAGCGAATACACCTTAAGAAATTTCTGATTTGCCCCCTATTAAGCGGCCTAACCGAATGTCCTTTCTTCGGTATTGTTCGTCGAGTTGAGCTCTTTAAGTTCTGAGTTGATCTCCACGATTGCTGACAAATTAAATAATTGCACTGACTGGACAGGTCAACTCAAATGTGTGTGGTTCTGTTCTCAAAAAACCTTTTCAGACACTAATCTACATGGTCCTCATATGGCCTGGACCCAGATTATGTCTGGACTTTAAATTAAAAGAGACTGCGACTTCTGAGTTTGTTTCGGCCTTTCTTCTCAGAGTAGTCAGATAGTAAACGCCGAACTCTCAATCTATATAATCTCGAATCTATCCTATTTTTATTTTATTTTTAACCGACTTCCAAAAAGGAGGAGGTTATATGTTCGTCGCGTAAGTATGTTTTTTTTTATGTATGTCCGCCGATTTCTTCGTCAATTGTGGACCGATTTTGAAAATATTTTTTTTGTATGAAAGTGTATGCTCCCAAGTTGGTCCCATATACATTTAATTAACTTTGCTTGAATAGTTTTTGAGTAAGCTTCAATAATACGTAATTTTCCCACTGTAGTGTCTAATAATAAATAATAATAATAAAAACGTTTATTCTCTCCACCACATAATGAAAAGTTAGTACAGTACATAATTGTGAATACAAAATACATTAATGTTGTGGAGACTGGAGCCTGTACTAGGAATACCTGTGTTACAGGTCTCCAGGCCTCCATACTACACGGACAAGTCACACAGATACCAACGTCTACTAACAGATGATAATGGGATGAAAGATAAAAAACAAAAATAATACAAAAACGAAAATAAATGTAAAGCAAACTAATAATTAACTAATTAGACAGCAAAGTAGGGTGTATGGGTGTGAGTGTGGATGTGGGTGTGTAAGTGAGGGTGTGAGTGTGGATGTGGGTGTGTAAGTGAGGGTGTGGGTGTGTGGCTGCGGATGCGTAGTGAGTGTGTATACGATATTCAAAACTTGTCTTAATATGGTATACTTAGGACATGCCGAGCCGCTTTTTATGAGTTGACTTCTAAGAGTCTCTCAGTGGCTTCATAATCGTGAGATTGAAGCCAATTTTGGACTTTAGTTTTACAATTGAATAGGGATAAGGAGTAAATGGAAATGGCTTTATTGACTTTGTTGTAAAGGTAATCTCCTAGGAAACAAAAGAATCTACGGCTGAACCTGGTATTAAAGGGCCTCGATTTACAGACTGAGTGTTTGCGTCTCTTGGTAAGGATTTCGACTGGATTGTATGGAAGTAGAGTATGCCTACGAATGACAGTGCTTAAAATGAATAATTGGCGAACTGTCAGTACTTTGCACTGCTGGTAAAGTTCTTTCGTTGGAAAGAAAAAGGGAAGTTTACGACTAACTTTAAGAACAGCTCTCTGAGCTCTCTCCAGCCTTAGCAAGGATGTCTTTGGGGCTCCACCCCATGCCGTTATGCAATATGATAAGATTGACTGAACTAGTGCATAGTATACGGTGTCAATGATCTTAGTTTCAGCCACATTGCATAGATTCTTGAAAACATATATAAATTTTCGCGTTCTCGCTGTAAGTGCATCTACGTGCGGCTGAAAACTAAGACGATCGTCAATCTGAATGCCCAGATATTTGATAACAGCCGTTTTTTTGAGAGTAGGACATAAGCAAGGATTGTCTTGCAGGAAAGAGCAAGTGTGTGATGTTATTGTAAAATTTGCACAAGATGGGATCGAGTAATTTTTCATGGTAAAGGGAATATACATAGTTTTAGATACGTTAAGAGTGAGTTTGATATTTTTTAACCACTCCGCGACCATGTCGAAACCGAGCTGAGCATTTGAAAAGACTTCCTCCCATGAGTCCGCGTGAAAAAGCAGAGCTGTGTCATCCGCAAAGGTGATGATCTTGCCACCACGCAATTTAAGGTTACAAAGGTCGTTGATATATGTCAAAAATAATGTAGGTCCAAGGATACTGCCCTGTGGTACCCCATACGTGATGTCAAGATCATCACTGCACATATCACCAACCCGTACCCTCTGCACGCGATTTGTGAGATAATCAGAAAATAATTTAAGTTGCGTGCCTCTCACTCCAAACCCCTCCAGCTTCTCGAGGAGGAGCGGGGCAGAGACTGTGTCAAAAGCTTTTGCTAAATCCAGAAATATCGCCAGAACCTTTTGTTTACCATCGAGATTTGTGGAAACAAAGTTCCCCAGTTCTTGGACGGCATCATTAGTTGACTTTCCGGATCGGAAACCAAACTGAGAAGGTGATAACAGTTTGTTTGACTCGAGATATTTAGTTAATCGTTTATTTATTAACCTCTCCAGAATCTTGGATACCGTTGGCAAAATGGAAATAGGTCTAAAGTTGTTGACACAGCCCCTGTCCCCCCCCTTATGTATCGGGTGAATTTCGGCAAGTTTCAGAGAGTTTGGGAAAGCGCCAGTTGAAAAGGCAAGATTACAAATATAAGTCAAAGGTGGAAGTACAATCCCTCTATAACGCTTCAGGAAGATAGCAGGGATATTGTCGCGTCCAACTGCACAGTTGTTTTTAAGGCCTTGGATGATTTGTTCAACCTCAGCTATATCGGTGGGAAGTAAAACAAAAGATTGTGTGAATGAATTTTTAATGTGTATCTCAGGGAATCGATTTTCGCTAGGAAGTATTTTTTCAGCAAGATTTTTGCCCATGCTTGCAAAAAATGAATTTATACTGTTCAAGTCGTGGTGGGGATTGCTTTTAGAAATTAGTTCAGTAGGGACGTCCTTGTTTTTTTTGTATTTGTAACTGTCTTTAAGGCTTCCCAGAGCTTTTTGTTGCTAATAGCGGCAGCTTTGCTGATTTCGGATCTCTCATAATCTGTATGTGTATGTGGATGATATGATGATAACTTCCTGTCAATGTTATTTACATAGCAGGTTTGTGTGGGATAGGTACCACAACTAAAAAGTGAAAATGCAAAACTTTTTATTTTAAAAAAAACGGACTTCCAAAACAAAAAACACTACAAAGTGAAAAATAACTGGAAATCGTTTGTTTTTTTTTGTAAAATGTTTTTTAATATGACGTGTAACAGTGATTCCGATATCATATTTACAGAATAAACAATTTCATTTCATTTCGCATTTCTTAATTTGCCTACCTGATTGTATCCAATGATATATTTATGCATAATATTGGCTTTTAAAAGCCATTTTAAGTAAAAAACCGACACTTTAAAATTAAAGCTCCTATTTCTTCGAGAGCGTTTTTTTCGATCCACAGTGCGTTGTACGAATGCGGCGGCTTTACAGACTGATCGCAGGAGACACTAACAATATGCACGTGATTCAAAACTAATTAATTATTTAAATATAAATTGTATAAGAGTCAAGAAACAAATTCCACTTGGTATATTTTTTATTTTCTTAATGCCTTACTTATTTTACAATTCATTATTTTATGTTGCGTTTTTTTGTTGGAACGGAAGTCAATACGCGTTGCCTTGGACAATGCCGGAAGTGACCTAGAAAACTATCTGAATAAAAATCTATTCTTTGCAAAGTGGTTGAATTCTCAATAAGGTAAGTAAGTGGATAAGTGCGATTTCTGCTTGAATAATGCACAAAAAATAATTTATTTTTTGTGATTTGGGGCTAAAAAAACCATAATATATGTAGTATGCTGAAAGAGATTTCTTTAGAAATATGCGTCACCTTTGTACGTATTTTTCTATTCCTTTCTTCTTGTCTGTTTATATGGGTGTACATAAGATGTTAAATAAAAAATAAAATAAAAATCAGATTTAAACCGATTTTTCCGTGGGTCATGACCGCGACAGAAAGGGACATTTGAACTGTAGCAGGAAATTTTTGGAGTTGAGTAGAGAGTGTAGCATAATATATTTGAACAACATGCAGTAGTTGAATTTAACTTTTAATACTTGTCTGTATTAAAAGTTACTTTTTTATATTATCTTCGAAGTTTTAAAGATTTTTATGTTTGTTTTTTTACATATTATTTCCTTTTATTTATGATTTGAAGTTAGTTTGCCCTTGATCTAGCGACGCACGTCGGCGCGTTGTGGGTGAATTATCGTTTAAAAATTGTTTAAACTATTGAAAAATTATTGATAAAGACAAGTCAATGACTTTTTTGAATAAATACTGTTCTATACAGTATTAAACGATAATTCACGCACAAAGCGCCGATGCGCGTTGTACCTACACAATATTAGATTGATAACTAATTTTATGGGTTTCTGCGTTGAATCCGCCTTTGAATTGCCATAAACAAACAATTGCGGCTGCACTACAAACCGCTGTATTGCAGCTGGGTTCGGACGAACTATTATTTTTTCATTTATTTATTCATTAACAATTTGCATTGTGTTGAACATTACATATTAAAAAGAGAAGTAACACATGCAGAAACAACTACATTAAGCAAATTAATACAATGTCAGCAAAATTATACAAAGACACAAATAAATACAATATCTGGTTCATAGCAGGTATAGTGTCAAATAAAAAGTCTAATTTATTATTATCAGGTAAAATATCAATTACAATGTGAAATATAAAGCAAGTATAATGTCAAATTCAATGTCCAATTATTAGCAAGTATGTCAAATTCAAAGTAAAAAAAAATTAAAAATCATTTCGCTAAGGTCTTAGTAATGAGCATACCTAGTATAATTATATAATTTAGAATCATTAAATCTGTTCAACTGCTATTATTTTAAGTGACTACTTTTATCACTAATAAATTCCGATACCGAGTAAAAACATTTTTCCAACAAGAAGGCCTTTAATTTAGTTTTAAAAGAGTGCGAGCTATAAATTAATAATTTTAAATAAAAAAAAAAAAGAAAACAAAATATTTTTATTTCACATAAAATTCAAAATTCAAAAGTCATTTATTCAAACTAGGCTGAGAATCAGCACTTTTCGAACGTCAAAATTACATAAGACAGTCCCCCAAAAACGCCCACCCTTCACCACTTCCTAGTGCTTAAGCTGGGAAGAAGAAGTGGCGCAACAAACTCCCCAGCAGCACAGCTGTCTGTTCAGTTAGAAAAACTTGATTCTATATAATAATGCTTTAATGCAAAAATAATTTACATAAGCACAAATTGCAATCAACTCATAAAATAAAAACATTTTAATGAGTAGATTATGTCAACAATAAATGAAAACAAAATTTAAAATAAATTGACTTACAGTCAAATAAAATAATCCAAACAATTATATGAGCTCATATAGTATCATGTAGTCTTTGATTCTAAAAACACTTGTTTGTTGCTTGGGGTACATTGGAGTAGCTTAATTAGTCCCAAGCCTTTTTGTCGTCTAAGTAATCTTTAACTTTATAGAAACCTTTTTGACATAGTTTCTGTTTAATAAATGATTTAAATTTATTGAGGCTCAGTTCTTTGACATGGCTTGGGAGTTTGTTGTAAAAACGTATACTTTGGCACTTAAATGAATTACTAATTTTTTGGAGCCTAGTCCTCGGCACAAGAAATAAATCTTTGTTTCTAGTATTTAAGCTATGAATGTCGCTGTGTTTAGAATATAGATTTATATTCTTTTTTACATGAATCAGGTTCTCATATACATATTGAGACGCGACCGTCATTATGTTTATTTCCTTAAATTTATCCCTCAGTGAATGCCTACAACTTAGGTTATAAATTGCTCGAATGGCACGTTTCTGCAGCACAAATATAGCCTGAAAGTCGGCCGCATTTCCCCACAACAAAATGCCATACGACATTACACTATGGAAATAACTAAAGTATACTAATCGAGCTGTTTCTACATCAGTCAAATGACGGATTTTATACACCGCGTAGGCTGCAGAGCTTAGCCGCTTCGACAATTTGGTTATATGAGGTCCCCACTGAAGCTTCGAATCCAAAGTAATACCTAAGAACACAGTGGTGTCCACAAGATCCAATTCTGTCCCATTTACTAGTACATTGGTTTTCACCTGCTTAACGTTAGGTGTCAGAAATCTAATACATTTAGTCTTTTTCTCGTTCAAAAGTAAATTATTAACACTAACCTACAAGGGCACTTATGAAACGTCAGAAGCTAGGTGCATGGTTCCAATTGGTCGTTTCCTATGGAGAAGAGCCGGCAAGAAACTCCACGGTAAAAAAAAACAGTTTGTAACCTATTAAATAACTCTACTGCTTGGTATCTGGAACAGTGCTTAGCTATGTTAAATTTCGGTGCCATCTTGTGTTTAAATTCTTTCCTTCTTGTGCTTTCTCTTATCTTACGCTCCTCTTGAGATTCATACTCATGAATATTCCTAGCCAAGTAATTCAAGATTACCAAGTAATTCAAGATACAAACTAGGTACTGTTAAAAAGTCCAATTCTTTAAAGTGCTCTCTACGTGAGTCTCTTTGTGAGATCCTGACTATAGTTCGTATGGCTCGTTTCTGTAAAATAAACGCTTTCTCACAGTTATAACTGTAGCTGTTTCCCCAAAGCATTATGCTGTATCTTAGTCTAGATTCTACCAGCGCGTAATATATAGCCTTGAGTTGCTTTATATCTAACATATCTCTAAGGCTCCTGAGAGCATAACATGCTGTTGATATTGAAGCGTCAATAGCAGCTAACTCCTGTTTCCAATTAAAATACATATCTATGGTAATGCCTAAAAATTTAACTTTGTCCACTTATTCGATCTTGTCTTCTTTGATTTTTACATCCAAAGTTTCATTATGGCGAGTTGTAGTTTTAAATAAAATGATGTTCGTTTTACTTGTGTTTAGCAAAAGGTTATGGCTGTAAACCACTCGCAGAGGTTTTGTAGGCTTTTGTTAACATTTTTGGTCAATTCTTTTAAATCATTCGCCCCAACTATTATATTTGTATCATCTGCGAATACAACCAGTTTTATATCTGGTTGAACATAATGCATAAAATTAAGCAAGTCATTTGTAAAAATAATAAATAATATAGGTCCTAAAATAGAGCCTTGGGGCACACCACGTTTTATGTTTGTAATTTTAGAGGTGTATATGACTTCTTGATTACTATCATCGATGTTTTTTATTTCGACAAACATTTGTCTATTATGTAAATAGGATCTTAAAAGTTGTAAGGATTTGCCTCTGATGCCATAAAATTCAAGTTTAGTCAATAATAATTCATAGTCAATCGTATCAAAAGCAGAGCTAAGGTCAATGAATAGCCCTGCCACTTTCATTTTGTCATTTAATTTATTAATTATGTCATTTATAAGAGTATTTATTGCATCTGAGCAACCGACGCCTTTCTGATACCCAAATTGTCTTAAATTAATAATTTTATTTGCATTTAAATGTACCATCAGTCTCGTTTTAATGATTTTCTCAAATACTTTTGATATGGTTGGCAAAAGGGATATAGGTCGGTAATTTTTCGGATTAGACTTAATTCCTTTTTTAAATATAGGAACTACTTTAGCCAATTTTAACTGGTCTGGAAAGACACGCTCTTCGAAGCATTTATTAAAAAAAATAGAAAGTGGGACTGCCAATGAGTCTATATTCTCCTTCAAGATCGATATTGGTAAATCATCAAACCCACAAGATTTCTTACTGTCCATTTTGCTAATAATCTTTGCAATTTCAGATGGTGTAGTTATACAAAAGGTTAAATCACTTTCTACCCTTTTTGTACTCTCTATTAGAAAACTCATCGCTCTTTCTTTTTCCTTGCTAGCGAGAGACGATTTGTACACAAAACTGTCAATGAAGTGATTTGCGACCTGCCGGGGATCAGTTATCATTTTGTTGTTCACTTTTAGGATTAAGTTTCTACATTGCCTGTTTTTTTTATTTTTTTGTACATTCATTAACAAGTTTCCACGTCCGTTTGTTTAGTTATATTTGTAGCCGTATTTAAATTATTTATTATAGCATTTTTCCTGAGTTGCTGAATAACTCTTCTATAAATTCGAACATAGTTGGTTTTATACTTTTTTAGGCTTGCATTATTTACTGTACCTGAGCATAGGACTCTCTTCATTCTACTTGAAACTTTAACGCCTTTAGTAATCCATTGTAGTGAGGTATTTTTAAAAGGCTTTATTCTAATGGATTTCTTTCGGTACCAATCTTGGAATGTTTTTGTAAGACAACTTATAAAACTATTTATTCCCATATTCACCCAGTTTTTATTACTTATGCTTTTCTTGAAAGCAATATTATTTTTATTATTAAATATTCTTTTTTTTATTATTACATTTTGATTCGAGTTTTTAGATTTACTTTTTATTTTTTCAAGAGCTAAATTGCAAAAAAGTCCACCATGACCATCCGCCAAGCCATTGTGATCAACAGAATAATCATCTATTTCATCATCAGCGAGATTTTTTATTATGTTATCTAAACACGAATATGCGTTGCTCCGTATAAAAGTAGGAGTATTTAAAAGGTATCGAAAATTATAACATGTCAATATGCTTAAAAATTCAGTGTGTTTCTTACTGTCAACAAGTACGTCAATATTAAAGTCACCACAAATAAGGCACTTCTTGTTAATAAAATGTTCCAATAACTTTTCTAAACTAGACATAAAACTTTCAAAGTTTTTATCAAATGGACTTCTGTAGCAACAAAAAAGATATAACCCTGTTTCAAGATCTTTAACCCCACATATTTCAAAACTATCAGATCTATACATTTTTTTTACAAAATCAAAATTTTCACTTTCTGTATTTGAATGTGCTAAAATAAGACTCCCTCCCCTTTTTTTGTTTGTCCTTGTGTTGTATGACACTAAATTATAATTTGGAAAGTTAAATACATGAGCAGATTGTTGATTTAAGAAGTGTTCTGTAATACACAAGTAATCTAACTGAATACCCGTGGTTGCAATGTATAATTCTTACTCAGTTGTTTTATTACTTATCCCACATACATTTTGATGAAAAATCCTTAAACAGCTGGTTTTATGCATCAAAGTAATTTTACAAACTGTATTTAATTTATTATTCACGAAAAAGATCAGTGTCGTTAAAACCTGTGCTAACATTAGACTCAACTTTAGATGAAAGTTGGTCTGTGTTCATTTTGCTGAAGTAATATGGAATAGTACCTGGTTTCACGCGGCATTTAACACTATCTTCATAAGTATGCGTCATATTACAATTATTATATCTACAGGTATATTCATGATCTGAAGGTTTAAATAGCTCCAGATAGTTTTTCAAGTTCATGAAGACATTTTTTATGGCTGTATTATTTACTTTGCCAGTTAACTTTGAAAACATTTCATACGAATACTCTAGTTGTTTGTTAGTATCAAAAGTATATGTAAAATTAAAAATCTGATTACTTTGGTGTAATAGTCGATTAAAAGATTCTATTCTGGTATTAAACAAACTAGTATTCGATTTTAACTTAAAAGTCGGACAACACAGGATAATATTCGTATGCAATATCTTTTCGAGTCTGAATTTTATATAATTTACTAATTCTGCATAATTTTTGGAAACTAAAAAGTCTGTTACTGCTTTATGCCATTCGCGAGATAATGCAGCGCAGACTACAGCAACCTGTGTTGCATCCGCCTTTGTATTTACGCTTCCGGGGGCCCATTATTGAGTGTGCAAGGCACCCCTGCCATTTTATCCGTGTATATTATATGTTTATTTATTTATCTTCAATTCAGACACACAGTCCATAAAAAAATATTACAAAGATAGAACAAAAAATTAAATTAATAATTCTTTGCCGGAACAGGTCTACGATGAGGAGCCAGCAGCAGCAGCATGTGGCGAGTTGTTGGGTAGTAGTGACCCCACGCACCATATATCCCGGGAGAAGACTTGTCATCTCTGGCTTGCCTTTATTACCGGCTCGAATGTACACTGACGAGGAACAGACCTCCCACCTTATTCTATGTATTTATGGCCCACATTTATTGCTGGCTCACCTGAGCCACAGCAACGAAACCGATGTATACTGTTAGCTTATTGAATGTAAGTACTTGTATAATCGAACGAAAATATTGAATGTACCTCCGTCACTACGAAAGAAATGGGAATCAATTTATTTCGGTTTCTATCCAGAGGGGCCCTGCGTTATTCTATTGCATGGAGAATTGATAATTTTATTGGAAATTGTATTGTAAGCCTGAAACCACATGGCCGCGCCAGTGAAACGGTGAAAAACCACATGGTTTTAGGCTTACACCTCGTGAACTATAAACGTAGGATTTTTTTGTGTATTTTTACAAATATTGACAAATTCAAATCTAGGTTTTACAAGAAACTTCAGACCTCTGCGATGATTTTTCAGCGAGATATCGGTGATAACGTGTTTTTCACCGTTTCAATGGCGCGTCCATGGGTTTTAGTCTTACAGCTCCTAAAATATGAGCCTTGGATTTTTTCTATATTTTAATTTTTTTTAAAGAAAATCCGTCTGTTGTTTACCTAAATTTCAGATCTCTGCAACGCTTAGTTTTAAAGATCTCCGTGGCCGCGCAGTTCTCCGCGTTTCAATGGCGCGGCCACGTTCAAACCCTTATAACTTTTGAACCATAACTTTGACAAATTTATGGTTTTGGGAATCAACTTTTAAATTTTTTACGAAATCTTGGCAGTTTATTTTTTAATATCGCCGTGGCCGCGCCTTTGATTCGCACATAGAAGTTGATGCCTTTATCATTATCATATCGACTGATAATAATATGATGAAGGTATTTTACTTATTAGCAAGGTTACCTGCGAAAACTTTGAAAGGTAAGTAAATGATAAATTTTCGATGTCCTGTTAATTCTTGAGAAAAATCTTTGAAATATAATTTGAATTTAGAATAAAACTTGATATCTTGCATAATGACCGAAACCCCGACCCCCATGCGGTTCGCGAGCCGCGGTTTGCCGATCATTGGGTTTGTGGAAACGCATGAAAACGGTAACTTACATGGTAGAAAATGTTAAAGTGGTTGGTGGTAAATTTTCTATTTAGTTAAGTACCTGCAGTGCTATTCTGTAACCATCTCACCGTGAAAACTTAGGTGAAGTGAGCGTGGAGTGAGCTGTCATTCCACAGGGATTGACACTATTGACAGCTCACTTCACCCAAGTTTTCACGGTGAGATGTTTACAGAATATAATAGCACTGCAGGTAGATACTTAATAAAATAACACAAAAACTGGTCAAAAAATCAATGCATCTATGAGTCTACAAGGCTTATAGGAACGGTTGTGAATAGCTGTGCTGGTGTGTCCCCACAAAGCCCGCGCGGTGCACCGGTACGTCGGGGCCGCTACTCAGGCTATGTACCACTACATCGGGCTACTGACCGCTACGTCGGGTTACCCCTGTGGCGGCCATCTTCACCGCCACATGCGAACTACGCATCAAAGACTTGACGTCACACAACATCCTGACGTCACTCAAATCCTGCATCGCGGAATTAGAGTTTACCGCGCGGTGGACATATATACAAGTTTACGACTTCAACCTCAGGGCAATTGCCCGCCAGACATGACACCCGTCTGGTCGGAGGATCCTCCCTTTTCTATGGTGGATGAGTGAACTTTACACCCTGTTCCTCATACCCCTAAACCCCCGCACGGCCCGCCTCTTGGTCTTGCTACGTCGTAAGCTAAATGTGTATTCAACATCGTTTTTAAAAGAAAATCTTAGAGGAGGAGCTCGTGGCTAAGTAATCACAGCCGCACGGGTCAATCCATCAGGTTAAGCTACGCTTGCCGTGGTTGGTACGTGAATGGGTGACCTTTTTTATATACCTACCGAGAATCCTCCTTGGCTCGCCGTTGGTCCCAGTTGTCATCTGTGGATCTTTGACAGTCGTTATGGGTCGTCAGAAGCCTGAAACTCTGACAACCAGTCTTACCAAGGGGTATCGTATTACCCAGTTACTGGGTTGCACAAGTCAGATAGGCAGTCGCTCCATGTAAAATAATGGTTTTCAGCTGCTTCCGGTTAGACTTGATGCCGACTCCAGCATAGTTAGGAAAAGGCTAGGCAGATAAGTTACTCTACTGTCTATAGATATTATGTTTTTTTTTTGTCAACTAACAAAATATATTATAATTGTCGTCACTTCGTTGAACGTTCTTGTGTAGAACTTAGTAGATATTTTTTTTATTGTTGTACGTTGATGCTTGTGTCAGGTTACGACCAGATTAATTTGTAAACACAGAAAATGATTATAACATAATAGTATTTGTTGCGCCACTTCTTCTTCCCAGCTAACGCACTAAGAAGTGGTGAAGGGTGGGTGTTTTGGGGGACTGTGTTATGTAATTTTGATGTTCGAAAAGTGCTGATTATCAGCCTAATTTGAATAAATGACTTTTGAATTTTTTTTATTTTGAATTTTGAGTAATTCTGGGAAATTGTATAAAGCCATTATATTTTCGAAGATTTATTTATTACTAGCTGCCCGTCCCGGCTTCGCACGGGTAGCACTAAGTACTTATCCACGGCACACCTACCTACCCTACCCTACCTACCTACATACCCATCTACCTACCTATTGGAATACTATTGTGAACTCATGCAAGCCTAAGTAGTACTCTTTGTTAGGACTTATGGCAACCACAGGTAGTAACAGTTTCTATTGGAAAAAGAAAAGTGGGGTTTTAAAAAAAGTTAATTGTTTCCGGGCACACTTTCCAAATATTCTCTTCATGAGAACCTTCCTAGAACATCAAAGAATATAAAAAAATTGCTAAATTAGTCCAGCCGTTCTAGAGTTTTGCGCTTAGCAACACATTTAGCGATTCATTTTTATAAGAAGATAGATTACGTGTATGTCAAAAACTAGGGAGAGGATGCAAGAGTGTGTGCATTGTCGCATGTGCAACAGGCTTTGATGCATCCGCTATTGCCAGCGAACATGAGGGATGCGTTCAGGCATGCGCCACTTGATAGCGCACCAGCGTACTCCTGCTACCTGGTTACAGTTATTAAGCACTATCACTGTAACTTAGTAACGTGAAAATAAATATACCTATTACTGTAGTTGGTTAACAAACCGTTAATTTGATACATCATTTCTTTTTCTCAGGAGGGGGATTGTTGTCAGCGTGGTACTTCCTCAAGACGTTACCGAGGTGGCTGTCGGGCGGCAGCTCACGCAGGCGCTGGTCGTAGTGGCCCAGGTAGGACACGCGGCCCACCACGTAGCCCACGCAAATCGCAGCCATCATTTTGGGCACCGGGCCGAAGTGCTGGTGCGGCCGCATAAATTCTGAAAACATTCATAGAAGTAAGAAGTAATTGGAAGGAATCACCACCAAAATTAATTAACATAATTTATCATATTAGTTTCACGATAGTTATTTTGGCAAAAATTCTTACTTCTATGAAAATTTTCGTGGCGTCGCCCCCTGCCGACCTTCCTTGATTTGTTTTTGGTCTACTTTCTAAATACAACAGTTCGAAATATATCTGACCGTTCTTGATGGCCGCATACGTGAGACTAGCGAGTATCGCGCTGAAGGGCACGCAGCGCCCGTAGAAGCTCTCTCTGTCGCATTCTTCCAGCGCTTTCATCTCCTCATGGGTGAACTCATAGTACCGCTGCAACAGACCAGTGCATTGTGTGAGTGTGTGGCGTACGAGGTGCACAGAGCACATGCGGCCGGTGCGTGGCGAGCTTGTGTGCAGGGGTAGTGTAGTGTATCTATTTAATAGATAGGTATTATAAATACGATCTCATGCACATCAGCATTGAGGTCGCTGTCGCTTATATCAACTGTCAGTTCACCAATGGCGGGAAACAGTTGAAAGTGAGGCATGCCTGCACGAGAGGCTCGCTGTGGGGATGAGCCAGTGTATATAATGAGCTATACGGGATCAACAGGATTCTACAGGTAGGTACCAGGGGGTGCGTCACGTTGCGCGTTGGAGGGCAGCTCTTCTTACTGCGCGACGCCGTGTAGCAGTCACAGTCCAAGTCCTTGGCATCCTTCTTGGTCTCACTCATAGCGGCAATAGATGTGTATCACTTGTTACTCCATCGTCGTTTTGGAAAGAAAGCATCGATTCACATTTTTTTTTACTTTTGTTTTGCAATTATTTTGATTTGTTACAATTTTGATGGTATCAATCAGATTGAGTTATTAACTGACAGAGGTGACAATTTACGAGAAAACCATTCTGATCGGCCCGTGCTATTCATTAATTTAGAAAACTTTTTTTACCTTATCTATAACTTTTGGATAGGTAGATATTTTTCTAAACAGTTAACACATTGTTTAAGAAGGTCTAGAAGGTAGAAAGGAGAAGGTAAAATAGATATATAATATTTAGTAGAGGCTTAATTTTTGTGTCGCCAAATAATATTACTGGCCGGTAAAAATGTACTACCAAATGTCAACAAAGACAGAAATTTACGTTAATCCGTCAGTGTCAAATTTATAGTTACATTTGCAAAAATATGCTGCAATTTAGGTGCGCGAAAGATAGTCACCGTGCCGAGGCATCAATATAGTGTCAGTAGCATCCAGTGCGCGGCGGGCGAGTGCGACGAGGGGCGATGGCGCGCGCGCTGCTGCTGGCGCTGACGTGCGCAGCGGCTGTGTCGGCGGCGCGCTACGTAGACTACTCGGGCGTGAAAATGCCGGCGTACGGCGCCGGCGACTACGAGGCGCAGCGCGAGCCCGCCGCCGCGCTGCCTTCCGACGACTACCGCGGCCACTCGCCCGACGCGCCCGCCTCGCCCGACTACAAGTACGAGGAGGAACCTCGCAGTGAGTCGCCACCGCCACCATCACCATCACACTACTTCGGATTATATGTGTATTATAAGCCTCTACTAAATATATATATCTATTTTACCTTCTCCTTTCTACCTTCTAGACCTTCTTAAACAATGTGTTAACTGTTTAGAAAAATATCTACCTATCCAAAAGTTATAGATAAGGTAAAAAAAGTTTTCTAAATTAATGAATAGCACGGGCCGATCAGAATGGTTTTCTCGTAAATTGTCACCTCTGTCAGTTAATAACTCAATCTGATTGATACCATCAAAATTAAACACATCGATGCGAAAACAACCAGTCTTACCAATGTATCAACCCGCAGTAACTGGGTTGTGCAGGTCAGAAAGCCAGTCGGTCCGTGTGAGATATTGATATTTAGCTGAATCCGTTTAGACTGGAAGCCGATGGATGGTTTAGGCAGATGATGTAGGTACTTATTGGTAAACAACATTAGCGACCTACTAAAAAGCAAATGGAGATACAGTCTCTTGAATAACTACCCCTCGTATAGGGCTGGACTGCAGGCGTAACAGCACAAGTAGATAGTAGTCCTGCTACATTTTTTTTTAATTTTATGCAACATACCAACCTACTTACACATTGTGACTCAAAATCACTCAGCACTAATTGCGTAACACACGATTAATCATAACCTGAATCATTTTGAACGACATTGCTAATCCATTGCTTCATATGTTCGAAAAATTTGTCTGCTCAACGTAAATAACGTAATGAATACATAATGAAACAATTAGGGTGCATTATGTTATGATACGATAGTTAAGTCACACATGTTCGTGGCGAGTTGAGCTACGTATTTGACAGTCTGCGCCAATATGTTGCGTCAGTTGCGGTTTCAATTTGCGTGGGATTTGTTGTTTGTAAACGCACTCGACTCAGGAGAATTACCGTTTTTTGACGTTTAATAATAAAAAGGTCATACAGATATAATAAAAAAAAAATATTCTTGAGTTCCTTAGGTAAGTACTATAGTCTTAACCCACAAGCAATTATATAAATGAGAACTTATTTGTATTTACAGTTAAAACTCAACCTGCGAAGGATTTCGACGAACCAGAAGTATGGCGGAAACCGGGAAGAAAGCAGAGAGGACTGATGAGACCACCCTTAGACAGCGCCGCAGACGCAGCGCGCAAGTACGAGCGGGACGATGAGGACGTGCCCAAGTTGCGTACGAGCCACCGCTACCCCAAGCACCGCTCGCGGCTCAAAGACGTGCCGAGCGACGACGAGCCCAGGCGGGCCGTCAAATATAGTCGAGATAGGAAAGATGATATTAGTGATATAGATAGCAAAGACTATTTCCATGTAGATAAAGATGACTTTCCAGATGATAAGAGTGAAGAATTCGAGGAAGAAGTTAAATTTGTAAACGAAGCTACCACTAGACGAGGTTCTCGGAGGAAGCCTCGGGACAGGTTCGTAAAGAGAAAGAGCAGTGACTTCGACATCGCGAGCGACGACGACGAGCTGGACCAGCGGATGAAGAGCGGCGAGGTGGAGGGCATGCGTCGCACGCGCCCTACAGACCCGCGCGCGCACCCGCCATACGCCCCGCGCGGTCACGCCCCCGATCGCTTCCGGCCGCCGCCGGAGGACGACGAGGACGAGCTCATCAAGGTGCAGCCGCTCGGCAAGCCCAAACACAAGCCTTTCGAGGACTACGATGACTACTACGACGACATGAAGAGAGTCAACAGCATCAAGAACAAACTGCCCTCGCTCCTCCGACGAACCACAGGTACGTTCACGCTACCGTGCTTAGTGATTTTATTTCTTTATCAGAGTTCTCCCACTAGTATTTGCTCAGCTGGTCGTGTTAACCGAACGTCTTGTGTCTGCCTCAGCAGCCGCTGCTAGAGACGGTATTGTCATCACTTTCCATACAAACCAAGCGTATCAGTGAGCGTCACCGTTTATTCATAGAAACTGATGCCCCGTGACAATTCGTGCCTGCGGGAGAGTAGGTACGTACGCTCAGCGCTCTATTCTGTGATTCTCTAGTCATTGCCGGTGCGCGGCGTTCTCGTGTTCTGTTACGTCCGTTAACAATTATCGATACGCGAGGGTGGCGCAATGTGAACAATAAGCAGCTACATAATTACGTAACACATTTTTAGAAACGATTACGACTAATCAGTTCAACAACATTCATTGCGTTATTTACGTTGTTGACCAGATATTTTTTTTGAACTTTTGAAGCAATTGATTGCCAATCTGTTTCAAAACCATTCAGATTGTGATTGATCGTGTATTACGCAATTAGAGTACAGCTTATACCTGCACATTATCAATGGGGAATCTAAGATAGCTACCACTATCATAATATTCCTCTTGCAAGTCTTATGAAGGATCAAATAGGAACCAAATAATACCCGATTATGAGGTAAGGGCTGCACGCTTCTGTAATATGCAATAGAAAACAAATGAAATTGTTAATTCCGTAAATAGTATATCGGAATAACTTTTACGCGTCATATAATAAAAATAAGCTAGATGGAGTCGACAAAGTGTAGATGATGGCGAGGCCGGGTGAACGGTACTGCTCTAGCTGGGTACTATTAATAGACCATGTTAGAGGTACTTAATATTCAGACTAATTAAGTAGGTACCAGTTTTATACACATTAGCTACATTAATTACTTTTGCTAACTAGGATTATTAATTACCTATTGATTTTTCGTGATAAGCTAATCCAGTTCGGTGATCTTTTACTTTTTAACTGCACATGTAAATTTACTGACACCAGTTTAAACCCGTATATATTTTATTATTTTTGGTTACGCCAGCCATTGCATACCGTGCAATAACTTCCTGGTCTTTCATTCTTCAGGCTGTTTTAAATTAAAAACGAGATTTGTCGCTTTCGTTGTTTGCAAGTGATTCGGCTCGAAGATGGGAAAAGCTAACGAAACGCTCGTTGTGTGTGCTCAGAGCCGGCCCCCGCGCCGGCACCCATGCCGGCCTCCTCGCCGGCCTCCGCGCCTTCACCCACGAGCTACCTGGACATGCTGTGGACCAGCCACCGGCGCATGCTGCCGCCCGCCAGGCGCGAGGAGCCCGTCGACAACACCTCCCGCATACCCAGCCCCCGCCCCAGGACGTTCATACCCACCCCTACCACCACCACGAGCAGCGCCACCCATCTCACCCGCATCACCACGCCTGTTGTCACTACCAGTATCGTGAGAACCACGACAGTTAATGCCACGGCGCTGTCACTCGCCGAGAAATCTAGACTGTCCATCTTGAAGAAAGACCAACGGAAGAAAGGCCAGCACGTAAACGCACCGACTCAAAAGCCACCGGTGCTGCTGCAGGTTTCGCAGTATGTACCCACCGTGGTGATGGTGGAGCCGCCCACCAGCGTGCACCCGTGGCTGCGCGTGCGCGAGCTCTCCGATGACTCGCCCGAGCGCCTCGAGAAGGTGAAGAAGTTGATGCGGCATAAGCTGGTGTCTGAAGCCAAGAGCATTCACGACCTCACCAACAACTGGGACGAGCTGGTGTGCGACTATATCGACGTGGCGCTCGTGGACAGCGATACACGCGCCGGCGCACCCGCCGCAATCGCGTGCGGATTTGTTCATGTTTCGGTCATGTTACATGTTTATCTATTTGTTTAAAGTGTTTCTGCTTTTGTTGTTGTGTACTTTTTGCGTAACTTGTTTTAGAAAATCTGAAAAAACAAAATTAATAAACATTAAATTCTTTTAAACTTTCTTTACTTACGCAGAGCCGCTCGTCGTGGCGACGCTTGAGTGGGGCTTGTGTATTTTTACGTAATTGGGCTGAATGATTAAGATACTTTCTTTTTAAATCATCTCAAAATTTTAAAAACTTTTTCTAAAAAACAATAACCGACTTAAAAGAAAAGTGAATACAAATGAAAAATAATTTTAGTTTCGGTAGTCGCTGGCTTTGCTTTTGTTTGCTTTTTGGAAATATCAAACTGCCACCGACTTCCGAAACTAAAATTATTTCTACTTTGTAGTCGCTTCTTTTTGAAGTCGGTAATTTGAATTTTTTGCAATAAGTAAATTCATTTTTTCACTTTTAAATTGTAACACAAATTCATGTACAATCTGGATTTGTTTGCGATTTGCAAAAAGCAATAACATCGAACTTGCCTGGGAATTGAACGCGATATCTGCATGTCACTGATTAAATACGCAATAAATAGGATACCTACACGTATTATCACACTCACTTTTGCATCCTGTGCGTGTTTCTAAACCTTTAAATACACTATTATATCTATCGATAAAAGCGAAAACTGGGATCGATTTTGAAAATTTACGAATTTCAAACGGCCGTCATCCTTTTTTACTTCATATAAGTTTATCTTGTCATTGAAATGCTAATGATTGACATAATAAATATCGACTATTTGTACAAGGAGTATTTAATACTTTTCGGCTAGGATCTTCAAGATGCTGGGTTTTGTCGACGGAAGAATAGAGTAAATGACTGATTGTGATTGTTTATCTGTAATTTTGTCTATTCTTCCGACGACAAAACCCGTTTCAATTATGGTCATGCTAAGCGTGCAGAATCAGTGCAGGCAAGACTCTCTTTTTCGAAGTTGTAAAAAAAGCAGCGAGCGCTACTTAAAGTTCTAACGGCCCTACTGGTTCTTGACAGCTTGAAATTCTGTCTGCTTCAATCAAACACAAAAAATTGAAAAAAAAAATCTGATTCCTCTTCAATTGTCTATGGCAGTGGTTCCCAAAGTTGCCTGAACCGAGACCCACCTTACAAAAACTAATAAATTCGGGACTCACCTCTTAGCCGTCATGGAGAAAAAAAAGAGGCTTATTTATTTATGAATGAAGAACTGTACACATAAGAAATACATTCAGTTACTATCGAAAATTGTAATACTTAATTAAATACAAGGAGTGCTATTTCAATGAGAAGGATGTATTTGTTTCCTATTTTTTTTCACTAGAGCTTTAGCCTCAACTTCAATTTTAGTTACTTTTAATCGCCTTATGTTTGATACCTAAGTCCTATTTATTTGAGTATTTCAAAATAATTTTTTCAAGGCCCGCCCAATAGTCACTCGCGACCCACCAGTGGGTCGCGACCCATAGTTTGGGAAACGCTGGTCTAAGGGTTAATAGTAAGTATCCCAACACCTGACAACACTCATTGCTAGCATATAGCCAAACCATTTAGGCTTGGGCGAGCTTCCGTTTTGTTAATAGTAAGTATCCCAACACCTGACAACACTCATTGCTAGCATATAGCCAAACCATTTAGGCTTGGGCGAGCTTCCGTTTTGTTAATAGTAAGTATCCCAACACCTGACAACACTCATTGCTAGCATATAGCCAAACCATTTAGGCTTGGGCGAGCTTCCGTTTTGTTAATAGTAAGTATCCCAACACCTGACAACACTCATTGCTAGCATATAGCCAAACCATTTAGGCTTGGGCGAGCTTCCGTTTTGTTAATAGTAAGTATCCCAACACCTGATAACACTCATTGCTAGCATATAGCCAAACCATTTAGGCTTGGGCGAGCTTCCGTTTTGCCGACGGAGAAGGTCAGTTTGCAATAAAAAGTGCAAAATATGGTTATATATTTATTATAACTTTGTTCGTTTTCACGGTTTAAATTATGAACATATTTCAATGGAATTACAATAAAAAGCACCAAAACTTAAAAGTTATACGGCCGCATCACTAATCATAGACAATTTCGAGCGGCCATTGTTGTTGACATCTTTTGCAAATTTTGAAACACCAGACCTTATAATAATAATAATAATAACCCCACCGCCGTATCTCTACGTTGACGTCGTGGTGGGGCTTGCGCGCTCCAAACTCTAGGTCTGTGCCGGTAGAGTTTACTTTACCGGAACAGGTCTATGATGAGGAGCCAGACCAAGAGAGATACAAAAACCCGCAGGGCAGCATGTGGCGAGCTGTTGGGCAGTAGCGACCCCACGGACCCTATCTCCCTGGAGAAATCTTGTTCCTCATCTCTGGCTTGCCTTTATTGGCCGGCTGGAGTGAACACTGACGAGAAACAGAGCTCCCACCTCATTCTTGCCTTAATTGGTCGGCTTGAGTGGAGATTCGCAAGAGCAAACGTGCTCGGAGGAAGGAAGTATTTCAGTAAGTGCTCGTAGGGATCTTGACCATCTTCCGGGCTCTGGGATTGTTCTGAAAGCCGTGGAATACCTCTCCACTCCTCAAGCACCTCAGGACGTGTTGCCTCCTTGTCGCTACGTCACTATGTGCTAGTGACAGTTTTCAGGGGCCCATTATTGAGTGTGCAAGTCACCCCCTGCCATTTTATCCGTGAACTTATAAAACATTGATCAGGCCGGGCCATAGTCCTTCCATAGTTCCAGGTCACCAGTCAACTTAAGCCACCCAAACCCATAGTCCAATATCTTTGTTTCCATATCCTGCAATAGTCCTACACCAACCGGGGGTTGTCCTTGGGTGCACTTGCATAGTACCTACATACAGGGATAATCGGCGGTTGGTGCCTCATTTCATTAAAACGTCTAACGGGCCTCTGCGAGTTGGCTTTGGCCCCTCGTACGCCTTCTAAAGGTCCGGGATCCCAGGGTCACGAGAAATGTCAAGAGACGAAAAAATAATAATAATAAATTATATTTTTAAATGTTTTTGTTTTCTCTTTGTTTTTATAAAAATATTTAAAAATGTAATTATTATATGTGTAGAAATGAAATAAAGGAAATAATAATAATAATAAAATCGTTTATTTATAAAAAGGGGCATATTTACAAAAAGTAACTTAATCATTAAAATAGAGCACAGTTGCTTATTTGCCTGAACTAGGTTGAACCTGTGTTTCAGGCTAGGAAGAGCATAAATACTTAAGGGGACTACAGGACCTAAACGTGCCTAAACGCAAGTTTTATAATGCCTAAAAGAATATGATCCACTGCAGTAAACAAAATCAGAAAAATATATGATATTTTTCAGGATATATGCTAGTATGAAAGTGTGTTGAAAACATAATACAACTAATTTGATACGATAGAAAAAAATCATGAAGAAACCTCTAAAAATTTATTTTAACGATTAAAAATCATATTAATTTACATGCAATCATTCTGATTTTTTGTCAGATTATTCTACAAGCTACATATTAGCATAATAGTGTTTTAATTTTCCAGTCCAATCAATAGATTTTCTGTAAATCGCTAACTGCTTCATATTTTGCAATAAATTACCTGCGTCGTGTCATCGCGCTTCTTTTTCATTTCTATGCCGTCCGACAGTGACCGCGCTTTAGCTGTTGTGTGTGCTGTTGTGCCTCTTAATGTAATAAATTAACAATGAGTATAAAGTAAAAACTTAATTAAAATTAGGTAAATAAAAGTAAAATAGCATGTTAGCAGTTCTACAAGCAGTTTGCAGACAACAAGTAGATCTTCTGTCTGCCCATAATCTATGGTTAGTAAATATTGAACTATAATTTTTTTACAGCTAAAGTATGTTAATTTATACATACTTAGTGTCCTATTTAATCTATTGTACAAGAATGGGCCTAAGAATGTAAAATTATGTCTATCGTCTAAGGATGACCCACAGTAAAAACTATATATCACAGGTCTACAATGATTTTGGTGCCGCTAAAAGTAAAACTGATTTCACGCACATTCGGTACCCTGATAAAAACTTGATACTTACTTTTTTAATCCTACGTGTAGTTTTCGGGAATTCGCAAGGGTAAATAAATTAAAAAACAAAAGAACATTTAATTCAAAACATTTAATTACAGTTAATTACACATTATTTCACAGGTTAGAAGCTTCTCTTTTTAGATTTTCTTCGATGGATGTCTTTAGGACATTCCCGTGTAATACTCCAACAGTAATCGGCCATCATATGCTCATCCCAGCGACCTTGGTATCTATCTTCCATCACCTTTAAATCTTGATGGAAACGTTCTCCTTGTTCTTCGCTGTACGCTCCAAGATTTTCAGGAAACTTGTCTAAATGATTGTCCAAATAGTGTACCTTTATGCTCATATTACATCCAAGACTTTTAAAGCTAATTAAGAGATTTTGAACTAACTCTTTGTAATTTTCGGCCTTCTGATTTCCTAAAAAATTTTTTACAACAGCAGCAAAAGATTTCCAAGCCGCTGCTTCTAAATCATTCATTGAATGTATGAAATTGTTGTCTTTCAATAGAAGTCTTATTTGTGGGCCATCAAAAATACCAGCTTTTAGTTTCTCATTACTTAAACCGGGAAACTTTCTTGAAAGATATACAAAACATGAACCAGTTTTATCTAATGCCTTAACATATTGCTTCATAAGTCCCAATTTGATGTGCAATGGCGGCAAAATAATCTTATCTCTAGAAACTAAAGGTGGGTTTATAATTATAATATTTTGTTTGCCAACCGTCATGTTATTTCTCAAAGGCCAATCTTTCTTGATCCAGTGGTCTTTTTTTGCTCTACTGTCCCATAAACATATGAAGCATGGAAATTTGGTGTACCCACTTTGTTGACCTAATAGAAAGTTGACCATTTTTAAATCGACACATATAACCCATTGGTGCTCCGAGTACTTAAGTTTTTTTAAAACAAGATCCACGTTTTGATACTCTTCTTTTAATTTCGTTGAATGAGCAATAGGTACAGCTGCATGTTTATTACCAATATCTAGTAAAACACACTTCAAACTTCGCTTACAGCTGTCCATAAACAATCTCCATTCTTCAGCTTTGTACCTCGAGAGCCCTAGTTTCGTTAGAAGGCCACCAATGTTATTACAATAAACTACATCGTTTTCTGAGCTAAAAAACAGCAGAAATTCTTTTTCGCGATCACGATAAAATGTTACTTTTGTACCTTGAGACAACAAATTTCTTTCTTTGAGTCTAGATGCTAGTAGCTCAGATCGCTCTTTCGAAAGGTCAAGGTCTCTAATTAAATCACTTAAAACATCTTGAGAAAAAAGTGACGGTGCTGTTAGCACTTCAAAATCATTGTCACGTTCATCAGAAAAAACTTCCACCATCTCTGTGTCCGACAAATCTGATAGATCTGAAAGATCTTGACTCATAGGAGACGGTACATCATCTGAACACAGTCGAGGTCTTTTAGCAGACGGTAAATCAGGATATGTCATTTTTTTTTTGTTCATACCATGTAATTCTACAACACAAAAATAACAGTCATCGATGTGATTTTTCGGTTCTGTCCAAATCATCGGCACACTATACTTTAAATGATTACGTTTACCGTTTGCCCATTGTCTTAAATGTTCACTACACAACTTGCACACAATGTTTGGAACCCACGGTTTGTTCAGAGCCTTCATCTCTATATTAAAGTAATCAACGTGTGTCTTCTTCACTGAATCTGTTATAGGTTTTCTAAACTTTTTCACTACATATTCACCACAAATGTAACAAAATGTATTTGGATTATTTATACAACACCTTCTCGACGATGCCATATCGATATTATTAATTAAAAAAATAAATTAATTGATTATAATGACATTAAGTATGAAAAAACACATTTTTTAGTTTATGATCGATCGATACAAACCTGAACGTAGCTTCAACATTTTGACAGCTTCGCACGATATCTTGCGGGCTAATTAACCGAATTTTAACATAGAATTAGCAGCACCAAACAAAAAAAAATTTTTTGTAGACCTTTATCTTTCAGAATTTCATAAAAATTTCATTTTTTTTTTTTCATTCCAATCTATTTTGACCGGTATTATATTAATTCTTATCCAATAAAATAAGTTATTTAAATTGGGCATTTAATTTCGATTAAAATATATCTTGACATCATATCATTTAAATGAACAGTTTAAAAGATATCATAGATTCAAAATTACGTGTAACAAAATAATTATGGTTGGCAGCTACGCGGGCGCAGTGGTAGGAGTCAATGACGTTTTCCTCGGCTATTAGGTATGTAACCCGGACGTACGTAGTACCTTCCCGTGGGATATTTTGCGACATCCACGCGGGCGAAGCCACGGGAAAAAGCTAATATTAATTAAAATGTTTGCTTCACTGCTGGCCAAGCGCAACACTTGACCGGAATCTATCAGATTTTTCCCTACCAAAAATCGCTCAACACGCCTAAAGCTGTATTCACTTAAAAAAAATCGTCGATTACCTAACGGCCAAAATACACATGCCTGTAAAATGGAGCAATAGCTCACATGCTTAGTTAACGGTATGTGCTAGTAAATGTCAGGCTGTGGATACATGCCATCCGAATGGTCCGGGGGTACCGCACGGTCTCCGGTGAGGCGGTGAGCCTCCTTGCCGGATTGCCGCCATGGGATCTGGAGCCAAGAGTCCTCGCGCACAACTGGGAGTGGCGCGAGGAGGCGAAACGCCGGGGCGTAACTCCGCTGCCGCGAGAAATCACGGCACAGCGGACAGAGCTCCGGCTCCTCATGGCGTCATAGAGAGTGCGATTGTTGCAACCCAGCTCTGGGCATGCCACAATTGTGGCGATAAGTCCCCCTCTAGCCACTCCGGCTAGAGAGGCGCCACGTCTTCCTCACCTTTCGCCTGACGCAGGTCCTCACCGGACATGGTTGTTTCGGGGGGTTCCTGTTCAGGATAAAGCGGGAGGAAACGCCCGGGTGTCACCACTGTGTGGATCGCTCGGAGGACATGGTGGAGCAGGCCGGGGTTGCGAGTTGTCCGAAAGGGCAACGGAAGGAACACGGGTGGGTTTTAGTCAGTAAAAGTCTGACACGCCCTCCCGCTCCACCCAGAGCGGGAGAAGTTATTTGGTAAATGTCCACCCAAAAAAAAAAATGCTGTGGATACATTTGCAAGTTAACTTACATGCCGTTTGCTTCCTTGCATGCCTGTTACTTGCAAGCAGTATACACAAGCCAGTGCAACACGACATTATTTAATTCACTTCGAATCACACAATCCACTGCTAGTAGCAATATGACTCATATTGCTACTCTAGCAGAGGATCGTGTGGATTAATGAGAAAAGAAAGAACAGACGAAGAAAGATGTGTCAGTTGGACTGTTGAATTTTGTAATAGTATGAGGCATAAGCATAAGTCGAACCGTGATGATGAAATTATTTACGAAAGTAAAGCGCGTCAGGGTTCGAACCGTAATTCCTACGACCTACAGTCGTAATTCGCGGCCGTTATCTCTGAATAGTATGATGATGCTGTATGATTTTATGAATATTATTTTATATCTGTCGCAGTAAGATGGTTGAAGCCCTGATATAATTATATCCCTAGGGATATAGCTATATACCGTAATATAGTTATATGAAAGCGGTTCATAACTGTCGGAGTGCCCTGATTTTGTTACTGTGACCAATTTCAACGTACATAGATGCATCAGCATCGCTCGCTACGCTCGCTCGGCTTGCGTGTAGTTGGTTGCAGTTCTAACCTTATCTAACCTATTTGGTCGGAGTGCCCTAAAAGTTATATTAGTAGATCGTGCTCGTATCATAGTTATATTCTTAGTAAGACAGTTATGAACTGCTTTCATATTAGTTATATGATATATTACAGTAGATAGCTATATCCCTAGATAATCATAATCATAATCATCATTTATTGCATTCAATGTATAACAATAATGTGTATCATTTGTTGTTGTGTGTGATATCCCTAGGGAAATAATTATATCACGGTTTCAACAATCTTACTACGAAATATCTACAATCAAATATTAGGTACTTACAATAAAAATAAATATTAAAATAAAATACTTTATTTCAGACCTTTCCGTCCATATGATGTTAGTAATACACACTACTTAAAAGCTATGTTAGTAACTAATGTTATACAAAATTTTAATTCATGAATCTGTTGCACTAACCTGACGCACCTGGTACATGCACCCAATGCGCCATAATGGCGCAACACGGCTTATCACTAATGTCCCTCAGAAAACCGTTGACGCTTCCACGCATTCTGCGCATCATGGACGCAATCCTTTTTCTTAGGACGGTACTGAAGCCATCAGTATGTGCTTCAGCAAACATTCCTGATGCACTGTAGTAACGTGGAAGCCCCAACAACATTCTGAAGGCATTGTTATATTGAACTCTGAGGGCGTTGTATGCCCTTTGCGTATATCGAACCCACAGAGTGCACGTGTACAACGATTGGCAAAAAGCCTCAAAAAGAGTTAATTTTACTTCTGGTGTACAACGTGCAAATCTGCGGGTCAACATATTGCATCGGACAGCCAACGCCCTCCGTTCCCTATCGATGTCAGCATCATCTTTCAAGTCCTCAGTAACTATGTGCCCTAAGTACATAAAATATAGCACCCTTTCAAGATCCACACCTTTTAACGTAACCGGAGGTATAATGTGCTGGTTTTTTACATTTTACCCTAAACACGAGTAGTTTGCTTTTCTGTACGTTATACACAAGTTCATGCGCTTCTGTATAAATTTCGCAGACCGTCAACAATCTCCTGAGTGCGTTAATTGACGGACTCAGCAGCACCATATGGTCTGCATAACTAATACTGTTAACTCACCGCCCGTCACTAGCACAGCCAACGTGTGAGCTACTGAGCTCGACAATCAGCTGGTTTCCATACAGGTTGAAAAGCGCTGGCGAGGTCAATCTACCCTGTCTCACCCCGCATTCCAACCTGTAATCCTCAGACAGCTCTTTGGCCCATCTAACATGATCTGTTTGGTGGCCATACCAATACTGAAACATATTCGTAATGGCGTCAGGCACTCCCGCTTCGCGCATCTTACACCACAATATGTCATACCTAACCAGGTCAAAAGCCTTGGAAAGATCTAAAAACGCCGCATACTCCGGCGTACTTCTCACCATAGCGTACCTGAGAGTATGCTTGAGGGACAAAATAGCACACTCAGTAGATAATTGCGGCCTAAAGCCGAACTGAGCATCGTGTATTCTAAGATGTTTACTAAGTTGTGTCTTAAACACACCGTCAAGTACTTTAGCCGTATTAGTCGCTAATGAGATCGGTCTGTAATTAGCCTTGTCACTGACGTCACCAGTTTTATTTTTCAATATTGGTAACTACCGTTCTCATCAACTCGGCAGGTAGGTAGGAGTGTCTGATACAGAACGTAAACAATTACGCTAGCAGTCGGGGGAGATGCGGTCCAGCATGTACAAAATGTTCAAGGCTAAGGCTGTCATGTCCCGGCGATTTGCCTCGTCTCATATTTTTTATAAGTACACCAATCTGCTTAGCCGTAATGCGAGCTGGCACCTCCAACACAACAGCCCCAGCATTGACACCATTAACATCTGATCTGATTAAAATGTTCCCTAAACAAGTTTGCGATCTCCCCGGGCGTGCTTACACCATCCACACTTACCGGAGTGCTAGGTTTGGGGTTTAATTTTTATGTGTGTTTCCAAAACCCGCGAAAGTCTTTCTTTTCGTGTCTTGAAGCCAAAATATCCAGTTTGTTATGTTATACGTACTTCCATATGTTCTAGATCGTTACACAAATTATCACACCATTGACATAATTTACTAGGAAAATCAACTTGCCTTAATTTAGAATTACATTCTTTGGTATACAATTCGATCTGAACTATATTACGCTCACGCCACGTAACTTTATTTATTTGAAACTCATGTAGTGGAGTCGACTTTGGCCTGGCCCTCATCATATTATATTGCACCTCCAAAGGGAAGTGATCTAATCAGTAAATATCATAATGTACTCTAACGAATGTTACAGACTTCAACGCGGCCTCGGTTACCAAACAATGATCTAGCCATCGACGGCTACCATGTGCATCACTCACAAAGGTATAAGAATCAACCCGCACCGTAATTAAATCAGCACATAACCAATTTTGTTCTGAACAAAACTTTAACATTTATTTTCCAAAGAGTTCACCAGGGTGTGCATTAAAATCCGCTAATATGTAAATATTTTCAGTATCATTACTTTCTACTATGGCCGCTATTTCACTTAAAAAGTCCACAAATTCTAATAGATTGTCTGGTGAACTAGTAGGCATATATTTGTCGTGGATGGATGGCGCCACAGTACAGTGGACAGCGCCATCTAACTATTTGTTTCGTAAACGAATAATCATGTGATTGGAAATACAAGCGAGCCCTACCGTTTGGACACGATCGTCGGTGGAGGGGATGCAGCGATGACTGGCGGGGAGACCGAGTGAGTCCGAGTATTGCGGCACTCTATAGTCGACCGTCGAGCTCGGACAGTCTTGGCAAACTCTCAGTACCAACGCACGTGTTTGTTCCGACGCACGTGTTTGTTTCGTTCGCTATAGTTTATTATAGTTATTTTAAATTCAAATTATCTTTTCGTTCGAGTACCCACTACAGTGCCTACACGTACCTAAACTATGTCGGATCGTGAAGAAGACCCGATGTTTCGCATCTCGGCCACCCATGATGCGATATAAAAATCAAGCTACACCGATCCAACACTTGAACCTTAATAGCAACAACGCGATTACTACTGCATGGAATCACAGTCACTGAATCAAATATAGTGTTCCGCCACACGCTACGCCTCCGAACGGACGACCTTGTGACATTACACCACTATCCATCGCAGACTTGCCAAAGAAACCAAAATCTTTGTTTACTTCCCCTAAGCACGGTATTTCACTAGGTTCTAACCAAGTCTCTTGAAGTCCTATCACATCAGCATCACTGCGTAACATCTTAACACATTCAAAAGATGTACCTATTAAAAGTCTTACAGTTGAAACTAATTCGTTTAGTTGAGGTGTCCTTGTCCATAGTGTCCAAATCCATTATTTTTGTTCATTAATAGCACTCGATTGGTGATTATCACCCTTATTCCACTTTTTGTTGAACGTAACATATCTGCGGAAGGGAAATTAAAAAAGGCTTATGGGGCGTATAAATTAATGACTCCTAAGGATACATTATCCTTAGGAGTCATTAATTTATACGCCCCATAAGCCTTTTTTAATTTCATATAATTTTTTTGTTCTCCTACTTCAACCCCCGTTTTGACATAACATCAGCTGTTCCTTTCTTGCCAATGAATTTATTTTTTATTCCGCTTTCTTTGTACCCATGGTCATTTATTCTTATTATCCTGCATTGTATCTATTAAGTTTAACTTTGGTTCATTAGAGTTAGTAGACTTCAATTTATGACTCAAGTCTTTACTTTCCCAGTTACTGTGTGTCTCTCCTAAAACAACAGCCGCGGCCTCAGCATACGAGTCTTTGTTGTCAGTTTTGTTAAGCCCGTCGAAACCGCAGTGCCGGCCTCCACTCGCTCCTTCCTTGTTTCCACCAAACCAGTTTCGCCGAGCGCCTGCGTCTCCGATAAGGATTGCGCGAGCGAGACAGTGTTACGAGGCTTTGGTGTAGGTCCGAGCGAAGCGTATAGTATTTGTATACCTTCAAGATATAGTTTTTTGTTGAATCTGTTATTTGAACAAATTCATCTGGCGAAATATGCGGTAATCCAATAGGCCCACTTTCACAATGAAAACTGTCCATAAGCCCTGCACCTCTGCGCCGGCTATTTACAAAATTTTTCATCTCGCGAGATGAGACTTTCATCATATCTTTGGTCACATAATTTTCTTTTATGACAGTTATATCATGCTGTAATTTTATAATATCTTTTAGCAGCCTAATAGCATCTAAATGGTCAAAAGTGACCGGTGGTAGACGCTGAAGTTCTCTTGCAACGAAGACTGGCAAGCACTCAGGGTCAGTCTCCTTTATGATACATAGGATGTCCTCCATGTCACATTTTTCATTACTATCTCCTTTACGGCTTATGTTGCGAGTACTGGTTTGCACGGATTCAAAAAGTAACTTTTTAGCCGTTACAATTTCCTCGCTCTTGGACGCCGCATTACACAAATGTATTATACTGTCTTCGTCCATCACATACGCCTTGTTTTGCACAAAATAAAGCAACACCGATATAACAATGTTACAGTTGCTACATTTAACAGTATTTAAAGCCATTATCACCGGCACTCGTCGCACACGTTTTACGATTTTCGCTTACATGTAGGATACGTGCGCACACGGTCGTGACACAAACTGACTGACAATGAGCACGTCTTTTTATTTAAATTACTTTTGATACACACACATCTTTGTAGTTAGATTGTTTACAGAATAGCACTACTGGTCAGCTACAGGGCCTACAGGCATGCCTGTAACTGCATGCCAGTAAATCAATTGTTGTGCAATTTACTTGCTTGCCAGGAACAGGCATGCCAGTTAACGTATAATACAAGTCGCAGGTAAATTAGATTCGTCATTTTACAAACGGCGCCGTCCGTTTACAAACGCTGGCTGATTTGCAAAATGCCTAAGGCAAATTAGCAATTCATTCAATTGTTATAATTTCGGAATTAATTGTTATTGTTACGTAGGCTGAATGCCAAAAATACCGCCCCAGGACCCGACGGCTTACCTGGAAAAGCCTGGGTTCTGGCTTTGGAGGCTCTCGGGCCTCGACTAAGGGGGCTCCTAAGCGCATGCTTGGAAAGGGGCCAGTTCCCGCTTCGTTGGAAGACGGGGAAACTGGTCCTCATCAAAAAGCCGGGGCGCCCGGCGGACTCTCCGTCCACTTACCGGCCCATTGTGCTGCTCGACGAGGTGGGCAAGCTCTATGAAAGAGTGATTGCAGACCGCCTTGTAGGGCGGCTGGTGCGAGTGGGACCGGATCTGGCGGAGAGCCAGTTTAGTTTCCGCAAGGGGCGCTCTACGGTGGATGCCATCATGCACGTTCGAGCCCTCACGACGGGGGATGCTGTTGCCCGGGGTGGGGTCGTCTTGGCGGTGTCTCTTGACATCGCCAATGCCTTCAATACCCTGCCCTGGAGTTGCATTAGGGAGGCACTCCGGTATCACCGGATGCCGACCTACCTCTGTCGAGTGGTCGAGGCCTATTTGACGGACAGGGCCGTCCCTCTACCCCGGTCACCACGGAGAGTGGAACCGGCGAGAGATGTCGTGCGGTGTCCCACAGGGATCGGTCCTGGGGCCGCATCTGTGGGACATCGGCTACGACTGGGTGCTGCGCGCCGACCTCCCTAGCGGCGTCAGTGTAGTCTGCTACGCTGACGACACGCTGGTCCTGGCGCAGGGGAGGTCGCATGAGGCGGCGGCCGAACTGGCGACACGCGGGGTTGCGACAATCGTCGATAGGATCCGGCAATTGGGACTCGAGGTGGCCTTGCACAAGTCCGAGGCCATGTGTTTTTATGGTCCTCGGAACGCGCCACTGTCGGGTTCCCGGATAACGGCAGGAGGGGTTCACATCGGTGTCGAGTCGACGATGAAGTACCTGGGACTCGTCCTCGACAGCCGGTGGAACTTCGTGGAGCACTTCCGACGTTTGGCTCCCAAACTGCAGAGGGCTGGGGCTGCTTTGAAGCGGCTCCTGCCCAATCTAGGGGGTCCAAACGCCTCCTACCGGAGGCTCTACGCGGGGATCGTGCGGTCCATGGCCCTTTACGGGGCACCGGTGTGGGCGCGTTCGTTGAGGCTGCGACCGGCCCAGCGGTTGAACGCGTCCCAAAGGGTCATGGCCATTAGGCTGGTCCGAGGTTACCGCACGGTCTCCCGTGAGGCGGCGAGCCTCCTTGCCGGACTACCGCCATGGGATCTGGAGGCAAAAGTCCTCGCGCACATGTGGGAGTTCCGCGAGGAGGCGAAACGCCGGGGCGTAACTCCGCTGCCGCGAGAAATCGCGGCACAGCGGACAGAGCTCCGGCGGGATCTCATGGCGGCATGGAGAGTGCGATTGTCGCAACCCAGCGCTGGGCACGCCACAATTGTGGCGATAAGTCCCCTCTTTGAGGAGTGGCTAGAGAGGCGCCACGGCGTCCTCACCTTCCGCCTGACACAGGTCCTCACCGGACATGGTTGTTTCGGGAGGTTCCTGTTCAGGATAAAGCGGGAGGAAACGCCCGGGTGTCACCACTGTGTGGATCGCCCGGAGGACACGGTGGAGCATACGGTGGAGGTCTGCCCAGCTTGGGCGGAGCACCGCCGTGTCCTCACGGAGGCGATCGGCGGCGGCGATCTCTCGCGTCCGGCCCTGGTTCAGGCCATGGTCCGGAGCGAGAGTGCATGGGAGGCCGTCACCTCCTTCTGCGAAGCAGTAATGCTCGCGAAGGAGGAGGCGGAGCGCGCGAGGGAGAGGCAAAATGCGCGCCCTCGCGCCCCTAGTCACGCCACGAAGCAACAAAATACGATCTAAAGAAAAGCGGCCACATTCCTCTAGATCGTATTTTGTTGCTCCGTGTCTCAATATAAAGCTTTATAAAAGGTATTACAAAATTCTAGACACACTTACCGAGGGTCCTTATTAGCCGTTATTCATAATTCCTTCTCAGTCACAAGATAATATTTTTTTTAAAGAGTCGCGCTAGTGGACCTTTAGGCGCCCTCTTAACGTCTTAATAAAAGCCTCCAGGCATAAAGGGCGTGCCCGCTTACATAAAGCTGCAACTGGAAGTTATAATTGATAAACTAGGACCATCGAGGTAAAATAAATAAACAATTAATTACTAATAACAATAAATAATATGATCTATTGTCGAGGTCACTAGTTACATATTGCAATACAACTCATTAAAAAAAACATTGTAGTGAGTAGATTATGTCAACAATAAATTAAAATAAACAATTATATGAACTCATATAACCTGTCAGTAGGTAAGCTAATTCTGGAGAAAGAACATAAAAATTGTCTTGAGTTAATCACAGCGACCAACTATTCTTATAATTTAAGTAGTCGTTGATAGAATAGTATGCCTTTGAACAAAGGTTGGATTTTACTTTCGTTTTAAACGCATCAAAAGGCAAATCTAGCAAAGAAGAGGGTAACTTGTTATAAAAGGTATACCAAGCCCAAAAAATGAGTTATGTACCTTATGAAGCCGGTGAAAAGGAACTCTTAGTTTTTCCTTATTTCTAGTGTTAACATTGTGAAAATCACTGTTTTTAGTGTATAAATGTATATTTTGCCTAATATATAAGATGTTGGCGAAAATGAATTGTGATGCTACTGTGAGGATACCAATATCTTTGATAAAATCTCTCATAGAAACTCTGGGGCCTAGCTGGTAAATAGCTCGAACAGCTCGTTTTTGAAGGACAAATATATTTTGAATATCAGCAGCTTTGCCCCACAGCAGAAGACCGTAGGACATAACGCTATGAAAATAACTAAAATAGACTAATCGAGCTGTATCGACGTCAGTGTATTGTCTTACTTTCCTGACCGCGTAGGCGGCCGAACTGAGCCTTCCCGCTAGGCTCGATATATGTGGGCCCCACTGAAGTTTGCCATCTACAGTTATGCCCAGAAAAACTGCCGAATTTACAGATTCAAGCACCTCTTTATCTAAGACGATGTTGGGTCCTAGATTTCTAACATTTGGTAGGGCGAACTTAAGAAATAAAAGAACATAAAAAATCACTACCATACATCGTAACTGCGTTAAACGATACGTTCATAACAGTAGTGACAGCTGTCAAACTGTTCCACCTGATAATGTTATTATTATGTTATTATACTATTCCACCAAAAACGTGATAATGTCCAATACTTACACAAAGCTAGTGAAAAGTCCGTTTAATCTAATGTCCAGAGTATAACAGCACAGTTGTCGAGCTCCAACGAAAGGACGATCGCAGCCAAATCACAAAGTCAAGTCCAAATAGCTAGGTTGTCAGGGTGGAGGAAATCAATCAAAAGTCCAGGGAAGAATAGCCAAATTGTTGATTTGGCTATTCTTCCCTGGACTTTACTTTTCTAAGGAAATCACACACGAGAAATAACACTCCAGAGATGGAAAACCAACAAACAGAGGCGAGAAACCGAAACGCAATGACATAAATTGACATTCATGGTAAATAACAACAAATAATAATACAAAATTATAATTGTTGGCCTTGGAGCACAGTCTTTTGGCCTGTCAGAAAGATAACCAAACGCATATAAATAATATGTGAAATAAATGTATTTTTTTAATTATTGTTCGCTAAATGTTTCACAAAAAGAATATGCTAGGCAAAACAGTTTTTAATGCAACAATAAGATAATAATCAGTTTAGTTTAGGTTAATTTCTTTTTGTTACGCTTATAAAATGAATTTACGAAACGCATCATCGGAAGAAGTGTATAGTAGAGAGTGTAGAGATTGCCAGATAAAAATTCTTGGGTTGCAAGTTATTAACATCTTTGAACGACAATTTCAGGTGGTACAAATGTATAAATAAATCCAATTTATTTTTTTCAGAAGCTGTGTCTTTTTTCCTGTATTTTCGTACCTTTGTTCTTTAGGTACATTGTTTGGCCACTGTTGTATGGTACAAAAAACACCTCCTTTAATACTATTCGAAAGTATGAAGCCTATAGAATATAAAAACGTTGGGTTGTCTTTTTTTTTCCTGGCCTAACTATGGGTTGGCAGGTATAAACAGGAAAGTCGATACTAGTAATTTACACCCATCTATTTAATAAATAAGTCTTATAACAAAATAAAATTGTAGTTAAAAATAAACTAAAAACACGCTTTTTGCACGATCTAAAAATGATAAAATAATTAAATTGACTTCTACTAGTTACGATATAAGTACCAATCCAGCTTGGAGCGCTTTGTTAAACAAAGCGCTCCACTATTTTTTTATTAAATATTAATATTTATTGACATAAAAGCTAAGCATTTTTTTTAGAAAAAAATGTCTTCGCCTTGGTTTTTCTTCATAGTCGAAAAATTATATTAAAACATGTTAGATAATCCGATAAAATAACTCATAAGCTTTTGGAAATAATAAAAGAATCCAAATCGATCTAATAACATAGGAGTTAGGGCAAAAGCCCCTTTAAAAGTTAATTTTCCATAATTATTCATGAATATTCAGAAAAATACGGGCGGGCACATGCCCGGGCGACGTTGTAAAGAAAATTAAAAAAAAAAAAACATTCGTGTTCGACGATGATGGTGGATCCTCTCCCTAACATCGAATGCAAAGCAATCGGATGAAGTAAATATATTATCGTCTGCACGAATTTCTTTATTTTTAAATTAAAAAACACAATATTCAAAATATTTTATTTCACATAAACCTACATGGGCACTTATGAAACGTCAGAAGCTACGTTCACGGTTCCAATTGGTCGTTTCCTATTGAAATGAAATGAAATGAAATGAAATTGTTTATTCTGTAAATAGGATATCGGAATCACTATTACACGTCATATAAAAAAATATTAAAAATAAGCAAGATAAGGTCGGTGTTTCCTATCTGACTACTCTGAGAAGAAAGGCCGAAACAAAGTCAGAGGTCGTAGTCTCTTTTAAAGTCCAGACATAATCTTGGTCAAGTCATATGAGGACCATGTGGATCAGTGTCTGAAATGGTCTTTTGAGGAAAGAACCACACAGATTTGAGTGGACCTGTCCAGTCAGTGCAAGCATTTGTCAGTAATCGTGGAGCTCAACTCAAAACTGAAGGAGCTCAACTCTACGAACAATACCAAAGAAAGGATATTTGTCTAGGCCGCATCAACTACTCAAAACTGCCAGACCATCATTAAAACTAAATGAGAAAGAAAAAATTAATGAAAGAGAAAAAATTAAAATAAAATATCCACATAGTCCTCACATTCACAATAATTAAAATAATATAATACTTTACAAAGTAATCGTGTGCAGTTTGAATATAATTTTCAACAATGTCAATATGTATATAAAACTGGTTTATTGTGATGAATAAGCAAAATGTCAAGTTTTATGGTCTTCACAAGGCTTAGCAGAGCGAGCAGCTCAATCCCAAGCTTTTTATCTTCTAAATAATCTGAAATTTTATAGTACCCTTTTTTACAAAGTTTGGTTTTAATACAGTTTTTAAATCGTTTAAGAGGGCGCCTAAAGGTCCACTAGCGCCACTCTTTAAAAAAAATATTATCTCGTGACTGAGAAGGAATTATGAATAACGGCTAGACAGGACCCTCGGTAAGTGTGTCTAGAATTTTCTAATACCTTTTATAAAGTTTCATATTGAGACACGGAGCAACAAAATACGATCTAGAGGAATGTGGCCGCTTTTCTTTAGATCGTATTTTGTTGCTTCGTGTCTCAATATGAAACTTTATAAAAGGTATTAGAAAATTCTAGAGACACTTACCGAGGGTCCTGTCTAGCCGTTATTCATAATTCCTTCTCAGTCACGAGATAATATTTTTTTTAAAGAGTGGCGCTAGTGGACCTTTAGGCGCCCTCTTAATGGGTAAGTTTCTAATGTCAATGGGAAGTTTGTTGTAAAAGCGTATACATTGACCCATGAACGAGTTGCCTACTCTGTGGAGACGTGTGCGATGTACAGCAAGGTTGTGTTTATTCCTGGTATTTAAACTATGAATATCGGACATTTTCTTAAAATTTGATATATTTTTGTGTACATACAATAGGTTTTCAAAAATATATTGTGAGGCTACAGTCAGAATATTTATTTCTCTGAATCTCTCCCGAAGGGAATCTATTGAGAAGAGCGGGCAAGAAACTCCACGGTTACTATTTTTAAAATAATTTGCCTTTACTATAATATCAAATAACAGTATTAATAGGTATGGGGGGACAGTGTAGGTCTTTCAACAAGTACCAAAAAGTACTTGTAAAGTAAAACCCTCTGAGCTGTCCCTACCATAAACTTCATTGTGCTTCAGTTTTACTAGTAATTAACATGATTAGGAAACCGAATCAAAATTTACATGCTAATTCACAACGTATGTAAATAAATGCAACAATTAAATAAGAAAATCAATTTTACGATACAGATGTCACCTGACGTCATATAGGTCCGCGCGCTGTGGTGGTCCCAGATATATATATCGCATCTCGCAGGTTAACCGGACTTTCTTGTGGCTGCCTCAATAAATTAAGGCCTCCAGCCAGGGCATAAAACTCAGAAACTAAGCAACTACGCGCTAAAGGCACCCCTGTCGAGCGTTGACTGGCAGTGTGACGTTAAACTGTTTTTCTGTTGTGCAGAGGGCGCGCCACGCTGGTCGGGCGCCAGCGTGGCCGAACGCGAGCTGAAGGCGGCCTTGGGGGCGCTGGGTGCGCGCCGCACGCGCAAGGAGGCGGAGCTGGAGCCCGCCCCTCTGCTCGCCGCGCCCCCGGCCCTCGTCCCCAACGAGGCCCCGCCAACCTTCGCCCCCGCGGCCGTGCCTCTCGACACCAACCAGCAGTGGAACGACTTCATCGCCGCCAACAATTCCCCGCGGCTGCAATTTTCTATACATGTTACTTTTTTAGCGTTAATAAACTTTTTCCAGAGATACGAGTATAGGAATATTTCAGTGAGTACCCACCTTAAGGCTCGTGCAGACCAGCGCGATGCTTCTCGAACAATACAATTTCTAAGAAAACTTCACGGTATAACAATAACCGGTGTTACGTCGCGCTAATCTGCACGAAGCTTAACTCTCGTCTTGTTGTCGGCTACAGTGAACCATTACGTCACACCGATATATTCTAGTGTGTCGTATTATCCTGTAGGAGTGCGTCACGTTATAATTAACACAAGTGTAGTTGTTATTGTTAGGTGTTTAGCTCGTACAAAAATGGTCTAAAACTGACAACTTTTACGGCCCCCAAAAAAAATGTTCTCTTCTCGATGAGCTCTAGAAAATAACACCCCACATGCCTAGGTAACATTATTTTTGTTTTTTCAAAGCCATAGTTTATTTTTGTAGACCCATAGCTATAGTTTAATTTTATTTTATTTTTATTATTTGTTGTTATAGCGGCAATAGAAATGCATAATCTGCGAACTTTTCAACTGTCTACCTCTTACGGTTCATGAGATTCAGCTCGTTGACAGACAGTATTGTGCATCCCTATTCCCATCAGTTTCGTAGACTTCAAGCACCGCGCTGGCCAGAATTGCTTTTTGTCAGTGGTTGATAGACAATTGTTCCCGGGAAGTGTAAGTACACACACACGCACATTTGTAAATAGCAAACAGTTCAAAATAGGTTAGTTATTAAAATCATTGTAGGTAAATAAGTTGAGTACATTTTTTTAAATACGCCATATATCTACGAATAATTATTTAAAATCAAATATTTTATTATTTAATTCAGAAAATGATTTTATGTAAGATAATAAACTTGTTTTTCAGTTTCGTGTTCAGTAAGTTGTAGGTAAAGAAATATTTATGACGGTCCTATGACTGTAAAAGTATGAAGGGAAAATTGGAATAACTTTTAGGTAGTATTGTGTTTCGTAAACTCAGGAGTAGGTAGTTTATCAGCTGTAGCGCGAGTATCAACGACCACTCGCCGCTCGCGTCAGCCGCGTGCAGTCGGTCGCGCGGCTACTACTACTGGTTCTAAGTCGCTTTGCAGTTTTGTTTTTCACAATTCTATATCTGCTATTTATGTGTTTTTTTTTTATATATCGCGATAGATATCTTACGCAGCGAAATGATTTTGCCCTGATAGTACAATTACTATCAGGACAAAATGATTTTGCTGCGGAAAAACAACCATTAAAATATCTGCGTGTACAGATTATAATGCTTGTCTTTATTCTCTTTTCAGTTATTTGTTTTTGCAATTGTGTTTTTTAGTTTTTAAATTACTTTTTTTATTTTCGGCTTTTTAGTTTTTATAATTTCTCGTTCCTAATTACATTTAAACACATAATTTGTATATATTTTTTGTAATCACCTTTCAAAACCCTTCATTACCCCACTCGATAACCCTAGGGAGAATTTTTCGCCGTTAAAATTCGCGATCTTGATTTTTTATAATATTAATATACGCAATGATACTTGCGCAATAAAGACGAATCTAAAGACATATTATCCATCAAAATCGGTTCAGCCATTTAGTAGTTACGAGGGACCATAGAGACAGACACATACATACATACAGGTCAAACACATAACTCTCCTTTTTAGCTTCGCCGCAGTCGGGTAAATAACTTTAAACTAATAGAAAGAAAGAAAGAATAATGTTTATTTGGACACAGTTCGTGAAACACAAATTACAAAATAAAAAAGTGAAGAAAAATAAATTTTTTTTAACAACAATAGTGTGTGCCTCACGGCTGCGCCAAAAAGGTTCATTTCAGCATTAATGCCAGACAGGTGCTGTCTGACGCTGGTTTTCTAATGAACCTACAAGTAGGGACAAGTGATGGTGAGTACAAAACAGTTTCAACATACCTAATAAATAATTTGTATACTTCTAAATAAATAATAAATAAACTAGTAATAAAATATAAATTAGAAAAACAAAAATAAAAATTATATGAAAACAACAGGAACTGTCCACGCAAAACCTGTTCTTAGCGATTAGCTAGACTAGATTGAATCGTGCACTCACAAAGCGCAACAGGCCGCCGACCGCGTCGGACAAATACACCGACTGCTATTTAGTTTTAAGACAGGCAAAAAATAAAACTAACTTCAAGGACTTCTAATGATTAAAACTAACTTCAAGGACATTCTACGACGTAGAAAGCAGTTTCGTAGACCTCCGTAGACCCTGCTACGAAAGTGTTCGCGTAGCACAGACCGCGTAGTAGCACTACGCGCATGCTTGTAGCAAGTTAACCAAAGCCTTCTACGGTGCCCAAATTACAATAATTTATACAATTAGTAATGTCAAAACCCAACATTATGAATTGATAATATTTTAAGCAGTATCGTGGCATATCCGGTCCGAAATTAGATACTAAATAAATTAATTGGAACGGCCACCGAGAAACATGATAAAACGTTTATTAGAATAATCAATAATCGTTATTCATAATAGAGCTTGGGGTTAAGAACGAATCCACAGAAATATTCAAAGACTACTTCCGTTATAGTCAGAGTATTCCACTGAGTTAGGCCTACGCCGCGGTGGCGTAGGAAGCTGCGTAGCGGTGTATACTGTGGCAGTGTGGCTGCCAGCCGATCGTAATCATTTTGATTACAACAAAAATGTAGGTAGTTAGGTATCACTTAGTTCCGCTGACCGTGTAGTTACTTCAATTCCTATATATATTTTAAAAAAAATGTAAAACGTCGCGCCTGAGTTCCCCTAACTGGTAGGCAGAGGACAGCTATTTAGCTACTCGCATTTTGTCAGTTATGTTTAGAGTTTGGTAATAGTACCACGCGAGAGAATCAGATAAATATGTTGAAACCACGTGTAGGTACGCGCACTTGGACAACTGACCCTGTATATAAACAACTAACACTTTAGCTTCGTCTACGTAGAATTCGTTCAGACCCTCATTTCTGAGATTCGGATCGGTTCATAGGATTTTTTAAGTACCTACGAGTGCAGCGGACCGATAAAAAATGAACACAAAAAACTTTTCTAAGTGGGTTGCCTGCGTCACAAAAGGACCCTCCAAACAAGTTTCCAGCTTCAGTGGTTTGGGGTCTGCGTTGTTGAACCGGTCAGTCAGGACTACCTATACGAGTATATATGTACATTATATGTTTGAGGTCTGCGTTGTTGAACCGGTCAGTCAGGACTACCTATACCTATATGTATGTACATTATATGTTTGGGGTCTTCGTTGTTGAACCGGTCAGTCAGGACTACCTATATACAGGGTGTTTGGCAGAACGTTGAACATACGAAAATGGTGGATAGGTGGGGTCATCTGCTACTTACTCAGCCCTAATTTATTTGGCTCTGGCATAATTTTTTGTTTTCTTCTAGTTTCACCACTTCCTTAACTTTACAGTGTAATTTTTTATTAAAAATGGGTAAAATGCTTGTTTTACCCATTTTTAATAAAAAAATACACTGTAAATAAAGTAGTAAATTAGGGCTGAGTAAGTAGCAGATGACCCCACCTATCCACCATTTTCGTATGTTCAACGTTCTGCCAAACAACCTGTATATGTACATTATATGGCAAATTACTTTCGTAATTAAAAACACACATTTAAATAACAAGTCATAGCTACTCTGCTACAATTAGAGTATTTTATAATCTATGACTCTACCTACTACAGAATCCATTAAAAGGTCATGCACGAAATCGGCTGATTTTGATCAATTTTGTTCATTCGTTGTGAGAATGGGAAAAATAGTGGTAGTGTGATAGGATGCATACTTTTCCTTATATATACGTAGGTATAATAATGACCTGCCAAAAATATGCGATCACCTATGTGTGTTATTCGTTGATGATATTTCCATACTCGTTAAAAGCCCTATAAACAGCTCAGAACATAATACTAATATAATTCAAACATTCAATAAAATAAAATCCTGGTTACAGAGCCATAATCTAGAAGTAAACAATAAGAAAACCATTATAATACAATTCAAACCCTACCAAAAGCAAAAAAAATACTTAAAAACCATAACCAATCATATCAAAATTTAAGAAGTCGATGAATTTAAAACTTAAATGAGTGTCCAGTGGGACACTCATTTGGAAAAAACACGTAGACAAAATTAAAACAAAACTATCACAATTTTCATATGTCTTAGTGTGCTCAAATCAAACACAAAAATAAACTGTGCTCTTACTGCATACTATGCGTATGCTTACGCATGGCTAGGTTACGGAATCATCCTGTGGGGGCACAGTGTAGATGCTAAATACCTATTTGTTTCCCAAAAGAAATGTCTACGAGTAATTTATCACATAAAACCTAGAGATAGCTGCAAACCCCACTTCATCAAGGAAAAAATCCTTACGTTACCCTCAATTTATATTCTAGAAATAGCCACATTTGTTAAAAAGAATATACAACTCTTTAATTTTGATAAGAACGAGCGCCGCAAAACTAAATTAATTCTGGTAGAATTAATTTAGTTTGCACCTAGACTAGAGATGTATAATAATAGCCCAGAATACAGAACCATCCAAATCTATACTTAAAATAAATCTGTAGAGAGGTCAATTGCTATATATGCCAAGAAAACGAAATGTGTTAAGTTCGCCCTACCAAATGTTAGAAATCTAGGACCCAACATCGTCTTAGATAAAGAGGTGCTTGAATCTGTAAATTCGGCAGTTTTTCTGGGCATAACAGTAGATGCCAAACTTCAGTGGGGCCCACATATATCGAGCCTAGCGGGAAGGCTCAGTTCTGCCGCCTACGCCGTCAGGAAAGTAAGACAATACACTGACGTCGATATAGCTCGATTAGTCTATTTTAGTTATTTTCATAGCGTTATGTCCTACGGTCTTCTGCTGTGGGGCAAAGCTGCTGATATTCAAAATATATTTGTCCTTCAAAAACGAGCTGTTCGAGCTATTTACCAGCTAGGCCCCAGAGTTTCTCTGAGAGATTTTTTCAAAGATATTGGTATCCTCACAGTGGCATCTCAATTCATCACATCTTATATATTAGGCAAAATATACATTTATACACTAAAAACAGTGATTTTCACAATGTTAACACTAGAAATAAGGAAAAACTAAGAGTTCCTTTTCACCGGCTTCATAAGGTTCATAACTCATTTGTTGGGCTTGGTATAACCTTTTATAACAAGTTACCCTCTTCTTTGCTAGATTTGCCTTTTAATGCGTTTAAAACGAAAGTAAAATCCAACCTTTGTTCAAAGGCATACTATTCTATCAACGACTACTTAAATGATAACAATAGTTGGTCGCTGTGATTAACTCAAGACAATGTTTATGTTCTTTCACCAGAATTAGCTTACCTACTGACAGGTTATATGAGTTCATATAATTGTTTATTTTAATTTATTGTTGACATAATCTACTCATTACAATGTTTTTTTTTAATGAGTTGTATTGCAATATGTAACTAGTGACCTCGACAATAGATCATATTATTTATTGTTATTAGTAATTAACTATTTTTTTATTTTACCTCGATGGTCCTAGTTTATCATTTATAACTTCCAGTTACAGCTTTATGTAAGCGGGCACGCCCTTTATGCCTGGAGGCTTTTATTAAGACGTTAAGTTTTGTTTACGTTTAGTTTTTATTTCTGCCCGAGTATAGTTCTCGATGATTTTGTTTGGTATATTGGCGTGTGCTAGCTAACATATGGATAATAATTTAAATTAGGTTAAATTATGTTGAATACTATTATATAGAGTCATTTTTTTTTCTTTCTAACTGAACAGACAGCTGTGCTGCTGGGGAGTTAGTTGCGCCACTTCTTCTTCCCAGCTAACGCACTAGGAAGTGGTGAAGGGTGGGCGTTTTGGGGGACTGTCTTATGTAATTTTGACGTTCGAAAAGTGCTGATTATCAGCCTAGTTTGAATAAATGACTTTTGAATTTTGAATTTTTGAATTTTGAATTCTGTACATGATATATATTTTCAAAATAACTATCAGGGGGTAATTAGTGATCGATACTGATGCCAAAAATGCAATCAGTAAAATTTTTGTCTGTCTGTCTATCTGTCTGTCTGTCTGTCTGTATGTTCCTTATAGAAACAAAAACTACTCGACGGATTTATAGTATACTTTTCATCACGCTACAATCAATAGGAGCAGAGCAGTGAAGGGAAATGTTGGGAAAACGGGAGAAGTTGCTCCATTTTTTAAGCTTCCGTCGCGTGTGAAGCCTTAATGGTTAAAGCTACATAGAAATCATTTATGACGGAAATGTTCTACATAAAATTATCTAAAAAATATCCCACAACAGCATATGTCTATCTTTTATGGTTGACTCACAATAACACGTGTAATTCCCGATAGCTTAGCAGTTCGGAGCTTTCTGATTATATTTGTTTAATCTTACGTTTATAATACTCTCACTCATCCCTAATTAAAATAAGTTAATATTATTACCTATTCAATAAAAAAAGAATCATAGTAATCGGTAGAGAAACACCAAACTTATACATGAAATACGCTAATAAGCCATCGCGCCGTCGCGCGTGAATACTGAATCATGCCATAAGGATTATTTTTGTGTAACGGTTGCCGCGCTCGACGCGGGTCGTGGCGGTAGGGTATAAAAAGGCGGGAGGTCCGAGCGCGATCAGCGCGAGCTTCATTCAATATTTGGCGGTTGATGCGTTCAGAGCTTTCGACCTTATTGACAGACAATAATTGATATTAACAAACCGTGCTTATCAGCGCGACTTTTGGTCTTTAAATAGTTTATTTGAATTTCTTTTGTTGTTATTTTATAAAATAGGTATTAGTTGTTTTGGTAGTGTTTAAATATTCGTTCAAATTACAAATTATTAATAGTTTGCATTTTATTTCTTTTTAGGTGAAGTAGTAGTAGAAGTAGTACGCATAGACTTTTAGATACCGATAGGTAAGTTTTGGCTAATTTATGTTCAATTTTATTTTTGTATTAGTAGGTAAAAGCGTAGATACTTTTATTAATTATAGTAGTTATAGGTATTTATTTTTAAGTGAAGTAGGTAGGTATAGGTAGATAGTATTGCACAGGCGTTTCAGCATTATTTTCATTTCTTTTTTTGTTGTAAGTTGTACATATTTCTGGGTATAATTCTATTAGAATATTTTAGTTAGGAAGGACATATGGTACTTTTTTACGAAAAACGACTGAAACGCGGACGAAGTCGTGGGCAAAAGCTAGTATATAATAAGTTACCTGAACATATAAGATCCACAAAAACACTGTGCATATTTAAATTTAGACTTAAGTCATTACTTTTAGGAAAAAGTTATTATAGTATTAACGAGTTTATGGAAGATAAGAAGCTAAAATAAAGCACAATGTTATTTATCGATGTATAAAATGATGTTATATATTAATAAATAATATATTTCAAATGTCTTAATTAATATAAATTAAATTAAATATGTTACAAAGAGATTATACATTAGTAGTAATAATAATGAATGTTGTGATATTGATATTTAGTAGGTATGCTGTTAATGTTAACTTCCAAATATTTAACCTAGACTTAAGTTAAATGTAATAATACTTGCTGCGCCCTAACAGGGTCATGTACTCATAAGTTTTAGCCTAGTCTGTAACTGAGTTTACATTATGCAATAATAAAATATATATATATAAAAAGATGTAAGAAAAAACTTACATCTTTTTAGTAAAAGAGGTGATAGACATAATTATAGTACAAGAAATAGGGACCTATTAGTTCAACCAGGTTTCAGACTGGCTAAAGTGGACTCATCTTTCATGGGGTACTGTTTAAAATGTTACAATAAAATTCCTCCCCACATACTTCAACTGAATGAGACGAAATTCAAGTCTTGTATAAAACGCACACTATGCAGGCAGGCATATTATAAGTTGGGGGATTACATCTCTGATAAAAATGCTTGGCTCAATGCTGGTCCTGCTCCACAACCACAACTAATTGATTAACATCTGAAAATACTGTTGGAGCTGCTGAAGATTTTAAGACCATCTTTGCATTGTATAAAGTCAATCTCCTTTGTATTATATAATTCCAGAGCACAGGTGTGAGTACTATGTACTAAAGAGCTACCATTTACCGGGTAATACTTTTTTTTATTGACTTGAATGTGCCCTGGCGGCTGTGAGTATGTCATGCTCACTCAAATGTCTCGCTGATGGTGGCGCGTGTGTTGGATCATTTAGCTCCCTTCAAAATGGTTGAGCTGAATGGTGCTGATCCATACGTCATGTTCGTGAACGGGCGCCGTCAGTTGGGACTGGTCAACTCTTAGCGGCCATGGCTGATTTTTAATTTTTGAATAATTGTTCTTTGTTTTTATCTTTGTATTACGGACGCTTCTAACGTGCACGTCTTTCTACATTGTTCTCACATGTATAATTTCAACATGAATGATGTAACCAATACTTTGTAACAATTTATTTTATTGTAAAAGAGTGTCCGTGGAGTTTCTTGCCCGTTCTTCTCCATAGGTACCTACTACGCTTTGGAATGGGCAACTAGCTTCATATTTTTGACTGACCGATTCCTTGACAATTCAAAAGTGCCTGTAATGGTTTAATTGAAATAAATGATTTGAGTTTGAGTTTGAGTTTGAAATAAATAAATAAATAAAATTATTTAAACAAAACTATTTGTGATTTGAAAAGTCGAGTTGTTTGTTTTGTATGTGGCTGAAAGGGATTTTTCAAATAAGCTAAGTATTCATGGAAATCACAAATTTTCACAACAAGTTCCGAAAAATGACGCGAGACTGAGGTTTGATCACTTTTTACAAGAAGCTGATTTTGATTTTGAACATTTAAAAATAGCATCAACATAGGTAATGGTCTACTTGCATTTTGCTGACCCACTTTTTTCAATTTCGATACTATATATAGCAGAAAAATTATGTTGAAAAAACCAATTTAAAATAAATCCTATTATTTAGCAAACCATATCAAGAAATTTTAAAATCACGTATTAGTCTTCAGCTATCCTTGAAATAAAATCTAAATATTATTTTATGATTATAAAATATCTTTTAAGTAAATCAAAAGCGAAATAAACCATATTTTCGAGAGTGCAAAAGTGATACAACTATTAACAGGTACTGTGACTGACACGAATGGTTTAGCACCACGAAAAGTGACCATTATATAGTTATACACAGACTTAATGTTTCAATAATTATTAATTGTTACAATTTGATTTTGTGTTGTTATGTTATTGATGAAAAAGGGTTCGTGCACGGAGCCGTAAGAGTAATTGTTATAATGGATTCAGTTCGCTATCGTGCATCTCATACCTACGATCGCGACAATTGCTTCCACGGTGAAGCTACTCGTAACTTTCACTAACTCCCATAACTAAGCCTCGCTTAAAACCTTCAATTATGTTGGTCGTCCACTGGCTAATGACCTATCTACTTAATAAAAATCTTAAATTCGCTGCAATGACAGACAATGATAGACAATGTTAGAAAATGTTAGAAAATGATAGACAATGACAGACAATGATAGACAATGTTAGAAAATGTTAGAAAATGATAGACAATGATAGACAATGATAGACAATGATAGACAATGATAGACAATGATAGACAATGATAGACAATGATAGACAATGATAGACAATGATAGACATTGATAGACAATGATAGACAATGATAGACAATGATAGACAATGATAGACAATGATAGACAATGATAGACAATGATAGACAATGATATACAATGATAGACAATGATAGACAATGATAGACAATGATTGACAATGATAGACAATGATAGACAATGATAGACAATGATAGACAATGATAGACAATGATAGACAATGATTGACAATGATAGACAATGATAGACAATGATAGACAATGATAGACAATGATAGACAATGATAGACAATGATAGACAATGACAAACAACGCATAGCCTAAGCCTCGGGTCTAGGAGCATGAAATTTTTGCACAAGACTTCCTTAAATAAAAAATGTGAACACTAAGGATCTTGTCTGATCCCTATAATAAATGTTCATGAAAGTTCATCCTCGTTTTACGTTTACCTCGGGGGATGGTTTGTATGGAAGTTCCTTTTACTCGTCAAGTAAGAAATACCAACTTCCACGATCTTCTGTTTATACGTAAAAGTTAGTAGTATCATCGATTTTTGAAAACTCAACCCGTAACGGCCCTGAGGAGTTGCTAATGGGGTAAATTATAGGAACAGCTATATATATGTAATAATTGAAAGATCAAAATTCTTAAATTGACTACCTGCGAAATGATATCGTATTCTGATTACAATGTGAACAAAACCGCCAGCAAAAGCTTAAGTTAAATAAAGGTAACCTCTTGTAGAAGTCGTAAATAAGTTGACGGTCGGATGGCAGCTCGGCGTGAAATTATAATATCCATCATTATCTTGTAAGATGAGAAGGCGGCCTAGTTTTATGTTTACCTTCACGTACTACTAACTACTAGATTAACGATCGGCGCGGCTTCGCTCGTTCAATATTGGTAAATTCCATTTTTAAGGCGACGTTTTTTTCCGAATTATTTTGAGCCGTATTCACAAACGTGGTCCAGAGATTACATTTTTATTAATATAAGTAAATGCAATTAAAAACCTTCTTCTTTTCGTGTGGTTGGTGACTAATCTGGTGTCAGAGTTTTAAAACAGCCCATGGGCCACTGATTTGGCTTCACATGCCGTCGAGAAATATCTCTCAGGCATGCTTCACTGTTTAGCCTCATGTTTCCTTCACCGTTATTGAAGCAAGTGATAATTATACAATACGTACATGAATTCGAAAAGTCAGGTGCGTGCGTTGGGTTCGAACTCAGACCTCAGACCTATGACTTGGCAGTCCGACGGTCACACCACTAGGCTATCACTGTTGCTCACACCACTAGGCTATCAATGCTGCTGCACTGTAGTCAAAAGCATGTATAGCAGACCAAACCGCGAGCTAACTTAGTTTTTCTTATTCATTTACAACAATTGTTTATTATTGCGCTAACACCGACCAGTTAGCTATGATTTAGCCTTCCCATCTCATAGCTTACAACTAGGAACAGCTTAGCTCATGATGTCCCGTGCTCGCTCTACGAGCATAAATTACACAGTGTTCAATTTCATCAAAGTCATTGTCAAGTCAAAGTTAAATCATTTATTTCAAATAGGCCCTTGTAAGGCACTTTTGAACGTCAAAGTTTACAAAAAATTGAATTGATTTTAGTCGCTCCTTCCAAAAGGTAGTTTTCGTATGGAGAAGAATGGGCAAGAAACTCCACCGTTACTCTTTTAAAAAGTGTTACAATATGTAGGTACATTAGTTACATAATTATATGTGAAGACAATGCACCTATAAAAAATACGTTACCACAAAGGAAAAAAGAAGAATTAATGAAAATGAAGCAACGAAAGCTAAATTAATTACTTATGTGATAGATACATGGTTCTCACATATTTACAAACATTGTAAAAGTAGACGATTTTCCTAAAATTTTACAACTAATAAGTCAGTATGTGAGGAAGTAATCACAGAATGTAAAATAAATGTCATATAATAAAAATAATAATGTACTTATACAACTTAAATTAGCAACCAGTTTGATTTTGTTTAGATTCTAGATTATCCTATGGAGCAGGACCAGCATGTTTCCAAGCATTCTTATCTTGGATATAATCCTCTAATTTGTAATTATGATTGTTTACAAAGTGGACTTTTAATATGAGTTTTAAATTTTCTTTCATTTAATTGTAATATATCACAAGGTATTTTGTTGTAACATTTAACACAGTATCCCATAAAAGATGAAGATACTTTAGATAATTTGAAAAATGGTTGATCTATTTTATCTTTATTTCTAGTATTAAAATTATGTAGGTATATCACTTATTAAAAATATGTAGATTTTTTCTTACATACATATAAGATAGGATCTACACCTGTATTCATTCTATCAGCTACAATGGAAATCCTCAAAATAATTTATAGATGCTACGAAATAAAATAATTCTTATCAAGGTTAGTTTAAGTTTTTTTTGTTAGCAAAAACATTTTAGAAAAATAAAAAATGTATTTTGTAGTAAAATAGAATAACATGTTAGAAAACGTTTTAAATAGTATAATCATATTCCATCAAGTTGAATCATCATCTTCCTGCCCTGGTCCCATGTTACTTGTGGTCGGCGCAACACTTCTCCCACTCTCCCCTGTCTACCGTCACGCTGTCGTTCACTTCTTAAGCCGTCCCCTCCCAGTCCATCCATCAACATTCAAAATTCAAAAGTCATTTATTCAAAATAGGCTGAGTATCAGCACTTTTTGAACGTCAAAATTACATAAGACAGTCCCCCAAAACGCCCACCCTTCACCACTTCCTAGTGCTTTAGCTGGGAAGAAGAACTGGCGCAACAAACTCCCCAGCAGCACTGCTGTCTGATCAGTTAGAAAAAAAAAATACTTGTTTCTATACAATAGTTAAAATGTTTATTTCGCAACCATAATAAACAAAAACATTTGTGATTGGAGCCTCCTTTTAAGCAAAACATGCCTGTATTAGGAGACTCCGCTCTTTCTCAGCAAGTTAATTTTAGAAAATAAACTTAAAAATTAAATATGTGAGGGTGTGTATGCAAAATAATTTACATTACTCAACACAAAACAGTAAATAAATTTATTTGCCATAATGACAGCTAGCACACTCCAATATACCAACAAAACAAACGAAATATATAGGTACTCAAGCAAAAATAAAAACCCAAAACATAAACGGAACTTAATTCCGGAATAAATGCTTCCAGGGATAAAGGGCGTGCCCGCTTACATATAGCTAATAAAACTGTATTTATATTAACATTAAATTAAATCATAAATCATAAAATCTTTATTTATCTCAACATCATATTACAGGCACTGGTTAATAAAATGCACAATCTTAAATAGAGAAAGGTGTCTGAGGTAGGAGGATCCTGAGTTACAGATCACCCGGCTCTCTTAGATAGGACATGTTAATTTACAAAACAGTAGAGTCAAGATATTATTGGTATAGCAAGTTTGAAAGACTAACAAAATTAAAACAAAATCAAAGAAAAGCAAGTAAACATAAAGTTCAAAGAAATATAGATATTATTTTGGTACATAACGTACCTATTATTATTCAGTAATACATACTTAGGTAGGTATCTGAATAAGAAAATAAAATATTATTGAGCATAACAAAAAAATTAAGAATGGAAATGGGGAAATGTTGTGTACTTATATTGAATGATTGTAAGTGTAGGTGTGTGAGTGTAAATGTGTGGGTGTTAAGACATTGGTTTTAATAAGTTTTCAGTGGCAATGTAGTCCAGGTTTAATAGCCAAAAGCGTAATTTTCTTTTACAAATAGCTTTTGTATGAGTGTATATAGATATCTTTTTATTAATTGAATTATAAAGAAAAGTGCCAAGAAAACAGAAAAACTTTTGGGAGAAACTAGTGTTATAACGGATGATTGAACAAACATTTGTTGATCGACTATTTAACGTTGGTAAATCGTGATCTAAGGGTAGTTCAGTGTGCTTTTTTAGTACTGTCATGAGAATGAACAACTGTCGAACCGTTAGCACTTGGCAGTGTTGGTAAAGTTCGAAAGTTGGATAGAGGATTGGGAAAAAGCAACTAACTTTTAATATAGCTCTTTGGGCTCTCTCTAAATTTATCAAATATGTTTTAGAGGTACCGCCCCATGTGGTAATGCAGTATACTAGCAAAGACTGGCATAGTGCAAAGTAAACTGTTTTAATAACTAATGTATCAGATATATGTCTTAAATTTTTAAATATGAAGATTAATTTTCGGATTCTTTTAACTAGGGTTTCAATGTGTTGTTGGAAGCTGAGACGGTAATCTATGATTATGCCAAGATATTTGATAGAATTCGTTTTAACTAATACAGGACAAGAACAATGGTTGATGAAATCACATGAGTGGGCTTTCAAGTTGAAGTTTGGTTGATTCTGGGGTCTAAGGGAATAAGTCATGTATTTTGTCTTATCGATATTCAGGGTAAGCAAATTGGAATATAACCATTTATACACCGTATCAAGACCTTGTTGAGCATAATTTTCAACCTCATCCCACGAGTTAGCATCGAATATCAAGGCAGTATCATCGGCGAAAGTGATGATTTGACCGTTTTGTAGATTTATTAATTATATTAATATTAACATTTATATAGAATGTGATAGGTACATGAATAACTTACATAAGTACGTTACTTAGGTACGCCTTAGATGCATGCAGCCGATGCCGCTGCACACTGGTTCACGCCGGCGAAGCTCGTTGTTCTACATTATTTTGCCTTTGAAGTCATAAATGTGTCTCAAACATCTTTAAACGAAAAGCGGGAGTTTCCCTCCGAAGTGTTGGTTTCAGTTCACTAGATGGCTGCACGTGCGCTGCGCTGAGAGTATTCTCTCTCTTCTAGTATTATGTTCCACATATGGTATGAGGTCTTTTATGAATAGCTAAATTGTGTAACTGTTTGAGTAATTTTTTGTGGTAGTTCTCTTCAATTACTACTCCTCATTTATATGCAATATATTTATTGCTTTATCGCGTTGACATGCGCGCCACCTGGTGTCGCTGGTGACGCGCGCCCGCCAGCCGGCAGAGGTCGCGCGCGTGGCAGGCGACGCCGCGGGGCATTGATTGCGCGGCTGTCGCGCGAGCTCGCCCGAGAGTACCGCTGCCAGTATTTTATTATTTATTCGCCGCGCGAGCCGCGGGCCGGAGGTCGGTCGTGACTGGAGACAAGCGTGCGGGGCCGGTCTCCCCGTCCAGTGTTGTTGTATCGAGTCTGTAACCGGTGTTATAAGTGACTATTATGAGCGACAGGGACAGATCGTCGCCTTCCCTCACGGACACCCCGCTGAAGACTTACATCGGCCGGCACGACGACGACTACCCCCTCATAAACGGAAACGGTGAGTGCTTCCTGAGTTGTAGCCCCGGGGGTTCGACGGTCACAGAGCACGGCGGTGCACGCCCGCAGTGCAACGGGCTGGGCGCGCGTCACGCGCTCGGAAGCACGCGCGGTCTGGGCGCGCCGCGTGCCCGCGCCGGGGCACTTGGTCGGCGGCGTCGCTCGGCATGCCCGCTGCTCGCTGCCCGCAGCTCGCTCCTGGGCTGGCTGCGGATCTCCGCACACGATAAGCTTTGCCGCATTGAAGCTTCCGCCGTTCGATCGACCCGCGCCCCTGTGGCCCCTTCCCGAAAAGCGTAAACTTACCTATAGCTCGCGGTAGCTACGTCGCTGAGTGATTACAATGGAATCGGAAGTGTTCCGACGTCTTCGGGCCGGTTGGTCGGGGTTCGAATGGGCTCGAAAAGGCTCGGTCGGGCCCGAGCGGCTCGCGCGGTGCTCATGAGCTGGAGGGTCGTGCTGAGTGCGGAGCGGAGGTGCCGCGGAGCGGTCGCCAGCTGGCGCGGATCGATACCGTGACCTTAGCTCTGACAGCCGAATGTTGGGAAGGGTGGTGTAGCGAGATAACCGCGAGGAGCACACTGCGACACTTCCGCTACATCAGAGCATGTTGTGAGGCGAGTTCTACCGAGATGCGAGTTAGTAACATAGCACGCAGCACATAGCTCCGAGTGGAACTGAGGAAATATAAGTATTGTTGCGGAACATTTCGGGTTCAGTTGATATTATCAATTAAAAAAATTAAACCAGAATTTCGGCTGCGTGTCTTTTAAATTAGGTACTTAGTTGAATAGAATCACTTGCTCAAAGTAATTGTTAACAGAACTGAAATTATTTTATACAATTAGCCTTTAGTAGGTAGGAATGCGGTATGTTCAATTTGTTTGTGTTTAAGTTAGTAGGCATCAGTTTTATAATTTATGTTTGAGGACAACGACATCGTTTTTGACTCAGACTTGCTTTTTGGAATTATTTTCCTGCTAATACAGGTAAACGTGTATGTTAGGTAGGTAAGACGACTCACTGACCGGTGCTTTTATATTTGAAAGATCTGAACAACTACGGAGAATATTTCCAAATATTTCCATTAGGTACGCTAAATATCATATTACTTTTTTGGTTGACTAAATAAACAGTAACGGGTAAAACACATTAAGAATATTATGGAATTCCCGACCGATCTTGCGAACTGTAGACTGTTCAGTGGATGACTTGCGGGCACTGCTCACCCCGCAGCGGCATAGCGCGGCGCGGCGTGGTGGTACATCTACGTCTCATGTGAGCAGCGCCTAAGGCTCGCGATATGAATAGCTGCGTGCGCGGCGCAAGGGCGAGCTCCGAACACTGACCTTGACCGATATACATTATGATTGTATATGACGACAAGATTGTTCATTTTCTCGATTTCTTAAACGAATGTATGGAAATATGTACAAGTCAGAAAGATCGTCATAAGCCTTGTGACGATAATCACTCCGCTGATAAACTAAGGGGTCAACACCACACATTACTCAATATTCGGAGCACCTGATGTGTACATGCTGTATCCGTAATCACGGCGGCGTGGCGCCTGTTAATAGCCCACTTCAACGCGTCGCGCCAAATTGACGATAAATACTCCATCATACGCGGTGACACTCTACACTATTACATTAATCACATGAATGGTTCATCGTTTGTGCAGGATTGTATGAATACCTAATAGCAGATGAACCAGGAGTATCAATTGGACAAGTTTCGAGTAGAGTGTGCATCTACAGAAGATGAGTGAAGCGCAACAGTGGCGCAACCCGGCCACGAGGCTGGCTCTGTACCCGGTGCGTGCGCAGTAATTATCGGCGCTTATCTTCGCGCCTTACTGATAACCGTGCGATGCGCCACTACGAAACTCTTCTGATGTGATCACAAACATAGATAAAGTAATACTACGCAAAAAAAATCCCAGGTACCTACTTAGTTCTTGCGAGACGGGTTCAGTGCTACAGGAGCGTCAGAGGCGCTGCGGTGCAGTCGCAGATTGGTCAGTGGCCAGTGTTCACCGCCGGCACCACCTGGCACGGCACCGCTTACCACGCATAGCGCTCGATGCTCAAAACACCTAACAGTAGAAATGCTCCATCGACACGCATCACGCGCTCTCCACGGTTACTACTATTTCTATTTTGACTCAGGTATGGGATCCTAACTATAAGCCGCACAAGACGCAACACTTCATGCTCCACAATATTAAAAAAATGGATGACAAAGCAAGTAACTGTAAACACATACGAAAGCAAGTTAGTTTAAAGCTTGTAAAAACATTATATAAAGTGAGAACGCAACAAACAAACATTGCAGAATCGACGCGAAGGCCGCCAGGCCACAGGCGCCCCATTACACTTGTAAGTTGCTTCCGTAAAATTTAAGTAAGTAACTTATGACTGCGAGATGTAAGAAGAAATAACGATAAGCTACTTACAAGAGAGCTTACATTTGCAAATTTATCGTAACTTAATTACGAATTACGTGAGCGACTTACGTGAGGACAACTCAAGTGTAAGTGGCGGCTGCACTGGCGAAACATTCCCAACAAAACATGTTGAAATCTCTATTTTCTGTCAATGTTCCATACAATGTTTGACAGGAACTACAGATTTCAACATGTTTTATTGTGAATGTTTCGCCAGTGCAAACGCACAGTGAAGTAAGTTGCAGTAAGATACACGCGAACATGTGACACTTGTAGATTATATCTTGTTCTGAAAGTTACTGCATCTTATCTGCACCAGCAATATTGAATATATGCACATTCACGCCCTTCTTCAGCATCATGTGGACTGTTACGAACATTTTAAAACAAAAAAAAATCAAATCGGTCCAGCCGTTCTCAAGTGATGCGCTTACCAACGAACAGCATTAACATAGATGCAATATAAAATATATATATATATATTACAGCTATATACATTATAAATTTATAACAGATGGAACAATTTCTGTTCTTCCACGCATTCTTCAATCAATCTCAGGTGTCGGTGGAAGATAATGTTACCTATTTAGATTAGATTAGATTAGATTAACCAAACGAACCTCGTCAGCGTGTCATGTATGTATGGCACTCACGACAGTAGCCAGTGTAGCTAAACCCTAAAATAATGTAAAATAGATAAAAGGTGTGATATTCAAATATGTGGGGTTTATCGGTATGTCCTGTAGAGGTGTCGGCCGTTTGGCCATGTTATTATAGTGAGGCGGTCTGTCCGGCAAGCGACCGGCGCGGGCGGGACACGGTTAGGAGCCGGCCCGACCCGCCCCTGTGCAGTCCGGCACGCCACCGGCTGCCGACGCGCAAAATTCATATAAGTAAACTAGATTAGCCTCCAGCTCTATCAGATAAACGCCGGGATCGATTCGTAGGTTAAATAAAGGTCGATGCCTCATTACTTATACTGAGGCATACTTTGGCGTTATTATCCTATTATTTTAGCTGTATGTGTTACGTGCTAAGAGCTGCTCGTTTCTTGGGTCATGACGACTTATTATCATCTGCCTAGCCTGTCCTGTCCAGGTCAGCTCCCACTCTAACTAGATGCAGCTGATTAACAGGATTTTCCATTCTTGATATCAGTAGACGTACACGAGTAGAATAGAGATATTATAGATCTACTCGTGTACTTAGAACACATAGTCGATGCTAAGGCTGAAATATTAATTTTCGGCAAATTTTCGTTTTTTGCTGATAAAATATTAATACGTAGGTAGATACGTGAAACATTTCGAAAATCAATACCTCCTATCGCTTAATTTATTCAGAAAACAACAATAGTTACAACAAATAAAAGCACAATAATAGAACTGTGAAAATCAGACAAACTTTTACTTTTGCTCGCATAAAATAAAATAAAATAATTATTTTTTCTGTAAATTGGCTTGTACAAACGTAAATACGTCAACAAACCACAGATTACACTTAAATTGCAGATTGTTTAATTAAGATATATTTATAAGTCGAACTTCCAAGCGTTTTTGGGAATTATAAACTTATTGCCATGTAGAAAAGTTTCGATTGATTTTATTGAAACGGTTATAGGTATTTATAACGATTAAAATATTGACATTGCATTTCTGTACCTTTTACAAAAAAAAACATAGCACCAAACAAAACAATTTTTTTTCGTTTTCGGTTGTCGTTCGAAAATGCTAATCAGACCAAATTTCGTTTCCGGTCGAAAACCCTCTATTGCTAAGTTGCAGCAGCTCGGCAGCTCCCTCGGACAAGTACCTACTATGAGAACATCCAGTAAACAACACTAATCAGTTCTGTCTGTCTGTGTTCTTAATAACATTATCAAGAGGGAGGCGTTAACATTCGCATTTTTTTATTTACACCGCATTGACGCTGATAGCAGTGATAAAAAAGTACAAACTTGATGCCGTCGAATTGAAAGGCTCGGTAATATTCCAACAAATACTTAAACAAAGTTAATTGATCGTAAGTTATTTCCTTGTTAACTGCGCGGAGATAACACATTGAGATTTGACTTCAATGCCGAATAACAGAATAATAGATAGTAACAAATAATTATAATACCATTTATTTCAGGCCCAGGCCCATAGAAAGATACCTAAACATACACATTTTATTATGAACAATACTTGAAAAACTTGTATTAGTAAATAGCTTAAAACTAGTTAGTAGCATTTCACTTCAATAGACACTACACGACGCGCAGCGGTAATGAGCGACGTGTTGTTTTGTGATAAGCGCGCGGTGCGGTGCGGCAAAGCAATCGCGCGCGCCCGCTCGCCGCGACGTGCGCGCTCTCGACAAATTGTCTCGCTCTGTGACCCTACAGTAACTGCTTGTAACCCTACAGTAACTGCTTGTAACTAACGCTGGCCGCTTTTTGTTCTGTCGTTCATTAACATAGTGTTGCGTTTGTCATTTTGTTCTATTGCCGGATTTGCATATTGAATGGAGCGATACGTTCGAGAAGTATTATTTTACCAATAAGATGCCACGTACACGTGATACCTACACGAGTTGCGGTCAATTCTCCTGCGCTTCTTTAGCTGTGTAATTTACCTGCTTGGTCAGGCTGAGTATGTACTTAGTCGTGAAGTAAGGGGGTAAGTCTCCGCGGGTATACAGCGCGTGGCCCTGGGCGCGTGGCCCTGGGCGCGGTGCTGCTGACGCGACGGTGGACCACAGCAAAAACTTTAGCTCTCCAACGAGTAATTTTTATGTGTCAGTGACGCCAGTGACGCGACATTTTCTGCTACAAACGTTTTTGTGACATTGTTCATTTTAATTATTAATTAAGTCGCTTTACATTTTGTGTAGCTAGCGGGCAGGCGGACACTCACTACAAACAGCGCACCGTCCACGGAAGTGGTCCACACATGAAATAGTTATTAAAACTGCTTACAATACATCCCTAGGTATCTTGGTATCCTTCACGATACCTAGTTAGTGTGTTTTTGTTCTATATAGAAACCAAGAAAAATACAGTAATAACTATACATTTTCTTGAAATTTTATAACATTTCGTAAAGTTGGCCGCATGGCTAATCTCTATCTTGCCACCTAAAAACTTAGATTATTAGGTATTCCTTTTCTGTCTTATTAATAGCTGCGAAATGCGAGTATCTAGATTTATAAAAATATTTATGTTCCTATGATCAGTTGCAAGTTTTCATAATTTGGGGTACTAGCTCCATACACAATGAAACGGATATTTAGAAGATTTTGTCTATTGGGAAGGTCAGATGAGTGGATGACTTCCACTTAGTAGTTAGATGAGTGGATGACTTCCACTTAGTAGTTAGATGAGTGGATGACTTCCACTTAGTAGTTTCATGTCACAATGAAACTCGGTAAAACGTAATAAACAACAAGTCATGCTGACTAAAATAAGTTTGGAAAATTCACTGATACCTATGTTGGTAAAGAAACTACGAATCTTATGACAGTAAAACAAAATTTACCAATCCGTGTTTCGAACTCGACCGATATCTTCAAGTAGTTCAAAACTAGTATAAGTTCCAGAACGCCGTTCCGGGAGCGCGACGGTCGTTGATACCGTGCCCGGGCCGGAGCCGGCAAACTGTCGAAAAACGTTTAAAGTATTCGCTCGGCGATTGGATTTATTCTCAAGAAGCATTCCGCAACTGTGAAGCGTTCGGAGCGTGGTGATGTGGGCTACTGAAGGCGACCCCTTCCATACAAATGCTGGTAGTCCAAGTATATTTCTTACTTAAATGGAAATTCCCCTAAAGAACATTTTATTTATTTATACAAATGCTCGCATGTTATACTGCAAAATAATATTTTCGGAAAGATAATAATTTCGTTCTGATATGAACAGTTACCATTTAAGAGACGCGTAGAGCTGAGGTAGCAAATGTTAAGAGCTCCTCAGCCGTTGAGGACTTCATCCAGTTATAAATAATTCAGTGATAGCGCTTAGTAGAAATTGAACAGTTTATAGTTGAGCCCGACAATGTTTTTACAACGACTAGAGAGCGAAGCAACAAATTTAACAATTAGTAAGCTACACATCCGTGGCTGAATTAAAGTTACGAATGCGTGGCGTGGCTAAACTTGTAACTGCCCGGGACTGTGTGTGTAAGGAGGGGGTGTGAGGGTGTGGGGCGTGACCGGCTCATGATAGAGCACGTGCTCACGCGCCGCATTCCGCGCACCTCCCAGCACACTCGAGCGTTTCCCAACGACATCTGCCCCCGACAGATTAGATTCCAACGGCTTCAGAAAAGCGATTTGTTTCCAACTCGGTTCAATTCCGACTCAGTAAAGGATTAGAATTCATACATCATCCAAACTTCTAGAGCACTTGAATGCTTTCCGCTCAATGCTCGGTAAGAAGTTCACAGAAGTCATAAGTGACAAACAGAAAACAGAAACTTCCTTTAGAAAACTGTCTTTGAAAATTAGATTTACGAAGAAGCCTGAAAAAATTTTTCGCTTCATAGTAGGTATATTGCGTCGCTCGCTCGCTAGTCGCTCTCGCTCAGCACTTGGTGAGCATACCGCTACTACCGCTAGTGTCTGAGCGAAGGTCAACTTGTGAAGGCCAGCCAAACACGAAGGTCGACGCTTTTTGTAGCCTTCTTCGTACGGCAAAAGTAAGACCGATAACTTATATTATAAATATCCACATATAAATTTATAGCACAAGTATCTGGTTATTTTAAAAGGAAAAAACGGGGAAAACGAGAGTAGTCCTAAAACTTTCGCAGTTTCAGGATTTAAAAATAAACATTCAGCGCTGTTCTAAATACACGCAGTGTTTTCACAAATTGTGAAAGTTTCGAATTCTGTCTCAATATTAGTTTGGTTGCCAATACAAATATTTGATGTGGACCAAACAAACTGTATATATTCCTGGTGTTCGTGTGTTGTGCGGTAGAATTGTTGCCGTTAGGGATAACAATATCGGCGGCCTCCTCTTGGCTTGTTTGTGGACGAACCGTAACGTTCCGTCGTATTACATCGCTCGAGATTACTGCAGAGACCCCCCGATCATGAAACTCGCCTTTATCACCATCCGTCCTTTATAATAAACTCACAACATAGGTACATGACATTCTACGCAGAATGATTTCATGTAAAATACAAGGCGTGCATGATTTCTGCGGTGGTGTCTACGGATTGTAGTTGGGGCACAGCTTCCTATTAACTTCCAAGTTAAACTTGAAGGTGCATGTTTTAGCGTAAGTGTGTAATGCTATCAGCGCCACGCCACCGCCACACCGCGGCAAGCTGATTGATATTTGTGTTTCTCTTGTCCAGCTATCGTAATAAATAGCTTACACTAAAGGATGCAGCAATATTATTTGTATTGCCATACATGGAGCGGAAAAGAAAGAATTTTCTCAGATTACATACAATATGAAGTGTTTTCAATATCACGCAGTACAGTGTCTGCCTCGTAAACTCGCAACTCGCAGTGGCTGTGAGTCTGCACTTCGCTTCTTGAATGATAGATGTAAACAAATCTCTTCGAGTGTTAGGTTATCGAGTTGGCGCGGTTTCGCACCTGAGTCCCTGAATATGTTATCTTTGTTAGTGGTTTCTAAACGGACGTTTATTTTCTATGCTTGTAAAATCGGCAGAGATAATATCGGCAAATAAAAAAAATATTATGATTATGATTAACCAAATGTTGCGGTTTGCATGTCTCCGAAATTCGTTTTCTAACGATAATAGAAACAGTGAGTTTCTAACGATAATAGAAAGTGTATGTATGAGTGTGAGTGTGAGTAATAAGCGGTCGAGGTTCAAGGTGCGCGACAGTGGGTGTAGCTGCGCGCGCGCCGCCCGGCAGAAATAACCACACGCAGAATGCATACTTGAAATAAAGTGCTTTGGAGTACAAAATAAACCTGTAAATATAGTATTCTTCAACAAAATTATTGCTTTTTATTGGGAGTCCGCGCTTTGTCGGCCTTATATCATTTGCATCAGTCAGACTATGCAGCGAATCTTCTTAGCCTGTACGTGTGCTGACTGGTGACCCGGTCTCGGTATAAATGTCGGTATGTTTTGGTGCGGCGTGACATCACACGCATCGGTAAACACTCGGGTTACGTCTGCGCCGCGTGGCGTGGGCACATGCAACGTTAGGTTCCACGCTGTTCATTATGTTAGGCGAACGGGATTTACATATTCACATTTTTTTTTTTTTTTGAGGATGGGAAATTATCAAATAACTTCTCCCGCTCTGGGTGGAGCGGGAGGGCGTGTCAGACTTTTACTGACTAAAGCCCACCCGTGTTCCTTCCGTTGCCTGTGTGCCGAGGTCGCGATATCCCTTTCAGACAAACCCGCAACCCCGGCAGGCATTGGCCCTTCCGGACCCCGTCAGTTGGTGCTGACATCTCTTTGAGGCGCGCGTGGAACACAACGCGCCGTCGACCCGGGCCTGGTCCCTATCGGACGGCGAGCTACCCATTGCTCACCGTCCGCAAGCCCGCGCCTACGGTGGCCGGAAGTCGGCTCGCGACTCCCGACGCCCGGGGCGTCTCCTGCGGCGACTAGGGGCGCGAGGGGGCGCATTTTACATATTCACATGACGAACTGTTTGAGAAACTCACATCGGTGTGTAGACGACACCAATTTATTAGCGATACAGAAGCAAATACACTCGAGAGCAATGAATCCGGGTCACTTAAAGAATGTTAAAAATCTCGGAAACTAAAAATGATAGGTTAATGCAATAAATTGTATTTAATAGACAATGTAATACTCCTTAAATGAAAGTAAAAAAAATATGAGTCACCATACATTTTATTAACACAAAATTACATAAAGAAAAAAACTGCTGATCTCTCCTTAAAACAAAAATAGGAAACATGAAATTTTTGAACTTTATTACGATTTTCTTGAATTTTAATACTTCGTATTGCCTCCTCGTGCTTCCATTACTGCGTTTACGCGGTTTGGCATGCTGTACACCAAGTTCCTTATACGATTTTGGGGAATATTCTCCCATTCCTCTGTGAGAGCAATTTTGAGCTCACGAAGCGTGATTGGGGGAGGGTTTCGTTGTTTTACGCATCTGCCTAGCTCGTCCCAAGCATGCTCGATCGGGTTGATATCCGGGCTGCGCGCTGGCCACTCCATACGAGTAATGTTCATCTCTTGAAGGTAGTCATTCACAATCCTACCTGTATGAGGTCGGGCATTGTCATGCATAAATATAGCATCCTCAGCTAAATTGACCATAAATGGACCAACGTGATCATTGAGGATTTCTTCCACATATCTTACGCTAGTTAAAGAGCCGTTTTCTATGATCACCAGCTCTGTGCGACTTTCAGAAGAAATTCCGGCCCACACAAGTACAGACCCACCACCGTAGGCTACTTTTTCTTCGATGCATGCTTGCTTGAATCTTTCCCCTGGTCTTCGATACACTCTGTGTCTTCCATCGTGCTTGTAGAGCATAAATTTTGATTCGTCGGAGAACATAACTTTTGACCAATCTTCAATACTCCAATTTACGTGGCTCTGGGCATATCTTAGTCTTGAAATACGATGCCCACGCTCCAGTTTAGGGCCGTTTGCAGGTCTAAGGGGTTTTAAGTTAGATTCAGCAAGCCGACGTCTTACTGTCCATGCACTTGGGTTACTTCCTCCGAGGCGTCGAAACTGATTTGTGAGTTCAGTTCCTGTGAGAAAGCGATTTCGAAGCATGGTGTTCACCAAGTATCGGTCTTCTCGTGCTGTGGTACACCTGGTTCTGCCCGTTCCTGGTCTGCGTAGGTTAGAACCAGTTTCTTCGTAACGTCGGAGAACTCTTTGTACTGTTGACAGCGACACACCGACAGTCCTGGCTGTATCGCGCTGACTCCGGCCGGTTTCCAGCATTGTAAGTATTCTGGTGCATTCTTCAGGCGTAAGCGACATAATTTCAGCTTGAATAATGAATATAGAGCACTATCAACATGGTTTATGTACCCACATAAATGACAGATTACAAACAAAAGCAAAACCAAATGCTGTAATTTCGTAGTTCCATCTTCGAAAGTGGCCCTTTTTCAAATTTGATTTTTTTATGATATAACTTTACAATAACTAAGAAGTTTTAATACCTTCATTTAAGGAGTATTACATTGTCTATTAAATACAATTTATTGCATTAACCTAGCATTTTTAGTTTCCGAGATTTTTAGGATTCTTTAAGTGACCCGGATTCATTGCTCTCGAGTGTAGATTGAACTCAAACTCAAATATTTAACTATTGCATTCATGGGTTTACAACAAGTACAGTCGCACGACAGTGGGAACACTTGCCCTTGAGCTAGCCCAGCGTAGTACGGAGTTCCAATATAATACGAGGCCATCCTATTACTGTTTTTTTTTTAACTAACGTACTGTTGCTACCAATGAAACAATTTCTTGTCGTAACTTATTTAATATCTGTTTTATTTTTAAATATACTTACGGTAATCATGAAAAACTAATAATTTTCAGACTGTTCGGATAACAGAAACGAGTCCAACATTGACTTGCATGATAACATGGAGACAGACACCACAACATGTAGGTATCTAAACTAAATAAAAAAATTATATTCCGATAGAGTACCTGAAAAATGTTGAATCCATGTAAAGGCTCGTTCAGACCAGCGCGATGCGACGGCGCGACGCGACTCGAACAATACAGTTTCTAAGAAAACTTCACGGTATAACAATAACCGTTGTCGTGTCGCGCTGTCGCGTCGCGCTAGTCTGCACAAAGCTTAACACGGATGTTCAGAAGTAGTTCAAGTTCAGGAGTGCATCTGTCTGGTCGCTGCTGACAAACACGGCTACCTACTGTGCGGTTTGCACGGTTTCTGAGTATACTCCTACCTTTTCCACGTAATCCAGTGTGCGTGTCTGTCTATGTATATCAAAGCCTTCACATCGGTCTCGTCAGCACTCGGTACTCTCACAAATGGTACATAAGTTCGAGAAAAAAATCTGCTCAACAACATAAATAACGCAATGAATGTTGTTGGACTGCCAAAATGAAACAGATCAGTCGTAATCGTTGACGAAATGTTACGTAATTAGATAGTTGGTTTGTTAATAATGACTACGAGTACTTGGACTTTAATCGTATTCAGTAACTTGACAGTTCGAAGCAAAATAATGTTATCAAACTGAAACTATAGTGTCTGGTTACTGAACGAATAATTGCGAAAAGAATGAATGGTAAAAATTCGCAAAATATGGGTTTGTTCCATTGAAATATTGGAACTGATTACTTTACCGATCTTATACCAGTATAATACGACAAGTCCCATTGCTTTAACTTTAAACTCTACTTGGTCCTGTGTAAATAATAATTGTCAGTACCTACATTGAGTTTTATAAAACGTGATACCGGTCATTACTCATTGTTTAAATTATGTATATACGAATATAATGTGTGTTAAAGTTATTAAATTCAATTAAAACTGTGCATATAAGCAATTTAGTTCATTATTTTTTTAACGTCTTTTTTGTTATACTGACATACCTCCCACTGTCAGGTTACTGAATACGGGTAAGTTATTGGCCTTGTGGGGGTAATACACTAGTACTAACCCCACCAGTTCTACGAGTAAGTTCAACTGTATCATAGAAGTTTTTTTTTTTTTTTTCATTTTTAGCAATACTCACTTGCTTTTCCAATTCACTTAGACATTGGCAGAATGGTCGACATTGGCTTTTCTTGCCACAACAAAAATAGAATAGAATACACTTTGTATTGTGGAGGTGGAGGAGTTTTTAAAGGTTCACCCCTGAACCGGCTTGAGATATAATTGCGATCAAAGTCCGGGGAGAAGCTCACTGTGGTACATAAAATATATTGATGAAAATATTTGTTTACCTAGTCAGTATAATATGGTAAGAAGTAAGGTGTAAGTAGCATCGAAGGGCGGGCAAATACATCATTACTGTCTATTGTAAAACGAGGCCAAAAGAACAAATTCCGTTTAACAATATGTATATTTTTTATTTGTATTTGGTTTCGTGGTCGAATAGAGTGGAACAGCGGGCACAAGCCAGTGCTAGATAACAAGGTTCAGTGAATCGGTTCTTATTCAAACGATTGAATGCGTTTAGCGAAGCGCGCGTTATTCCACGATTATCGGCGACACAGCGACCTGACCGGGCGAGTCCGTGTTCAGACTGTGCGGCCTGGGCCCTATTTAATAAACGTTACAATCCTAAAATTTTGTAAGAAAAGTCACATATTTGTAAAGTTTTACTACATGTGCTGTTTAATAAACCTTACAAATATGTAAGAAAGTTACAAGTAAATAACTTACAATTATCACAATTGTAAAAGCTGTTTAATAAATATTTACATATGTAGAAAACGCCTGTAGATTTTGATGACAATATTGTATTTACAAATATCTACTTGTAAGTTACATTTTACATAAAATGTAAGTTTTAAAATTTGCTCGGTCGGTGTAAGGGCTACATTTCTCTTCGTATCGTGTTCATGTAAATTTTTGTTATCAAATATTCGACGGTACCTAGTCTTTCTTACTCGAAATTTTTCGTTGATCGTAAAATTTGTCACATTAAAAGAATAAAATGTATCCTTTTACGAAAAATTCGCTGTTGCCGTTCAATCACATATATCATCATTAACATCATTACTTTCACTATTCGTTGTTAGAACCATTTTTTTGCATAAAATATTTTAATTTCTTTAGTTGAGGTACAAAATTGTAGATGATGAGACCACCGGTCAGAATTTATACTACAATTTACAAATTATGTAAACTTGTAGTTACAAGTATGTGTTCAATAAAGAGTTTTCCCTACAAATATGTAAACTTACACTTGTAATGTGAAAATGTTTATTAAACAGAAATATGTAAAATTGTAGGTACAATATTACAATTTTGTAAATTTTCCACCTTGATAAATTTGTAACTGGTAATTTTTATTAAACAGAAACTTGTAAAATTGTAGCCTCTCATCTACAATTTACAATTTGTAAGTTTGATTAAATAGGGCCCTGTTTGCAGACTGTGCGTAGTCTGTGTGTGGACTTTGCAGTTTTTGTGCATTATGTGTGAAATGTCAGTGTGTGCACACATTTCCCAAAAGTAACTACAGCCTACTTAACTTAGGCACTTACCCTATTCACTACGAACCCTCGTTATTAGTTATACACTGGTGTCGTAGAGCCGACACCGTTTGTCTACGTAGTGCACTCAGTGAACTAGTAATACAACGTTCAGTGATAAAAATAGAAAACCTGATCTGTCTATGACGGTGATAACGATTTGGTACGTAACTATAGTAACTGCACTTACAGCAAGACACTGCGGCTAACTTTAAATTATAAATCAACCAACCAGTAAATGAATCAAATATACAAATCTATTTTTGTTACATAACGAGATACTTATTGCATCAGCTGTGTTTGTGTTGAACATAATAATTATATTCTGGACATTACCTATGTATGTCAAAGCCATGGATTACGGTCAACAGACAGGCTGCTTCCAGGAAATAATTGTTCTTAGAAACATTGACACACAATAAGCAAATTATGTGCTTACATTGCGGTGGCGAGACTGATCCGGGAACCACCTGTCAATGCTGATTGCTAGCAGTCGCTCATCAAACTGGAAGAGCTCAAAGGGTTTCTAGGAACGATGCCAAACGCAGCCTAATAATGGAGGCTAATATAATATATTATATTAGCCTCCATTATTAGCCTACATATTATGTAGGCTCAAGTCAACTGTCAAATGACAGGCTCCAGCCCCAGGATACGACTATTGTTATTATGAATAAACCACCGGTTGCAGTGTACTAATCTCTAGTTGCGTGTGAGTTATAGCGTATTGAGTAATTGAGAATGAGTGCGTAAGGTTGCCGGTCGTTGGTGACGTCAGCGACCGACAGCTCGGAGCTTGCGCGGCCGCAGCTGCCGCCCTACCAGCGAGCTCGCACTTTCAATCAGATACTACAAACACAATCTTGTCTTCTCATAAGAACCGCATTTTCACAGAATGAGAATACCTGACGGAGTCTCTGTTAGTACTTAAATTGAATGAAAATTTTCTATACCTAAGTATAGTTACTACAAGTAGCCTACTGTACTACTATCGGATAGTCCATAGAACATTTTGGCCTAACTTCTTGTAGAGTCGACAATGAAGTAGCGCCTATAAATATGATATTATCTCGAGAGAAATAAAAGAAACGCCATGGCCACATTTTTCCGGTTGACCTTCTTTCGAGGCTGAAAAATGTTTTCTATTCATAAAGTTGAACTACTGATAGCCCACAGCTATTCCGATGGCCAGTTTGTTGGTACATGTATCTATCGCTTGCATCAGTTATTACTATCTGCCCGCAGTTTTCAACTTTTCGCATAAAGTGGTGCTAAACCAGGGATGCCATTTTGCGACGCGTGGCGGTACCTCAGGAATAATAAGCACACCCCAAAAGCCGTGCACCCCCTCCCTCTACCCCCCCAGGCCCTTGTGCTCTGCACCACACACCACACAGACACACGTCGCGTCTGTGTGCGTGTGCTCATCGCTGTCCCAATCAGTTCAACAGCAAATGAAAAACTGTACCTACCATATTTCATTTAATGGAGGAAATACTAAAGGAAGACCTGAACTAGTTACATCCAAACGGGATGAAGATCCGGCGGTATTGAATTAACACAGTTTTTTTTTTTTTTCAACTTAAATCTATCATTACTGGGTAACCTATTGCGATAGCCGCCGAATCGAAAGCTATTCTAAATATTCAACTTCGGAAGAATCGTAAATAATTGGATCTAAGCCGTATTTATTATATCTTATTAAGTCGATTGGTTATTGGGTTTAGTGATGTTAGCTAGCTGTAGCGTCGGTAATGTAGCGCCACAACGCGACTCTTGCAGAAGGAGCATCGCGTGTTCTTTCGTAGACGTATACTGCTGTGCTTGCAGTGCTGTGGGTGGAGGCACTCTGTCTTTCTTAGGAATAAATATCTCTGGCTCGCGACTTCATTAGTATACAATCTTCAACTCTCCGTACAGGAACAGAGTGCCGATCCTTAATTGTGAAATGGATTCGTCCGACTCCGAATGATAGTAAAGATCTGGTTCTTCGTTCGTTGGTTCCTTCTTTGCGTTGCCACTCAGCCAAACGATCAGTCAGACACGGAATTGTTTCATATTCATAATAATATCGTAGGAAAGAGTGGGCCTTCTGCAGGCGGCAGCCGGCCCGGTATTCCGGTGCCGCTCGCCGGTCGCCGCCCTGAGACGTGCTGTCGCCGCCGTGCGGGGGATCGCCCCGCGACGTCTTCGCTCTATGTTTACTGACTTAATCAGTTATGTACACGGGCTTTCCTTATTTAGTCATGTTTATTGATGTTATCTAAGTTTATACTGGAGTTTACAGCGAATACGCAAGAGCTCAATGGTGTCGTTTATTGAAAGCTAGGTAAACACTGAAAGAAGAACTGCCGGTCGATTCTGTAAAAATATCACCGTGAAACTTAGGTGAAGTGAGCTGTCAATAGTGTTAATCCCCATCCTGCCGGTCGATTTGTGACAGTGACAGCTCACTTCACACTCACTTCACCTAAGTTTCACTGTGATCTTTTTACAGAATCGACCGACTGTTGTAATTGAAAATAGTCTAGACGCGGGACTTATTGGTATACCTAGTGAATATTTTTGAGGAGAGGCTAATGTTTGATACAGTGAGTGAATATTCGATCTATACGCGAGGAGCGGGGGGAGAGCGCATGAGCACGCGAGCCCATCGTCGCGAGTAACATTTTCTCAAAACTCGGTGTTCGAAAAAAATCATAATCTCAAAAAACTATAAGTAATCGCAAATCATCACATTCGCAAAACATTACATTCTCTTGTGCTAAATAGTGGAGTATCTGGAGTGTTAAAAACATGAAAGCCTCTGATTTCAGCTAGGTACAATGAATGAAATTAAAAAAAACAAAATGGAATGTTTAGCTAATAATTATATTATATACTAGCTGCCCGCCCCGGCTTCGCACGGGTAGCACTATGTACTTATCTACGGCGCACCTACCTACCTACTTACCTTTCTACCCTACCTACCCTACCTACCCACCCTAACCACCCTAAATAATACCTACCCAATCTACCCACCCTACCTACCCTACGTACCCTTCCTACCCTACGTACCCTACCTACCCTACCTACCTACATACCCTACCTGCCTACCAACCTACCTACCTACATTACCAACCTACCCTACTCTGCTAAATTCACATTCATCAAATGCGATAACTGTCCAACGCGCGAAGTTAAAATAGTCATTAAGTTTTCTGAAATGTTCATTTTTTCTGCGCAATTTTCTTAATTTTACTTTCTGTATGAACCGTCTCCTTACAATAACAAACATAACAAAAAAAGAATTAGCGAAATTGGTCCAGCCGTTCACGTGTGATGCCGTGACCAAGGGAAATAGGGATTCATTTTTATATATATAGATAGATATTATTATATATTAAATTGAACATTAATAATTATGTCACTCTCTGTTTTTCATATTTTTCTGTGTACTTCATAATTGGCGTAATTGTTTAGAATAATTTTTATGTTATACGTACTGTCAAATAAATAAATTACATAACCAAATATTATGATAAATCTTCATAAAATATTTGGATAAGGATAAGGATTTAAACAGAAGTATGAATAACATAGTCTAATTTTGTTCGGTATTTCTATCAACTTTTAAAATGTAAAAAGTGGTTATTGTGACATAACGATAATAGTTGGACATATAGTATCTAGAAGTTTTTTGTAGTTATTGATATGTTCTTTAATATTGTAGAACATACTTTTGTTCTATTATCAATAGTTTCCGCAGCGCATGCGACGAAAGATGTTTTATGGCATTTTTTATACACCTTGGGTTACGTTACTAAAGTTTTAGTAAGGATCCCTAATCTTTTCTAGCAATAAATATAGCCTATGTTACTCAAGGTGAATGTAGCTTTCTAATGGTGAAAGGATTTTTGAAATCGGCGCAGTAGTTTTTGAGTTTATTCATTACAAACATACACACACACAAAAATACAAATCTTTCCTCTTTATAATATTAGTGTAGATGTCGTCAGACAATGGTGGAAACATTTCTGTGGCAGATAGTATTGAAACGAAAAAAAAATCGAGCTAACGTCCTCAATTATTAAGATAGAGAAATGAAAATTATATCAGAAGATGCGTTACTGGAAGGACTTCGATTTGTATTAACACCAAAACTCACGATTAACATTATTATAAGGATTTAGATAATAAACTTAGGTTAAGGATTTTATTTCGAAAAACCTTACAATACTGCATAAAAAATATTTGTGAAATGTCGTTTCTTTTGGGACTTCTTTCAAAGAATCTTGAACTTCTCAAAACACGAAAAGAAAAAAAAAGAAATAAGTCCTGGAGAATTACAAGGGCTGTAAAATGATACCATTCTAGTTTCGATAGAATTAAAGGGTGAATGTTAACTCCTTTCGGTGATTGGTTTTTTTTTAATAAAAAAAAAATGTAAACCTATTTTTTTACACTTGCAATATTGTAGCCCTATCAGAAACGCATCTCTTGATACCATTTTCATTTGTCTATCTTCATAATTATGCGCTGGGTCGAACTTTTCCCGAAAACCTTTTACCCTACTGAAGCGATCGACAAAGCATCTTCAATGCAAAAAATCAAAAGAATTTTATGGTAAACGTTGCAATTCATAGTATATAAAACAAAAGTTCAAACAAAGATCGAGGTGAGACCTTAAAAATTCATTCACTGTTACAAAAGTCCGAGGTCAACAGCCGCAAGTGCTCCACTATAAACGGACCCTGCTACTTGCCGGCCGCTGCTGCCTCGCTGGGCTCGTGCGTTCAGCCATTTTCATTTTTTGCCAAGGGGCTACACTTAAGGTTAGCCGGCGACAGATGAAAAAAAAGCCTCTCCTTAAAAATAAGCTTAAAATAAGCTTAAAATTAGCTGGCTAATCTAAAGTTTATATTCCCATTCACCCCTAGCCGTGACAATACATTGACATGAATGTTTACTGTCTAAAGTATTATATTATTTTAATGATTGTGAATGTGAAGACTATGTGGGTCATTGTTTTTTTTCTCAGTTAGTTTTAATTATGGTCACAGTCTGAGTAATTTGAAATGTCCTTTCTTTGGTATTGTCACTACGCAAAGTATGTGTTTTCGAATCTATTCATAACATTTGTACATCTGCACAACACCAAGAGTAATCTAACTAATAACAACAGAAATCGGACAATTCTTTAAAAAGTATTTTATGGGGATGGGCATTAAATTCCCCAAAAATTTAGGAAGCCTTGACACCACAGTTTTCTTCTGCTGCTGTAATAGTTTGTGTGGTACTGAGGCACTCGGTAAATACTGCAATGTTCTCAGTACAGTTAGTAGCCATGTGGATACTAATAGATCGACTACTTACAGTTAGCTTTATTGCAGCAGTCCTAAGGTTATCACAGGTTATCAAAGACACTGATTGAAACGCACTTTTTCTCACAATAACATGACTGTGCTGAACGGCCTGCCCGTCAGTAAGCTGGGCGACGTGTCAACGGCGGACGTGCCAGTAGCACCAAAGCCGTCGTCGATTGTGCTCAGCAGTGGCAGCTCGTGCAGCAGCAAGCACGTCTCCTGCAATATTAGTATGCAATATCAGCTTGCTGACACAACTCCCAGCAACTTCTATCGATCTCTTGATAGACTTGCAGTTGTAGCAAATTAATTTATTATCCCTGTTATCCATTCAGCTTGTTATCAGTCATAGCCACACAATCCCCATTTACTTGTTTTTCTCGCCTTTTGTCGAAAAATTATGAACCACATCTAGGGTTGCCAACCTTATTATATAATATAGTAACCTACTTTAGGAGAGTCTTAAATACTATATAAAAAATACATATACTCGTAAGTAGTACTATATTTTCAATGAAAATTAAACTACTTTAACAATTTGTATTCTGAAAAAATCTGTTAAATAAAATTCTGGCTATTGCTCTTCCTTAGGTAAAAATGGCAACAAGTGTTGCTCAGTGATTCAGACTTTCTAATATTTTTTAAATATATTTTTAGTGATGAATACAAAATGGCGAGATGAGCGCAATAGGGCCAGTATTACCTAATCTCATAAAAGCTGAATAATAGTACATTGTTCATCGAGGGGAGACTGACTGATTACTAACGAGGATAACCAAATTTTAATAATTTTGTACTGAAGATCACGTCTAAACGAGTACTGCAGTGCTATTCTGTTACCATCTCACCGTGAAAACTTAGGTGAAGTGAGCGTGGAGTGAGCTGTCAATAGTGTCAATCTCTAGCATTAGGTGGAATGACAGCTCACTCCACGCTCACTTCACCTAAGTTTTCACGGTGAGATGGTTACAGAATAGCACTGCTGTTAATGATTTGGAAAAAATATATGTTAAATTAGAGCATTTTCTTAATAAGGTAATAATATATGAATATTTTAGATTGTTTATATTACATAGTGAAATTAATTTGTAAAGTTATGTCTAACGCGGATAAAAAACTGAGAATCACTCAAAATCTATCAAGCGTATTTTTCAAAAACCTTCACCGTTATAAGGATAATTTAATTATTGATCTTTTAGTATATGTGTTTTATTAAAATACCTTTTTATTTTATGTATAATAAATTAATAATGAGTCTAATTGTGGACAGTGCTCCAAAAAATCCTGTTAGCAGCACAAAAATATGCATTCAAGAAATAAAATTGGATTTTTGAGATGGGGCTATAAGGGTAGGTTAGGTTAGTTTACCTTAACCACTGTAGCTACAAGAAAATGGTCTTAGGAGAAATATATGTCGTATGTATATCTGTACTTTTTGAGACCTTTTGATCTGCATTCACAGATTTAAGATTTTCTGTATATTTTATTTCTCGTCAAATTCTATCAATTTTTACATATTTGATGTAAAAAAAGTTGGCAACCACATCTTACCGTCTAAAAATAAGTCTTTTTTGTATTTGCCTTGATTTATAAGACTTTATATGTCCTTTTCCTTTCTAATTTTTATTTTTACAAAGATACTGAGTATAATGAGTGGAAAACGGAGCCAGCTCACAGAATATGAATAGGTAGTATGCAGTAGCGGGAATGGCAGGGTGGGAATGTCCGACATATTGCTAATTTGCCACCTTCTCTCTCTGTTCTGTCTGTTCATATGAAAGCTGGGAACGTAAATGAAATAAGTAATGGAGTCCTAATTTATTTATAATAGTAATAATAAACCTCTCACGACACTCTACACGACAATATACTCAGTCACAAAACACCGAGCCAAATACTCTTGACATTAAAATAATCGCCGTTTTTTAAACTGCGTGCATTCGTATCTGTAAAGCTATCTTTAACTAAATTATATGCAATTATATTTATAGCGGCGGCACTCGGCGACCGGCCACACAGCACGATACGGCGAGCCACCGCGCATCGCCTCGCTGGTCGAATCTATCGTTAATCTACGATGGCAAACGTTGCCGACGCTTATCAACTTTATATTACTTCCAATTTTCTTTGCAAACTTCACATAAACTTAGACTTACAGACTTGACTTTAGACTTTCATATAAAAATGTAAAATAGGAAAATAAAAGCGTCCACATTGAACACTGCCGATCACAATTTCCGTTTACAGAACTAATTCGTTTTATCATATCCGAAGCATGTCTCGATCAATCCTTGCATGAAACGTTAACAGCTCGGAAACTCCCATCCCGTTTGGAATACGTAACGAACCGGTCCAGTTTACAAAACAATCATTTCAAGTGGGTGCTCGTTACGTCTTATATTAGGAAGCTCGGTGCAGCACGGTGCGAGTCGGTGCGGCGCGGCGGGCAGCTCGCGGTAGCAGCAGCCACTTCTGTGCGCGATTTATTGTTGTGTGTTTACGTCGTAACGACGCCGGCGTCACCTCTTCATTTGCTTGTTTCCCTTCGCTAGTAATAGTGCAATGTTTACTAACATTTTCAAACGAAGTCCTCTCCAACCTCTTAACTTTGTATTCAATAACGTCGGCCTTCTTATCTCTCTTCTAGAATGGCTATTCGCTTCGTTTAATTAAAAATATCAAGGAAAAGTCTGTTTAAGTGCCCACCACACTTTCACCTACCTTACATTACATCACGCTTGTATTGCCGTGGGATTACGAGGGAGCTGTAACTATACAGTAAACATAACCAAAGAATGTGGGTGTACGTACACCCACACATTCTTTGGTTATGTTTACCTTCCATGTAAATTCATCTTCACTTATAAAAACTGAAAATATTTCCAATAATGCCGTGCGCTATGCGTGAACCAAATTCAATTTGCCACCGAGACCTTTTGCGGCAAAATTATTGGATTTATTGTTCATGAAAGCATGCGCGCCGTTAACGGATCTGTCAGTCCATCCGTCAGATATGGTACAATGAAATTGTACTGACATTTAGTGGAAAACCGGACAGAAATGCCTTTTTGCGCCGGTCCGAGCGGGCCGCGGGAGTACTAGGCTCCCGGCCACCCTGTCTGATTCACAACCATTTTATATACGTTTAAATCACGTTAATTGTAGTCCCCATTGATTTAACGCCATCCGCAATTATCATTTTGTTTAATCTTCTGTCAATATTTATAATACTTATTCACTACCCCGATGGTCTCGTGGTCACCATGAGTAGATCGTAGTCGTGGGTTCGATTCCAGGTCGGGCGAAGTGTAAAATGAACTAAAGAACGCTCATTTTGTGTAGTAAGATGTCTGTTCTTTGTAGATACGAGATAGAAGTTGACATGCTACGCCTGCAGGACGTACATCTGCGCTTACAAAAGATTGTTGTAACCTGACCTCTCTGTGTGATCTAAAGATGGCAAGTTCGTATTCGAAGTTGCAGGCAACATCAAACAGCTAACACAAGATGATTCCTGTTGCAAATTTAGATTTTGTAACATAAGTGCGACGTAAAGTTTCCTGTGACTTATTGAAGCATTGTACTGCGTGAACATGTAAGTGAGGCATTAGTGAGGGTCTCGCGTTGTCTCTGTGAGGCATTTATGAGGGTCTCGTGTTCTCTGGTAACATGAGCGTATTGAGGTGACGAGGTGGTGTAACGAATGCGACCTCGCGGCGCTGCTCGTGCGATGCGCGCGCCGGTTAGCAAGCACACGTTACATTTAGCGATGGCGACGTTATCAGCGACACTTCATGCCTTTCAGAACATCGAATACCGAAAATTATAATTATGTATAATCAGAAGACCAAGATTAGTATTAAATAAAATAAATAGTGTTTGCAGGCAAAATACCCATAAACAAAAAATAAATGTAAACTGTAAAACAGTAAAAACATTAAAATTTAATAATAAAATTCTTTATTGCCAAAGAGAAGTGGTAATATAGTCTTTGTTTATTGCAGACCACATAATCCATAAAAAAAAAAAAACACGAAGTACAACAAACACAAAACAAAAAAAACACAAAACATGGAGGTATGTAGGGCACTCAAAAACTTTTGCGATACTAGAAAAAAATATACTACAGCCATGCTATTATGTAAACATCTCACCGTGAAAACTCGGGTGAAGTGAGCTGTCAATAGTGTCAATCCCTGTGGAATGACAGCTCACTCCACGCTCACTTCACCTAAGTTTTCACGGTGAGATGGTTACAGAATAGCACTGCTGGTTATAATTTTTAATATTATGTCTTTCCAAAGAACTCTCCATTGGCGTCTATACACAGTTTCATACGTCTAAACCAATTTCCATAACACATTTTCCAGTCCGCATCAGACATCTATTCAATCTCCTTCTCAAATGCAGCCAGTGCATCTTCTGGTGATGAAAACTGTTATCCAATGGGTACATTTTTTATTTTGGGGAACAAAAAAAAGTTACATGTGGCCAAATTGGGGTTGTTTGGAGGATGACCTTTAAGTTTGACCGGTGTGCTGTCCAGAAAGTCCCTTGTTTTGACCGCCGAGTGAGCCGGCGCGTTGTCGTGTTGCAGCAGTAGCCCACGGAGGTCAGTGTTCGGTCGCGTGCTGCTTGCAGCGGTAAAAACTTCTGGCAAACGTTTGGTAACATACCACTCAGCATTTATGCTCCTGATCAAAGTTAGGCCTGCATATCTCGCTGGTTCAGTTTGGTAGGCGCTATCACGTCTCGGCACCACTCTACCCGAACCTCCTTCTGAGCCTGCGTTAGATTGTACCCCACTGTGAAACTATCTTTCTTACCCGAAGATTCCTTGCCCGTGTAGAATTTCATTCACACTTCCCGATTCAATCTGCACTGCAGTATAAGCTGAATCTCTTCATATATAATTCGCCTATTCTCTTGATTTAAAATTTTCACAGCCAGCACGTTTTCTTCTTCAGCCATCATAGGGCGGCCACTTCTTTCTTCGTGCGCCAAAATTACTCGACCACGCTTAAATTAATTTAACTAGCGGAAAACAGTCGCTTTAGAAGGGTTTTCGTCTATGAACGCCATTCGAAGTCTTTCAAACGATTCTTCTGGTTTTAGTCGACATTTGAAATCGTACAAAATCATTACGCGACAGTGTCCTCGTTGTTAAACCATTTTTCAGTGAGAGAGACTACAGAGAGAATATTTTAATTATGGTCGTAAAAAAATGTGGAGGGAATTTCGAATTTGGAATGTAGTGTTTTTTTTGTATAAAATAGTCATAGTTTTAATTGACATCAATACCAGCCAGTGTCTCATAGACATAAACTGTTAGTCGCAAAACACATAGTCTTAAAGCTCCCGCAGACATACAATTGTAAGTTGGCCGACGAAACACTGATCTGTAAATTACACCACTACGGAATTCGTGGACAAGCTGCTGATCTTGTTCTTTCCTATCTGTCGAACAGGCAGCAAAAAGTAAACGTTAACGGGGCGACGTCCTCGGGGTCTCTAGTTAAGATGGGCGTGCGTCAAGGATCAATTCTTGGCCCTTTCCTATTTCTAGTTTATATTAATGACCTTCCTTACATGCTGGCCAACTTATCAGATATAATTCTATTCGCTGATGACACTTCTCTTATTTTTAAAATAGATAGAAAAGATACGGATGTCTTACATGTCAACAATAGTCTAGCAGTTTTTTCAAAATGGTTCGCAGCTAATAATCTTTTACTTAATGCGAACAAAACTAAATGTCTTAAGTTCTCATTACCAAATTTACCTCAAGCAGGTCTAAATTTAAAACTTGACGGCAAGAAACTAGATGCTATTACGGAAACTGTATTTCTAGGAATTACTTTAGATTCGAGATTACAATGGGGCGCCCACATTGAGCTCTTTCAGGTAGATTAAGTTCAGCTGCATATGCAGTAAGAAAAATAAGGCAGTTGACTGATGTAGCCACAGCTAGGTTAGTATACTTTGCTTATTTCCACAGTACTATGTCTTATGGCGTTCTGCTGTGGGGATCGGCAGCTGATGTAGATTCAGTTATCATCTTACAAAAGAGGGCAATTCGCGCGATCTATAAAATGGCTCTTCGTGAGTCGCTTAGAGATAAATTCAAAGAAATTGATATACTTACTCAGCCTTCTCTTTATATTTTAGAAAGTATTTTGTATGTTCGCAAAAACTTAGGACTTTTCAAAATAAGAAGCGATTTCCATAATATAAATACACGTAGTAAACATGAAATTGTGATACCCAAATTTAGATTAACTAAAATCAGTAAGTCATTTCTTATAAACAGTATTCGCTTTTATAACAAGTTGCCAAAGTCAGTTACAGAACTTAGCGATGGAAAGTTGAAAGCCCACATCAAACGTGTCCTTATCAAAAAAGCATATTATAAGATTAAAGACTACGTTGAAGACAAGGAAGTTTGGCAATAATTCCTTCTACACATGTGGCTTCCCTGGTGCCTCATTAGCGGCATAACTATGTAAATGTCTATTAACTGCTCTCAAATTACGATAATTATTTTAATTTACAAATGACATAATCTTTTTATATTTGACATTGTATATTTACAATATTCTATATTTTTTATTAAATTTGATTTGTTACAGCTGTAGTGGCAACCATTATCATTTGGTTTAAATAGGTTTTTATTTTTATTAGGTATTTCATTTATCTTTTATATAGATTATTTTCTTTTATATTTTGTGAATGAGAGAACGTTGTAGACATAACAGACTGTAGATCTGTGGACCATTTAATATTTTGCTAAGTAGGTACATACCTGCAGTGCTATTCTGTAACCATCTCACCGTGAAAACTTAGGTGAAGTGAGGGTGGAGTGAGCTGTCATTCCACAGGGATTGACACTATTGATAGCTCACTTCACCCAAATTATTCATCTCACAAAATCTTGACGACGTGAATAACTCTATTCTTCAGGTCCAAGATTGGTTTACGGTAAATAATTTGGTACTAAATAAAAAAAAAACCAAATGCATTAAATTTAAATTACCTAATGTTAGAAGTAGCGAATGTGACATCTTATTGAATGGAGAAAAGCTGGAATATATTAATCAAACAGTTTTTCTAGGAATCACGCTAGACGAGAAATTATAATGGGGACCTCATATAACATCTCTTGCGGGGCGGCTGAGCTCTGCCGCTTTTGCTGTTAGAAAGATAAGACAGTTAACAGATTTAGAAACCGCGCGTTTGGTCCATTTTAGCTACTTCCACAGTATTATGTCGTATGGCATTTTACTGTGGGGTCGGGCTGCTGACATTGAATCTATATTTATTTTACAAAAGAGAGCTGTCAGAGCCATTTATAATCTACATCGTCGCGAATCTCTCAGGGAACTATTTGAAAGGATTAATATTATGACAGTACCTTGCCAATTCATTTATGAAAATATTATGTATGTAAGAAAAAATCTACATATTTTTAACAAAATAAGTGATAGACATAATTTTAATACTAGAAATAAAGATAAAATACATCAACCATTTTTCAGATTATCTAAAGTATCTTCATATTTTATGGGGTACTGTGTTAAATGCTACAACAAAATACCTTGTGATATATTACAATTAAAACTCATATTAAAAGTACACTTTGTAAACAAGCATATTACAAATTAGAGGATTATATCCAAGATAAGAATGCTTGGAAACATGCTGGTCCTGCTCCACAGGACAATCCAGAATCTAGACAAAATCAAACTGGTTGCTAATTTAAGTTGTATGAATTATTATTTTTATTATATGACATTGATTTTACATTCTGTGATTACTTCCTCACTCACTGAATTATAAATTGTAAATTTTTTAAGAAAATCATCTATTTTTACAATGTTTGTAAATATGTGAGAACCGTGAATCTATCACATAAGTAATTAATTTATCTTTCGTTGCTTCATTTTTATTAATTCTTCTTTTTACCTATTGTTGTAACGTATTTTATATATTTTTTTTTTTTTTAAAGAGTAACGATGGAGTTTCTTGCCCATTCTTCTCCATACGAAAACTACCTTTTGGAAGGGGCGACTCGAATCAATTCAATTTTTTGTAAACTTTGACGTTCAAAAGTGCCTTACAAGGGCCTATTTGAAATAAATGATTTGACTTTGACTTTAGGAAACGACCAATTGGAACCGTGCACCTAGCTTCTGACGTTTCATAAGTGCCCTTGTAGGTTTATGTGAAATAAAAATATTTTGAATTTTTTGAATTTTATAGTAGCTTACTATTTTGTTGGACAAGATGTGTGGGCTAGTATATGTCACTATACCTATTGGTAAACTCTGCGATTTAGTCGGCCAACTTATAATTGTAAATCTGCGGTCGCCCATAATTATTACGAGCGTTTTATATCCTAAAACTTGGTAACGCCGCAAATAGCTGTCAAATATTTACCTTTTTCGATAAAATTGGCAATATTACTGTATGGAAATATGAAATGTGGCTAACTAATGAATTGATTATGAAATGCAATAATGAATATCGTAATACCAAATAATTAGTTTTAGATGTAAAAAAGTACCTATTTGGAAACTTTCCAAGTACCTTTTTTACACTTAAAACGGTTACAACATTTGCATGCAATTCATTTTATTAATATTCAGGTTCGCTAGTTAGCCACATTTCTTATTTCCACACAGTAATATGTCCAAATTAATCAAAACAGCGAAATATTTGACATCTATTTGCGACGTTGCCCACTCTCAGAATAAGCTTAGTTTATTTTAGCTCCACTCATAAGTTAAACGTTCGTGACTCAGTCAATCCCTGCTTGAGTTAGTTTAAACTTTAAACTCAAGTCGTATAATTATTTCGGAAATGGTCGTGCTTGGCTTGACGAACTTTAAAATTACATCGAAAAATACACGAGTCCAGTTCCTATGTTGTACGTATAGTTACTTGGACTTACTCGTACGGGCGGTACGAGTAAGTCCAAGTCCAAGTAACCACACCCTCATAATATTTATAAAGATAAGTATTGAGCTAAAGTTTTATTACTTTAGCTCAATTGTTCTCATTACACATGCTTTTATTATTATAAGCGCTTAGTGTCAGACACGTAGAATGTTTTTAAGACACTGCACGAAATCGACTGATTTTGATCAATTTTGTTAATTTGTTGTGAGAAAGGGAAAAATAATTTAAACGAAACTGTTTGTTATTTGAAAAGTCGAGTTCTTTGTTTTGCATGCGGCTGAAAGGGATTTTTCAAATAAGTTAAGTATTCAAGGAAAATCACAAATACTCGCAACAATAATGTTAAAAGCACCATATTTTTTTAAAACCCTGGCAGTGTTTTGTTTTCCTATTATTTTGTAAACCATATCAAGAAATTTAAAAATCACACATTAGTCTTCAACTATCCTTGAAATAAAATCAAAATTTTATTTTATGATTATACAATATCTTCATTTTAAGTAAATCAGAGGCGAAATAAACCATATTTTCTAGAGCGCAAAAGTGATGCAACTATTAACGTCAGAATACCTAGGTATTCAGTACGACTCTGACAGCAAAGACTCCAATGAACTGTTGTAATTCCACAAAACATCACGGCTTGTTACACTGACTGGCACCCACTCTTTGCCAGTTATGTTTGAGTCCTATGTAGTAGGGGGCGAGTCTATTGCTTGTTGTAATTAGATGCAGGAAATAACAGCCAATAATCAAATCAATTGACATGGCTGTGACAGCAGATTAAACTGACTTGGTTTACTATAGCCGGGGGCGTCCCATGTATCACGATGTTAGCTCATATTGCAGCTCTATTAAACTGACTTGGTTTACTATAGCCGGGGGCGTCCCATGTATCACGATGTTAGCTCATATTGCAGCACTATTAAACTGACTTGGTTTACTATAGCCGGGGGCGTCCCATGTATCACGATGTTAGCTCATATTGCAGCACTAGTAAACTGACTTGGTTTACTATAGCCGGGGGCGTCCCATGTATCACGATGTTAGCTCATATTGCAGCACTATTAAACTGACTTGGTTTACTATAGCCGGGGGCGTCCCATGTATCACGATGTTAGCTCATATTGCAGCACTATTGACAAATGCACAATTTCTATGTATTATGAAAGTGGTATCCGATGAATTATTTTTTCACTGACTTAAGAGGCTTACAATAGCTAAAGCGCGGTCACTGTCGGACTGCATAGAAATGAAAGAGCAGCGCGATGACACGACGCAGGTAATTTATTGCAAAATATGAAGCAGTTAGCGATTTACAGAAAATCTATTGATTGGACTGGAAAATTAAAACACTATTATGCTAATATGTAGCTTGTAGAATAATCTGACAAAAAATCAGAATGATTGCATGTAAATTAATATGATTTTTAATCGTTAAAAGAAATTTTTAGAAGTATCTTCATGATTTTTTTCTATCGTATCAAATTAGTTGTATTATGTTTTCAACACACTATCATACTAGCATATATCCTGAAGAATATCATATATTTTTCTGATTTTGTTTACTGCAGTGGATCATATTCTTTTAGGCATTATAAAACTTGCGTTTAGGCACGTTTAGGTCCTGTAGTCCCCTTAAATATTTCCCCCTTATTCTCTGTTTCTTGACAATTTATCAATGATTGAATCGAAACGTAACGTGGGGTGGATGTGGCGTGGAAGTGGTTTGGTCGAGCCATAGTGGATTGTTTATAGGCACTGCAATGCTTTGTATTGTGCATATTGCAATGCAACAGGAGCTTCGATTTTCATACGCATATCTATTTTCATTTTCCGGAACGTACCTAATTTATAAGTAGGTACTTACTATCGCGGACATTGGCGCCTGACAACTTTTCGACCTTAGTGCCTAAGCAATAAGGTCGAAAAGTGTAAACAACTCAAACAGGACGTTGAAAAGAAAGTATTTTTTTATTTACTTTCTATTATCTTTTACGTCAAGGTTTTTGTTTCACAAATTGACTCTGAATTATACCCGTAAAATAGAGTAAGAATATAAAGAATCTATTTAGCCAAAGTTGGAGAGTTTTGGAACACTCCGACTATACCTACCATAGGAGGATTGAGTGTTCTAAATAAACCTTTATAAAATCCAAATAAACCGTTAAATCAATTGAATATTTCTGTATAGTTTTCACAAAAATACAATTACTCCACATACAATTTTTAAATTGATTGTTCTAGTCAATTGGAAGACCACGACTTTCTCACCATAGATTTCACAATTTTTTTATCTTCTCCATGAAGTTTTCACAATTATTTCCTAAATTCTTCCTTGATTTCGTAAAAATATAATTAACTTTTAAAAAGGAGCACTCAATCCACAAGCACATGGTACGTACGGAACCTGAGTCGTCAAGGAAGTTTCATCAGTTTCAATATTGACTACCGCTTTACCGGATAGCGATTTTAATAAAAATGATAAGAAATAGATTTTTGTGTTGTCAATCACGGTCGCTGTGGTACTTATAGTGTAAATTGGAAGACAGCTTAGCCTCAGCGACACGCGTGCTTAATGTGACAGTAGCATGTTGCGCAACAGTCGCGCCACGCGGTCTTGTGTCGGGCGCGGCGCGGCGTCGCGGCGCTTGCCACCCTGAAGACTTACAAACTCATCTCCTGGACATAAACCCTGTCCGGTAGTGCTGCTCCATTGCTTAGATCATTATAGATGCAGCAACATGCTTGTGAGCCGCGACATTCTCTCTGTTGTTACGGACCGGTGAGTGCTCGATAAGAACTAATAGCCGAATCTAAATGGGGTAGGCGCTGCATACTCGTAAGAAAATAAGAAGCAATATTGAAGTTTCGCTATTTATTTTCAAGCGGACGTACTCACCAGCCTATTATTGTTTTGTGAAAACAATAGCCGCATATTAAATTTTGAAATTAATTCTAAACTTGCTTGGGCAGCCTGCGTGCTGCTTCCCTTTCTGAGACAACCTGTACCATCCATAATCTAAACAATATATAAATATAATATGAGCTTATGAGACACGTGGTTTGAGACGGACCGACGACGTTTGAGAGTAGATATTGAGTGCGGGGCGATCCTCGACATTTGGAAGATAAAACGACGGAAGCTAAATATTCGTATAAATATAAAAGTCACATGAGTCGCCACACTCGCCCGCCGCGACTTATACAATGATATGCCGCGATCCTATAAACGTTAATCTTCTGTACGAACATGTAAATATTTTATTGTAAAAAAATGCGAGCCGTTCAGCGGGCGCGTGCCATAGGAAATTAATGGCTCACTGGCCGCCGGGAGCGTTTGATAAATAAAGGAGAGCTCATCGCGATCCCCGCGCTGTGCACTTTATAAGCGTAGTCTTCTGCTGTGCCCACGGTTTTAGTTGAACTTATATACGTGTACAGTCACAACTATGTACCTCTTCTATATCTAAAGCAATATGCTTACAAATCAACCACCTACCACATCATTTCGAAAATATTTTGTGTAGGTAACTGCTTAGCACATTATTTGTTTCATCAATACGGGCGTGACCTTAGCTTTCAGTAAGTAAATTTTTAGGCCGTGGTCTTAAATTTTTTATTCTACTTTACCAAAAAAACATCACCTAACTAACCGTTTATTTGGTAGGATAAAACTTGTTTGAATAGAAAACTATGAATGTTTCAGCGCTGGGCCATACTTATAGTGCCCACAAAGTCCTTTGGGTAATTTATTTTGCATTTCAAACTTTTATTTCTATTATTTATTCGGTCCAATCATGAAATTCGATGTGGATAATTACTCTATGCGCTGTTTGAGCGGCGGTTACAAACTTTTTGAATTCATTCATTTGATTTTACGTAGAAATGTAGAATTTAACAGTGCGGTGTTTCATTCACTGTAACTGCTGATTGTTCATAAATTGTGATCAATTGAATGTTATTACAACATTAATGTATAAGTTGTCTCTGATTGTGTAGATTAATATCAGAGATTTTCGTTGTTTAAACATCTGCCTGCATTTGATTGCGAAAGTTTAAAGTTTATTTGTGTCCGTTTTGTAGACATCGTACTGTATGTCGAATGTGGATCATGACCGATATAGCACCAACTAGTCAAAAGGCGTCAAGACAAAATGTTGCGATGGGGACGCGGCACCGCGGCGCAGTGCGGCACGTGCTGCGTGCGACTCATTCCGCGACAAAAATAGATGTCTTGTCATAAGACCAAAGGGCCTAGATAGCGGTACATTCAACTAAGTGTGCAGAAACGTTGAGTAATGTACGAGCATCGGCAACAGCTTTAACCTATATAGTCCAGTTCAAAACTGTCCATGGGTACGAGTAGCATGACCATCTGTGTCCGTGTTCAGAGAAGAGCTATGAGAGTGTAGGACGCGGTTCAACACTCTACTGGATGGTGGCAAGTTGTCGTTGTCATTAGCAGCGGCGCCGTTGACAGAACAGCGTATATTTAGCGTCGTCTGTCATGCGCTGAGCCGCTATATTATGTTTCAATACATCAGTATTAATAGAAATTTCTTGCTTGGTATGTTCCTTCGGCACCTGCGACTCCTGCGACTGCTGGTTACACCGCGTCAAATATTATCAAGTTTAATTAATTTCCTCCCAATATATCCTCTCTTGTGTCGGTATCATTTAATTGCTAAACTAAACGGTAATCCCTTTGGAAGTTTATTCGAAGAAATCAATATCTCCATCTAACTGAGTGGGAACAGTTAAGACCTCGGAGGTCCGTATTAGGCCGTTTTAACATAAATCCAACATAAAAACATTGAATACTTTTTGAAAATCCAAACATGGTAGTATTAACCATTATGTAAATACACATAATTACTTATTATGTAGTAACAATATGTACATACAAAGTGTAAAACGGAGGAATTGTTCACAAACATAAAAAAATAGGTTTGCGTCGATTTATTATGTATTTGCGTCGGATGGGGATGATGCGGTCAGTAACTAACAGTAGTCAGTTTTCAGTGTTTCTTATTGCATGCATTGGACAGATTTTACTTTCTTTGCATCGTTCTCATTGATGCGCCCATTTGGTGGGGTTTAGTGAAGCACTATTATTTAATTTTTCAGGTTCATAATATACCTATGTAGGCCTATGTTCATAGGCCTACATAGGTATATTATGAACCTACATAGGTATACCTTCGAGCGAGCAGCACATATGCACTTATGAACATAAGTGCATTGTGCTGCTCGCTCGAAGGAGCGGGCCTCGTATCAGCATCGTAGAGATGTCGCCGCGAGCTCCCGCGGACGATACATTACAGGGTTCAAATTTTCGAATAATTTAACATTTTAATGTATTAAATAAAGATATAACATCAGATGACTCGAAAATTGGTGACATTTGCATAGGAGTCATCAGGGGTCATTTGGTTGCATATGACCTCTCCTACATCGCCTTAATGGATTGCCGACATATAACCAATAACCCTGTAGTATTCGTTTTGTTGCGAACGACACTTGTCTGGCTCTCCGTGCATGTGAGGAGGTACATACAGAAGTATTTTTCAAGAAATTGTGTGATAAGGAACCAGACAGTCGACATGGAACAGTAATATTACGCAAAATGAAAACTGTTCACTGGTGTAATTGAAAAATGAATGTTTACGTATAGATTGCCTGATTCTTGTCTTGTTGATCTATTTCTGGAGCTTGACTTCTGCACTTGTATTCAATGCTCGTAGTGGAGGATAAAATAAAATTAGAAACGTTAAGAAGGTAGGTCGGAACGCCGGCGCCGGCCCGACTGCTGTCCTGCGGGACACCTCATCCATAATGCAGGGATCTGCCCCGCTGAGCACCGGCGACCGACAGTCATTTACAATCAGCGCACTAGTACAGCTCTGCTCTTAGTCCATTACTTAATAATCATAAAATTAAAACTAAAATTAGTTCTTTATGAGCATTTATAATTGTTATTATTGTACAAATAGCTCCGCCATTGTTTTGACAGCCTCTCACTACAAAGTGCTTTTTTTTTTTTACTGTAAACATATCCATCACATTGATTCGTAATAGCGGTTTCTAGTAGTAATTCGGCGTATATAATCTAATCTCGGTCAGTACTTATCTATTACGGGTGAAAATAATATGTAAATACTCAACTTGAAAGTACGTTCTTAGAGTTCTATCATTTTATAGAATTTGGTTATACTTACTCTTCAATTTGCCACATAATCGTCGAGAGTGCTCTCCTATGAACTGAATCTACTGGGGACGAAAACTATCTTAATATTTTGTTGCTTGCCCAGTGTTGGTATCCCGGGCTATGAGGGTAACGTCTTTGGCCATTTGAAATATTACACAGTTATAAAACTGATTTAGAATTTCTTAAAAACATATTTATCTAGATGTTGTGAAATAAATAGAAAACACGTACTCTTTGTGGTTTCTTTCTTTAGAATAACTTTGCAAACTTCGTTCTAGTTTGAACTAATAACAAGCTTCATTTTAATTCTTTGTTTTCTCGTTTTGCACTGAAACTTTAATTAAATACTTGCTTATTCTTTATTACGGGAAGTAAGTAAGAAGATTACCAGAAGTGGTAATTTTATTAGTGGTTCAGCAGGTTCAATACCATCAGGATTGTACCGGAGTATACTAGTTCATCGTGGACGTGGTACGACCGCGGCTCTCCTGACGTCATTTTTATCATCAGAACACAGCCGCCTCGCAATGACGCAGCCATCGACGCGACACTCTGATAGAGTGACAGTAATCAGCCAGTGTCACTCTTATCCGACCTCTTTGGTGATTCCTAGTAACTTCGTAACAAAACTAGACCGCGCCACTTGCTGCGCCGTCTATTTTAATAATATACAATGCTTTCTGTTTTCTTAAACATTCGTCTATAGTTAAAATCGCCTATACTTGTAGGTTAGTTGGCAGTTTCTTATTCATATAATTTCGTACTGCAGTTTGGGGCTGATGTTTTTAGTAGGTGTTCATTTTAGCCATAACAAATAATTTTCTTAGTGTACAAGAGCTCGTTAGTAGGTACTTAGGTAGCTAGCATTCATTCAATAGAGGCAGTGAGGTCGCGTCTATCTGCGCGTCACCGGACGATAGCAGTTCGTGATTGGATTACATCCGCAGTTCCGTACGCTCGCCCGGCTGGACCTGACTGCCACAGTCATCTGACGCGCGATAGCACAGATGTTATCTGCGCTCTCGACCAGCTGTCTGAGCCTCCGCAAGTAAAGGAAGCGTTCCAGATCACAGAAGCTTTTCAAAGCCGCGTCGGACTCGCTCAAGTTTGCTCGATCTCAATATTGATTTGTGAATCGACGACAATCTCCCTAACATTGTGAGATACTTCGGTTCACTTTTATTGTTCAACGCTAATTACCAATCAAACAATAACAAATGAATCTGGGAGTCGTTGGTGCCTCTCCGACATTGTTTTCAAGGGGGCGCACATGAGGTCGCTGGCCGAATGTGGCCGAATCTGGCCGAATCTATCCGAAAGTGAAGGTGGGCAAACTGCGAGTGACAAACAAAGTGATCCCGGTGTGCGTGACGGGGCTGTGGCGCGCGCGTGTGTGCGTGCGTGTGTCTGTGTGGCGCGGCCTTCGCCTCGACCGAGGGGGCACTGCCGACCCTCACGGATCCCCTACTAAGATTTCATAAGGCACAATATGAGCCGACTTCTTTGTAGCCGCACTGGATACGTTATTAATTCAAGCTCTACATTAATTTCAAACGTGACTAGCGCGATCAATATTTTCAATCAGTGTCTGTGAGCTTCAACCATGAAATACCTAGTACGTCTGTTATTATTATTATATTTGTTTTTTGGTTTACTTTTCATCAATGCATTCAAAACCTCGCTATAGGTTTCTCAGAGCACAAATTGTAAAATCAAAATCAAAAGTCATTAATTTATACAAACTAGTGTGATCATCAGCAGTTTTCGCGCGACAAAATTTCGTGAGACAGTCTTCCTAAACGACGCCCTTGACCACTTCCTAGTGCTTAAACTGGGAAGAAGAAGTGCCGCAACAAACTCCCCACCAGCACAGCTGTCTGTTGAGTTAGATGTTGATTCAATACGGAATCTTAGCTTATAATTGATTCGGTTTTCGCGTGGAAGTTTACTGAGTTTACAAGCTTCCACTTCCGCACAACTCCGGAGAGCTGTCCGAGCGTCTCCAGAACAATATTTGGATCTTTGGGGAAGACTGTATAAATTAATTGTCAGTTGTGGAACTATTCCGAATTACACCGATGGTAAGAGCCGAGACCATTCCACCTGACTTTCTTAGGAGGAGTCGGCTCAAAAACATATAATATAATACGAATATGTACTAATGTTCAGTAGTATTCAGGCAGGCGTAAGTACCTAAGTATCAGTCATAGGTTCGCGGGGACGAGGTCGGCGCCACTGACCCACTGCTCCTATTGAGATAATTGCGCCGCGCGTCGCGTCACTCCGCACCGAACCGCACCGCTCCGCAGCCGCACCGCACTCGCCACACAATACTTACGACTACATCACTGTATCTGCTAATCGTCCCGCTGTGTCAATAAAACTAATCTTTTAGCTTCACTTCTCACAAATACTTGATTAAGTGTTGCGCTGCATTTTTTAAACTTTTCGCGTTTTATAAATCCTGTGGTGAAGAATATTAAATTTTTGTTAGTGTGATATTAAATTAACGAAAGCATTTAATTCAAACGAATGGCCTAAGTTCAAATGGCGTATGATTCGTTTTCTTTTTTTTTTGTTTAGTAATATTATAGGACGTCTTACTAGAAATAATAAATAACTGCTTTGTTTATGCCTAGGCCGACTTAAAATGGCGGCAGTTAAATCTACCAATGGGAATCCATGGCGTAGGTATACAAGCGCATCATTTAAAATTCAATGTTCCACTTGTCAATAGTATAGCAATTTGCCTGCGCGAGGGGAACTCCTTTGTGTCCCTACTGTTGAGGAAACAACAGAGTATTTCGGAAGAGGGTCGCGCGGCCAGCGTGGCGCCATCTGTCGGGGCCTCGCGCCGTACTGCGCACTCCTAAAGTACTGACCCGGTTTCTCAGACGATCCTCTTTTATCAATGATAGATTGCTTACCTACTGATTAGCACTAGAACTTGCGTAGTTACTTAATCACATTTATTTGTTATCACGCCAGATACCTACACTGTATCTGTATTATTATAACTACAATACTAAAGCTATAATAATTCACAATTAATAAATTCGAGAGAAACATAAAGCTTCGTGCAGACTAGAGCAACGCGACAGCGCGACGCGACAACGGTTATTGTTATACCGTGAAGTTTTCTTAGAAATTGTATTGTTCGTGTCGCGTCGCGCCGTCGCGTCGCGCTGGTCTGAACGAGCCTTTACACAACATTATTTTTATTACGCACAAAATATGTTGCAATACGAAACCCGTCTATTGTATAAGAGAAAACAAATGTAAACTAAAGGCTCGTGCAGACCAGCGCGACGCGACGGCGCGACGCGACTCGAACAATACAATTTCTAAGAAAACTTCACGGTATAACAATAACCGGTGTCGCGTCGCGCTAGTCTGCACGAAGCTTAAAACGAGCAATACCTACCGAAGGTCCAAATAGACTGCAGAGGGAAGGTTTACATACCGCATAAAAGTTTCTACGATTTTTAGGAAAACATTTGTAGGATTTGAAAAGCAATAATCCCTGGTTCACGTTTTATGAAACAGAGCGAGTTATCAGGGGTCAACGAGGCTTTTCATTTAGTGTGACGCGCTGGCGCAGCCATTGTTGTGATGTCAAATATTACGGGCCTCGCAGCGAGCCGGTGGTCGCCGGTTGTCACCTGTGGTCGCCTGTGGTCGCCAGCGTCGCCGGCCGGCCGACTCAAGCCGACGACAAGTATTTGACCTACATGAATAAGGGGCAGGGTACGATTTACTTTATTCGAGAGCCGCCGGAAGGTTCCTTGCGATAAGGGATTTTATGGGCTCAATGTATTAAGTATGATTAGTCAGTATTGGTGTTAGTTTGTCTTCTGTACCTATTGCAGCTTCCGTACATCTCTGTCAGTATAAACCATAAAGGATTTAGACAGAAGGGTACACGCATAGCATACCCAGGTCTGACAATAGGCGGCGACAACGATAAAAAGAAAAGGTTTCAGTTTTCTCTCTTCGGAATGCCGAGCTTACGAATACCAAGTGTCATGGCGGACCGGCGGGAATTATGTCACATTAGGCCCATTCCTCACTGGTCGGTACGTCTGCGGTGCGGGATCGTTTCGGTACCGCGTGACGTCACGCGTTTTACTGCGTCGATACCGAAAGCTTACCAAGCGCCTTATATTATGTTGGAAATACGTTACTGATTTGACTATTCGGGACGCCAGCGCCGCCTAGTGGCACCTAGTGGCGGCGCTCGACAGAGTCTACAACATAACGTTCGGACCGGCCGCCGGCCGGGGTTCAGTAGAGCAGACTTCATTGGTAGCTGTCAAACGGTGACAAAGTTTAGAAACGGTCGCGCGTTTCGAATAGTTTTGTCGTGTACCTACTGTGTGTGAAATGCTAGTGTGATTAATGTTATCGTATCGTTATTATAATTTGATCTGAACTGCAACGGTTTTTTTATTACGCAATAACCAACACTACCCATTAGTACGCCCACAGTACTTAAAATATGCCTGATAACGAAAGAGACTCATACCATCCTCCGACATATATAAGTAAAATTAGAAATGTGAAAGTGAGTTTGTTTGTTTCTTCGTCTTTCACGCTAAAACAGCTGAAAGGATTTGGATGAAATTTGGCACATGGGTTGACCATGACCTGGATACACACAGGACAACACATACAAAACACACACACACACATAGATACACACTCAGGATACAGGGAGGGGGGAGGAGACAGGGTACCTACATAGGATACTTTTTATCCCAGTAGTACGTTTGCGTGGGATTAATTTACGACATGCACGCGGGCGAAGCCTCTAGCAAAAGCTATTAAATTATAATGGTACGAGAGCCCACGACCAAAACCATTTCACATCGTTTTACAGCCAAAACCGTATAAAATCGTTAGTTTTGATGATTCTGAACCCGACTCGGTGGGCAGTACCGGTCAGAAACATCGCAGTTAAAAACAAAAAAGTTTCATCACAAATATGTCTGATATTAAAAATGTACCTACATAAGGTTCGTAATTTTTTTACGAAAAAGTTTGGTTTCCGACATTTAGCGTGTCAAATGTGACTTGCGCGCATTTTCGAAAATGACAACCAATCTATCTCTTAGCAACCCGGTCCAATTTTTTTTTTTAATCTCTTCTTTAGTAACCGTGTTATTGAAAACCAGCTGAGTCAGACATTTTAAATGTCACCTATAATTCCAAAAGCAAAAAATAACGTTTCGGAGCTGCCCGACAAAGGCGCGGTGCTTGTTACGCTCTTATCCCTCACGACACCGATGCATCGGTGTGATGAGTCTGACAATGATTAAAACGATGAAATTATTTCAATAAACAGAATTTTCAAACTTTATTCCAGTTTCCTTATGACCAATTTATTTAAAAAAACGTACGTATAAACGCCGCAGTATGATTTATTAATCATTTCTGATTATCGAATAGTTGTCTGATTAGTAACGTGACGCACAAAATTTGTCTGATATAATTTTTGTCTACATGTGGAAAACCATTTTCATTAATGTCCAATAGTTTTCAGACAGAATGCTATGTTACCGATCGCAAAAAAAAATTAACACGTTCAAAATCGTTTCAACACATAAGATGCTTACATTTTCTTCTGAAAAATTATTTATTTGCATCAACCGACCAATGTTCACCTGAAAACAAGATTTTCAGACGGGTTGCTATGGGTTTTATTATTTTCCTCATTTTTAATCTTCTCAAATAGTCTCCTGGGTACGTGTGACGCTACTGATTTCTGAAAATTGTGTTTTCGGTATATAAACTCTATCGTTCAATCTGAAAATCAGACAAGTTGAAACAGTTCGGTATTTTTTATTGAAATGTTTAAAAATACGGTCAATCTTTAGTAAGACGTGACGCGGAAAATATCCGAATTTAGGATTTTTAAATTTCAGAATAACCAAATCTGTCGATTTTATACGGTTTTGTTCGTAAAACGATAAGGTAAAAATTTATTCATGGGCTCTCGTACCAATATAATTCATTTGAATTTGGAATTCTAAATGAGAGCAGTCTAGTACCGTTTCGGTACAGAGTGCTTACAGACCAATGAGGAAATGAGGTACCTAACAGCCTAACTTTGAGATTTATCGCAAACAGTTATGACAACTATTACCAGTGTGTATTATGGTTGCAGTCAGTATTAAACCGCATCCTCGTAAAACCTGAAGTTGTTCAAATTTGCTCGTATGTTAGAGTATTTCGACGACATTACGTAGTTTGTCATGCTCCATGTATTATAATTATGTAGATCAAAATACCTAATAGTACAAATTGTACCAGCGCTAGACCGTGAGCTGTGACATCTGGCAAAGACCGCATAGGTACTAATAAACATAATAGTCGTGGAATGATAAACGAGGTTTATCAAAGATAATGACTCAATGCTCCATACATTATACAATGCTCTAAGTGTTAAGTCCTCTTTCCGTTGTTGTAAGAATTGGGACAACTAAAACCCCTCAGGGCCAGCTCGGAACCAGAAAGTGTCGGTTGTCATTGACGGAGTGTAGCCCCGACACGTGCCAGCCACTGTTGGCGAGTGCTGGTACGTTCATCTCACTCTGGTTATATGCTACTTCAGCCTCTCCACAAGATTACAGCCAAAAACTCTTCATACTGTTTTCCAAACATTTTACAATGTATAAACTAGCTTGATTTCCCTGTTCGTATCCTTCAGTAAAATTTATGTAAATTAAATCGGCCCGATCGCTCGATTGGTTCACGTGAATCACCGTGGTCAGTCGAGCGAGGGTCTGGTCAGTAGGTGATCCTCCGTTCGGCTTGTTTCACCTGCCCTCTCCGGCACTCCACAGCACGCGTCCCTCGCATCTCGGCGACACCGCGGTGGGTTCCGCTGGCAGACGTTCAACTCACAGACAACTATTAATCTTAAGAGACAAACTCGTCGCATTGATGCGGCAAACCAATTCAACAATGCTTACAGTTTTACTATTCATTACAGAGCGAACATGCAACCAGGGACCATGCACCGATTCGAATCACATTTGTTTCGTTAGTAACAATCGTGATTCTAGAAATAACTGTAAGAGTGGATATTGTTGTCGAATTCATTCGATTCCGACACAAAACAAAGTATTGTCTCAACCTCGACTGGTACAATGCGGGGAGAGATTTGTTGAAAATAATTAAAGACGAAATGTAAATCATGAACTGGAATCAGCATCCGGGAGCCGTGCGCCGCGGGCTCATCATTAGTTGGTCCCTGCGGAGTGCGCTATCGTCCACTGCGCTGTGATACTCCCATTGTATGTCAGGTTTATCGATCCACTGCCAATTAAGTGTTGGCTGAGGCCAGAGTGTCGTCGACCCATACAGCGAGCGTCCTAATCTTTAGTAATACCTACTTACGTTCATTACACTGCGCAACACCGCGACAAGCGCGCCGGACGTACGGCACTGCTGGTCGGTGCCGGGTGTCTGGCACGGCGGAAGGCGGACGGTTGTCAACAACTAGATATACGCAACTAAACACGTAGCTGTACCGTTTATTCTATTTCTTACGATATTTTATGCTGTCTAAATATTTTGTTGCAAGACTTGAGCTGAATATTTTGCTTTAACGGTGAGTAGCTAACAGACATAAATGTACGTTATAACTTGACGAGAATTTTGATGAAAATGTTCGTTCGCGTTAAAAGTCATTCGTTCTATAAGGAGGTCATCTTTTCTTTTAGATAAAACGTCTCCGGATCCTCTCCATAAATTGTGGACCAAAATCGCCTCGCTAATGAGCACAGCAGTCCTTAAGGAGCACTCCATGAAAAAAAAGATTAATATGTACCTACCCTCCGAGCTGAAGCTGAAGCGCGGGGCTAGTAGCAGTTGGGGCGAGGATGGAGGATTTTTAAGTCTAAGTTTTTTTTATCGCTTTGATAAATAAACGTAAAAACAACTAGAAAGAGTATTCTTTAAACGTAAAATAGGTACCTCTTTCAAAAAATTTGAATGTTTAGTAAAATTTAAAACCTGTAAAGTACAACAACTTCCCTTCCTTGGTCACTCATCATAAACGCTAGTGGGTACCTACTTAAAAGCGTTGTATTATTATATATCTAAACTGTTTCTCCAATGCAAACTTTAAGATTAATAATTATCACCTAAACTACGAATGTCTCGAACTCATCCAATGGTGTTGGCATCGTTTTTATACAGGTGTTATTTGGTTTCTTTGCTATTTCCTCTCATGGACTACCAATCCCTAAGAAATGCAACTTCGAAATAAAAACGTTACACAACCCACAATGTTGAAAATATACACGTGGGTCTACGCCGTAGAGAGGTGTAGCACTCTGGCAGCAAGCTTGTAAACCTTTTTTGTTTTCAAAATAGACAGATCAATGTTTATTTTGAAGAAAGCCTTGTACAACAATAAATACCAGCACAATAAAGTGCGGAGAAGTCAATTATGACATTTTATACAGGGTGGCAGAGACATCGACGCGAAGCCGGTTACCATGGGGTCAGTACATGATTCTGAGCCCCCTGCGTTGAAATTATTCGTCGGTTATTTAAAAAAAAAACTGCTGCTCCATACATTTTGACCGCGTAGGTATTGCACTTTTCTATGAAACAGCAGATTTTTTTTTTAATAACCGACCAAAAATTTCAACGCAGGGGGGTTCAGAATCATGTACTGACCCCATGGTAACCGGCTTCGCATCGATGTCCCTGCCATCCTGTATAGTAAACGAATTCGATGCTTTTTCGGAGGTCAAACAATGAGTTATAATTAAGTAAAATGGGTGATATATAAAATTCATAGGTGGCTTCTTTATTAGACGTTACTTAGATCGAAATAATGTGTAAAGTAAGTTGACCAAACGGCGGGGCTCCCGAGCGCCGCGTACTGTGTTAGCCGGGTCGGGGCCACAACCACTTCGTCGAGCAGTTGTTACCACTGACACAGTTAGTAAGAACGCTGCGGTGCTATTAAACACTAATATTTGTGTAGTGGTGTGAACACGCGTGGGAGGCGGCGCGCCCGCGCCGCACGCCGCACGCCGCGGCTATTATTATGCACTTTATATTAGGATCGTTTACTTCGGAGAGGACGTACGGGAGTCTCACGCTGCCGTTCCGCATCACACGCACGCTGCACGCACGCAGTAGCCGCGTCGCGCCGCATGCCCTTACCTGCCGATCTCACCCGGGGATTTGATCTAGAGCAGTCAACTTCAATCACTACTAAAACAAGGTCAACAATGTTTATAAAACCGCCAAACACTTGTACAAAGACTTAATTCCTGAAGTTCTGACGCAATGTTTTGGCGCGACTTCACTTGTATTTGCAACTGTTATGGCGCGACTTCACTTGTGTTTGCAACTGTTATGGCTCCTACACACAATGCCGGCGGCATGGCTTTTGCTGAGCGGCACGTGCCCCCCGGCTTTTGCGCCTCCTCATTTCCTTTGCGATCCTATGTGCGGCTTTGTGCAGCAGTGTCGGGCGCGCCGCGTCAAGCCCGACGGCAGTGCCGGCGGCAATGCCGCCGGCATTGTGTGTAGCAGCCATTAGCGGCCGTGTTGGCGTGTGGCTAGTGTGTGGGTACGTCATAATATTGTTCTAAGTTTAGCTGGTGCTTGTATATACAGAGTGGCCGATGTTGGCGCGCGCTGATGGATCAATTACTGAAAGTTGACTCTTTTTGTAAATATTGGTAAATGGAAAACAGACGTTATATAATTTAAAATATGGCTCGCTGGCATCAATCATAATTCAAGCACAGTTCAGTGTATAGCTATGAGACTGCATTTGTTACTACTTTACATAATAAGCGCGTCTTGTACCGATATTTTAAGTAAAGTGTGAACGAGGATGCAAGATGAGTGATGAACATGAGTTCCGTTTCCTTTTACCTCTAACGTAATTTTTTTGTGTTAGGCTTTTTCACATCTCAGGCAGATGTGAAAAAGCTTAACACAAAAAAAATACGTTAAATAAAAGCAAAGGAATATTAGCTTAGCAACAGTTAATTCGCCTTGTACTCTTAGCAACAGTTCATTCGCCTTGTACTCTTGTACTCTTCATTGTGCGTGTCGGACCACGCACAATGACGGGTTCCGTAGTTGGGATGAATTTATCACAAGAACAAACTTAACTTTGTAGTTGAAAAGAGAGGCCGCAGTGGCTTAAGTTGGGCTGTGGATGATGGTGATGCTATCTCATTCAATAGGAAATCGGGTAGGCTGTGTCAGGGACGCTGCCGCAGTGGAGTTCGTACTCTACAGCACAGGCCCTGATATCGATCATCAAAGACATACATAAGTATATACAAGTAATATTTATTTACATATTTTAATCTCTAGAAATCGCGACACGGCTGCAGTTGCTGAGTTCAAATCTTTCTTGAACCACTACCGGTCACATACATCACACTTGTCTCCAAAATCGTTCTCGATAAACACGGACTTGACCCAGGGTGTAGCCAAACTCCAGCGGCTACGGTAATCAGAGCAAATGTTTGTAAAAAACCACGTCTTTGGTATACTTTACCACTTGTAATGGTCACACGTATGAGTTTTATGTATCACAGCTACTATAACGTCGTGAACTCTGTCTACCGCTCGAAACGATCAATGTGCTGCTGAGGAATCACTAAATAAACACAGCGCGCGATGGTAAAAGTACAGCGTTACTTACGCCAGCGACATAGTATATGCACTACCGAGTAATGGCTTGCTATAATTCCAAAGTAATAAGCGATCTTGCCATACCATATTCCGTTACATACTTAATTATGGTTTTCGCAAGTGACCCAATTTTGACCGAAATGCAAGACGTATCAGTTCAAAAACAAAACTTGCATACATTGTTATACGTCACGGTCAATTCACCAACTGAAAGTATAAGTTTTTAATCGCATAATATTTTGTTTTTATGTGATTCAACTACAAACTAACGATTTTCGGACTTTTTGCTATCGTTCGTGCTGTGAGACCTTGCTTGTAAAATTTCATGATTCTGATACACTCGTAAACAATAGCAGGAAATAATACAATATCTTAAGCTTTGAGTGGTAGATTTGCTTTGGGAATGCTTCGTTTTGCTTAGCAAATAAGTTTTTACAACTCTTCGCCTAGCAAAATGTTAAAACATTATTATGAAGTGCGCTCTGTATCTGTCCTGCACACGACGAACTCGTCCAGTAGGCACACAGGTACTTCAGCATTTTGTTCTATAACTAACTTATTGTTGTTATGGCGCTCGAAGTCTCAACACAATGTTCAGCTAGTGTACTTAATAAAGAAATATGCGCGAGCTACATGCTAGACGTTAGTTCCATGCCGATGCGGCCGCACTTTGGAAGAATTTCGTACTTCTGCTACGATTATTGTTCGCCCTCGAGCTGGCGCTGCATTTGTGTGCTTCGTTAGTTGTGAGCTACTGAGCCGGCCGGGACTGGTGGGGCTGGCGGGGCTGGCTCCAGCGGAGGTTCATTAATTATGCGAATAATTTAATTAGACTGGCTCACGCAAGATACCACGATAAAAAATTATTTTAGCTGCACATTCTGCAGTTTGAGAGGAACGCTAATGGTGCTTAGTTGATAATTAAATTCTAACTTGTTCGTAGATAATGTTGGTATGTGTGATATCAGGTGTAGTTCGTAGAGCACAGCGGTGTTGTCACAGTCGCAGGCTCGCACCGAGTCGGACGCGCGTGTTTCGAAACCCCGACCAGCGGCCAACAGGCTTACTACAAGGTTCAATACTTATCGTGCTAATATGATAAATTGGTGATTCACGTTCTGTTCAGTCTATCGTTAATACGCTTAAAATTTTTAATATAACAGTCCACGACGAAGGGAACGACTTGATTTTGGCAACGAGCCTTGTCTAGACAAAACACAATATTGGCTCCCGGGACAATATCATTACTTCGCTTTAAGTATTTTAATGATACCTAACTATGAGGGGAGACGAGGGTGGCTGATGTCGTCTAGACGATGTCTGTGCTGTGTGGCGAAGGGGCTGAAGGCAGTATGGCGATGTGCCGCACGTGCGGCGGTGGCAATAACATGCGAGCAGCACCATGTTGCTGTGACCTACATGCCCGCGCCGACGTGCCAATACAGCTCAGCGCCGCACTAATTCAATTAGCAACTGTCAGAAAAATGCGCACGCGCCGCGGAACTAAACACTTGAAATACACGAATAGGAAGGAATATAGAAGGTTTGCTCATAGTTAACTATCCGAGGGCCATACTCACGCAAAAGTCGTTATAGGAGCATGGTTCCGTCCTTCGACAACTGCTTATAAGTCCATATCACTGCCACATTAAATCGCGTCCACAATACACTCCTGTGTTCATACAACACGTTCGTGGGTGACGGCCGCATCATTTCGGTTGCAGGAATGTGCGCTTATCAATATTCTGCGGCGGGTGCTCATCACGGCGTGTTCTCGCTGGCTGTCTCCGCGGCTCGTGACAGCATGTGCAGCTGTTGGTATGCCGACCACGTCCGCTCCCCGACGTGATGCCGCTGTGCGGAACATTTGCGACCATTGCTTGTGAAATGATCGTTGTCACAAAATCTGATGCATACGAGTATCAATTTTGAAAAAATTAAGGTTACCGCAACCATTATAATTAAACTTTTTTCTAGGGTTATAGTCCTCCAGACCGAATTACGGCCATGGTGGCCATTCTTAGCGGAGACTGTGCACACAAGTGCGCAGACGCAGGTGCACTCTCTCTTCCCTCACTCTCATAGTCCAATGAGACGGAAATTCGACACGTCCGAAGAAAGATCTGGCGCAGGACCATTCCGACGCATAGGGGAATCATACCGCCAACTTCCAAACTCCGGGCTTACTAACTAATTCCTAATGGAAAAACCCAGTAACACTTTGCTCGACCTGGGAATCGAACTACCCCATCAGCAGTTGCGCTTGCACGAGCCCAACGGGCAGTCTGGGAGTTTTCCTGGGAATGTACCAGAAGTTTAAAAAGCCCAAACTAAAAGTGAGATTAAAAACGAGCAGCTCGCGGTCGCGTGACCCCATTTCAGCAATTTTCTTACTAAGGGATATGTGCATCGAGCTTTGAAGAAAACGTGCTTCAACCCGCGGCGATGTTTCGAGCATGTTGAGCGAGACGGAATGTTGAGCACTCGGATACTACCGCGATATTCGTTTTTGTTGTTTTATACGTATGCTCCACAATTGCTAGCGATGAGCAGTACGTTCGAATGCTTTCATTGCTGGATGGACAGATACTGGTAACTAGATTCCTAATTTTACAGGTTTCTTTCTATCGTCCGAATCCTTTGAGAGATTAAAGCATCATGTACGGCAGCCACGAAGGTGAACTGTTCCATTTTGTTCGGAATGCGCATTGTAACATAAAGTGCGAGGGATTTGGACAGTGAAGCTTGCGTGATCTCGGTTCACTTCGTTCACGAACGCTGACTCATCACAGAATTTACTGCAACAGCTTTAGAGCCGAAATAATCCAGCGCTAGTTTTGAGCATGTGAGTGTTTACTTGAACTTGGCTCAGACTTGCACAGCTCGCAAACACTGCACCTACATCAGACTGGTGCACAGGTCGCAAACACTGAACCTACATCAGACTGGTGCACAGCTCGCAAACACTGCACCTACACCAGACTGGTGCACAGCTCGCAAACACTGCACCTACATCAGACTGGTGCACAGCTCGCAAACACTGCACCTACATCAAACTGGTGCACAGCTCGCAAACACTGCACCTACATCAGACTGGTGCACAGGTCTCAAACACTGTACCTACATCAGAAATCATATACTTAACTTTCTTGCTCAAATAAATAGTACGGAGTCAAACAATGCGGCGGCGCCTGTCTTTACTAAATATCTACTAAATAGTGTACAGGTCACATCTTTACTCCTACGTCGTGAAATGTGAAGTATGTAGGTAATTGGAATAGGGCTTGCATTGTACACCTGCGCTGGAAGAAGAAAGTTACGGGTTAGTTAAATTGTTGAGCGGATTGACGCACTTCGACAAATTGCTGAGTTGAGAGAGCCAATTTATTCAATCGACAAAGAATTAGAGTTCTGATTTGAATTGACGGACAATTTGAGATGATAGTCAATTTGCTAAGCAATAATTTTGCCAGAATGTACACACAGTACCTGTGTAATGACTTAATGAGTGAAGCCTGTGCTTGTCCCGCGGGCGCGTGCCGGCCGCCGCGTTTGGCAGCGTTGCTACGTGGAAGCTGCTCTTTGTCAGCCGGCTATTTTAAAACCGCCGACATATATTTTAAGGCTGTCAATGATGAAGTTTCCGCCGTCGAGTTGTCGCCGAGAGCGACTGTCCGCATGAAATATTGTGATAATTCACACATTGAGGGTCGAGCTATTTCCAAACGACATGTTTCTGTTATAAAAATAAAATTCTTCAGTTTATAAAACTAGGCTTTGAAGTGATGTTGATGACAAATTACCAATAAAGAAATAATACTACTACTTCTTACTTATTTACTTTACAATAACCAATATCTTCACCTACTTATATAAAAAATCCTTGTAGTTCAACCAGTTCAACAGTTCGTGTCGTGAGTGTTCATGACTGTGACGTACCCAGCAGTTCATCACTGTGACGTGTGCAGTTTAAACTGCGGAAGTGATTCAATACAATGCGTGTGAGCATGGCGCCGGAGATGACTGCAACAACGTGCACTTTTAATTTATTATTTGTACGTAGTCGCTCGTTAGCGGCGTCCTGTTTATATTGAACGCGGCCCGCGCCCGCGCCGCTCGTAAACTAACCGAGCTAACAGAGCCGCGCGTGACGTCACACGCGTTCTGATATACTTATGTGGTTCACGATACCTTAATACAACCGATGTCGGGCGATTCATCAGCGACAAGTGCTCAGCAATAAATTCGCCCGTAAGCGATGCGGCATGATGAACGAGCGCGCCACGCGGCCCGCGCGAGGACGCAGTGCGGTGCGTGGCGTGGCGTTAGCGTGGCGTGTGGCCCCGAGCACGCTGCCTCAGCCGTTAATTACACCCGTCGAAGTAATCCCACACACGAAACCTTATCCCTCGCTACCGACCTAATTGCACTGGATTTTGATTCAATACTACACATAACACTCACGGCTGCTCTTGTGTTCACAAGTTCTTCACTCCCTTAATCGAAATGTCAGATAGATTTATTCGGAAAATTAGAAGCGTTCAGGGAAGTGAGCGCGCTGAAAGTGCCTTCGTTACTATACGTAGCAAACGAAGATTAGGGCGGGCAGCTAATGATTGTGACATTCAACTCATACCACGTGGAATATCAGAGAAAACAGCTGTGACATTCAGATACAGGGGTTTCACTCACAACGGGGAAGGTTTTCTGACTCAAGCTATCATGAATAATGTCACAACAATTCGACAAAATTATTGTGGATGGATGGATATAAAAGTAAAGGAGTTAAAAAAAGTCTACCTAGGTAGGTAAGTTATGATGGTGTTCAGGCGAACAGCAACACATTTTCTTACAAAAAGAAACCTAGAAGTTGTCGACGGAGCTCGTCCCAGTTGTTCACAAAAATTTTAAGAAAGCACGTACGAATCCCGAGCTGAGCAAAATGTGTTACGATAACGCCAATTGACTCCCGGACGGGTCGATAGCTAGAGTGAGACGGTGGAGCACTGAGCTGCTGCGGCATGAGCACAGTGAGCAGACTGCGTGCTTGGCCGCCAGGAGCCCTGCGAGCCACTGCGCGACCCGAGCGCAACAGACTCCGTCACGCGCGCCGCAAAACATTATCAACCTAATTACGCGTGCGTGTGTTACTCCCTTCGCTCATTACTCTTGCGTTTACTACGAGTAGGTCGCTTAATAGACTCCTGGTCCTCAAACATCCACGGCTCGGCAGGTAAACGACCTTCAGAGATGATCATCGTCTTATTGTAACGAGCGTGTATGTAGGTCGCGTGTGGCCCGCCACGGACCCGTGCCGCCACACGGCCCTAGGAGGTGGGGGGGGGGGTCGCCCTAAAACGTGCCAGATTCAAGCCATTACAATTCGAATTCTGCATCAAAAATGCTACTCGCCCAATTGACGGCATTTTTGGAAAAGTTGTACCTTCAGAAAGTAAGCGTTTTAGTACGATCTCCTGTCCTGTTTTATATCAACTGTGTATGAAAACGTTCAGTTTCAAATAAACTAAATGCATTTTAAAACATGATTCTCAGTCCGGCGGACTTGTGATACTCGTAGACTGTAGTGGCCGGCGCAGGCTTTGTGCTGGAGGTTATTTCACACTCCGTTTGCGACAAATTTGTCACGGCCCAGCCTGGCGTGCCCTCTGCAGTAAGAGCGGGCACACACGTTGCTGCCAGAACTACAGGTGTACTTAACTCGAATCTCATGTAAACATTCTTTTATGTTTAGTTACAAACTAACGAAAGCATTTTGTTAAAATTATTACTTTTAAGTGTTTGGCGAACGAAAATGATAGTCAAAAGGGATACAGTGCAAAACAGTAAATACGTGGAGTCAGCGGAACAGTGTGTGCAAGCGCTCTAAAGTGAGGGTCATATGTTTCGGTTAACAGGCCAGTAACAACTGGGCCGGGCGGCCTGCGCCATTACACAGGCCGGGCTGAACGAATCGCCGACTTAATTGTATTAAGAGAAGGCTTAGCTAGCCCCTCCAATGTATCGCGAGGCTCTCGGCCCACCCCACTGCCTGATATTATGCTAATGCCTGATTTAAATATTCGTGTGTAGGTGAATGGCTGGTTTTATTGTCTTTTCTATTGGCAATATGTCTGCGGGCTGTTGGCGGGAGTACTCGGCGCCGCGGCGTGTCACTCGGTCACAGAGCATACGCGTGTTTACCGTGGGCACGTATGGGTTTGCTTCTCAAATATTTCACGGAAAGTTTGGCTGCGGTACGGAAGCGTGCTCGTTCGGTTTGGTAAACGTTACGAAGACTGCGTCCTTAATGTTGTAATCACTAATTCGTCCGTGAAGCACATTTTCCGCGAGTTCCCGGCGAGGCGGAGCGCGGTGGGGCGCGGGCGGGTCTCCCGGGGGAGGGGGTGCGGTACGGGGACGTCGCCACAGACCCAGATACGTGAAATGAGAGAACTGATAATGAAAGTTGAACGAAATTATTTAGCATATTAGTAGCTAACTATATAGATTACAGAGATATATTTACACTAGCTATCTGCTACTCATGTCGCCATTGATTAAAGTAAAAGCTTCAGAGTTATAAATTAATTTATCTGGTGCAATGTAAATTTTCATAGTTAAATAATGAATGGGCAATCATTTTCATCTCGCATAATGATGGTCGAAAATTAAATTTTTTGACGTCCATTTATTGTTGCAACTATGTTTACTATTGTTGTAACTATGCAAGCTTACAGAGTTGTGTTTTTAAATAAATCATTTAATGCAAACATTGCAAGCAGTGGCGGATTTGCCCTAAGGCCCAGTAGGCTCGGGCCTAGGGCAGCCAGATATTAGGGGCGGCCAATCGTGACATTAATTCACTGATGATAACAAGAAATAACAACAATAACAAGCACAATACTGATAGTCGACATGTGCATCTTCATTTATTCGCCATGGGCAACCCGCATCTCCTTTTCCACGTTAGATCGACACATAATTATTTTGTACCGATTTTTCCGAGTTTAATATGTAATTATTATTTTTCACATGTTTTGGAGCCGTAACACTAGACCAAGACTGAAATCGCGTCACGCGCAGGCAGCGCAGGCACGCGTGGCAGGGTCGCCATGTAGGGAACTAGTATTATTGAAACGACTGTACCCGATCGATTACCTTTTATTACTACTCATCTTATACTAATCCAATATATTCTATAACATAGATCTTACCTACTAAGTACATACATACTACACCTCAACTCAAAGTACCTATATATTCTAAACGTTCGCGCACATTATGGCGGGCCGCACTGCACCGGTTCGTACAACAATAATAACTTAAAACCATTAAAAAATATGTCCAAATATTTCATTGAAACGCGTCATATAATTTCGCGGCGCCAATCCGACTCATAGTTAACTAAGTTTCTGAACCGATTCGAATTCGATAAAAGTTGGCAATAAAGTAAATTCATTACGTAGTCTATATGATGCTGAGAAAGGGGCAGCTGGTACTTACTACCCAGCAAGGGGACTAGGGCGGCCAAGACTGCAAATTCGCCACTGGTCGCAAGTAATACTTACTTACGTGTTAGCTTGGTGACGGTATTCTATGCCAGATAGTGCATTGTTCTCGACTAAACAAACTTAGTATATTTCATGTATCATGAATCTAGATGATAAATATGCGTCTAAGATCATCAACAAATGAATAGTTCATTGAGTATACTTACCTGTAAGTTAAGTTTGACCAGAAGCGCCGGTTGACAAACAGCGCCGGTTACGGTTGCCGCAGCTATGATCATGCTGTCGGTACAATAAACTTACTATGTCCATACATTTAATGCTTAATGCCCATAAATCAATCGATTACTATAATTTCTTTCATATTAAATTTCACTTATATCAGCAATTAAATGTTAATATATTGATAAATGATCAATTAGTTAACGAAATATTATGTTTGTTTGCAGGTGAGCATCATCCATTAGCTGAATAAAAATGGCCGCGTCAAGGTAAGTGGCCGCTACTCGAAGTGGGGAGGACAGGACAGTCGCACACCCGTGATGACACGTGACCGCGAATAATCACGTGACCCTTTCACACTCACTGCACACTGCAAAAGGAGTAATATTATGAACACTAGGTAATGTTAATATTTTTTCACAGCACCTGCTCGGCAATGCCAAACTATGTCATGCTAACCTAACATAGATTTATTCATTTATTCTTTACAAATTTACATTTGTGTCGAACAGTGGTTACATACATTTATCACAAAAATTAAATAATCAAAATAAAGCCAGGAAGATAATACAATAAAAATTTAAATAATTATAATAACTTAATACAAATTCAAAGTCAATATAATATCAATTCAAGAAATGTATGTCAATAAAATTAATTAAGATATTATGTCACGATAGAATGTTGGTTATATTAAAGTCATTAAAAGATAAATCACATATTAGTTTCAACAACTATTATCTTTAAGAAACTCTTCTATGCTGTAATAACATTTCGTCAATAACAATGACTTCAGTTTTCTCTTGAATTCATTTGGATTCATAGAGTTTTTAAATTGTACAGGTAATTTATTGAACATAATTACTGATTGCACTCTAGAGGCATGTTTAACGACATTGAGTTTAGGCTGTATGAAATTAGGTAGATCCTTTCTTCGAGTTTTTATTCTGATATGTCTCTGTTCTTCTGTCTCAAACTTATGGATATTTTTAATAAAATGACTAAGCAGGACCAGAATATAGAGGCATGGTACTGTGAGAATGTGCAGTCTCTTAAAATGATCTCTACAAGACTCCGTTTGTTTAATGCGAAGCATAGTTCTCAAGGCTCTTTTCTGCATAACGAAAGCAACATTCATATTGTATTGGTAGCTGTTGCCCCAGAACTTTATGCTATATCTGAGTCTAGACTCTATGAGTGCAAAATATATTATTTTGAGGTGAGCAATGGTTAATTCATCTCTAAGACTCCTAAGAGCATAGCAAGCACTACTCATAGTATTAGTGACCGCTTCCAATTCCTTCTTCCAATTTAAAACTGAATCTATTTGTACCCCCAAAAATTTTACATTGTTTACCATATCTACTTTATTGCCTAATAAATGTACTTTGACAGTATCGTTATTCTTCACGGTTGATTTAAACAATAGGCATTGCGTCTTTTTTAAATTTAGTTTTAGATCATTCATAGTGAACCACTTCTCAAGAGCACATAGGATAAAATTAATTTTCTTCTCTAAATTTTCTATATTGTCGCTAGCAATAATAGCGCTAGTATCATCGGCAAAAACTACAAGTTTAGTATCATCTGTAATACTTTTCATGTAAGCTATCAAATCATTTATAAATATAATAAAGAAAACAGGGCCTAGAACTGATCCTTGTGGTACGCCTTTATTTATTATAACTGTGTCTGATCTGTGTAATTTTTCATGCCCATCTTCTTGAACAGTTTTAATTTCCACATATTGGGTTCTATTACGTAAATAAGATGTAAATAAATTCAACACATTTCCCCCAATGCCATAGAAATCCAACTTATTCAGGAGAATAGAATGTTCCACTGTATCGAAGGCAGAACTTAGGTCGAGGAAAAGTCCTGCTACTTTTAGTTTAGCATTCAACTTACTCACTACATTATCAATTAACATGTCAATAGCATCTATTGTTCCTACATTATTTTGATATCCAAATTGTTGGTTGGTTATAATTTTGTGTTTATTTAAATGACATACAAGCCTCACTTTCATAATTTTTTCAAATATTTTTGAACATACCGGCAACAAAGAGATAGGTCTATAATTCCCTGGATCAGTTTTAGAGCCTTTCTTATGTATAGGTAGGACTTTATCTAATTTAAATTAAGCTTTAGCTTTAGCTAATAAAAATTTAGGGCAAGTCATTAAAGCGCTCGGCTGTAGCCGGGAAATAATATTGTACTGAATTTCAATAAGACCCGCTGGTGCATTATGTGATTCGAATTTGGACCCACAACAAAAAAAATCGTATGAAGAAGTTTAACAAAAAAAAAACTTCTGGCGGACATGGCGAAACTATAAGGATTCCTTGTTGACGGAACTCTAAAAAACAGACAAATGTGAGTAGGACTCACGTCCTGAGGGTTCCGTCTCAACGCCCGAATTTCCAATTCCGGATTGTATTGAAGGGCAAATGTAACTTTTCACTTGAAATAAGAACTTTTAATTGAGTGGAGTGGACTGATTTGAATGAAATGCTACTTCAAGACAGATTGAAGACCAAACTTAACTTTGCAGTTGATATAAAACTATTAATGACAAATTTTCGCATTTATCTTTTGACTTGAACTGTAAAACCTTGCTTCTCGCCAAACTTCATGCTGCTAGGTCCACGGGAAGTACCATATAGGCTTTGGTTTACTTGCGAGTGTCAACATATGCGGCATAAAAATGGCCGTATGCTTTATTGCGTCGACTTGGACGATTGATTTTCTTTAAATCTCCAAGGGACCGTAGCTCTAAAACTTAGATCTACGGTCCTTTGGAGCTTATGTAGATTAAACTTAGATTCTAAGTTTTCGATATCTATTTCAAATTAATACCTCCACGCGTTCCTGAGAATAAGGGTCTTGACAGATAACGAAGTCATCCTATTAGGGTACAAATTTATCATTTTGAGGAACGGAACCCTAAAAAATATTATTTGAATTTATTATTTGCCTGTCTGTCTGAACAGATTTAGATGAAAAGCATACGGATGCCATGCCATGACCTGGTTTAGGACATAGGATACTTTGAATCCCGTTAGTACATTCCTGTGGAATAATGCCCGACCTTTACGCGGGCGAAGCCGCGGGCATAAGGTTATAAAATGTAATACTGTCGGTCGATGCCCAAGGTAGTCGCATAGATTCTCAACAGAAATTATATACGAGTATGTAAGCGAATCGGTTTACAAACAAATCAAATCAAGTTCTGAATCGACTGATCTGCTGGTTTGAATTCCAAATGTTAATTTTCAGGAGAATAATTTCTGAATCGTATATTTACCTAGCTTACTTACGGGCTAATAGTAATAATTATGTCTACTTAATTAATTATCAAACGGTCCTCTGAAAACATTAGCAATGGTCAATTAATCAGTTGCTTCATAAATAAGAGGCGATAAAGGTTAAGCCGCTTTACGTGTGATATGTGAGGCGCTCCGCGTCTCCGAGTCTTAGGTTTACATGTGTTATGTGCTCCGCTCCGCTCGTGGCTAAGTAATAACAGGCAATAATTTTGTTATTACTTAGCCACGAGCGGAGCTTTAGGAGCCATCAGGTTAAGCTACACTTGCCGGGGTTGGTCTGTGTTGGTCTGCGTCGGAAAACACGTCCTGGCTGGCATTCGTGGATCTTTGATAGTCGTTACGGGTCGTCAGAAGCCCGAAAGTCTGACAACCAGTCTTACCAAGGTGTATCGTATTATCCAGTTACTGGGTTGTGGAGGTCAGATAGGCAGTCGCTCCATGTAAAATACTGGTATTCAGCTGACGCCGATCCCAATATAGTTGGGAATAGGCTAGGCAGATTGATTGATGTGAGGCGCTCCGCGTCTCCGAGCCATGTCTAATGGCTGCTACTCACAACACAGGCAATGCCGCCGGCATTGTGTGTAGGAGTCATTAGGTTTACATGTGTTATGTGAGGCGCTCCGTGTCTCCGTGGTTTAGGTTTACTTGTGTTATTTGAGGCGCTCTGTGTCACGGTGTCTTAGGCCCGTATTACTGAACCTCACTCAAGACTCAAGCTTCAGCCAATCAAAAGGCTTTAAACGAGTTTTAAGTAATGCCTGAGTTTTGTGTGAGGTTCTGTAATACGTGCCGTTTAGTGTCGCGAGTGTGAGGGTGTGGTAAAATGCGTCGCGGCGTGTCGCACAGGTACAAGTACCTGCGGGCACGGGAGCTATTATGTACAGCAGAATCACGTACAACAGCATGTCTTATATACGTAGGTATTGTAATATTATGTCGCACCGAAACTCTTCACGAAAATTCCCAGAAAATCCTCGTACTAACCACTATCAGCTTAATATAATAGCTATTGTTTTGGGAATTCTGTAATGTACGTAATATCATACGAAGAAACGAATTGAAATGATAATAATTCATTATATAATAAAATACTCATTTAACTTTACTTGTTGTACTTAGTCTTGTGTTATTGTTCCGAAATAAACAATTTTTTTATTATTATTATTAATTGTGTTCAATAATCCTCTTTTTAAAATGATACCATCATAGATATTACAACGGCAGTCAGATGCGATGGATCGCCTCGTTGAGCGGAATGTTAATACTCCATCTATCACGGAAGCAGCGCCTCGCGAGCACGGAATGTATTCACTATTCTGTTTAGATTATCGCTTATTTTGCGCTACACAGCTATCTGCTGCAGGATCCCCACCATCAAAGACATTCATGATTCAATAAAGCAGCTCATTGCATTGAGTTATGTTTGAATGCCAAGCCTGTGACTGTCTTACTGATTCTAGCAGACTATTAATAAACATAATGCCTCTAAATATGACTATGTTTGAAGCTCCACAGCCCTCAGGTTGCAATCTCTGAAGGATTTCATTACAGATACCTCTGAGAGAGTAGGTACTCGTCATTGTTGTGTACCTAGTATTAATATGATCCTCCGTCCTCTGAGGAGGCTTTGTTCATTATCGACGAGTACACGCCATCCATCACACACGTCCACTGCGCGTCTCATACACAGTGGACGGAATAATACCCGGAAGGATAATCGCGAATATACATTAAATATATTAATATTTGGGTTTTTACTTTCATTAGTAATTTGAACTGCAATGCCTTTTCGTAGTTTATTAGAGACTCTAATAAACTACTACACACTACAACTACTCACACCGAACACGCCATACTACGGCTAAATTCAAGAATAAATTATAATAAAAAGAATGAAAACTTACTCGTGGACTGTTCTCTCTTTTTGTCTTCATTGATAAATTTTTCTGTCTGTATATAATAAATTAATATTGGCTAGAATTTGTTAAAAGTCCTGCGGTCGATGCTGGTCCGTGCTGGTCGATGCTGGTCGGTGTTGGTCGGTGCTGGTCGGTGGTCGGTCGAACAGTAAATTATTGAAGACTGCTTTTTGCTGCAAATGTCAAGCGTGTGCCGACATTAGATACGGAACAAGCAAGTTTTCTTTTAATTGGCAGACAGGTGAAATCTCGATGAAATACATATTTAAAATCTATGTGGGAATACTTTTGTTGCCAGTTTGACCGTCTTTTCTGCTTTCCGTTACGAAGTTATTTTAATGGCTACTTCTTTGCTATTAAATTCTAGGTAATAACAGAAGAAAAAATCACAGATCTCGTGCACTTCGACCTTCGAAGTACATTGAAAAACTCAACAAAAAAAAAAACGCATTACAGTTATGTATTTTTTATTATTACTAAAAAACAAAAACAACTTAAAAACTCTGACCAAAAATGCTCAGGCCTCGGCATTTTGCGTGATACTGCCACTGAGCGGTCCGCCTGTCACCACGCCTACCTACTACGGCGTGACTCACAAAAAAAGGGTACAAAATTAAAGCACTTCCCGATTTCTCATCTACGCGATTTTGATACCAAAAGTTGCGTAATTTAATTATCTAGATGGATGAAAAAGAACAAATTTTTTGTGTATTTTTTTTATAACTTCAAAAGATTTTGTGATTCAGTTTTTTGTTTTATAACTTGTAACATCAAATTCTGTTTATTTTACCTATTTCATTGACGCAGTTTTATTTTTAACATAATCGTAGATTCGCACTTTCCAAACGACCCCTGCAGAAGCGATCGAAAAAGAATTTTCAATATTTTTTAATATTGAAAATGTTTTTTCCATCGCTTCACCACCTGATTAAAAAAAATGTATAAAGTTAAACCGAGTTTGGCACTAATATCTATGTAGTTTAAATAAATAACCAACTTGATTTCTGTTATGCCACAAACTCTACAACAACAAGCACTTAGCTTAAGAACTTCATATCGAAGCAGTTTGAAAACAAAATCCCGTGAACAAGATGACCACATCTGTTACCGCCCCGGTTTTATAGCCGCCGAGCACTGCAAGCAGAAATAGTCTTTACGGTGTCATAAGAAGTTCTTCGATGGTACATACCTATATGGTATATCTTATACTATTAAACGAGCAATATTTGTATATACCTATATAAGTTTATTTAGATATATTTGTAATCACGTTCGCGAAAACACCTTTAACGATTTCGATGATGATTTTGCCGGTTTTCAGCAAGTTGTTTGAAAAAGTAATGTTAAATCAAATGCTCCATCATTTTAATCGTAATAATATCCTACACGATCAACAGTATGGTTTCACCAAAGGACGTTGCACAACCGACGCCGGTGTCACCTTATTACAACACATCTTTAACGCATGGGAAGAGGCACAAGATGCAATAGGCATCACTGATTTTTAAGGTAAACAGACATGCACAGGAGCTTGACGAAGTAAATAACGCTATGCTTAAGGTCCATAATTGGTTTACAGTAAATAATTTAGTATTAAATGAGAAGAAAACTAAATGCATAAGATTCTCGTTACCAAATGTTAGAAGTAGTGAATGTCATGTTGTACTGAATAGGGAGACACTAGAATTCGTCGAAACAGCGGTTTTCCTAGGGATCACGCTTGACTCAAAACTACAGTGGGGTCCTCACTTAACATCACTTGCAGGGCGGCTAAGTTCAGCCGCTTACGCTGTTTGAAAAATCCGCCAACTAACAGACGTGGATACCGCGAGACTGGTCTATTTTAGTTACTTTCATAGCATCATGTCTTACGGTATTTTGCTGTGGGGACGGGCTGCAGATATTAATTCTATCTTTATTCTGCAAAAGAGGGCTGTCAGAGCCATATATAACCTCCGCAGACGCGAATCTCTAAGGGAACTGTTTAAGGAAATGAACATCATTTCGGTACCTTGTCAGTATATATATGAAAACATTATGTATGTTCGAAAAATTCGACATCTTTTTAGTAAGATAAGTGACAGGCATAATTTTAACACTAGAAATAGGAACAAATTAGATCAACCACGTTTCAGATTGTCTAAAGTGCACACTTTTTTATGGGGTACTGTGTAAAATGTTATAATAAAATACCACTCGATATTCTTCAACTGAATGAGAAGAAACTCAAACTCAAACTCAAACTCAAAGCATTTATTTCAATTAAACCATTTACAGGCACTTTTGAATTGTCAAATAGTCGGTCAGTTAGTCGAGAAAGTTGAAGCTAGTTGCCCAGTTCCAAAACGTAGATCTTCATGGAGAAGAACGGGCAAGAAACTCCAAGGACACTCTTTTAAATATAGAAAATTACACAATCCTGGGTACATTATTCTTGTTGCTTCTATATGTGAGAACAATGTACAATAAAAAAATAAAAAGGGGAAGCAACTCTTCCAAACATTAAATTTTTTAACTAGTGAGCCCAAGTGGCTGTGGAGCAGGACCAGCATTAAGCCAAGCATTTTTATCATCGATATAATCATCCAACTTATAATATGCTTGTCTACATAGTGTGCGTTTAATGCATGTTTTAAATTTCTTCTCATTCAGTTGAAGAATATCGAGTGGTATTTTATTATAACATTTTACACAGTACCCCATAAAAGAAGTGTGCACTTTAGACAATCTAAAACGTGGTTGATCTAATTTGTTCCTATTTCTAGTGTTAAAATTATGCCTGTCACTTATCTTACTAAAAAGATGTCGATTTTTTCGAACATACATTATGTTTTCATAGAAAGTTAAAACATGCATTAAAGGCACACTATGTACACAAGCATATTATAAGTTGGATGATTATATCGATGATAAAAATGCTTGGCTTAATGCTGGTCCTGCTCCACAGCCACTTGGGCTCACTAGTTAAAAAAAAATATGTTTGGAAGAGTTGCTTCCCCTTTTTATTTTTCTGACATTACGAACTTAATGTTTATTTAAACAAGTTTAATTGTTGAATGTTCCAATGGATAATGATTTTCTTTCTTTTTGGTAGTAACATTCTATTAATCTCTCAAATACATTGCAAACTTTAGTTTTGTATAATTTAGAAGCATTTTTTCAATTTTTGTAAATGTGAGTACCATGGAGCCGTATTTTATGTTATTAAGATGTATGTTGACTTGAAAGAGCACGGCAGTTGAGAGTTTGTCATGCTCAATTAAATGTCTCGCTGATGGTGGCGAGTGTGTTGGATTATTCGGTTCCCTACAAAATGGTTGAGCTGGATGGTGCTGATCCACGCGTCATGTTAGTGAACGGGCGCCGTCAGTTGTGACTGGTCATCTCTTATCTGCCAGGGCTTATTTTTAATCTTATATGTTGAATTGTTTTAATTTTTTTTATTTGTACATTGTTCTCACATATAGAAGCAACAAGAATAATGCACCCAGGATTGCGTAATTGTCTATATTTAAAAGAGTGTCCTTGAAGTTTCTTGCCCGTTCTTCTCCATGAAGATCTATGTTTTGCAACTATCTTCAACTTTCTGACTAACTGACCGACTATTTGACAATTAAAAAGTGCCTGTAAATGGTTTAATTGAAATAAATGCTTTGAGTTTTGAGTTTGATGAAAGTTGCATTATAGTGGTTTACGGGGGCGAAAATCGATCTAGCTAGGTCTCATATCAGGGAAAATTCGTTTTCTCCGTATTTCGCCAGAACAGAGCTCGGTCGCCCAAAGTTTAGAACAAGATGCCCTTAAAATAATGACATGGCAGCATGGAATTAGTAAGTACCTACTGTTATGACAGCATAGAATTAGTATGAAGTGTCCTGTACTATTCTATTAAATGAGCGTTCTTTATTTTCGCCAGAACAGAGCTCGGTCGTTCGGTTACTCAAATATAATATAACATGGACAGAATCCTATGAGAAAACCTTAAAATATGTATGTAAGGTCAACAAACGAAAATGTTAAGCAATTTCAAGCACATTCCTTTCGCACATAGCGGGCGCATATCACCATATCACCATTTCGAACTGTCATTTTAATCCATTACGTTGGCAATACGCATGTGAAAAATAATAAGTAGCAATGTAATTAACCCTGGTGCTTCATATTTTCATTCCTTGACTGTACATGGTGGACCAAGAAAATACTCCAGACACTACATAATATACCTATAACAATGCTCAGTGAATGGTAACCTTTCCGTATTTTACAATAACGTTTCACGATGTCTAACCTTCTTAAAAACTTGTATAAAGTAGAAAAATACCAGCCAAGTGCGTGTCGGACCACGCACAATGAAGGGTTCCGTAGTTGGAATGAATTTATCCCAAGAACAAACTTAACTTTGAAGTTGAAAAAAGGTTCTCCCATACATCGATATACGTCACGGTCAATTTTCAAACTGTAAGTTTGTAATAGTAAAACATTTTTGTTAATGTGATAAAACTGCAGATTAACGACTTTCGGACCTTTTCCTTTAATTGTGCTGTGAGAGCTTGCTTCTTGCGTCAAGATGATTCTAGGTCAACGGGAAGATGGTTTTGATTTATTTGCGAGCTCGTGTCAAAATATATCGCATAATAGCCGTATTTTTTGATTGCATATTGATTTTAAGAGCTCCAAGAGACCGTATTTGATATTAATTTCAACTTCGTGCCATACTTCATAAAGGGTGTTTACAGACTGACAGACGGACAACAAAGTGATCCTTAAGGGTTCTGCTTTTTCCTTTTGAGGTATGGAAGCCTTTTTTTTTTTTTTTTTTTTTTTTTGGATGGGAAATTATCAAATAACTTCTCCCGCTCTGGGTGGAGCGGGAGGGCGTGTCAGACTTTTACTGACTAAAACCCACCCGTGTTCCTTCCGATGCCTGTGTGCCGAGGTCGCGATATCCCTTTCAGACAAACCCGCAACCCCGGCAGGCAGGTATGGAAGCCTAAAATTGATATGTGTAAAATAAATTTTATAAAAACATGTTTAAATGTTCACTATTAAGTATAATAGCACGGAAACCTCTGCAAAAAGTTTTCCGTGATATAAAACACTAAAGATAAGTCAAGAATCCTTCAAAAAGTACCTATCTCCCCAGCCTCCTAGAGATTATTACACTTTCAGACAAACGAACGTCTACGTCTGTCGTTGTTCACGAAGCCAAGAGTTGGGACACAGCACTCCGAAGATGTGCTACTCGTAGCCAACAGTTCGGACACAGCACTCCGAAGATGTGCTACTCGTAGCCAACAGTTGGGACACAGCACTCCGAAGATGTGCTACTCGTAGCCAACAGTTGGGACACAGCACTCCAAAGATGTGCTACTCGTAGCCAACAGTTGGGACACAGCACTCCGAAGATATGCTACTCGTAGCCAACAGTTGGGACACAGCACTCCGAAGATGTGCTACTCGTAGCCAACAGTTGGGACACAGCACTCCGAAGATGTGCTACTCGTAGCCAACAGTTGGGACACAGCACTCCGAAGATGTGCTACTCGTAGGAAAGCAAAAACGTCTAGACTGATCTAGGCATATTTCACAACATATCTTGACTGACTGACTCCCAGAATTCGCTCCTACTAACAACACGCAACCGATAGAAATATTTAATGCTATACAAGTGCACTTAGGATGGATTTAAAGACTGAGCGGGTTATAAAGCCCCCGTTATAATGCGGTCGAGAGGGGACGGGTAATGCGACGTTTGCTTTTCCCTCCGATTCAAACTAGCTGCTCTACTCTTGGCCACTGGAATTTTAGTTCGTCACTGCAAAACTGTCACAACTATGCACTATATTGTCACACGAAAAAACGTTGGAGCGCCACATATGAGGTCGGTAATCTCAGCGAAACCACCTTTTCAGTAAAAGAGTATATTTGGAAGTAAAACACTAGTTCACAGTTAACACAATCATAACGAATACCTTCAAAAATAGCACGGGTTGGCGACATATTGCCCGCCATTCAATTCCGAATGCCAAAAGGAAGACTGTTTCAGGGAATTGAAACTCCAATCATATCCCCATCAAGTGATCTTAAATCCTCCGAACTAACTAGACGAATAAAATGTATTGTTACTGTTAGAAATATTATAAAATGTTTTTGCCTTTGACATTCAACATGTCCGACGGAAGTACAAGCAGAGAATATGAGCTACACTAGGAATCACCAATTAGTTTTATTTAGAGTACATATAAAAAAATTATACTCGAGGTCCGTTTAGAAGACGTTACCTACTAGTAACCAAGATTAAAAGATGTTCTAGGACCTTGCGTATTTTTATGTTTTTTGGAAATCGATCATTTCGATTTGTATAGTAGGTACCTCACCCAGCTAGCTCTAATACTCCCGAAAACATCTGCAGCTTCATGCGGCTTGCGTCTCGCGTCGTCCGTTGTCGTGTCGGCGGCACAAAATACAAAGCGTGGGCTTAATTCAATTACTAAAATTTTTTTGATTAGGATTTTGTTATAAATTTAACTGTTTATATAAAATCCGTACAAAATAGGTCGTCGGTCCGGATCCGTACCGCGGTCCGCCATTTGGTGACTACTGAGCTACACCATCTGTAAGCTCGTCTCGTATTATTTGTCAGGTAGGTACCTATTTGGTTAGCATAAGCAATTTTTTTTAAATCTTTGGCGTACTAAACGTACGTAAGTACCCGTGCTATCTTGTTCGTTTTTACTTAGGAAACGCGTGTCCATTGATCATTACCCACTCGGCTAAATTATCGCGCCTGCTTGTGGCTCGCGCGTATAATACCGCCTTGTGGGTAATGACCAACACGGCACACTAGTATCATAATGTACTATATCAATACATGTAGCAGTAGCTGTAGTTATACGCGTTGGTTCCTAAAACACATTTAACAGATTGAATGATTTGAAGAGGCTTTATAATTTACTGCTATTTAATTATTTTCCAAAATATTAGGTGCTGCTTTATTACCCGTTGCAAGTTTTGCCAAAACATCTTCCATTATTGATTAACTTAACAAGCTTTTGCAACAGCAATATTTAACATACATTTTCAGTCGACTCTTAATTAAAGTTAGAACTCGTAAGTTTAGTATCTTCTTGATTCTAATCATCTAAATCTAAATCGACTGAAAGTTTAATTACTGACTGACAGACAACACATCATTGGAGCAGCCATTGCAGCTCAATTTGCTTGTCTCGAAGTAAATAAGATCCCACCGGCAAGCGGGTCAAATGTGGAGTTGCTATGTGAAGTTATAAACGAGGTCGGTGGTGGCAAGTAAGGATATGTCATATACAATTAAATGTATCACATAACTCAAACGTAGCACCTCAAGAGAGCCCGCTGAGTCCCGCTCTATCCCCGGTGCCGAGTAGACGTTCCCTTTGAGTTGTTGTATACGTATTAATATATAATTTGGCGGTTTTACTCTTAACCCAAAGCCCCTAACTAGTCTGTAAATTGAGCGCGTGCGCCGAGACGTGCATGGAAGTACTGAGGGATGTGGTGGCTCACGTCTACGTCAGAACGTCTATACGCGCGGGAGCGGAGTGGGGCGCGGCGATAATGTGCCGCATACATGTGCCGATAGATAGAGGAGCTCGTGGCTAAGTAATAACTGCCGCACGGGTCGATCCATCAGGTTAAGCTACGCTTGCTGGGATTGGTCTGTGGTTGGGTAATTACGAGACTCCTCCGTAGCTCGGAAAGCACGTTAAGCCGTTGGTCCCGGGTGTTATTCATATAGATCTTTGACAGTCGTTACGGGTCGTCTGAAGCCCGAAAGTCTGACAACCAGTCTTACCAGGGGGTATCGTATTACCCATTTACTGGGTTGTGGAGGTCAGATAGGCAGTCGCTCCATGTAAAATACTCGTATTCAGCTGCATCCAGTTAGACTGGAAGGCGACCCCGACATAGTTGGGAAAAGGCTAGGCAGATTGACATGTGCCGATACGTGAACCTGCATTCAATCTGATTGCCGGTATCCAGGCAGCTGAGCCACACACTGCACTAGTTATTGATTCGTTGCGCGAACAAAGCAAGCCGACAACCGTTTTAATACTAAAGCGTTGCATACGTTATCTGACCCTGTTTGACGCTTTTTTTTTTTTGTTGTTTGTGGCAAATTATCAAATCACTTCTCCCGCTCTGGGCGGAGCGGGAGGGTGTGTCAGACTTTGACTGACTAAAACCCACCCGTGTTCCTTCCTTTGCCTGTGTGCCGGGGTCGCGATATCCCTTTCGGACAAACTCTGCCCTTACGGACCCTGTTTGACTCTAAGATGATTTATTTCAAGAACGCGATATACGATATGTAAAAAAAACTGTCCGATCCGAAAGGGGCACAAAGTTACTGCAAGAAAAAGTAATAAAAAATCTTATTATCATTGAAAATAAAAAGTTATTGCTACTGAAAATTTACATTTTTAGTACCAAAATTACCCCAAATCCATTAAAAATTTGCAAATTTACAATAGGGGTCATAAGTTTGACAAACGACGACCGCCCGCGCCCCGTGTGAAAACCTGGTAACATTCCCCATTGAAAAAAAATGAGGTGATTTTTTTTTTCCAGGATATGACCCCTTAAATAGATTCTCGTACTGAGAATGTATATTTAACAACGCCCTCACGGATCGGACACGGTTTTTTTACATTTGGTAGATGTGAAAGCTTTCTTATTTTCATGTAGAAAAAATAATATTACAGGTGAAAAATATTAAAAAGCAGGAAGCCCCGTATATACAAACTTTATGGTTTTTTAATGGAATTTGGACGAATACTATCTGTCGCACGCGAAGCCTGATATCACAAAATATCAATGTCATTGTTGCGAATATTTGTAGAATATTAATTATGTTATCAGTTTTTGCCAGACGTGAGTGGAATTAAATTAGTACTAAGCCCCTCGTTCCGTTTGTAGAGCTTTCACAGTATTCAGGTGCTGTGCAGCACGCCACCACGACTCGCCTTTAGGTACATAGTTACATACCACTACTTATTCGTAATCGTATGTTCAAACCAAATCCCATGTGAACAGCAACATTAGTAGGAACTAGCCAAGTTCACTAACTAATATTATCTTTACGAGGCAAATTCTAAAAATAAACTGTTGAGCCGCGTATTATTAGAGTTTGGTATTAAGGTGGAGGTTTAGTGAGCACGCACGTGGTGGGCTCTACTGCTCTCCTCCTCACTCACGCCCCCCCTGGGCGTGCCAGTGTGTACGTCCCGCGCACAGTATACAGTTATGTGGAAGGTGTTTCCCCCGATGCGTGCGGTGCTTGTACGTGGTGCGCGCGCGCCGTTCACGGGACTCGCTCTCGCATCTCTCCAGCGTATTTATAGTCGAGTTCGGTGAGCCATTGATCAGCGGCCGCTGAAGTCGCCGCTCGATGATCAGCATTGGACAACCGCCATCACTTCCACCACCGCGATGCAACGCGACGCCGCGTGTCTCGCGACGACTTCAGCCTTGCGATGCGCTGTGCTCATATTTAATTGTTATAAGGGTATTGCATTATGTCAATGAACACAATGCGCCATGTCTCGTCACTAGCTCATGGTGGTGCGTGTCTCGCCACCGACAGACGGTGGCTACAGTCGCACACGGGCGCAGAGGGACGCGAAGGGTGGCGGAGGGACGCGGACAGCTCAGTTTAAATCGTCGTTAGCCATATTGTCCTTACCGCGTCGTTAGTGCGATCAATATAATGATAGTTTTACAACCGCTAACGTCGGGAAGAATACATTTATGTGGGTTCGTCTGCCGCTCTATTTGTGAATGCCACTTTAGATACAAATCCGCTGAGCGCCGAAAGCCGAGGGCTGAGCGCTGAAGAAAAATAGGCACGCCGACAATCATCCAGACGGGCCGTTCTCCACGTAGTTTTATGTGGCACGTTGGCGGTGCGCCAGCCGTGTCTCAACTGATTGATTTTACGAAGACGTATCACCAATCGCATTATTGCACGGTTGAGTTTATAATTCGCGTAGTACGCACTGCTCTGTGCTCGTCAACACTGCGCTGCATCTCATGCGCCGCATCTGAACACTTATCCTGTGTGAACAATTAGAATTTTCAGAGATAACGCACACTTGGCCGCTTTCAGTTGACTATATATAAATCCTGCACCTTTAAAAGTAATCCTGAACGTCTTATTTTCTTCAGCACTGAAATAAAACTAAATACATTATATTATTAGTTAAGTCGCCCACAGAAAAGATCCGGTAGTTAAAATGCTTGCACTAAAGATTTATATTTCTGGTTTATCTGAAATACTTATGAATACTATCCAATCATCGTACAGGATGAAATTATAAGGTGGATGTAATATTTTACTAAAGGTTTTACACCGTAGTTTTGTCTAAGAAAATTGCAGTTTTTGTTTTCGCCAAAATTGGGCATGTGGTTTCTTTAATCACTTTGATCTATTTATAACAATTTCGGTTCACAGTTCTTACCCTGAATTCATTCTGTTACTAATACGTCATCAAAGACCCGTTTAGAGAGCTCAGTGGGGTAATTGTGTAACACACATACATGACAGTTCAGCCACGTTCATTGTCGTATCACGTTGTTGAGCAGACGAATTTTTCAAACCTATGAAGCAATGGATTAGGAATTTCCTTCGAAACCCGCGAATTGTGATTGGAAGTGTGTTCCGCAATTTCAATACATACACAAATAATTTACATGAGCACCTCGATTAAAGGTACCTAAGCGGTTTGGTGACATAGCATTAATCTTTACATGTTAGTCTATGTGTAAGAAGGCAGTTGTGTAGCCTCTAGCTAGACTCTAGACTGTAGTGCCCTGCAACCTCATTGGTGACATAGCATTAATCTTTACATGTTAGTCTATGTGTAAGAAGGCAGTTGTGTAGCCTCTAGCTAGACTCTAGACTGTAGTGCCCTGCAACCTCATTGGTGACATAGCATTAATCTTTACATGTTAGTCTATGTGTAAGAAGGCAGTTGTGTAGCCTCTAGCTAGACTCTAGACTGTAGTGCCCTGCAACCTCATTGGTGACATAGCATTAATCTTTACATGTTAGTCTATGTGTAAGAAGGCAGTTGTGTAGCCTCTAGCTAGACTCTAGACTGTAGTGCCCTGCAACCTCATTGGTGACATAGCATTAATCTTTACATGTTAGTCTATGTGTAAGAAGGCAGTTGTGTAGCCTCTAGCTAGACTCTAGACTGTAGTGCCCTGCAACCTCATTGGTGACATAGCATTAATCTTTACATGTTAGTCTATGTGTAAGAAGGCAGTTGTGTAGCCTCTAGCTAGACTCTCGACTGTAGTGCCCTGCAACCTCATTGGTGACATAGCATTAATCTTTACATGTTAGTCTATGTGTAAGAAGGCAGTTGTGTAGCCTCTAGCTAGACTCTAGACTGTAGTGCCCTGCAACCTCATTGGTGACATAGCATTAATCTTTACATGTTAGTCTATGTGTAAGAAGGCAGTTGTGTAGCCTCTAGCTAGACTCTCGACTGTAGTGCCCTGCAACCTCATTGGTGACATAGCATTAATCTTTACATGTTAGTCTATGTGTAAGAAGGCAGTTGTGTAGCCTCTAGCTAGACTCTCGACTGTAGTGCCCTGCAACCTCATTGGTGACATAGCATTAATCTTTACATGTTAGTCTATGTGTAAGAAGGCAGTTGTGTAGCCTCTAGCTAGACTCTCGACTGTAGTGCCCTGCAACCTCATTGGTGACATAGCATTAATCTTTACATGTTAGTCTATGTGTAAGAAGGCAGTTGTGTAGCCTCTAGCTAGACTCTCGACTGTAGTGCCCTGCAACCTCATTGGTGACATAGCATTAATCTTTACATGTTAGTCTATGTGTAAGAAGGCAGTTGTGTAGCCTCTAGCTAGACTCTCGACTGTAGTGCCCTGCAACCTCATTGGTGACATAGCATTAATCTTTACATGTTAGTCTATGTGTAAGAAGGCAGTTGTGTAGCCTCTAGCTAGACTCTCGACTGTAGTGCCCTGCAACCTCATTGGTGACATAGCATTAATCTTTACATGTTAGTCTATGTGTAAGAAGGCAGTTGTGTAGCCTCTAGCTAGACTCTAGACTGTAGTGCCCTGCAACCTCATTGGTGACATAGCATTAATCTTTACATGTTAGTCTATGTGTAAGAAGGCAGTTGTGTAGCCTCTAGCTAGACTCTCGACTGTAGTGCCCTGCAACCTCATTGGTGACATAGCATTAATCTTTACATGTTAGTCTATGTGTAAGAAGGCAGTTGTGTAGCCTCTAGCTAGACTCTAGACTGTAGTGCCCTGCAACCTCATTGGTGACATAGCATTAATCTTTACATGTTAGTCTATGTGTAAGAAGGCAGTTGTGTAGCCTCTAGCTAGACTCTCGACTGTAGTGCCCTGCAACCTCATTGCGTAACACACTTTCAATCAGATTTGGAAAGATTTTGAAGGAAATTGCTAATCCATTGTTTCATATCGGAATACCCGCGAAATTTCTCGGATATATATTATATTTATTTTTTACATTTTTAATTCATATTGTTTGTGGCACCTCTTTAAGTCATGAACTCATGAGCTTCCCGAATATCAAACAACATTTGTCCGGAGTGTTACGAGGGAGGCGTGAACATTGATTCGTTGTTACAATGTATAATAGATAGGTTTGAAAATTCGTCTGCTCAACAACGTAAATAACGTTAATATGTTGGTGAAATGTCAATATGAATGGCATTGTACGTGTGTTACGGAATAACTACGCTGTTCTGTAGGATCAGTGTCGTTGAAGCAAGCCAGATTTCAGCTGTAATGAACTTGATTCCCGTGCCATCTTCAATTGACTCCACCTTCTGTCGACCCGCTGCGCGCTGATAAGATTCCTTAATACGCCGACAGGCTAGCACACGATGTTGCACTCCGCATGGTTTTTGTGAAATGTACATAATCATAATCATAAATCATAATTCTTTAACATATTATGTAGGTACCTAATAATTTTACTTTTGTCTAGATCAGTGATCATCACAATACACCAGATGATGAGGCCAAAAATACAAGTGTTTCTGTGTCCTGTTGGATCTAAATGGTGGTGTGATTTAACCTAACCGTGTAACAACCATAAAACATATTTTATTCTCGGATTGAATATTATGCACAAGTACTTACGTTTTATTCAAAACTAGAGACACGACTTCACACGACCAACGTCGCATGGCTTAAGTCGAATGATTCATGTAATTAAATCAATTATTTAAACCAAAATGTAAAAAAATATACTATAATCAACAAGTTTTCTCATTAGAAATAAGAACAATTACAATGGTTGGCATGCAAAATTAAAATTACTTAGGAGCAATTAGATACAATAATTAATACGTTTTTGTAGATTAGTAAAGTAGGTCACAATAATCACCATGTTTTATCGAAAATAGTGATATTTTATACAATCAACACGGTCTTTATATATACGAGATTTGTCTAACTTTTACCTATTTTTTTTAACACACTTTTATTAGTCTGACCTGTATCTATCTATCTATGTAACGGAATCATTCAACTTGAAGACGTTCGATTAACTTGAAAATTTGCACACGTATCAAGGATCGATGACAACACAATAATTTATTATTCTGGAGCTGATCTGATGATGGAGCCAGGAGGTGGATATTGGAACTGTTTAGTGGCTACTAGTAAGCCCCTCGAGTTTAGGCTCATATGACTCGGTTTGGCGAGTTCAATAAGTTGCATTTGTTGTCGAGGGTCTGATGATGGAGCCAGAAGGTGGATAGTGGATTTCTTTAGTGGCTACTTAACTAGTAAACCGGTCAAGTCGTAACTTCGTTGACTTTAGACTTATTAACTCTTGACTCTAACAAAAATTAGCGCTTTATTATTTCGCAAACGGATCCCTGAATTGGAAAATTATTTACACACACCCTCCATATTTTTGAACTACCTTTCTAACGATACCCCACACCAGGGGATAGACGAGAGAAAAAAAACCACCCACCCACTTTACATGTAGGGGAGGTACTCTAAAAAAATATATTTTTCTTTATATTTTACCACTGTCGGCGTGATTAATATTTATACCCATGCCAAATTGCAGCTTTCTAGCACTAACCGTCTCTGAGCTAAGCCACGGACATGGCGAAACTATAAGGGTTGTTACCTTGTTTACTACGGAACCCTAAATAGCGTGGGGCGCTTTTTAGCTGTGTATACTTTTAATTAATTTAACAAAGCGCTCCACGCTTTTTGTTTACTAATAAAAAGCATTATGATACAAGTGTGCTGTGACGGTCATTACACACAAGTCGGTATCACACGCGCGAGCCGCAGGGGTACGCTATAAAGTAGCCGAGTGTGTAATGATCAATACACACGCGTTTCATACGACATTTTTCAACACACTTGCGAGAAAAAAGACAGACTTTTTGGAAGAACTTATGCTACAATAACGTAACTATAGAGATGATACATTTCGATATTTATAAAGTTCAACTGACCTCTGTTGCCAGGTACACAATATCCGGAGCTTCTTTTAAAAACTTTTCTACGCCGGTTGGTGACAATACTTTAGATTTCGTATTTTTGATAAAATAATTAACCACACAAAGAAAACAAAAATATTCATAGAAAACGAACAAAAAACAAAACTAACGCACCATGCGTTTTCCGCTAGCGATGGCGTGCAGGTGTAAAAATTCCATGTATGCATGTTTGCATTCCCACTGACCTGCCTATGGGATTTTTTTTACCATAGCTAAACGCCTCTGGTTTGCCTATGGTACCTATAATTTTTTTACAGGAACTTCCTTTTGAGCGCTTGCCTTTGGTAAAAAGCTTCACCAAAGTCAATTTCTATTAAATACAATTTCCAGATCGATTTCCAAAAAACACAAAAATACGTAAGGTCCTTAAACATCTTTTAATCTTGGTTGCTAGTAGGTAACGTCTTCCAAACGGACCGGAAGTCATATTATTTTTTATTAAGGACCCTAAATAAAACTAATTGGTGATCCCTGGTGTAGCTCATATTCTCTGCTCGTACTTACCTCGGACATGTAGAATGTCAAAGACAAAAACATTGTATAATATTTCGAAAAGTAACGATATATTGTATTCATCTACTTACCTCGGAGGATTTAAGATCACTTGAAGGGGATTGGAGTTTCAATTCCCAGAAGCAGTCTTCTTTTTGTCATTCGGTATTGACTTCAATTTGGGCAATACGTCGCCAAACCGTGCTCTTTTTGGCGGTATTCTTTATGAGTCGTAACAAATTCAGCGTTAAAGCAGTACTTATAATATTCTAAAACGTGAGGGTTCCCCATATAACCTATAGACCTACGACATTATTTAATAAGGAAATATGTAGGACCACATCTTTAAACGCGGACTAGCTCAAACAGCATCTTGAAAATCCTAGCGGAAAAACACGTTTGTTGTCAGTATAATTAGGTACATTAAATTGTTTTTTTCAATAAACTTGTAATAAAATACTCCTTGAACAAATAGTCCATATTATCGTTATAGTCATTTATTATCAATCATTGGCATTTCAATGACAAGATAAATTTAGACGAGATAAAAAAGAAAAACGATGTCGGTTGCCTATGGTCGGTCGTTTGACGTTTGTAAAAATTCAAAATTTATGCCCGTTTTCGCTTTTATTGGTAAATAAAATAATTCCAAATCATTAACGCTAGTCGTTTAGAAGTGATCTTCAGGATTAAATTTTTCATTAAAAGTCGGTTATCGTCGCCTTAAGTGAGTAAGCGAGGCCTCGAGTCTGGACTTCTTGAGCGATAGCCTAGGGCTGCGCGCCGCCTCCACGCTTCGGGACTCTTGATAACAATACCGATCTGTGTAAGTTGATTGTAACCGTCAACCCGTTGCAATCTTTTACAGCTCTGTGCAAGTTTGCAAAGGGATTAGCGCACCGTTTGCTATACTTAGTAATAAAGTTAGTCGTACTATAGAGGACTAGGTATTTCTCCAATACAAGACGCGATTTGGACTGAAATGGACAAATGGCCGTGAAACGTCATAAATCTATTAATTACGTAACGTTACGTAATTACTTTATTAAATAATGCTAATTAATTAATGTTTGGTAATTAATCGTTTATTGGCGTCGTATGCGTGAATGAACTCATAAAATTTGGGCTGAGCGCGTAAACACTGTGTGGTGTATAGCCTGTAGAGGCGCGCGCGCAGCCACGCGCGGGCTGCGTGTTGTGCTTGTGACCGACGCGCTGGCCTTATAATAAAAATAAAAAGTTGGCGACGCGGACAGCTGGAGTTTTAAAATAATACCCATTGAAAGTTTTCTTTTACCCTTTTCATTTCCACCGGGTCGTCGATGTGAAGTGTATGGTTCCCGCTAACGTGTTACTGACCAACGTGTTACTGACTAACGTGTTACTGACACGTGTTACTGGCTAACCAAACGCTGCTGTCGTTATTAGCTGCCGTCGCTGGCAAGCTGAGGTGAGAGCTGCACGACCCGAGCCGTATGGGCGCGACATGTCCTCAACATCCATACTTAATATACTTAAGTAATAAATGCGAAAGTGACTCTGTCTGTTACCTTTTCACGCCTTAACGGCTGAACGAATTTCGATGTTTGCGCTTACTACACCAGGACCTGGGTTAGGACATAGGCTACTTTTTGTTACAGTAGTACGTTCTCGTGGGATGATTTCCGATTTCGACGCGGGTTAAGCCGCCGGCAAAAGCTAGCGGCTTGTAAAAACAAAGTTTAAATAAATCTGGATCAAAAAGTTTCCGCATGTTTGTATAATATTTATTTTATTGCCTCACATTGTGTAGGAGTCGCACATACTTAATTACGTTATTGAAATAGAGTGTTTACGTGAAGTGTTTCGCTAACAACCGGGATCCATTATTATAGCGATCTCAGTTTCTATTTCTGTTTCGTCGAGCTGCATGTACTTGCTGTACTCGGCTCAGGTAGCGTGATCGTAAGGATACGAGCTGCGGTTTTAAGCTTTGTGCAGACCAGCGCGACTTGTCGCGCGACGCGACACCGGTTATTGTTATACCGTCAAGTTTTCTTAGAAATTGTATTGTTCGAGTCGCGTCGCGGCGTCGCGTCGCGCTGGTCTGCACGAAGCTGTATGATTGGCGGAAATTATATGCAAATGACTGATGTTCAGATGTACTTTACTAAAAGTGTAGATAACTCAGTTAAAACGACGCTAAACATGTCGAGCACGGGAAGTTGGCACCGGCCGCAGTCCGCACCACGGCACCAGATGACTCATGATCTAAGTGCTAGTACTACTCGTACCTACATTTTCTTCGCTGTAGTAAACAAACTCCGGCTCGTGACTTGTGTACCTGACGCGAACATTACAATAAGGAATAGAAGAAAATCCTAAATGACTGTATACAATTACAAACTATCAGAACCTTCTTAATATACAGGGTTATTGGTAAAACACCAACAACCTCTTAAGCGGTCATTGTACTCATCATTATGAACAACTTTTACTTTGGTTCCAAGCCTTAAATCGGGAAAGAAAAATCTGGTGTTCCATACATTTTGACGAGTTGTGTGAACATAAATGTAGGGAACAGCTGTTTTTTTTTTCGCGTTTTCATGTTTGGTCCCATATTAAAAGTTGTTCCTATTGATGAGTAGAATGACCCCTTAAGAGGTAGTTGGTGTTTTACCAATAACCCTGTATACGTTGCATAATAGTATAAACGCAAGACCTGAAAGTAGTTTGTGTCCTTATCTCTACCACTGAACAGACATTATTATGTGTTAATTTTTATAACAAAATAAATAAAATATTTTAAGCCACTGTTCTCGTAACAGGTTCATCTAAATTTACCTTTATTAAATAAAAACAGAGCCCTACTACTAATCAACAAGATTAAATGAAAATAGTAGGTACCTACCATTTCGCAGGTTTGATTTAGCTCAAACTTGCACTTACTCAACAAAAATGCCTTACTATATTATACAAAACGAACAATTTGTAAAAAAATAATTATATTTCGTTGTAGTACATATTGTGCTTCTATAATATTATAATACGGTGTCTGAGGCTATGCGCTTACTCTATTACACGTTGCATTGGGAGTCACACTGCACAGCACTCGCAGGATACACAGATGTGTGACTGAAGCAAGTGGAGTGCACCCGGCGTATGTGAACTGACCACAGTGTACCTACCTGCCTGGCGTCTGAGCTCATAGCAAAGTAGATCAAGATAGGAATCATCACAGAGTTCTATTCACAGCTATAGCATTTTACTTATCATAGCGTAAGTAATAAAACAATATTATTAGTCAGATTTCTTGGATATCTGTTTTATTATTCTAGTAACTTAATTAAGGTAAATAAGAAGAAAAAATTGCCCTGGCCTTGAAAACGTAATACACTGAACCTAATAAAAAAAGAAAATATAATATATATGTTAGCATATTATATATGTTTTGATAAGTACTAAGTATTTCGAGAAAATAGTCATAGTAATTTATTTTCCAAAACTTCAGTAACGTTATAACGTTACCTCATTGATGAATGAGGTCTCGACCCCTGAACTGGGACACCTGTATGACCAGGAAGTGAAGTAAAATATAGAAGCATGAATACTGAAAGCGCTAGATGAAAACTTGCTGATTACCAGGAAAAGTAAACCACTTGTAACTCGATTTGTTATGTTTGTGATCAGCACCATTCAGCTCAACCATTTTGAAGGGAGCTAAATGATCCAACACACGCGCCACCATCAGCGAGAAGTCTGAGTGAGCATGACATATTCACAGCCGCCAGGGCACATTCAAGCCAATAAAAGACGTATTACCCAGTAAATGGTAGCCCTTTAGTACATAGTACTCACACCTGTGCTCTGCAATTATCTAATACAAAGGAAATTGATTTTAAACAATGCAAAGATGTTTTAAAATTTTCAGTAGCTCCAACAGTATTTTCAAATGTTAATCAATTAGTTGTGGTTGTGGAGCAGGACCAGCATTGAGCCAAGTATTTTTATCAGCGATGTAATCACCCAACCTATAATATGCAGGCGCCTGCATCGTGTGCGTTTTATACAAGACTTGAAATTCGTCTCATTCAGTTGAATTAAGTGGGGAGGAATTTTATTGTAACATTTTAAACAGTACCCCATGAAAGATGAGTCCACTTTAGCCAGTCTGAAACCTGGTTGAACTAATAGGTCCCTATTTCTTGTACTATAATGATGTCTATCACCTGTTTTACTAAAAAGATGTAACTTTTTTCTTATGTTCATGATGTTTTCATACATATATTGACAAGGTACCGTCATGATGTTAATATCCTTAAACAGTTCCCTTAGAGAGTCACGCCTGCGGAGATAATAATATGGCTCTGATAATAAATGGACTCAGACCGAAATCGACGCCCCGGATAGGAGGGTCCGTAGGCTGCTGACTACATATCAAATGCTTCATCAACGGTCATCGGTAATGAGACTGTATATTCCGCGAAAGTGTTGAGGTCGATGCTTTTTAAACGTTTCATTTTGGCGTTAGAATTTCTGGTAGTACAAACAAAACTCTTTGTAAAATCCTTGCGGTTAGCAAATTATTTTGTCAGGCGCTCACACTACGCTAACAGTAAAATAATATTCACGAGACTGGTTTCATGGAAATGGTTAGCAAGTAAAAAGTTATGAAGTAATTAATTCGAAGCATGAAGGCGGTTCACCGCGCCGAAGGCGCGATGAGCGCTGCGTGAGGCGGCAGAGGCTGAATAGTTCTCTTGAACTCTACGAGGACTATCTGAACTGGCCACCTTACTAAACTTCACAGAAGTATATTGAATAGTTCGCTACAACTCTACGAGGACTATCTGAACTGGCCGGCCCACTACACTTACAGAATTATATTGAGCTCTTCACCACGCTTTGAATTCAGGCGAATTCACATTTAGCAACATGTCCAGTCTTACCTGAGCTCCAGCTGCAGACAATTTGATTAGAGTTAGTTGTCGATGCTGTACGATGGTGGTTTTGCCGGGGTTAATGTAATTAAACTTGTGATAATGTAGTCAGGATACTAGTAATGCTATGAGCTCGTAATGCCGTTGAGCATTTGAAAGGTCAGTGCCTCAGTTAAACAAAAGAGAAAAGAATGAGCAGAATTAGAAAATCATTCATTTCATCGTTACGAAGTCTTCCTAAAGCTGGAACAGAGTTGAAATGTCAGAGGCATTTTCGTACTAGTATTTTTAACCTTCAGGTTTATTTAGGTATGGTACGGTTATGTCAAGGTTCTAGAGTTTCTAATTCGAGGGCTCATATAAATAAACGCTTATTGTTTGTTAAAGTACCTATATAGGTAGGTAAGATTGAGGCTCAAAAATATTATTTCCGTCTTCGGAAACCGAACTTTTTGGAATTGGGAACTGCTATTGGGATATTGGGAACGAGTTCTTGGGAATGTTTGGAGTTATTATTATACTTGTGCATAATTTAAGAAAAACTTCTTACTCATTGAAAGAACCGGACAAAAACATTCAAGTTCCAGTGACCGACTGAGCTGAAACGTTGTGTGCGGTGTGCACGAACACACCGCACACGTCACAGTACCGAGGTAGTGAGCGCGCAAGAATACGCGGCGTGCGGCGTGCGCGCTAATTAGAAAACACGTTGTCGCGCTGGGAACTAATTCGTCAAGGTCGCGCCGCGCCACGTCATTTCGCGCTATATTTCGCAATATACCTGGAAACTTCGCGCCACATCGCGATACGCCGCGCCACATCACGATACGCCGCGCCACATCGCGATGCATCACGCAACTTTGTTATACGCCGCGCCACATTGCGATGCATCACGCAACTTCGTTATACGCCGCGCCACATTGCGATGCACCACGCAACTTCGTTATACACCGCGCCAATCGCGATACACCACGCCACATAGTAATACACCGCGCCACATCGCGATTCACCGTGCCACTTCGCGATAGTCGCCGCGCTACCGCTTGCCGCGCCCTTCACAAGACTATTGTGATCGTCTATTTTAAGAACCTGTAATGGCTAGCTTTTAAATTAATACACTTATAAATAACGTACAGATTGAGTGCTTTGCTTCGGAAGCCAATAATTTATTTTACGACATAATTAATGTTTTTATGATCATGTACAATATAATGATAGAGAATCTGCGCCTATGCATGAGGGGTCACTCGTCTGCGAGATGTTGATAGCATATCGAACGTGGCCGGCGTGTTATCATTAATTTAATCAATTCAATAGCAAAAGGTCGTGGCACGGTTTTAACGAGTTTCCATTGACGCAATAAGGTAAACGCGGGTGAACTCGACAGTGACCCAGAAGTCGTCAAATTATCTAAAATCGACAATATATTTTTCTACTAAACATTAAACTGGCCGATTTTTATGGCAACATATTTTTGGTAACATATTGCACAATTAAAATAGCAACACTGAGTTGCAACTGTAATGGCGTCAGAGATATTCTACATTGAAAGTGTCTCCAAGAAAAAAATAGTTTTTTTGTAAGTTTAGCTATTAAACGTAGCACTCGGTTCGTGGTTTTGTGTTTCTATTTGTGCAGTTTCAGTGGGGTGTACGGTAAGTCTGATTGTTTTATGAATTAGTTAAGTTAATTTGCTAACGATATTACATGATATTTGGAACACTTTTATCATAAAAGTATTATTTTTCGTATGTGACATCTATTGGTACCCAAAAAGTCCTACTTGACCTAGAACTCGTCATTTTATGTACTATTGTGACGATTACTGGGACACGCTTTATAGGTTGTCTCTAAACTCGTCTTATTGTAGATATTTTTGTGTTTTATGCCACAAAATGGGAATAAAACTATTATCGGGACCGTTAAATAGTTGTTAACCCCCTTGTGCAATCATATTTAAAGGTTTGGCCTTCATTTGACGATAAACGGGGTTTCTCTTAAGCTGTTTCTTAGGGGTATTATTACTTTATTGACGAGTTCTAGGTCTTTCACGTGTTTGTCAATTCGACGAGATTTATTATGAGACTGGGAATGGTTTGTGCTTGCGTCTCTTTGTGCCGCTGCGCGCTGTGGGCCTCCAGCACTCGCTTAAGGACACGTGATAAGTGTCTTAATCCTGGCCTGAAATCAGATTGGGCCGGTAACATAAACACTTGCATGCAATTTTTGAATGGCACTATTTGAGCTTTCTTTATGGCATGCGGTTATTGTTCTTGAACGTTCCACAAACTTAAACCATGTAAATGGGGCTTATTGTTATGTATAATTTTTTTATTTTAGATTGTCGTGATGCATGAACATAATTTTTATTACAGAAAATTATGGCTGAAAAACAATACAAGCAGAGGATATGTCAAAAGCCATAGAGGCTGTACGTCAAGGGGTCACAACATCTTCTGCAGCAAGACAATTTAAAGTGCCAAGGACCACCTTGATTGACAAAATTAAAGGCCGTAGTCGATCGGCTGCGCTAAAGGACCACTCTCCGTTTTAACCAAAGAAGAAGAAAATCATTTAAAGACTTGGTTAATTTTCATGGCAGAAAGTGGGTTCCCTGTAACCAAAGATCAGTTGTTAGATAGCGTAAAATTATTAGTTCGCAAACTCAACCGTAAACTCCATTCACAAACAATAGGCCAGGTCGACATTGGTTCGAGTCATTCATAAAACGCAACCCTGAAGTGGGTCAGAGGGTTTCTCAAAATTTGACACAATCTCGTGCTTTAGTTAAGGAAGAAAATATTCGTACCTGGTTTAAAGAAGTCCAGGACTATTTTAGTAGGTACTGCCCAGCTACAAGCAGCTTCCGAACTTTTAACTGCGATGAGAGCGGAGCGGAGGGGATCTTGTCCCCGTCAGATAACAGGGTCTTAGCGAAACGTGGCTCTAAAAATGTTTACAACATCATACCTAGTGGTGAAAAAGAGTGCGTAACAGTTCTCGTAACAGCTAATGCGCTGGGTGAATTGGCACCACCGATGGTTCTTTTTAAACTAAAGTCTATACCACACAAAATTTCAAAATCAGCACCCAACGATTGGGGATTAGGGCACACAAACAAGGGCTGGATGACAGGCGAATCCTTTTACGAATATATAACTAATGTTCTCTACCCTTGGGTTATAAGAAGTGGCATCCAGCTACCAATAATATTTTTTTTAGCTGTATCTTACAAAGACAAAACTAAGGTAACATCGACAATCACATCATCTCCCATCACAAGGACTGCTGCTGGAATGACAGAAAATACGACTCGACACGACGGAACGGAGTGTAGTTTAACCGCGTCGCAATCACAACCACCTATACCTATTTACCTAACGCCTCGATGTCAAATATCGCCAATGTTCTGTGACGATATCACTGGAACTGTACCTTCCAGAGCAATAACTAAAGTGACATCAACTGTTACATCGTCTTCCACATCAATAACTTTTGCTGGAATTACAGAAAATACTGCACGAGATGATGAAACGGATTTTTCAATAACCTTGCCGCAATCAAAACCACCTAACCCTATTTATTTAATGCCTGGCAGTCAAATATCACCTATTTCATGTGACACTCACACATCATATTCCTCGTCAATAAGCAATGCTAGAATTACAGATAACACGACACGACACAACGGATCAGACTGTAATTTAACCATGTCACAATCACCACCACCATCTGAGGAAACAAAAGAAAAATCAAAAAAATTCTATGGTAACCTTATGATTCCAACGCCTTTCAAAGAGGCTTTATTTTGGCCTTCTCATCTAAGCCAGACCTAGACAACCAAATCAAAAATAAAAATACCCAGTGTTGTGACCTCAGACCGGTGGCAAATTTTTGAAAAGCGAAAGATCGATGCCAAGACCGAAAAAGAAAAGGAAAAGGGTCGAAGCTAGAAAAACAGCAAAAGCTAAAAAAGAACAGACACATAAGAAAGCAACAAACAAGAAAGCATATAGCACTTCAACTCAGGAAGTAAAAAAAGATGATTGGTACTGTCTATACAATGTCTAAGCTGTGAAATCTGGTACCATACAACTTGTGCAAAAATCGAACCGTCACAAATAACTTTTCATTGTGTCTATTGTAGCGCACAGCCATAATAATGTTTTGAATGTTTTAGTGTAGCTTTACTATAATATAATGTTTCATTGATATTTTTGTTTTGTAGGTATACGATTTTGTATATTTGATTTACTACTAATCACTTCTGCTTCTCAGCACTTTCGTGCAATGTTATTTTATAATAAATAAGCATTATGCTATGCCAAGAATAATACTTAGTTTAGGTGTTTTTTATCTGACTGATTTAAGTTTAAATTGCTGTCTGATTATGAATAATTAAGGTGTGCAAAAGTATTGGGTATAAAGGCACTCTCTCACCGGGAACATCCGCAAAGTAATGTATCAATCCAAGATTCGTTTGGATATTACCATTACCGCGGTTCTCCTCAATTACTGATTTAAGCTCGAATCTGAACTGTTACATTACAGGCATACGCTCGCAGGGAGGGAGCGCCTTTAGATATTAAATACTTAATGATTATTTGATTAATTATCGCGGAAGGTAAAGCTATCTGTAAAATAATTATTAGAGAGTTACAGTTTAGCAACAAGCCAATAAGAGGGTTTTTATTTTTTGTTTTGTTATTTTTAAAAAAAAAATATTGCGAAATGGGCCTGCTTTTGACCTTAAATGTATGTTTAGTAATTATACTTGTGTGTATGAATGACTGATGATGAAAAATTTCACGAATGAGAAAAAACTTATTATATAATTGATTCTGATAAAAGCTGATTCTGTGATTATGATCAAATAATTTTTTTATGAAAAATATATAAGAATTTGATTTATCTTGACGTTTTTATCACCTACCTGCTCTGGTTCCTGTTTACACAACTTTTAGTAAGTCATTTCTTGAGATTTGGTCTTCTACCTATTGTTACTAAGACTTGTCACTCATATCAATCAATCACAATTTTTTTAAATATGTTCTCATCTTGATCTTTAATTTCTAGAGCGGAGAGTTCAAATTAGCATAAAAAATTGACGACTACTGGGTCCTTTTGGCGAGTATTAGTACAAATCTGACGACAACTGGTACAAATCGCCCTTTTTTTACATTTGCTTAAATAAGTATTTATTATAACTAAAAATTATTAAAAATTGCTACATAAATAGAATAACGGATAAATTTTCTATTTTTTCTTACAAAAAGTTTCATTCTACATGAAATACTTTTCACACAGCAGTGCTTCAAAGTCGATGAATATCAAAATCTGACGAGTGTTGGTACTTTTACCTTAGCGCGCCTACCAAGTACCAACACAAGAGTCTAGTTGAGTGCAAAGAGCGCGGCGATGGAGCCAACTGGGTGGTTGGATGAGCACCAGTCGGGAACCCCGCGTAGCTGCCCCAGCGCACGTGCCCATCCATACGTTCTTAAGACCAACTGGTAGTAGGTTATTATTATGTATTGTACTGTCTCACTCAGACATAACACTGTTATTTTCAATAATAATTCAAATTAATAATTTCTCCTATTTTAAACAATTAGTGTTGTCTTAATTCTGATGTAATATCCTTAATGTTTTGTCTGAGTGCCATTAGCAGCACCACTGATACTAGATGAATGATCTAATTTGTACAAAACATTGCGTTCTGATAATAGCGCCCGAGCAGACTGTGCCTCGCGAACTTCGCCACTATTACTCATTTAGAATATTAGCTCAATATGGTTACTACTCAAAAGTCATACTATAATTTTCACAGAGCAATAGGTCGAAGAGCTTCCCATTCATATAACGGATTGAGTGGTGTCACGAGTATTTACTTAATTGTTTAATGAACGATACTGGTGAATGAGGCTCGACGACCGCGTATATACATAGCATGTGACATTAATTACTTCATTGAACATTTCTTGTGTTGTAGAATTGATGTGATTTGGTTTATTTGTGATTAGTGTACATTCGTGAGTCGTGTCGTTATCTTCGCGGAAGATTAATAGGTCTCCTCCGCGTGACTTTAGCTATTAAACTTGTGTCACATTGATACCGAAAGCGCGCGTTTCCATACGGCCGCACCGCCAACACCCGCACCGCCAACACCCGCATCGCCCGCAACGTCAACACCCGCACCGCCCGCAACGCCGGCTGAACCAAAATGAAATAAAAAGAACCACCGGCACAAACGAATATAAAACACAAATAGCTCACAAATATAGAGAATGCGAATAACTGACACACATCGACGTGTTTTCGACCAGCATTAATTTGATGATAGCGGTGTCAGGCGCGTCGCACGCGGCATGCGCCTGCGTCGCTGGCAGGGCGCACTTCCGAGCGGCTCGCGGCCACATTAACTGCTAGTTAAATGATGTATCGCGCCAATTAAACCGTTAGTGTCCGCGGCGCGTGCCGGCTCTGTTCACACGGTCAGCCGGCCGAAGCGCGTCTGCCTCAACAACATTATGACTTCCAATGGAAACATTGGAAGTCATCACTGTGCGATCAAAGCACTTTCTCATACTTCCGGCCTTTCGTCTTCACTTTGTGATGCTAGTGAAACTAGAGACTGTGGAACTCTTGGCCCGACGCTGACGTCTTTTCTATTTAATTTAATATGAATTCTGGTCAATAGTTGCGGTTCACACAAATGTACCTAATACATATTTACACAAATGTATAGATGTGGGTGCCGCTCGTGACCTGCCTAAAATGTGAATCATGTGATTTGGCACCAACGTTGGCTCCAACAGTACGTCACCGTTGTCCGGTTATTTCTACACGCATTGTAGCTTGGCAACAATAAACAGAGCTTGTTTTTTGCGGTAGGTCTATGGTTCGCATCGCGACGGGCTCAGTCCGCTCAGTTCGTGCACGTCGTGCACCGCATTCACTCGCTGACTAGTTTGACTTGTCCTTGTCTCGGCTGTAGCTGGAGCCTCTGAATACTAACACGTGTGGGCAGAAGGTGCACATATAGCTGTTGACGTTGTCGCTCGCGGCATCTCACCGAACGGTCCACTGTCAACGTTTCGAGGTGTTTGTGTCCAGCATTCACAAGGTTTTGATTTGATAGTGAAACAAACATTGTGTTAAAAGGCCAGAGTGTTTGATACGTTACCTATTTCTGAATGTCGGACACGTATCGCACGTGTCGATCGCAATAGATGCTTCGTTATGTCAGGTCATGTTTATGTGGTGTACATAAGCATAATATTATGCTAATTGCACCATATTTATTTAATAAAATATAATTACACAGACCTTACTTTGACATTGACATTGTCACAGTTGGACTCGCTGAATCATGATAATATCATGTTTACCACTTAGGAAAACATTACGTTAGAATTTACCTTTAAATAAATATTGTGTCGTCTGAGAATTTCATGTTTCTGTAAACTTTTTTACTTAGGTATACCGGTCTTACAATGTTTTCATGCATTTAAAGCTGGGAAAAAACCGGCCAAGTGCGTGTCGGTCAGAGGCGGATTAAATTCAAAAGTCATTTATTCAAACTAGGCTGAGAATCAGCACTTTTCGAACGTCAAAATTACTTAAGACAGTCCCCCATAACGCCCACCCTTCACCACTTCCTACTGCTTTAGCTGGAAAGAAGAAATGGCGCAACAAACTCCCCAGCAGCAATGCTGTCTGTTCAGTTAGAAATAAAAAAAAATACTTGATTCTGTACAATAGTATGCAAAATAATTTACATTACCTACTCAACACAAAACAATAAATAAATTTATTTGCCATAATGACAGTTAGCACACGCCAATATACCAACAAAACAATCGAAATCTATACTCAAGCGAAAATAAAAACTCAAAACATAAACAGGACTTAATACCGGAATAAAAGCTTCCAGGCATAACGGGCGTGCCCGCTTACATATAGCTAATAAAACTGTAACTCGAAGTCACTGATAAACAAGGACCATCGAAGTAAAAATAATGAAATGTCGAGAGCGCCCTAGGCAAGCACCTCATCGACGCCCATCTTCCCCTACAGCGACCATATACTAGTACTTATCCATATAAATAATGCGGCCCCACGCGGTTTTACCCGCGTGATATCTTACACCATCATCCCGTGGGAATTTGGGGATCAAATGTGTAAATCTCGGTCTCTAGCTATCTACATACCAAGTTTCATCACAATCGGTTTAGTAGTTTTTTGCATGAAGAAGTAAGATATATAAACACACATACACACTTTCGCAATATTATTAAGGATAATTAGGTAGGCTAGGACACGTGTAGAAGGCGCAGTACACTTCGGAAGTTCTACATCTCATGTGTAAGTAGGTGCAAACTTACTTACACAATTAATTCAATTATTATTTTTTAGTTTAAAAACTTCCGCGCGCGCGCTCCTTTGTAACCTCGCGCCCCTAGGCACGTGCCTAGTTTGCCTTAGGGATAATCCGCCTCTGGTGTCGGACCATGCACAATGAAGAACTCTTTATTGTGCGTGGTCTGTAGTTGGGATGATTTATCCCAAGAGCAAACTTAACATTGTAGTTGATAATGAAATTATATTGATATAAATGAAAACTATTCAAATACTAAAACTTAAATATTACATTAATCCTATATTCCCCATACATTCCAACTGAAACTGAAGATCGATTCTCTGTACTTTTTTCAAAATTTTGTCTGTTTGTGGTCAATGATTAATTTTCATCTATTTTCTTAAATATCTTTAAGCTTCGTGCAGACCAGCGCGACGCGACAGCGCGACGAGACACCGGTTATTGTTATACCGTCAAGTTTTCTTAGAAATTGTATAGTTCGTGTCGCGGCGCGGCGTCGCGTCGCGCTGGTCTGTACGAGCTTTTAAACGTATTTCTTTTTAAATTATAAAAATATTTGAGATCCTCACAACAAGTCCTTTCATTTAATATGTCACACGGTACAGTTTGTAAAACCTTTTTTTTAATTTTCCCATTTGCCCCCGAAAAGTAGGCAAAACAGATTAAAAACTTGAAAGTGAATTCTATACCTACGTCACAACCACCTTCGGTAAGACAAACCTTGTTTGCATGTAACAATAACATATACTTAATGAAGGAAATTCGATCAAAAGATTACTGAATATTAGTATATTATGCAATTAGTGAATAAGGGATGGATTTAAAGCGAGGGCCATAGATGAATCACGAGCAAGTGAAGGATTCTAAGGACTGAATCACGACCGTAGGGAGTGATTCAAGTGTTAAATCCTGAAAATCCTTAAAATCCTCCGACGCGATTAATTCATGGCCCTCGATTAAATCCGTTTTATTCAAGAGTTGCATACTTTACTTTATACCATGACTACGAGAAAAAGAAAGATTTAAGCGAAAATAGACATCTAATGAAGAAAAAAAGGAAGGTTGAATTAATTAAAATGCACATTAAAATTGGAACAATTACTAAAATTAAGAGTAATTTTCTTATTATTACTAATAATAATCAACTTGTGAAGCGATATTTATTTCCTGTGTATCGATTATGTTTTCGCAAGGAGGTTGTATAGCATTGAGATGGAGGTCGAATATATAGATTTGTTCTAAATTCAAACATCAAAATAGTGATTAAAAGTGCTTTTTATTCACTGAAAACAGTGAATAAAATAAGCTTTTTAGAGGGGGAATGGTATAATAGTATATTATGCAATTAGTGAATAAAGGACGGATTTAAAGCGAGGGCCATAGATGAATCACGAGCAAGTGAAGGATTCTAACGACTGAATCACGACCGAAGGGAGTGATTCATAGCGAGTGATTCAAGTGTTAGAATCCTGAACGACGCGAGTGATTCATGGCCCTCGATATAAATCCGTTTTATTCATGAGTTGCATACTATACTTTATACCATGACTACGAGAAAAAGAAAGATTTAAGCGAAAATAGACATTTAAATAAGAAACAAAACCGGCCAAGTGATGTCGGACCGTGCGAATTGAAGGGTTCCGTGGTTGGAATGAATATATCCCAAGAACAAACTTAACATTGTAGTTGAAAAACATTTTCTCCCATACGGAATGTATGGGGAGATCATGTTTATCAAACTGCAAATTTGAGTTGGTCGATTATTACTCGTTAACCTATACTTAGCTGTGATAGTTTTCCTTTTAATTTCGTTATATATACTACTTTCAGTTAAAAGCTTAATATTTCGCAAACGGATCCCTTAATCCAAAAATGGTTTTCACAAACTCACAATATTTTTGAACGACCTTTCCAACAATACCCCATACTAAGGGGTAGATGAGAAAAAAAAAATAACCCCACTTCACGTGTAGGGGAGGTACCTTAAAAAAAAAAAAAAAAATATATTACCACTTTGTCGGTATGTATACATACTAACCGTTTCCGAGCTAAGCCGCGGAGAGACAGACGGACATGGCGAAAGTATAAGGGTTCCTTGTTTACTACGGAACCCTAAAAAGGAACGTTAAATTAATTAATTATTAGGATGGTCAACTTGTGAAGCGCTATATATTTCCTGTGTATCGAGTATTTTTTCGCAAGGAGGTTGTATAGCATTTAGATGGAGGTCGAATATATTGGTGTGTTCTAAATTCAAACACCAAAATAGTGATTAAAAGAGCTTTTTATTCACTGTTTTCAGTGAATAAAATAAGCTTTTTAGAGGGGGAATGGTATAAAAATATTTTCATATCTCACAGCGGCCCCGGCCGTAGCGAAAATTTGTTAGACGTTGTGTCGGGAATAATAATCGATAAATAAATTTTCGGTCACCTAGCGGTGATGGTGGTCATGAATGGTTAGATTGACGTAAAGAGCAATTAATTCGAGTAAGTAATTTTGAGTCGAGCATGAACTCATAGTACAAGGACCCTTTGCAGCTCTGCTTGCACTGACTGGACAGGTCCACTCAAATCTGTGTGGTTCTTTCCTCAAAAGACCATTTCAGACACTGATCCACATGGTCCTCATATGACTTGACCAAGATTATCTCTGGACTTTAAAAGAGACTACGACCTCTGAGTTTGTTTCGGCCTTTCTTCTCAGAGTAGTCAGATAGGAAACACCGACCTCATCTAGCTTATTTTTAATATTTTTTTATATGACGTGTAAAAGTGATTCCGATATCCTATTTACAGAATAAACAATTTCATTTCATTTCATTTCATTTCATTTCTCGAATGACGTTATGTGGTCCGTAAATATTTATTAAGTAGGCACAAAAACAATATTGTTCTAAAATTATTTGTTATTCAGTAGTATAATAATGGCAGAGATATTCAGAAACAGGCATAATGACTTACTGTTGACTTGTTATTACCGATGCAGATTGAAGAAAACCACTTCAATTTATATATGTATATACTAAAATTGGACTCAAAGGACCTCCGAGCTCGGTCGAGTGGTGCGCACTAAAGCCTGTAACGAACAGCACAAGTGTCTGAATGCGTATTGCTTTCACACACGCTCGAACACACGCACGCTTCGGCTCGAGCAGGGAAGTTCGAGCCTTAGCCTAATTGACCGGTCTGTTTAATCAATATAGTAGAATTCAAACATACATACACATGTATTTACATAAACTCATGTATTTTCTCAAAGGGGTTCGGCAGAAAGTACAAAACACCGCCGTACGGTTCTCACATACTTACTCCTTTACATTCATATAATTACTAGTAATACACCACAACCTTTGTCTTGATCACATTTATATTTTATCCCTTGCATTTTATTATATTAAGCTTCATCCATTACGGTCACCATGAATATGTTCTGCTGACGATGCAAGTACGTAGAGTAGGCATTTAACAGGCAACTCGTTCATCCTCAATCTATAGGTACTCATCCTTTTAAAATTTGTCAGACAACTATCCAAACAAGTTGAACGGTGACGCGCACAGGCCTAACACCTCTTGAGAGGCAGAACCAGCCCGTTTATGCTCCATCCTAACACCAGGACTAGAATTCTTGTAGAGATTTCAGTGCCCGAACCAAGCGCCAGTCCACTGCTCACATGGACTGTGTGCTACAGTTTATCTCTTCACAGACTGTCATAGCCTTAGTCCAAGGGGAATTTAATATTATATTCTATCGCATCCCCGGATAAAACTGAATAACCTATGAATTTAATGCAGATGACCACTTAAATATTTTAGTTTTAAATAATCCATCTATGTTGCTCGCGGACAGACCAGCACAACGTAGCTTATTGGAGCTAAGAATGCTTGTGCGGGATAGTCTCTGTTAAGCCTCGTGCAGACAAGCGCGACGCGACGGCGCGATAAGACTCGAACAATATAATTTCGAAGAAAACTTTACGGTATAACAATAACCGGTGCCGAGAGTGTTTCTTTGAATCCAGAGCGGAGCGAAGGATTCTAAAGTAGAATCCTGAGTGCAGCGAGGGATTCAAAGTACGTCACTCGAGCTTAAAATAGTGTTGCTCTCGAGGTGAACACTACTTTTTATCACCATCTATGAGAAAAAAAAAGTGTGCGGCTCAACCCCCGTCAGGAACGAAGTTCCTTCTCATGTATGATTTAAAACAAAAACAAAATGTTCACCGCCGCCGTCGTGGATTTAAATTTTGAACTCACTATCGACTGTAGCATCTTCGAAAACTATGAAAACGATAACGATGACAAAAAATTTAAAAATGTTCGCCGCCACCATCTTGGATTTTCATTTTGACCTCACTATCAGCTTTAGCAGCCTCGAAAACCATGAAAGCGATACCTAAACGATAGCGGATTCTTGTCTTTACTCAATGTCTCTTTTGTCAATACGGCGCCCGCTACATTTATAAGACACTTCTTTATCCCCTTAGTGCATAATCTACTATATTTCTCTTATTCCTCATGTATTATGTCAATTAAAACTCTGCACATCTGTACATCTCTGAGACTTTATATAACACAGTATTTGACGGTTTGTAACGCGAAATAGATATTATATTCCGTGGTTTATTACCTACCTGTGTATTGAATTATAGAATGAAGAATTAGTGTGGCAGTGTTGGCGATAATTATCTGGTAGTCATCGAGTGGGAAGTCGAGAGAAAGTGGATTCGAGTTATAATTTATTTACATGAGTACCGAGTTAAAATCGAGCCGCATCATTATATGACACTGTCAGAACGATAAGTGTTAAGTGACACTCGACACTTTATTCATTTTATTTCTTCCTTCCGTTTCTTTCGAATTGCATGAAATTGATATTTCTGTTTTCCTATGTTTAATTGATGGATTATGATGAATATGGCATTTTCAAGAAGGTACAGCATTTACGCTAGAAGGATTATTGTGTTAATTATTCAGTAAGATTCCAACATATCGCGTGTGAAGACATTGTTCGAGACTGCTGCAGATGTGCAGTAACTTGTGAACGCATAGATTTTTCGCTTGTTTCAGTCAAACCATCTAGATGTAGTTTGAAGAAAGTGTGTATCGATAATTTAAGGAAGTATTCAAACTGTCTATTCATTATGAGGATTGTGATACATGAATATTAACATTCCAAGTCGATCTGCACACACCAAACGCATATCGTGCCTGTCTACTCTGCGGAAAAGAACATTATTTTGCAGCGGATATCGTCACAGCAAAGAGAACAATGATAATATTAGTTAGAACAAGCTTATTTTGCAGTGGATATCGTCACAGCAAAGAGAACAATGATAATATTATTTAGAACAAGCTTATTTTCTAACACAAAATCTTAAATTTTTGTCAGATGCATTTTTAAGGTACCTATAGCATCAATTTCTTACACCTAGGGCTGCCCTTGCTGGTTACTGTTGCAATTGTTTGGTAGCCAGACGTTGGTACTGTCGGCTGTTGTGCACATGTAATGTTGATCGTGTGGTATTTTATCTTGAACGGAATCAAGATGAGAAGTGGAGTGACCTGCATGTTCTTCAGATGAAAACCTTCTTCTAAGTCGTCTGACGTTGAAAATGATATAGGTACTGATAGTAGGTAATAATGATGTTTTGTTACATATAAGTGATTTTTTTTTTCATGAACCGTTCCCAACATCCTATATTCCTACTATATACCTACTACTGAACAATGCACAATTTTACTAGTCTAACCTACTCACTAAACAAAGGTTATGTTTTTTTCAGTATTCCCGTTAGACGAAGTATAATTATTACTACCACTGTAATCTAGAGATCAAAAGGAAAAATCAACATGCGTTTTATTAATAGACGCCACAAATTTTGGTGAGCCTAATCCCCGAAAAAAAAAACTGTCTCCAATTATAAAAATAGTAAGTTATGTACAGGTACGGTACCAAATCGAATAAAAGCTCAAGTTTTTGTTACCCGAAGCGACTCGTTCAAAGTGCTCATTATGAAATTACCTTTAAACCAAGAGCTCGCGCCCGCCGCCGGTATCGTCGGCGTCGGCCGCGTAACGTCGTAATATCGTAACGTTACGTAGTATTACGTCTTATTTATATAATCTCTGTTTAGGAAGCTTTTCAAGTTCACGGTCATTGTCCGCAGTGTTCTACAAGCTTATCAAATCTATTTTTGTTTGTTCATTTATTAATATTTTTTCTTATTTCTACGATTATTTATTTATTTATTAAAGAACACCGGCGATTTCATTCATATTGATTAAAGTATGAATTAAGTAACTGTCCTGTAACTGCTAAACTCTATTACTAGTACATAAATTCATTATTAACGTTGGCCGAAGTATGCACGGTGACTTATAACTCGACTTATTCTTTTCAGGACGTGATAGTGTGACCCCTTCGCAACAATTAAGCACACCTCCCCGAGGCGGGAGTGAGCTCCGAGCAGTAGATAGCCAAGTTAAAAGTTAACGCGCACTGCCTTATTTATTTCCCTGAACCCGTGACCCTACATCCCCACGACACCATGGTCATATAATTACAGCTTAGTTACGAAATGGTACCCCATAGCTCTCCGGACACAAACAAAACTGATAGTGCGGTGAGAGAGGTTCCATCTTAAACTTTTTTTTGTGCACAATTTCTTAATATTTATATGGATTTATATTAAGGCTCATTCAGATCAGCGCGACGCGACGGCGCGACGCGACTCTAACAATACAATTTCTAAGAAAACTTGACGGTATAACAATAACCGGTGTCGCGCTGTCGCGTCGCGCTAGTCTGCACAAAGCTTTAGATATATTAAACACGTTAGTTAAGAAAAAATAAACAAAAATGTATATTATGTAGCCCTAGCGATTATATTCACCATTTGTATCCTGTTGGTAATCTGTGAACAGCGTTGTGGGCTGCAATATTGTCTATATTTATTAATGAATTTATTGTTTCTATGTTTTATATTGTAGCTGTTTGTTGTTCCTTCTGAATAATAAAAAAAAAAAAACTAGCTTAGTTATTTTAAACGTCGTACTAATTACTGCTACGCACCCGAAGTTAAGAAGTTTATGAGAAATCAGAAGATACTTACATCGAATAAATTCCTACACTTAGGTACCATCGCGGACACACAGTGTTCGCGATGGTATCTACTGGATATAGTCGTAATCTTCAAAAAGTAACATTCCAAGAGCATGCAATCTAACTAAGTTCACGTCACGGATCATTTGCTAAATTTTTAATGTAATAATGTCTGGCTTGGGAACGGAACAATTTAGGAGCCGAAGCCGTCCACTGTTGGGTAAGCGGGCGATCGGGCAAGCGGGCGAGAGGGCGAGTTAGCAAGGCGCGGTCAGGCGCCAGTCAGATTAGCGCTGTAAGACTGACGCTCGCGGCAAACTGCATACTTAATAAACAACTAGCATACTTAGTACTTGAAATAGCGAGCTTCATAATAATGTTATCGAAATAACTTCTGCTCTGTAGAGGAACTAAATACCGGAGGGGTACGACGTGGGGCGAATGCCTCGCACTTTGCGCCTCTCTTGTGTGAAGGAGAATACCGTACGGTATACTCCTTCACACAAGCGTAACGTCGCGAGGCCGAACCAATTCTTGATCTAAATAAGGGCACGAGAGATGCGCCATCTCCTCGTCTTTTGTGCTCCATATTATAACTCATTGCCACCCGCTGCCACCTTTATAAACATGGTTGGAAACTTTTCAGAAATACCTACTTTGGAACTGGATATTTTAAATTGAAATGTTACTTTGGTCAACTTTGATTGAACAAATATAAACCGCAAGTACACTAAATCTGGCAACATAACTATTGTGATAGTCAGTTACCAAAAATAAACCAGTTTTAAATACACATTGACATTGTTGAATATTGTATACAATTACATGATTACTTTGTAAAGTATTATATTATTTTAATTATTGTGAATGTGAGGACTATGTGGACCACTTTTTTTCTTTTATTTATTTTTTCTTTCTCAGTTCGTTTGAATGATGGTCTGGCAGTTTAACTACTACATGCGGCCTACCCTAATGTCCTTCCATTGGTGTTGTTCGTCGAGTCGTTGAGCTCTATAAGTTTTACACGATTACTGACAAATGCTTGCACTGACTGGACAGGTCCACTCAAATCTGTCGATCAATCATCATTTATTCTCTCTTCACAAAGCTGACGTAAAGTTATTGTGTACAAAAAATGTCTCAGCTGTATTCCACCTTTGTGACAGACTGGTGCCTGATATAGGTTTTTGGTAAAAACCTGTGTTATAGGTCACCAGCCCCCCTCCACGGCTAGAATTAGCTTTCACAGAGATACTGTGCAAGAGTCGAAGTTAAACAATATGCATAACAAAAATAAAAACTAAGTAAGAGTTAAAACAATATGCTTAACTCAAATAAAAGAAGTAATAACAATAAAGAATACCTACCTATAATGCAGAGGTTATTGAGACATGTTGTGAGACTATGTGTAAGTGAGTGTTTATCTTGTGTGAAGTAATAGAGTAGTAGGAAATGTATGTGAGTAATTCAGATGAGGAATGTGTGAGTGAAGGTAACTTTTGTGGGGTGAGTGCAGCGAGAGTTGTTTTTCAAAGAGGTGAGGAACAGCTATGAATGTAGTCAAAATTAGATTTATTTCAGAACGGTCTAAAGATTCTGAGTTTTATGATAGTCTAGGGTTAAGAATTTTTTTATTTCTTTAATACAGCTTGATCAAGTTTTTGGATATAGGTTTAGGAATTTATTCCATTTATTGTAAAGATAATGCCCCAATAACTTTTTAGGGAGCGTGGATTTAAATTGAGCCGTGGGGCGTACCCTTTCGTCGGTTGTCTTTGTGAATGTTTTTTAAGTACCTAATGTACGTAGTATGAAAGTTTGTCTGACAGTGAGAGTGTCCCATTCATTGTATAGGTCAGTAGTCGGAAAACGAAAGGGGAGACTAGCTCCAACCTTGAGTATGGCACGCTGTGCCCTTTCAACTTCGATGAAGTGTGTTTTTGCGGCACCTCCCCATGATCTGATCAATAAGTGATTGGCATAATGCGTAGTAGATCATCTTAATAGTCTTTCAGACTGCCGAGTGTCTTAGGGTTTGGAAAATGTAAATTACTTTTCGTTACCTGGTTTCAATGAATTCGAGGATTTCAATGTGTGGTTTAAAGTGGAGATATTGGTCAATAGTGACTCCAAGGTATTTCATATTCTCGGCAAGGAAAGAACAAGAGCACTGGGTATCTTTAATGCCACAGGTATGAGCAGTAACCGTTAGAGTTGAGGGTGGGAGCAAGTTAGATCTTTGAGCAAATGCTATGTACTTTGTTTTAGAGACGATAAGAGACAAAACATTGCCATGCAGCCAGTTACTAGCACGATTTAGACCCAGTTGTGCAACATCGAATACCTCCTCCCATCCGTCACCACTAAAGAACAGTGCAGTATCGTCAGCAAAGGTAATCTTTCCCTTTAGAAGAGAAAGTTGGCAGAGATCATTAATGTACACCAGGTTGCGCCAATTATACTATCCTGTGTTACACCCAAATTGACTGAGAGCACGTCATTGAGCGAGTCATTTATCCTTACTCGTTGTTACCTACCTACCAGTAAGATAGTCCTCCATCAGTTTCAGGGAGATTCCTCTGATACCGAGCCGTTCAAGCTTTTTTAGAAGGTGTGGAATAGAGACTGTGTCAAACGCTTTTGCAAGGTCAAGGAACACCGTAAGGCATCTCTTTCTGTCATCCAGGCTGACCACAATAAAGTTTACCAACTCGTGAACTGCATCATTGGTACTTTTTCCAGTTCTAAAATCAAAATGTGAGGACGAGAGGAGATTACTTGCTTCCAAGAACTTAACTAGACGGTGATTTATAAGGCGTTTCAATATCTTGGACAGAGCAGATAGAATGAAGATGGGCCGGTAGTTATTAACAGTCTTTTTTTCCAGCCTTATAGATGGGCTTGATAACAGCAATTTTAAAAGCTTGTGGAAAAATTCCCGTTGAGATTGACAGATTGCAGATATGTGTTATGGGAGAAGAGAGGTAGTTTGCGTATCTCTTAATGATTTTGCTGCTACGCGCGGCCTTCAATGAACTTGCAAATTTCTTGTACATCGGTAGGAAGAAGGACAAGCGAGTTTAAAGGAGTTACAGATGTGTGATCACTGGTGTGGCAAGGTGCTGTTGATTTCGAAATGGAGATCTTATTTGCCAACTTTGCTCCAACGTTCACAAAGAAGCTGTTGACGTAGTTTATGTCCGCCTCGGGACTATTAGATGACAAGAGGGATGACGAAAAGTCTACCCTCTTGTCAGATCCGCTTTTTTTTAATGACATTCCATGTGTGAGTGTGTGCATAAGGGCTGTAGGTTCAAATCCGGGCAAGTATCAATGTGAATTTCAATTCATATGTACTTTCTGAGTTTATCTTGGAAATAACTGACATCGGTGAAGGAAAACATCGTGAGGAAACCTTGACTTATCAGTCTGAAATCGCCAACCCGTCTTGAGCAAGCGTGGTGATCAATGCTCTTGCCTTCTCTGTATGGTAAGAGGCCTTTGCCCTGCAGTGGGACAGTAACAGGCTGGTATTATATTAACTGTTTTTTGTTACCTTTTGCATTTTAAAGTTCCTGTATTATTGTGTTATCTGTGTGGTTCTTTCCTCAAAATACCATTTCAGACACTAATCTACATGGAACTCGTATGGCCTGACCAAGATTATGTCTGGACTTTAAAGCTTCGTGCAGACCAGCGCGACGCGACACCGGTTATTGTTATACCGTCAAGTTTTCTTAGAAATTGTATTGTTCGTGTCGCGGCGCGGCGTCGCGTCGCGCTAGTCTGTACGAGCTTTAAAAGAGACTGTGACCTCTGAGTTTTTTTCGGCCTTTCTTCTCAGAGGAGTCGGATAGGAAACTCATCTAGCTTATTTTTAATATTTTTTAATATGACGTGTGAAAGTGATTCCAATATTTATTAATTTGTTAAAACTTTATGCACAAGTAAAAAAAATACTGTACAAAGGCGCACTTAATGCCTGATATTCTATTTACAGAATAAACAATTTCATTCCATAGCAATAATTTTATAGCAGCATTCTTCAGTGCAAGCTATTGCTGATAATAACAAAGGATGATCATCAGTGCGTTTGCCAAGTGTGCTAATTATCGCAATTGCTCTATAACAGACGGTTAAACAGTCGCTGTTTAAAATTTCACATTTGCACACGGTATGCCAGCTACATATGTAGAACTCTGCTTATCTATATCGATACCTGTAATAAGAATTGACGTAAGGGACAAACCGGGGTTTGTCCCTTACGTCAATTCTTATTACAGGTATCGATATGTATCGCTTTTACCTATTGATGCATGTCACTTCCTGAATGGACGAGGACATCAGAGTAACCAAACGCGCTCGTATACCGGACTTAAATGAATGGACGTGTGTAGTGAGTTCAGCGGCGAATTGTGGCAGCGTCAATAGTCGCATGTCCCCGTGTGTGCTGTTACTCGCTACTCCTTTGATGTGCCTATTTGGACACGGTCTCAATGTCATTACGTCACACATCGTGTGTCAGTTCCAGCCCAGCGTTCGGTCCGCAAAGCCTCACTGATGACGCTTGTTCGACTTAACGCATCCAGGCGCGCACCTGATGACGCTTGTTCGACTTAACGCATCCAGGCGCGCACCTGCACTGCCGTTAATTATTGTGTATACACTCAGATATTTGTTACATACAATTAAGCTCTCAGCTAATGAACGTATTAATTGGACATGCCGCGACTCTGAGTCGTGGTGCGGTGCGGTGTTCTCACAACGGTTCAATTTGTATAAAATTGTTATTTGTTATCTTGTCACAATTAGTATCTTAACCGGAATCACCAATCATAATCTGATAGATAATAATGATCGATAGAGATTTTAGGCTTTATTCTTATTGACTCACAAATTAGAATTTTTTTCCTATGACTTACAGTTAAGGCCTTCGCAGACTACAGACTTTTTGTGCGTTCGAGTATGCGGCCTGTGAACATTGTGATTGATTTTTTAACTGACTTCAAAAAAGGAGGAGGTTTTTGTTCGCCTGTATGTATTTTTTTAATTTTCGAAAAACAGTTAAGTGGTAAATAACTTTATTTTGGAGTCGGTGGCAAAAAGCGAAAATACAAAACCGAAGACACCGACTTCTGAAATTAAGAGTAACTTTCGTCCCTTTTTATGGACAAACAAGTGCGTCGCTTGACTCATACGGCGTACGCACTCGTGGTCGTCTTACACTTTGTGTGGTCCACGAACCTGCGTGGCCTTAATCCTTATATATTATCAACACGGAATCTTTTAATAATTTTGTTGCTAAATACTTACTCTAGAACTTTGCACTTAGAACACTTGTAAAAAAGCTAAAGCCTTATAAATTAGCAACAAGGTTAAATCAGCAGATATAAAGTAAGTCCAAAAACTAAAACCCGACTACTGAAATTCATGGTGTGTAAAGTATGAAACTAGAAAATATTTCGGACAGAAATTAAGACTGGTACAGAAATGGTCAAGGCGAAGCCGTCATCGCATGCCAATATACTTTGTAAGTGTACACTGTGTACAGGCATGCGACCACGTCGCCTCATACTTTTTAGAGTGTGATTTTTCAGTAACCGTGTTCTAGTTTGTGAACTTACTTTTTATTTAAATTACGTTGGGGTTATAATTTGGTGATAAAGTATTTGCAGAGCCACTAGATTTTTTTGTTATAGGTTTTATTGTATGATAGGTATTATTTTACAGCCGCGCCGTACGTAGCACAGTCTCACTTTTGCTTGTTTTGAACAATTTAAACATTTATTTATTTAGACAATATGATGTACATATTTGTAATGAGCTCGTTGAGCCCTTTCATTTGATACCCAACATGGCATAATAAAAATAAAAAAGTTCTTGTACTTTATGTTCTCTAGAAGGCGCTATATCTAATCTCAACTCTTGTAATTATACATGTGGGAACAATATAGAGAGACGTGCACGTTTTAAAGTATCCGTAATAAAACAAAAACAAATAAAAAATAGAAATAAATTCAAATAAGTCGTGGCAGCTAAGAGATGACCAGTCCCCCACTGAAGGCGCCCGTTTACGAACACCATTTAGCTCAACCATTTTGAAGGGAACTTAAGGGGACTACAGGACCTAAACGTGCCTAAACGCAAGTTTTATAATGCCTAAAAGAATAAGATCCACTGCAGTAAACAAAATCAGAAAAATATATGATATTCTTCAGGATATATGCTAGTATGATAGTGTGTTGAAAACATAATACAACTAATTTGATACGATAGAAAAAAATCATGAAGATACCTCTAAAAATTTCTTTTAACGATTAAAAATCATATTAATTTACATGCAATCATTCTGATTTTTTGTCAGATTATTCTACAAGCTACATATTAGCATATTATTTAGTGTTTTAATTTTCCAGTCCAATCAATAGATTTTCTGTAAATCGCTAACTGCTTCATATTTTGCAATAAATTACCTGCGTCGTGTCATCGCGCTTCTCTTTCATTTATAAGCAGTCCGACAGTGACCGCGCTTTAGCTGTTGTAAGCCTCTTAATGATCCAACAAACACGCCACCACCAGCGAGACATTTGAGTGAGCATGACATACTCTCAACCGCAAAGGCACATTCAAGTTAATGAAAGACGTACCCAGTAAATGGTAGCTTTAAAGTATTACATAGCCTATGACCAGCGGACGATCAAGACGCTTCCAACGATGGCTTATCATGGCTATGTTGCATCCACACTAAGATTTGGCATAATATATTGGGGCAATTCTGTAAATAAAGAGTATGTCTTCAAAGCCCAAAAAAGATGCATCAGAGTTATGTGTGGGTTGCAAAGTACTGACAGCTGTCAACCTCTATTTAAAAGCCTCCAAATCTTAACCTTAACTTCACTGTATATTTATGAAGTAAATATATTTGTTAAAACAAACGTCACCCTTTATGAAATAGCTTTTAAAAGCCAATACTTATAGGAAACTACGTGATAAAAATAAATTAGAGCTTAAAGTACCTACCATATGCACGCACGGCTTTAATGAGGAAAAGCTTTTTTTGTATGGCCCCAAGAATATTTAATAAGTTACTTTGCTCAATAAAAGTACATTTCAAGCGTAAATTACGTAATATATTAATACAGAAATGTTACTACTGTCTCAGTGAATATTTCGATGACATTTCTTTGACATAATAATATTTGTATACCATGCTAAGACTGGTCTTAGCATGACTATCTAAGCATGATGACTTTATTATTAAGTAATAATTCTATGGACAATGTCAATTTTATTTTTTTCTTATTAATTTATTGACATTATAATTATACATTATTGACATTACTACATTTTGTTAAATATTTTCATCCTGACATTACCTAAACATTTACACAACAACTACATTTTACTAAATTACATTAAAAAAATTGACATTGATACTACTGAATTATTTTATTTTATATTAATTTACTTAATTGGCGAAAGCCTCCCATAAATGTATATTTGTAAGCCAAATGGCAAAACATGGAGAAACTATAATATAACAATTGTAACATCTCGCACACTGTTGTAACCTATGTTTACAAATAAAGAATATTGATTGATTGATTGATTGAACGATACCTCAGAATTTTAGAAGTTAACAGATGAACATACATACATACATACCGGTCAAAATCATAACCCTTCTTTTTGCTTCGCCGTAATCGGGTAATAAAATACAGACGGTTTGGAAAATTATCAATAATGAAACCAACAGAAACAAAGATCATAATTCTGATTACACGCTGGAGACATCATTGTGGTCTGATTTGCGACAATAAAGAAGTTGCTCAAAAATTTGTATATTTCTTTACCAGTATCCCACTTAAAACAACTGAAACCTTAAATTCTTTGTCCTCGCTCCTACGACACCCAAGTGCTTCAGGTGTCAGATGTTGCACTGTGATGCAGCTGGCCTAGGTTCTGCTCTCGTATAGAACAGCGCGTTTTTTGCAAATATTAATATTTTTGTTTGCAATAATAATAATATTTATATGACCGACCGGTAGCTTGGACCCTGTTCCCCATACCGGTGGGCTACTTCTATATTTTTAAATGTTTTAATATATTTTTATATTCTAATGCATATTTAAAAATTTAATTTAGGTGTTTTAAATGTTTTTTTTTTAATGCTTCCTTTTGAGGGTTCCGTAGTAAACAAGGAACCCTTATAGTTTCGCCATGTCCGTCTGTCTGTCCGCGGCTTAGCTCAGAGACGGTTAGTACTAGAAAGCTGTAATTTAGCATATGTATACCTACATATTAATCATAAAGTGGTAAAATTAAATTAAGAAAAATATTTTTTTTTAGGCTACCTACCTCCTCTACACGTAAAGTGGGGATGTTTTTATTTTTTCTCATCTATCCCATGTTGTGAGGTATTGTTAGAGAGGTTGTTTAAAAAAATATTGTGAATTTGTGAAAACCATTTTTGGATTCAGGGATCAGTTTAAAAGATATTAAGCTTTTAACTGATTGTTTTTGTTAGAATCAAGTCCCCCCCCCCGCTGCCAGCTAAATGGTTGTAATTGGATTTGTGAAAAAATTCACAGCGATAGTATTTATAACGAAATTAAAAGGAAAACTATCAGAGCTATGTAAGCTGTACAGGTTAAGTAATAATCAACCAACTTAAATTTGCAGTTTGAAAAATATGATCTCCCATACATTCCGTATGCATGGGAGAACATGTTTTTCAACTACAATGTTAAGTTCTTGGGATAAATTCATCCCAACTACGGAACCCTTCATTATGCGTGGTCCGACACGCATTTGGCCGGTTTTCTATTAATGTCGTTATTGCAATAAAGGTTTTAGAATAAAAAATACGTGTTATGTGATAAGTGAAATAACAAAATTAAAAAAATATATATTCGTTATATTTATTTTTCATAAAGTTAACAAACTGCTACAATTATTTATTATTACTTCAGCTAAATAAGATGTGAAATAGATGTCAACAAAACATATTTTGACATAATTAAATTATAAAATATTTGAAATGGATTTATTTCACCATAAACATTAAGCTTCGATCATGATCGAAGTAATTAAGCAATAAATAAGAATGTTAGATTACTAATAAAATGTAAAAACAATTACTTACCTACAAAATAAGTGATTTAAAGCTTCGTGCAGACCAGCGCGACGCGACGCCGCGACGCGACTCGAACAATTCAATTTCTAAGAAAACTTGACGGTATAACAATAGCCGGTGTCGCGTCGCGCTGGTCTGCACGAACCTTTAAGGTTAGGTATGGGCAGTTTGTTTACATTAAGTATTTTACATTTTATTTGGCTTAGTAATTATTGAGTTGATGGGTATTGAGGTTATAGCTTAAGTATTCATTTTCTTTACGAAAAGAAGATTGAAATTAAACCTCAAATTTTAATCCTTAAATGATAATATTACTAAAATAATATTATCATTTTCGGCCTATCTGCAAGAAATATGACAAACACCACGATGCTTAAAAAAATCGTTACCACAAATTCGCGAATCTGTTGTTTATTACAGTTTTACCTTTTATTACCTTGATCCAGCTGCCTAACGAGAGCCTCCTCAGGTGTTGGTCGAGGCTCTTGGCTATTATACCATTGGCCGTCACGACTATCGGCACAATGACTGCTGTATCCACATCCCACATGTCGACAACCTCGCGAGCCAAGTCAAGATACTTTATTTGCTTATCTTTTTCAGCTTTCACGAGGTTCTCGTCATGCGGGACCGCTATATCAATAATCATTGTGCGACGCTCTAAACGAGTAATTTTATTATTATAATAATCAACTTGTGATATTTATTTCCTGTGTATCGAGTATGTTTTCGCAAGGAGGTTGTATAGCATTGAGATGGAGGTCGAATATATAGATAGTTCTATAGTAGTTCTAAATTCAAACACCAAAATAGTGATTAAAAGTGCTTTTTATTCACTGAAAACAGTGAATAAAATAAGCTTTTTAGAGGGGGAATGGTATAATAGTATATTATGCAATTAGTGAATAAAAGACGGATTTAAAGCGAGGGCCATAGATGAATCACGAGCAAGTGAAGGATTCTAACGACTGATTCACGACCGTAGGGAGTGATTCATGACGATTGAATCACGAGCGTAGCGAGTGATTCAAGTGTTAGAATCCTGAGCGACGCGAGTAATTCATGGCCCTCGATATAAATCCGTTTTATTCAAGAGTTGCATACTATACTTTATACCATGACTACGAGAAAAATAAAGATTTAAGCGAAAATTTACATTTAATGAAGAAAAAAGGAAGGGTGAATTAATTAAAATGCACATTAAAATTGGAACAATTACTAAAAATTTAAAATAATTTTCTTATTATTACTAAAATAATAATCAACTTGTGAAGCGATATTTATTTCCTGTGTATCGAGTATGTTTTCGCAAGGAGGTTGTATAGCATTGAGATGGAGGTCGCATATATAGATGTGTTCTAAATTCAAACACCAAAATAGTGATTAAAAGTACTTTTTATTCACTGAAAACAGTGAATAAAATAAGCTTTTTAGAGGGGGAATGGTATAAATTATATAATATATCATTATACTTTAGCCAGTCTGAACCCGGGTTGAACTAATAGGTCCCTACTAATTAGTTCAACCCGGGTTCAGACTGGCTAAAGTAAACTCATCTTTCATGGGGTACTGTTTAAAATGTTACAATATAATTCCTCCCCACATAATCAACTGAATGAGACATTTGTATTCAAATCTTGTATAAAACACACTATGCAGGCAGGCATATTATAAGTTGGGGTATACATCGCTGATAAAAATGCTTGACTAAAAATGATGTTCCTGCTCCACAACCACAACTAATTGATGCTTGACTGATATTTGAAACGACTGTAGGAGCTGCTGAAGATTGTAAAACCATTTTAGCGTTGTATAAACTCAATCTCCTTTGGATTATATAATTGAACTAGCTGCGCCCCGCGGTTTCACCCGCATAAGTCTCGATCCCGTGGGACTTTCGGTATAAAAAGTATCCTAACCCAGGTCATGGTCTACCCATTTGGCAAATTTCATCCAAATCCGTTCAGTCGTTTTAGCGTGAAAGCGGTACAAATAAACAAGCAAACATATAAAAAATCTAATCTTTTCTCTACCATATTAGTTTAGATAGCACAGGTGTGAGTTCTATGTACTATATAAGTACCATTTGCCCCTTATATGGCACCACTTACACACTCGGTTACACGCACCGTCGTGTGTACGTACCTTATGAGTAGACTTGTCACTAACCTGTGGGTTCGCACAAGGATACATAGCCTAGTGGCTGTGTATCCTTGGCGACGCGGCGTCTGGCGCTCGTCGACGGCGCGGCGTCGCGCATGCTGCCCCGCCGTCTATCGCAGCCCACCACCCCACACCAGCCCACACCGGCGGCCCCACACATAATCACTCCACCGCATTTATTATGGAATGATATCGGTGTCGCCACCGCGCCGCTCTCTGACTACTTCCTTGAACACCTTTGAGCTAACACGACATTAAATATAAAAAAAATTAAAGAAAGTCACGCGAGACTCGACCACCACCAATATCTCCATTTCAGTCTGTTTTGAATAATTAAACATGCCATACTGTAATATAACCAATCTATAGCATTACAGCATCAATTACTGTAGACTCGGCTTATCATGATGCATCAATTACATCATCATAGGTAACTAATATTAGCTGGAATTAACTATTTGAATTTATTGCTTTGTCGGTAATTCTGAATTTCCGCTCAGTCTACACTTCGGTGTAGAATATTTTCACAAGTGTGATTATTTTATTTGCTTTTTTGAAAGAAGAATGGCAGGATTCCATTGAATCTGGGTGTCGCACTAGATTTCGCGTACATTCGTACAAATACTTTCTACAGATAGATATCGGTAAAATGAAGAAAAAAAAAACACATTAAATTCTTTTTTCATGGGTTTCGCCAGAAAAACTTTATCCAATGAGCAGATGGCTCCGTGACAGTAAACCAAAGAGTATAAACAGTATATGGCATTCAAAGATGGCGGAAATGAAGTTCCATTATTGGCTACCTACTGAAGGGAAAAGTGGAAACTGGTGGTTCTGGTTTGCACTTCTATGCAAACCAGAATAACGTGATGATTGACAAAATTTATTTTGTTATAACAACTAATGTTAACTTCGTATATGTATAAAAACAAATCAAAGAAAACAACGGTTTTTTATGAAAAAAAAAAACTAATGTGGGACCTAGGGATAGTTCCAACTTGCACTATGTACGATGGTTTGTTGTTGCCCTGCAACTGCAAATCAACGCGCTATCGATTTGTGTCGTGCATCGTAGACGGCCGGACAGGCTCCAACGCGTAAAGCTTCCCACAACACGAGTTCCTACCTAGATTATGTTGAGGCAACATCGAAAACGATGAAAAACATTTGTCCAGTGGATACGAGGCTTTATCACTGACAATACTTGACAGTGGGCTTTTTGGGACAGTTGTTAAGTGTGACATCATAAAAAAAAAACTAAATTCATATGTACATAAATGTCTTTGCCAATGCCTATAACTAATATCTTTACTTTATGCACGGTTCAAAGGTGAATGTATAATCTGGGAAGGCTGGGGAGGCCGCGAATCCCATCATGATTTACTATCTTGGTCGGCTTCTTCCTACCTACTATGGATTCAGCTAAAATAAAACATTTATTTAGTAAGTAGTTGAATAATGCATTTATAATTATTATATTATTACATTCTAATCTTAGAAGAACTTCGTCGAATAACTGAGGAGACGCGACCGTCATGATTTTCATTGGCATCAGCATACGATGCTCTTTACATATACTAGCACCAACTGTAACCTATGGCATTGCTTTAGACTCGATCATCTCTGCACACCTGGATTACGTACAATGTTTGTGTTCTCTCGGGCGTTTTTGGGGGACTATCATAGGTAATTTTGACGTTCGAAAAGTGCTGATTCTCAGCCTATGATCCGCGCCACCACTGAAGACCAGCGAAAAATTGTGAAACTACATTTTTTTTAATGCAATGTTATACCATGACGTAGACACTAGCGCCGCGTCAAATGGACTTCAGTGGTGGCGCGGACTATACGCCCTACAGAATTTATAACTATATATTCACGTCGAGGTATGGCGAGATATTACTAGCGAGATATATGATATCCAGAAAAAGAAAACAAGAAAATCTTTTTTATTGTACTACGAGTATTTAAAATAAGTCGGGATGTCAGTAAGTGATTAACAAAAATGTCTGAAACTAATGAGAGCCGGCTATGAGCCTTGACCTACGACAACAACGTCATGCGCACTCTCACTCACATAAACAGAGAAGCCGAGCACGTGACTTGTGATCGTTGTGATGTGACTCCGCGCTGTTATAGTTGCGTGATCTTCGGTTACTAGGTACTTCTTTAATGAGTTTCGGCAATGAGGAGAGGTGCCAAGTGTCGGCGGTATGTGGATGAAGGGCTTTCGACTAATCGAGAGTTCAATCAAATCCCATAAAACAACAATTTATAACAAGCATTCAAACATAAAAAACTCATGAATTGCGCGTCGGGCACCCAATCAAGACATTCCAACTAGAACTTACCCGCTAACTTTAACGGTTAACTTTCCCGCTCACTCGTGTCTATTTGATGTTCGACTTAGACTCATCAAGTGATTTTATTTTTCTTTATCAAACAGAGTACAACTTGGGCCAAAGTGGGGTGATGTCGGCGACAGCGATATAAATAACAAACGAGAATAGAGAATAGCTAGTTTACCGTGAAGTCTTTAGGACTAGGTGGAAGTGATGTGGCGCAGGGAAGTGACACGCCGTGCAACATTAATGACGCCCCCCGGAACAGAACCCAGACCCCGGGCGTATGACGGCAACCATTCTCGTCGCTGACCAACGACGGCTCATTTATTTTGGACTCAACTGAATGCTGCCCGGAATATTGAGGGAACATTCACACTATTTAATAAAAATCGGCCAAGTGCGAGTCGATTAAGATCGAGCAAAGGACGCCGAAAAAATCACGTTTCTTGTATGGAGTGGCCCCCTTTCATTTTGAACTTGAGTTAATTTTTAATATTTTTTCATAAAGCGGCAATAGAAACACAATCTGTGAAAAATTCAACTGTCTACCTATTACGTTCCTGAGATACAGCCGGTGACAGACAGATGGACGGACGGACAGCGGAGGCTTAGTAATAGAGTTCCGTTTGGCATGCTTTGGGTACGGAACTCTAAGAAGTATAGTTTGGCTCTTCTTTGTTTTCACAATATTGGTTAATACGTTGAGTGCAATTTTTCCGTAGTAAACATGGAACATAGTCGCCATGTCCGTCTGTCTGTCTGTCCGCGGGTTAGCTCAGAGACTCTTAGTACTATAAAACTGTAACTTGGCATGGGTATACATATTAATCACGCCGAAAAAATTAAATAATATTTTTTTAAATGTTGCGTATTCCTCTACACGTGAAGTGAGGATGTTTTCGTTTTCTCGTCTATCCCATGGTGTTGGGTGTTGTTAGAAAGGTCATTCAAAGCGTGAAGACGTGTGAAAGCCATATATTGATTCAGGAATCCGTTTGCGAAATATTAAGCTTAAAGCTTCGTGCAGATCAGCGCGACGCGACACCGGTTATTGTTATACCGTCAAGTTTTCTTAGAAATTGTATTGTTCGGGTCGCGTCGCGGCGTCCCGACGCGCTGATCTGCACGAAACTTTAAAGAAAATTCACGGCAGTAGTATATACTTAAATAACGAAGTTAAAAGGAAATCTATCACAACTAAGTAGGCTTTACATGTTAACGAGTAATAATCGAACTTACATTTGCAGTTTGAATGTACGGGAGAACATGTTTTCCAACTACAATTTTAAGTTTGTTCTTGGGATAAATTCGTCCCAACTACGGAACCCTTCATTTTGAGTGGTTCGACATGTACTTGGCCGGTTTAATCATTTTAAAATTATGCATTAAACGATTTTTCATTTTAAATGGTCATAATAGAATCGAATCCCTATTAACAATAAGAGAAGACCCTAAAAACCGACCATATTATAGTCCACAAGCAAAGTGTAATAGGTACATACATGATACCGCTATTCCTGGCGTGCTGGAAGTGTCACCTCCCGGGAATCAAGCGTGCGTCACAAGGCACAAGGGAATAAATAACAACCAGTCAGTAGTTGTCAGACTTCCGGGCTTCTGACAATCCGTGACAACTGCCAAAGATCTACAAATGACAGCCTGGACCAACGGCTTGCGAGGTCGACTATGCGTACAATATAACAATTATCTTTCCTCATCATTGGAGGCTGATGTGAACCTAGAATTTTTGGTATCATTCCACAATGTTTGAGCATCATCCTCGCTCACGACTCCTGCAAATCGCAGACATTGTACGAGCGGCCTTTGTTCCTACATAATACGTATGAAGCCAGTCTAAGTACCGACAACTAATAAAATTACAACATAATGGCGCCTCGATACACAATGGGGGTATTTTTTGCGGCATTGCTTAATGTGCGATGCATTAGCAACAAGCGCCCACTCTTGTAACTAAGCTGCCAGAATATTTCGATTTCTCTTTACAATCATTCAAAATTCGTCTCAAAATGGTTGTTTTAAATAGTAAATATAATAAATAAATAAATATAATAATTCTTCTTTTTTTTCGTGTGGTTAGTGACTAGTTAGAAACTCTGAACAAATAATTTACAGGCCAATTATTAAGGTTCACTATCCCAACAGTATTACTATTAAGTAGTTTGGTAACATTGATATGGTTTAATACCCCAACACTATTCGTGTTAATATGGAACTTAATTATGGTTCACTACCCCAAGACTATTAGTGTTAGTAGGGTAACATTATTATGGTTCACTACCCTAACACTATTAGTGTTAGTATGGTAACATTATTATGGTTCACTATACATTATTCGTGTTAGTATGGAACATAATTATGGTTCACTACCCCAAAACTATTAGTGTTAGTACGGTGGCATTATTATGGATCACTATCCTAACACTATTAGTTTTAGTATGGTAACATTATTATGGCTCACCACACACTATTCGTAATTGTAGGGAACATAATTATGGTTAACTACCCCAACTCTATTAGTGTTAGTAAAGTAACATTATTATGATTTGAACTGTCAAGTTATTTACTTCGATTATTTATCGAACTGAAGGTAGTGCTGCTACGCTCGTAGCCGCGCGTAGCGAGACTACGCGAGCCTTCATCTTACCTACGTTATTTAATCATTTATGTGATTTTAATAATTGTAATCACTTTGAATTTATCAATAATAGGTATCAGATTCCGTATAAATATATGTTGAAATTAATAATTACTCTTGAACCCGGATTATTAATAATAAAAATAAAATATTAATGATATGTTTATAATCCATAACTGATTGCAAACAAAATAATATAATCTAATCAATTTGATTATGTAGGTAGGTACGGCTCGCTGTGATAATAAATAACGCGGCGCCATGTATTTAACCATCGGCTGCTCAACATCGGAGAAAAGTTATGCCGAACTTAAAATGTACGGTCAAACTAAAGTTTGATGTAACTTTACTCCAGGTGAATTAATAACATAGGTTACGCAACGGGATAGGTTCTAATGGTTTAGCTTTTGTCTTCCTAATATTTGGTAATATCTTTTTTTAGTTTCTTTATGTCAATGATGGCTTTCCAGCCGCAGCCATAGCCAAGGAGGTCTAACAGTAACCCATTTTTTGTAAATTAGTAATCACACCGGTACCGTTGTCGTTGGTACCGTATGGTACCGTTGTCATAGTTCGCTCGAATAGGGCACATCTTGAATAGGGTACCTACTGCGTCACAGTTTGTATTATTATTTCGCTCATCTCCTGTTGGGCACGCGGATGTAAAGTGTATCTTCAGTCATTGATAGGAACGCAGCTTTTAAACTCCCAACAGGTACTTAATTCAGTTTTTTATAGATATCTGTGATAAGGACTTAGCACAGCTTAGGACTTATCGCATCGATGTCTGAAATAAATGAATGATAGTGTCGTAAGAATGAAATACATCTTCTCATTATGTCATGCTCTGTGAGCTAGAAGCATCAGTTGCAGCAGCCTATTAACTAGCTAATTATTTGAACTCAAAATCTTCTTTGTATTGTAGCGACTTGTGAAATATATGTACATATTAAATCATTTGGTCTCAAAAAGTTAGGAAATCTTGGCAGGAAGTCGGGAACATATAATAGGCGTCCCAACACCCGTCGTGAACAGACGTCAAGCGGTTCGCAGATCGCCATCGCACTCTCATAATATAAATAAAATAAAAATCCTTTTATTTCCATATCCTTAAATTACATAGAACATTTTGTAAGTAGTAAATTGTCAGGACTAGTTTTACTTATTTTCTAGATATTGGTACAGATTAGTTATTTTGTCGGATATGGACTCCTTCTCGGGTGAACGCCTCCTTCAACTTCTTCCATATGTCTCTATCTTTGCCAATAGTCTGCCAGTCTCTCCCAGCGATTTCTCACCACCATCATTCCACCTTCTTTTCGCCCTGCCTATTCTTCTTTTTCCCGTTGGTCCCTTCCATCGCGTAGTTCTGAATGTCCACATGCTGTCTGTATGCCGTGTTATATGACCGATAGTGCGCAGTGCGGCAGTTTTAGGGCTTGCGTGAGTGCATCAGTTATCTTAGTTTTTGTCTAATACTAACTTTTAACTTTGCGTATTTTCCTTATTTCAATATGAGTTTTAAATTCAAGGTAGTTCAAGGTACGAAGATTGCGTTGGTAATGTAATGAGTAATGACCCAATGATGTGCTCGGTGGAAGTGGCCGGCAGTGGCCGACAGGTCGGCAGTGGCAGCGGGCAGCGCTCACGGTTCGTAAATAAAACGCACACTTTCAGTTAGTTAACGCGACGGGGCGATCAATCATTGAACCGCTGCCAAGTATGCCGCTGTCGTTTGTACCGCGGCCCCGCTCGCACTCGCACGTGCTGCTGCCTCTCGCCACACTCCACGCTGCATACGTACACAATCGCTACAATGTCAATTGGACTACATAAATCTTCTGCTCACAAAAAGGGACCGGAATTGTTATGGTACTAATCGCTTTGCCCCCACTCACTACTGATTCGATTGTTCAATTTAAGACTGCAAAGAGCAAACTGTAAAATATAGCGAGCCTATGTGAAAGTCATTCGGCTGCGCCATCTATAGATGGTACATTACAAACTAATAGTTTATTCAACTGAAACTCTAAGCCTTCTTTACCTACCGATAAAGCACAAATTTTATTAATTTCTAAACAAATTAGAATTAAAATTAGTGGATCGTTAAATTAGTATCTTAATAGCGTAGTAGTAACTTTTGTGTATTTAATTTTTTTTCAAATGAGGCGGTCTGAATATTTTATGAGTAAAACTAATATTTTTAGGACCTAACAATTCCTGGCCTACAACATAATAATTCCTGGTCACCCCTACGGCACACTTTGTAGTTGGGTTATGACCCGCAGTGAGATTATGCACTGAAATGGTGGAGAAACAACTTCCATATCTGAAAATGAAAAATGGACCCAACGCAACCCACCCTTAACTAAAAGGTTTGTATCGGAACCTCCAGCACTGGTAGTTCGCGTGGCGCCCGACGGATGGCGGTGGGAGCGCTAGCTGGTCAACGTCCGATCATTCTTTACGAAGTTAGATTCAGAGGGAGCATATAAATAGTAAACATTGCCCTTTCGACGGTCGCAAACTCGTAACTTTGTGGTAGTGTTCACTGTCACTGGTGGTGAGTATCTACGCTATGTATTGCAAATATTTGGTTACAGGACTGTGTGGATAATTAGCATCATAATGAAGAAGTTACTGAAGATTTCAAATCGAATAGCATTAAGCGGATAATTGACGTAATATAACAACACTTAATTGGACGTACTTAACCAATAATTGAAATTCATTCATAAAGTAATTTTCATATTTTGTGATTTGTTATCATTACACTATCTACTTTGATAAGTTGTTAAGCAAATTGTTAACAATGCTATAACAACAGCGGGTTGTTTGCCGAGCAGCGAGCATGTCGCAGAGGCGCGGCGGCGGCGCTCCTCGCGACACGCTATCACTTATCTATCACAAATCTGACGTATCACACCTTGATAAGAGGTACTCTGCAGTGTGTACTACTTGAGTAACAGAGATTGTGGCAGTAACAGATAGACGTGTGTAAAAGCAGTGCGGCCCTCGCAACACTCCACTGTATTATGAAATGCCAACATATCATATCTAATAACTAAATTGAGTTACTTAATTTTATTAAGGTTTTAGAGTTACTTTTGAACATTATTACAAATAATAATGTCCCACCAACTAAATTGATAGCTTTGTTTCTTATTTTACATACCTAACTGGTATGGGTATCAAGTAGAGCTGCACAGTCTGTATGATCTGCAACATATGTCCCTGCTCCGGCCTGAACATCCGCGACTCGCGACAATGTGTTGGCAAGTTGGCGTCGCGAACTCGCGACAACCTCATGACATCAAAGATTGTCATTTGATAACTTATCAGGCCGATTCAATTTCCTGGCTAGCGACATCAATGACTAACAGCTGATACTTGTATGTGTTACTTATACAGTAGGAACATTTTTATGTTTATTCTAAAGCTTCATTTCACTTTCATTCTGGTGTGATGTGCGAGCGGTGCTGCGGCGACACTCGGCGGAACAAAAGGCTCTAGCTCGCGCTTAAGTGCTTGCGAGTCGCGACAGCATTCAATTAGTAATGGGGCAGCGACGGTTAACGAAGTGCAGGAAGGCCAGCTCGCCACGAGTCAGCAGTAGAGTCACCTAGTGTAGGCAACGCACTCGCCTAATGTAAATAAAAATGTTAGTTTTAAGTATCGAATTACGCGCGAAGAGATATGCCATCCCCGCGCCAAAGAAGCATCGTCGATCATGCTTGCCTTGTACGCATGCACGGGGCCGCCTTTTTGTTCGCGCGCTTGTCAGCCGACCGGTGGGGACGCCGCGCTCCGCCCACAGTGCAGTCGAGGAAGTGTCGTCGAATGTCCAGTGCGCGCGGACGTATGCCGAATCGCTCGGGCGTTCCCGCCAAAATCGATTTAGTCATTATACGCTAGTTGTTTATAGTTAATGTGAACTGTCCTATGTAATATACGTACTCAATACTGCCCTGCTAAGCCGAAAGGCGGTATCTCAATCGGAGTAAGTTTTGAGAAAATTGACTTTTTGTAAATTGTAATTTAAGGAAACAAGGATATAAAGAACTTCTGAGTGGTTTTTTTAAATGTTTTAAGTTAGATAGCGGTATGTGGCTTATACCATTATCTAGTTGGTTTTGACTTTGTAGTTTGTACAGCTGTGCCTGTTGACATCTTGACATTGCTACCAAACTTAGGTATTGCATGCAGTTGATTTATTTATTTTCTTCCCGCATTTAAGACTAGAGAAATGGATAACAGCGAGAAGCATGCTGTTATAGCACGTAGCTATAGAACAACAGGAAACCAGATATTCATATGATTAACAATCTTATTTTCTCGACCATAGAGTGATCGACTTGAGCACTAGACTAACTCCTGATGTTACATCGTTATACGTTTAATCTTTATCTGGGATCGAACAAGGAAATGCGGTTCTACTGCATAGCGACGGCTACCACCGACCGCAGCGAGCTATTTGTTGGAGACGATATTTTGGTTTGATGGCTAATTGTCTACTCCAAAAATTTAATGTAAATATGAATAAGTGGCTTGAATCCCCTGGCCTTGGTCCCCGGTACCAATGCTCATCACTCATGCATGCATGCCCTACATAGCGACACCGCGCGCCTCTTGTATGCTTCTTGCATTGCCCTCAGCTGGAGGTGCAGAGCCAGGCCCGACACCTCCAGGATGCTCGTGATGTGATGCCACAACATATTTACGCCCAAATATAAAATCAAAAGTCATTTATTCAAAATAGGCTGAGAATGAGCACTTTTCGAACGTCAAAATTAACTACTTACTTAATACGGTCCCTCAAAACGCCCGCCCTTCACTACTTCCTAGTGCATTAGCTGGGAAGAAGAAGTAGCGTAGCAAACTCCCCAGCAGCACAGCTGTCTAACCTGCATTTTTATTCTCAGCGAACCCTTTCATTTAATACCCATACTATAGGAAAACATAAAAAACTTCAAAAGTCCGCCATATTGGATTAAGAGTGTTGTCAGAATATTTTTCTAATTATTCTCGGCAAGCCCTTTCATTTGATACCCATATTGCAGAAGTGCATAAAAATAACTATTGCGCCATCTTGGATGTTCCGCCATATTGGATTTAGAATGACGTCACATTATTTTTCAAGTTACTCTCAACAAGCCCTTTCATTTGATACCCATATTGTAGAAATGCATTAAAAATTATTATTCCGCCATCTTGGATCGTCCGCCATATTGGATTTGGAATTACGTCACACAGCTTATCGTGTATTGTCTCCAAACTAAACGTGTACACAAAATTTCAGCTCAATCGGTTGAAGATATCTGCTTCAAAATTGAGCAGCAAGATTCCACCAGAACAAACATACATTGCAAGTTAAATAAAAGCTTTTAATAATAAAAACGTAAACAGAACTTAATACCCAAATAAAAGCCTCCAGTCATTAAAGGGTGTACACGCTTACATATTTATAGCTACAATTAGCTGTAACTTGAAGTCACAAATGATAAACTAGGACCTAGTTTATCATTTGTGATTTCGAGCCGATCGACATAAAATAAATAAACAGAGAATTACTAATAACAATAACAAAACCATGGTCAGCAAGTCGACCAATCAAAGTCAAAGTCAAATCGTTTGTTTCAAATAGACACATAAACAACACTTTTAAAAAGTAACAAGAAAATAGAATTGATTCTAGTTGCCCCTTCTAAAATGTAGATTCGTATGGAGAAGAATGGGCAAGAAACTCCACCGTTACGTCTTTTAAAATGTTTTACAATATTTTATATACATTAATTATATCATTAATGAGAAGACGATGCACTTATGAATGAATGAATGGAATGCACCGATCCCAGCGTGATTTAAACAGACTCGAAAAATCGAATGAATCCCAGGATTTGCATTAAAAGTACACTTTGTAAACAAACATACTTATTACAAATTAGAGAATTATATCCAAGATAAAATTGATATAATTTACTGATTTTATTCTAGGTGCATCGTCTTCACATAATTATGCTTTTATATAATTCATGCATACAAAATATTGTAATTTTTAAAAGAGTAACTATGGAGTTCCTTGCCCATTCTTCTCCATACGAAACTACATTTTGGAAAGGGCAACTAGAATCAATTATATTTTTCTGTAAATTTTGACGTTCAAAAGTGCCATAAAAGGGCCTATTTGAAATAAATGATTTGACTTTGACAACATTATCTAAAAGAATACGCCATAAGTTTACTGCTAGGTATGTTTATAATTTTATTATAGTTTGAACGTGAATAGGTGACGTACCTACGTGATTTGACACAAATATAAACAGACTGGCTCAAGCCGGCGAACACTACGGCTTCCATTTTTTGCTCATTGATGTCGTTTCATTAGCGACCTGAGCAACTCGCGAAACCATTGGTAGTGTGATCGCGTGGGCTACTGGGTTCGATTCCCAGGTCGGGCAAAGTGTTATCGGGTTGCCGTCTCAAGTGACTATGAGAGTGAGAGAAGAGGGAGTGCAACTTTGTGTTTGCGCACACACTTGTGCACTACGGTATTATCTGCCTGTATAGTTGGCTAATCTCCGTTGAGATGGGCGGCCGTGATAAAAATTCGGTCGGCAGGATATTATTGAGTGGTAGAGTGGGAAATAGACGCAAAATGTCAATAGAGGTTGATCAATAATATAACGCCAAACTGCTGCATCTTGTGAACAGCAGGTCCCAGGAGAAATAACCTGTATTACCCCTAGGACTGCCAGGGAGGTAACCTTACTCACTCTTGTGTTTGATATACAAGATAGTACTCGACCTCTGAACCAGGGATGTTGCGAATGCAATGCGGATACGGATCTGAAGTTTTTTTAAGGGATCCGTCAAGGCGGTAAGGCGAAATTCAAAATTTCTTAAGTTTTTTTGCAAATTGTAGAATTCGCGGCAAATATAATAGAATAAATACCTAATTATAATCATTGTAAATCTATACATATATAGCTCTCGAAATTTTATGTTTGATGACGATTTAGATATCCGCAACATCCCTGCTCTGAACGCTCCGGCCCATATCGTACCGTGCCGTGAAGGTATGGTGTTATCGCTACGACATACCTTCACGGCCGTATCTTCCTGTAACGGGCCGACAAATTCCTGAGGCAAGAAACTTACATTTGACGCGACTCTTTAACATGGAGGCGAAACATGATTCTTAATGACGTTGAACAAAATGAATGCACTATTATCTGAGTAAGAAACTGACATGCATATAAACGTGTCTTTGCCTGTGCAGAACAATAAAACTACTGTAAAAAGCATGCAACTAAGGACAGGATTGTTTTTTTTTTTTTTTTATCAGGAGTGGGAAATCCTCATGGACGCCCAGACTGCCTCACTGGTGAGCCAGTCTGGGCAGTGCCGGACTCTTACCGGCTAAAACCCACTCCTGCCTTTGCTCAGTGTCCCTCTGACATGATCAGAGACCTTATTAAAAATATTTTCTGATTGCAGCCGTTATGTTTTGTTTAAGTTTATAGCAGTCCTTTATTTAGGAAGTGGCGAGTTCCTGAGGCAATTGCCTCACTTCGACTAATGAATTATATCTATATATTCTTATCTGATACCTTATATTTTAACATCTAACATATTACATACCTAATACGAGTAACTTATTTCTCTATTCTATTTTATTTTTAAATGTATCTTTTTAGTTGTTTTTTTTTTAATTTTTTGTGTCTACCTATGTTTATTTATACATATTATATTTTTCTATATCTTAATCTATATACTTCATTTATGATTTGGCTATCCTAATATATACACAATATATCATATAGACATATTTTCTTATGCTAACCTATGTTTATTTCTTTTCCTGTAAATTTTTACAAATAGTTTAATAAAATGTCCATGTTTACAATTTTTTATTCCTGGCAGACTCAGAGCTGCTGTTTTTAATACAGTTTCTCCACTCCGCACTGGTGCAGCGCTTCGGATACGGTTTGGACAGGATAGGTTGTAGGTATAAACTTACAATACCTACCTCACCCTTCGTTATAATACGAACCACATAACAACACAGTTGAATGGTGAGCGTCATATGTTACTGGCTCGGTAATGGTGAAGGTATCTCTTGGCACAATGTGCCATCGGCTACGCGACACCATCAGGTAGGCGACAGGACGCGGAGGGCTCCCGCGTGCCCCTGCGCCTGAGCCGGCCGCACGTAGCTCGCTTGAGGGATGCAAGTGCCAAAAAGTATCGATGTAGATCGTACCGATATTTGAAAAAAATATATATCGTTTCCGATATACTGAAAAAAAAAAATTGTGTGATAAAACTACAAATTAACGATTCTCGGACTTTTTCCTTTACATGTGCTGTGAAACCTTACTTCCTGCCAAATGTCAAGATTCAAGGTCACCGGAAAGTACCATAGGTTTTGATTTATTTGCGAGTATCAAAATATGTCGCATAAATGGCTGTGTTTTTTATTTCGTTCAAAAATCAAGCTTCTAGCTTCATTTTTTTTGAGCTCCAAGGGACCATGGGCCTATTTGATATTCCTGAGAAAAAGGGTCTTGACAGACTGACGGACGGACAACGAAGTGATCGTAGGTTACGTTTGTTCCTTTTGAGGTATGGAACCTTAAAAAACATATATTATCCTATATATCGGTGAGATTTAAAAAAAAAATAGGTATATACTTTATGAAATTCTATTGTGTTTGTTTTTTATCCATATAAATACCCAACTAGGAACATCATTACTGACGTAAAATCTTAAATTAGACAAACATTGATAAAAATAAGTTTACTTTTATACGGCTCTGAATTCCAGCGGTTTTATTCAGTGGCGACAACGGTGTTGCTATTGGAAATAAGTATATCGTATTTGATACGTTTTCGATACTTGATATTTTATATCGTTATATCGATTTATAGAAATAATATTATAACTAGATATCGCCAAAAAATATCGATGTAGGTATCTGTCGGAGTAAAATTATTGAAACCGTGATACAGTTATATTCCTAGGGAAATCTAGGGATATAGCGAGCGGTTCATAACTCTGTCTTACAAGAAATATTTAATAAATGATACGAGCATGATCTAGTCATACTATTAAGGCACTCCGGCCGAATAGGTTAGTTTAGGTTAGAACTGTGACATACTACGCGCGACAGCGGCGGGCGAGCGCCACGTTGAAATTGGTCGTAGTAACAAAATTAGGGCACTGCGACAGTTATGAACCGCTTTCATATAACTATATAACGGTATATAGTTAGGTATATCCCTAGGGATATAACTACATCACGGCTTCAACCATCTTACTGCGACATATCGATACATCGATATTTTTTCTACGAGCCTAGCTCGCTTCGTCTGCATTACCGTAGCCAGAAAAGAAAGTCATTTAACATTTTCTGGCTGGCGTAACGCACGCTCGCCTCGACCAGCCCTAATGGCGTCAACCACAATCAATCACTATCTGGATCATTTTGAAGGATAAGATTGCTAATCCATAGCTTCATACGTTCGAAAATGTTGTCTGCTCAGCAACGTAAATAACGCAATGAATGTCAAAATGAAACAGATTGTGATTGATCGTGTGTTATGCAATTAGGGTGCAGTTCAGACGACAGCGCACGCGTCGTACCTATCTCTACGGAAGTTCAATACACAACATTGATTGACCTTCCTCAACATAGCCGCTGTTCTATTATTGTATTGATAATATGAAATAGTAGGATTCAAAATTCAAATTCAAATTATTTTTATTTCACATAAACCTACAAGGGCACTTATGAAACGTCAGAAGCTAGGTGCACGGTTCCAATTGGTCGTTTCCTATGGAGAAGAGCCGGCAAGAAACTCCACGGTTACTCTTTTAAAAGTAAATGGTTTTTACAATGTTTCCAAGTTACAGTGTTAAAAGGTATGAGAGGACAGTGTAGGCCCATCAACAAGTACCAGGTACTTAGCAAAATATTAAATGGTCCACCGATCTACAGTCTGTTGTCTACAACGTTCTCTCATTCACAAAATTTAAAAGAAAATAAGCTATATAAAAGACAAATGAAATTCCTAATAAAAATAAAAACCTATTTAAACCAAATGATAATGGTTGCCATTACTGCTGTAACAAATCAAATTTAATATATTGTAAATATACAATGTCTGATTGGTCTTCACACGTGACCAGAACCGTGCTTTATAAATGTAACTTCACTTGAATGACACAACATCGAATAAAAATTATATGAGCCCTGTATCCAACGCAACTTCAATAGGTTAATTAATAATATATACTTACCTACTTACCTAAATCAATGTTGTTGCTCAAATAGCGAAAGGTCAATAACATTACTTATTATAATTTTTGGTAGTGGTCCTAAAGATAATTGGATAAGAAGGTATGTCTATGTAGGTACTTCATTTTGCCTGTAGAAAAAATAGTTTTTTAATAGAGATCGAGTATTAAGTACCTATATCACATACCTACCTACTTATTTTACATTAATATTCAAGGTGCTATAATGTCGCAAATAAAATGCTCACAGATTCGTATTAAGAATTTTCCGCGTTCTGTCGCTTCATTTGCCGACCCATCTATTGCGGTATGCTCAAGGCCGATCCGCATTTTGCTATTTACTACAAGCCTCTAGGTATAGGTTCCGATGATCCATTACCTAATTCCATTACGTATGCAATTCACCGAGAAGTTCCATTCTGTCTGGCGACCGGTTACTCACTTTGTTATTGTCGCACATCACCACAGAACATATAATACGTACTCACATCACCTTATGGTCGCGTCCACCAACGATGTTACGTGAAATTATGTCACACTACTTGCATTATCTACCGTGAGTTGTAAACAAGCCGCTCGGTGGCGCCATCTACACCATACCGCGCCACTCTCGTGTGTGGCCTTTAGCCGTGGCCGTCACGTGCTGGGACGAGCTCTGCTTTACCGACGTGGACGGCACCCGCCAATGGCGAGAGACGTCGCCGTTACCGACTCTATGCCTTAAACCAATCGCGGCAAAGTACACTTTGGTCACAGTGCGCACATGTGACCGGTCGCAACATCCTAAAAGTACTTATTTTTGTAAACTTGTCAAAGTTTTATTATTTTAAATATTGGTGATAGAAATATTAGCCAGGAACTGTGAACTATTTAATTTTAAGTGAATATGAATCGAAACGGTGAGTACGTAAGGTCGGTTGTATTTCCATATTTAGCTACATTATCGCTAGCGCCATCAGTGGCGACATCGATCACTACTGATGTACGCAGTTAGAACACGGTTTCGTTCATTGAGAGTAAAAGGTATAGATGGCGCTGATTATTATATTTACGTTTTGTTTAAGTTTTGTTAGTACTATTGCTGTTTATGAGCGGTAAATAAATAAAATGATTATATTAATCGACTAGTACTCAAAAGAATTTCAAGTATCTAAAAATAGTTGAACAAATACTTTACAATGTGAGCTCATTGAACTAAACCGTTCGTTCCACTGATCGTTTCAGCGTTCAGTTTCTTCCAGTAGCACAGTATGAAAAATGACCTTAAAAGCGGTCATCCTCTTTTTATTTGTTTAATGGATACTACAAACTATTTCAATTGTCAGAGTAGGACTCCCGAAGTGCAGATGTACTTAGAAACGAAGTTACGGCGATTTTTAGTTTTCCATAGAATTTCGAACAAATTCAAAATTATGTACTTATTTAAAAAACATATTTTTATTTTTTCACTACTATAGCCACATAGCAATGATTTTTTGGCACATATTAAAAATCGCCGTAACTTCGTTTCTAAGTACATCTGCACTTCGGGAGTCCTACTCTGACAATTAAAATAGTTTGTAGTGTCCATTAAACAAATAAAAAGAGGATGACCGCTTTTAAGGTAATTTTTCATACTGTGAGTAGGTAAGTACTTAACGCCATTGCTACACTTGCTGATATCGACGCCCCCAAGCAATAAATACGTCGGTAGGTAATCGGTAAAACTCAAATTTTACAGAAGTAATGTTTTTCTGTTTTTGTTGAATATCTTTTTACTAGTCGGACTAATGAGGTCATTGATACCTATATAAAACGATTTTTTTTTCTTTAATTCAATAACGATCACAACATTAAATTATGTATGTGAAAAGCCATGGAATTTAAGAAAATAAATACTTATACAAAAATCTGATAGCAAAATTGTTTAATTAATACACATTTGCACCATTATTGCAGTAAAGTTAAAAATGTTGATTAGTAACATTACAATACGGACTTTTCCAACGTCATGTCATTATCTTAAAAACGATACGTATTTTAAACCGACTTCCAAAAAGGAGGTGGTTCTATTTTCAACATAATATAGGTTTTTTTTTAATGTATGTTCTTCGATATATTCTTCCATTATGGACCGATTTTGAAAATTACCCATATAAATTTACTTAACTTTGCTTGGGTAGTTTTTAAGTTAGCTTCAATAATAGGTACCTACGTATTTTTCCCACTTAACTTCTTTTAACTTCGTCACTTCCTGTCACTGTTATTTACATAGCAGGTAGTGGAATTCGGATTTGTGTGGGGTAGGTACACTAGGTACCACACTACAAAGTGAAAAATTACTTTAATATAAATAATGCATTTTTGATGAATCTATCAGTCTATTAATTTGTCGGTACTATTATAAATTCATAAACTTAATACAAAATTTCATAATTTTATGGATGGATTAGTGTTTAAAAATAAAATACAAACATTAAATTATTATTATTTATGAATCACGAAGTCTTTATACGTAGGTATCGTATAAGTGGGGCCACTTTTGTGAAAAAATTATATCTCGTGAATGTTTAAAAAATATATTTTACTTTTTGAGGCATCCAGATACACATATTTGAGGACCTTCGTAATAGCTTTTTAGGGTTCCGTAGTCAACAAGGAACCCTTATAGTTTCGCTATGTTCGTCTGTATGTCTATCCGCGGCTTAGTTCAGACTCTGAGTACTATAAAACTGTAATTTGGCATAGGTATACAATTAATCACGCCGACAAAGTTGTAAAATTAAATCTGGACATAATAATTGTAGGGTACCTCCCTTGCACGTAAAGTGAGGATGATATTCTTTTTTTCTCGTCTTTCCCTTGGTGTATCTTTGGAAAGGCCGTTCAAAAATATTGCGGGTCTGGTCACTCACCCGAATTGGAACTTGAGGGGGCTAAAATCTACAAACGTAATTGTATCGGAATGGCCAATCATTAACAGTTTTGATGATAACCAAATTGAAACGCGTCATTGTGATTTTCCGACGGCGTTCCACTGTCTCTCCATTGGTATCTCGTACATAATTACAAGTCGTAATAATTTTTTTCATCACTGATACGCCCAACTATCACACAAGCGCTCTATCAAGCTTCAAAGTAGCAGGATAAAGGATTTTCATAACGGCCTCGGCTCCATTAGTAACAAGTATAGTGGTTCTAGCGGCTCTTCTAGCGCCAAATAGGCCCATATTATCCTGCTTATAGCTCTACAATAGGCCTTCAGTGGTCGTAAATGAAAGTTATAATGTCTCTACAGAGGTGGTTTAAAAGCGATGGTTAGTGCTATGAGATTTCTAAAAGCTATTGTAGCGCTATTATACCAGCTTTATCATATTTCGGCACTCCTGTATCGTTATATTAAATGTCAACGCTTTAAATTAGTAATATATGGTAGGTATAATGTGGTGTAAACTAAATATATTTGATTAAATCAATCATACGTACATCAGTGACAAGTTAGGAAACATTTAATATGGATTGGATTATTAAAATAACTTATAATCATTATTTCTTTATGTACGTGTTCTATTCTATTTTTCTATAAGGCAATGGTGCCGATATCGAAAATTCTGCCAATGTCAGATGTGTGGAGAAAACGTGCGAAGGAGGGAAAATTTATGAACGTGTAATATCAATGCGAGTATAAGTTTGCTGTCGATGTCAAAATTTTCATGCGCCCTCAAAATATTCAGTAGTACTAAACGGCTGCTGTACCTAACTGTTAAAGGGTTTTTAATATGTTACTGTACATCTGAAGGAAATTTGTACAGTACTTGAACGACTCCTATATAGCTACCAGGCTGTACAATGCCTGTTTAAGCAGCTTGTGTGCTAGTTGGGGCCATATTTTTTGCACAATGGTAATGGTGTTGCCTTCGTATGGTTGACCAATAATTAAAAACAGCAAACTTGGCCGCCAGCTCAGTGCTCGCGGTGCTCGTGGTGCCCGGTTGCAGCACAACTGCTGATACTGATAATCTTTTCTGTCTATATGGCATCAACCAGTCTTGATTCTCGCTATTGCACTGGTAACATCTCAGTTGTCCTTGTTTTTGTTTAAACACAATGTCATGTGTATGCGTATGCTAGGCTAATGTTTATGAATGTATGATGTTAATATGTTTACTGAATGGAAATTCGCAGGTTGTATGAAATCAATCCAATTTTGTCTTTCAAATAGACTTAATGTTAGTTTTTTTGATAAAGTTTATTTAACGTTAACGTCTTTAACGTTTTTTTTTTATAGTTCGTTTGTTTTTTTAGAGGTACCTACCTAAGGGTACCTCTGTGTTTAGCTACAACATCGTATACCATGAGATGAAGTGGTCGGTGACGCGCTAACTATTTGTATACGAGAACATATGTTAGGTACATATACCTAATCATAATAAGTTAAGACGTGTGACTGGTCACTGTCAATCGGCTCGCGACCTCTCACACCTGCACCCAGTTGTAGCTACAAATCTCTTAAACATTACAAGTTAATCTAGTAGTCACAAGTGTTACTGCCGAGTGCTGAATTCAATTCCCAGGTCAGTCGATTTTTTTTGTGTTTATCCATCAGGAATTTCTCAGCAGTAGCCCGGAGTCTGGATTTGTGCCCGGTTGCTGGCAATAGGCTCGCCCCCTATCTATTCTGTCTAATCTTAGGCGTAAAGTTTTGTGTTAGTTACATTAAGATAAAGCGGCGCCGGCGCCGGCGCTGCGTCCTCCTGTCTGCTAACAGCACTGTTGTGTGCTGAGCGAGGACAGTTCGCTCCACTTTCATAGTCAGCATATGTTTTAGTACTAGTACACATGTAAACTTAAAGTTTAATTTGAAACAAGCAGCCAGAGGTGTTGAACACTCATGTGCTATGATCATTTTTCAGTCCTATTCGCTGGAAGGTCATGTTATAAACATATTATAAACCATTGTATCTACGAGTAGGCACACAAAGCCATTGAACACATAGTTAGGTACCTACTAACGTATAAACAATAAATAACCGCCTCATTTTGTTTTCTAATTTCTATGGTCATATAGCAAGAACATTAAAAAGAAGTCATTTAACTCATAATAAAAAGAAAGTTTATAACTGTAATTAAAAAGCATTTTTACCCACTGAAGGGAATTTTGTAGAAAGAAGTACTTAAGTACAAAGTATGTTTCTGTCGAGTCATTTTTATAACTTTTTACATGGTTTCTCTGCGTTCACAATTTAAATGTATGTTTGGGATGAGGTGGCGAAAGGCGAAAGGGGTGCATGAAAGGAGCCTCCCCTAGCGACGTATATTCCAAATTTCTGTAAAGTCTGGCTCACCCTGGGCAGTCAACTTCTGCCGACTGGCTAATCCTTTCACCACGATGGCAAATATAATGTCGATCAACATCGAAGGGTTTTCACAAGATAAAGCAGAACTTATTTCTGAACTATCCTGCGAGATACATTGTGACATCTTATGTGTCTGACTCTTGCCGCCGGGATCTGTCTCCCAAAGCACGGTAACGCAGTGTTTGCGCTCCCGGCGTAAGATCAAATGTTCCAATGAACATTACATATATAGGAATTATAACTTAAAGCCTTGATAACTGCACAGTAACATCCGTATGTACTCCCTTGCAATTCCAAAGCCCTGACAATTTCAACAGTCCACAAAAATTGTGATGGGTGATTTCAATAGAGCACCAGTTGGGGCTATCGCTGCACGGACGGTCAATACATTGAGGAATGGGCAGATGCTAATGAACAAAAACAACCCGCATTATTTAATAGCGGCCGGTGGAAACGTAGATACAATCCGGATCTAATATTTGTATTATATTGATTAACTTTTTCCAAGATAATAATATGTAAATAATACGCCGCTACGTACGCCAGAAAGGACAGTAAGAAGTGTGGTGCCTATGTCCTTGTAAAGAAAGGTCATCAGTATAAAAAACTCCTAGATATAGCAAATCGTTCCTTAAGGGGAGCAGCTATTTGTATGTTACGCGATTTACTTAATAATGCGATACGATTATTGTTTGTGTTGAGAGAGTACCTACCAAAATGTAATAACTTAAAGCTTTGTTCAAACTACCGCGACGCGACACAAAAAATAAATAAAGAGAGATGTCATAATTGCACGTGACTATAACATTGCTCCTCTTAAGCATAACAATACTTTGATGGAACTAGAAATTATAATTTAAAACTTTAGATAAATCAGCCAACTCGACTTGCAAACGGAACGTGCATAGATAACTTTGCACATAATCTAGGGAAGAAGTGTAAATCTGATTGGTTGACTGCAGCCTGTCAGACCACACAACACAAGTACAAACATACCGGTTAATAAAAAAATCTTAATAAACCTCTTAATAAAATCTTATTGGCGAATAAGTAGATGAGACTATAGTAAAGAAAATAAGCATAAATTCAAAAATTATATTCAATCTATTTCATTCTGAGAAATCTTCATTACAGATAATCCAAACACGGCCTAAAATACATACCTATTTAGGGACCTTCATGATGTAGAATAATTAATGCTTTACTTAAAAAAAAAATACTGTAACTGTACAAAGCTAAGCTTCAATGGTTATCACGTGGCATAAAAACTTGTAGCTAAAAAAAGAGAGAGCTAATGTGCAACTATAGGCTAAACCGTAAAGAACTATACTTTTTTTTTCAAAGTTATGTGGCAATAGGTATGAATCTGTTTCAGAACGAATCTGATTGTGATTGATCGTGTATTACGCAACTGGGGTACTGGAAAATCAAATGATGACCCCAAAAATTTTCTCCCTATACCATCCCTCCTTTGCCACACCTACAAACTGTTTGAAAGACTACTGTTAGCTCGTCTCACCAACCTTGTGGACCCCAAACCAGTAGACCCCTAGAGCAAGCTGAATTTCGCCCAGGGAAGTTCTGTTAAAGCCAGGTCCTCAACTGCATGCAACACATTTAGGATGGGTTTGAAGCAAGAAAAGTGACGAGTGCAGTATTTGTGGACTTATCGGCAGCCTACGACACCGTTAATATTAAGCGCTTGCTATGGAAAGTTACCAAGCTGACAGATGATTCTAGCCTTACCCGAATTCTTCGACAATTGCTAATTAATCACTGATTCCAAGTGAATCTCCTTGAAGATAAAAGTAGGTTGAGAGCCCAAAAGAATGGCCTGCTTCAGGGTAGTGAACTGGCTCCACTACTGGTCAACACAACGCTATCTGTATGCAGATGAGCTGGCATTAACTTGCCAAGCCACTGATTTCGAGGAGATTGAAGCCAATGTTTCTTCATCACTTTCAGATTTCAGCCATTATTATTCTGATAAGCTTAACCCAATCTTTCAAAAACGCAATCATGCGTCTTCTAGTTTCGCAGCAGACAGGTGGGTCGTAAACTCAACATCGAATGGCAGGGGGAAACAATTCTGCCGGGGTTGCGAGTTTGTCCGAAAGGGATATCGCGACCCCGGCACACAGGCAACGGAAGGAACACGGGTGGGTTTTAATCAGTAATAGTCTGACACGCCCTTGCGCTCCGCCCAGAGCGGGAGAAGTTATTTAATAATTTCCCAGGCTCAAAAAAAAAAAACAAAAGTGGGAAACAATTACCCCTGATAGATCACTAAACTACAAAAATAATTGTGAAAACGTAAAACAGAAACTGCATACTCTAGAAACCACTTACTTCGCTGCCTAACATCCAACAAATAGGCTATGGCATCACCTCAAGTCCTGCGAATAACTGGAATGGCACTTTGTTTCTCCATTGGTGAATTTGCCTGTCTTGTATGGGGCCGATCTGCCCATGCTAATTGAGTGGATTCAGTACAAAATGAGACGTGTCGAATTATTACTGGTTGTTTGAAACTGACCCCGGTACGAAGGCTGTATCCACTGACTGGCATTGAGTCTCTAGACATTCGCAGGACAATAGCCAGCCGCATCGAAAGGGCGAAGTTAAAGGATGATCCACGTTAAAGTTGTGACCACAACTTTAACCCAGTGCCCCTGAGCCCCAAAAGTGTTCTTGGGTGCATGAGTGCAGCCGATGTATCCTACGATGAAAAATAAAATGTATCCTAGTACTAGGGCGCTTATAATTTACTAGCAGCGCCTCGCGGTTTCACCCGCGTATTTCTCGATCCCGTGGGAATATCGGTCTAAAAAGTATACTAGGTGTTAATGCACGTTATAAAGTATCTGTGAGTCAAATTTCATCCAAATCTGTTCAGTAATTTTTGCGTGAAAGAGTAACAAATACCCAGCCATCCATCCTCACGAACTTTCGCGTTTTTATTATTAGTAGGATATAACGGTAAAGCACATTGATAACGACATTATAACTTTTGAGTACAGCCATGCTATTCTGTAAACATCTCACCGTGAAAACTTGGGTGAAGTGAGCTGTCAATAGTGTCAATCTCTGTGGAATGACAGCTCACTCCACGCTCACTTCACCTAAGTTTTCACGGTGAGATGGTTACAGAATAGCACTGCAGGTAATGTTCAGTAATCTTACTTACTTTTAAGTATCTACGCGTATGGTGTGGACACACCTATGTGATTGATATTTTTTTAGTAGGTAACGGAGGGTTTACTATAAGGGGCTCAAAAATATACCTATATTTTTTAATTTAAAATAAATCTTTCTTACCATTCCCCCGCCCTTATCTCCTAAACTCCAGAGCACAGTTTTTTTTAAATAATACAGAATAAAGTTATTTACTTGTAGATTATTAGGAAAATCTATAAAAAGTCTATGGTTTTAAAATAACATTGCGAATCTCTCAATATTGTGCGTACAAACTTACATTTGCATTTGGAATGTATGGGAGAACATGTTTATCAACTACAATGTTTTAACGGGAGGTTATCCGAATTTGCCTATTTAACAATCAATTTTAAATAGTCAAATTAGTGTACTTAGGTCCTGAAAAAAATATTATGTCATAGATTCATCCTTATTTGAGGGAAATTAAAGGTTCAAAACACGATAAATTGTAATTATCTCGATCAAAAAAAAATCCGAAATAGGGTCGATTTCAAAACTATTTTTCATCTCATTTCCTAATTACAGCACAAAATAATATGAAAAGTACCTATATATGTACGATGAGGTAATCGTATTTTAGAGGGAATTTAAAGGTTGGATTTTTGAGTTAAATAGATTTTTTTGTAATAGACCCAAAAATAGTAAATCAGGCTAAATCAGCTCGCGCTCAGAGTCCTGCGGGACGTCTTCGAGGGTGGACCTGTGTCAAACCTTTTTTAAATAAGCTCTCTCTGCAGTAGTGCAAAAAAAAAGAACAACACATTAGATATGAAATTACGATAGCTCAGAAAGACTATCGTGTAATTATAATATCGTTTTAATTCATAATATTGTTTTCGTTAGTGTGATTATTTCTATGTGATATGATGACGTTTAATTGTCATCTTACAATAGTGTTAGACACATAAGACACATTAAAAATTATTAACGATAAAATTATAGTGAAGTGCGAGTCGTATATAATTTTTTATCGTCGTTTATGAAGAAGTTATAATAAAACACATTTTTTTTATTACATTCATCCATGTTACTATATTCACTCTCCATCGAACTGTCTTTGCTACTATCATATCTTACATTAATAAACACATAATATAAAATGTGTCCGGTTGTCGGTTGTATATTAATATTTAAAACAACTTTCACTCTGGCAACAACATAGAAAATTAGAAAAAATTGCTGTTTCAAACAAAAGTGCTATACTTTTTTTTTTTTTTTTTGGGTGGGAAATTATCAAATAACTTCTCCCGCTCTGGGTGGAGCGAGAGGGCGTGTCAGACTTTTACTGACTAAAACCCACCCGTGTTCCTTCCGTTGCCTGTGTGCCGAGGTCGCGATATCCCTTTCAGACAAACCCCCAAACCCCGGCAGACAAACCCGCAACCCCGGCAGTGCTATACTAACACGACCAAATGTATGGAACACGATAAAAATCGTAATGATATTTTTCGAGTAGCGGAGCTAGCAACACAAGATTTCTTGAATCGTAATTTTATCGCTCTGTGTGAACAACTTTCAGTTTTGAATAGAATAAGTCACTGTCGTTCTAAAATGTCGATATCCAAAAATAATAGATTCGATAAATTATAGCTGTAGCAGTAGGTACATCACTTGAAAATAAAGTACAACAATTGTTACTTCATATGTAAGTAAGTAAGTAAGTAAATTTTATTTGTTTAAACATGGTGTACATGATACATTGCATGCAGGATAATAATAGGATACGAAAAGTTCTAACATGTTCAGCCGCATATCGTGGCGTACAAATTGGTAGAAAGAGATGGTGCATAAACCGTGATAATATTCATCAAAATTACATTTCATCATTATTCATTAAAGATACAAAATCAATGTCAAAGTAGTCATTAAATAAATTGGTCAGTAAAAATATGAATTACTGTCATTAAAAAAAATTCAATTCCAATTTAAAAAAATACAATTGATTACAATAACATGTCAAAAATACAACATTGTCATCTCAAAAGCGAAGAAAAATTGTCCTCTTTCATAAACTTTGCTATACTGTAATATGCTCTTTCAGTTAGTAAACTCTTCAATTTACTTTTAAGAGCAGATATATTTAATGCTTTCCATAATTTGGGCATTTTATTAAAAATGGTCGGAGTCGTGCAAAAGATGCTCTTACGCATAAGAGTTGTTTTAGCGCCGTGAACACAGAGTTTGAAATTATCACGTCTATTCCTAGGGACAGCATCAGACAAACGCTGAAATAAATGAGAATTCGATTTAATGAACATTACTGTTTCCAGGATATATAATGAAGGTAATGTCAATATTTTACGTTCTATAAAATAAGATTTACAGCTCTCCGTCGTTTGCAGTCTAAACATCGATCTAATGCACCTTTTCTGTGCCCGAAACGCTATTTCATTGTCCGTGCTATTCCCCCAAAAGATGACTCCATATCTAAGAATTGATTCGGCTAATCCATAGTAAGCAGTAATTAGCGCATCTGTGTTGAGAACCAAAGCAAGCTGTTTCAGAGCGTAGGCTGCACTACTCAATTTTTTACTAAGTCCCTCTATTTGAGGCTTCCAATTCAATTTAGAATCTATTAATAATCCCAGAAATTTTGTTGTGTCAGCTTCATTGATATTTATATTATCAAATTGAATATTAAGATTGTTGATTATTTGTGTACGTTGTCTAAAGTGCATTACGTAAGTCTTTTTTAAATTAATTATTATCATTTAACCAATTTATAATAGATATTAGTGAATTATTTATGTCATGTTCATATGTGTTTATATCATTACAAGCTATTGTCAAAGTGCAATCGTCAGCAAAAAGTGTCATTGGATGTTTAGTTATTTTAGGCAAGTCATTTATATACAAAGTGAACAACGGAGGCCCCAAGACACTGCCTTGAGGTACTCCGTATATAAATTCTCGTTCTTCTGATCTTGAAATTTCTTCACGTTTACTTTTATTATTTATTTTACTGATTTCTGTAACTTGTTTACGATTATGAAGATACGATTTAATTAAGTCTAAAACGTTGCCTCTAACACCATAGGCTTCCAGTTTCTCTGCCAGGGAATTGTAATGGACGCAGTCAAAGGCCTGTGTCATGTCGCAGAATATGGCACAGACTGGTGTTCTCTTATCTATATTTAGCATGACATTATATAAAAAGTCATAAATAGCCAAATTTATAGTTTTATTTTTCCGTAATCCCTTTTGTTCGTCACTTAAAATATTATTTTTTTCTAAATAGGTATTCATTTCACCATATATGTATTTTTCGAACACTTTAGACATAACTGGTATAAGCGCGATCGATCTGTAATTTATCATTAATTCGTGATTATCTTTCTATATCGGGTGTAAAAAGACACTTTCCGAAGCCGAAAGCCACATATTCTACCCATTATTTGCATTATTTTTTTCCACTAGACCATACCTGGGAATCCACTGGTTCTGGAGATATTGAAGGTCAAAGTCGCATTTTTTTTTTTTACTTTTTCACGAAAATGAATTCTATGCGATAATACGAAACTTTTTTCCAAACAAACATTACCTGAATTTTAGATTTATCTTAACAGATTACGCATTTGAAGTTACAAAAACGCAATGAACAACAAGTACCTACCTACGTAGCGTAGGGGCGGAGCTTAACTAACACTGAATCCGTTCATTCAAGCGTGGGTTCGCGTTACATTGCGCGCAATAAAAACTTGTTTTTTTTTATTAAAAAAAAAAAAATTACGGTTCCCAGCAATAATTTTTGCGCAAAGCTACTTAGCTATACGTACAGTATGCGTAGTTTACGGCTTTGTGATGTGTCTTTTTACACCCTGTATAATACATAGATAAGTAGATAAATGGGAAAAAGCCGTTAGGGTTAGCTCAAATTGTGCCGAGCTGAGTCGAATAGGATTTAAGCCCTTTACTCACTAGTCGCTACGTTTGCGGTGCGGAATCGGTACGCTCGGTATACTCGATACCGAAAGCTTACCGAGCGCCTATATTTCAATGAGCGTTTCCTGATTGGCTCGATATGCGCGGGAGCGGGGCAGGATCGTTTGTGACGTCACGCGTTTTACAACATGCTCAGTATACTCGGTACCTAAAGCTTACCGAGCGCCTTATACTATAATTATAATATTATAAATGTTAAAGTGAGCTTGTTTGTTTGTTTGGTATGTTTTCACGCTAAAACGGCTGAACGGATTTGATTGAAATTTGGCACATGTGTTGACCATGACCTGGAAACACACAGGACAATTCACACACACACACACACAGGACACACAGAATAGGTACTGGGGGGGGATACAGGGTACATAGGATACTGTTTATCCCGGTAGCACGTTGTTTAAATTCAAAGCTAAAAATGGCGTTTTTGTTGTTTGAATGTTATGGTGAATTAAATACCCGTATTGTAACGATATTTCTTGGCAATAGTAGACACTATTGATTGTGCCATTTATAGCGGTAGAGTTGCTGTTGGGAACCTCCGAAGGGAAGCCGGTAGGAATCGTATTGTGTGGTGCTTTCGCCAAACACACTAGTGTTTAGCACCCCTCAAACTCAATTAATAACGAAGGGATGCCTTAGCTCAGCAGTGGAACACCATTAGCTGATAATTATAATCATAATAATAACCCTGACTACCGGTATCTTGTGGGATCCTGTTGTGCTACTATTTTGTATATTTTATAATGTTTATTTTTCAATATTCAAAATATTAAAATGTATTACGCAGGTACACACAATGAAATAAACGATATAAATAAAGACTCAAGATTAAGTTTACCTGCCTGCCAGTCATATGGTAGTAAAATGTATACTATTGTAACAAATATTTATATTTATTATTAATGTATTTTCATTTTGTACCACGAATGCGGAGCTAATCTAGTTAATTTCTTTTTCAGATTTCCTGAGCCACGGGGCTAGTTTCAACAAAAAATACGGTTAGTACAATAATAAAAGATCAATGAATATAGATCAATGATAATTTTATTATCATCATGTTTGCGCTAAACATATAGGTACTTATAATGATACAACTATGCATGTATTATTATATTATGTGTAGTATATAAGGTATACATACCTAATATACGTATATTATAAGTGAATGTTTCAGCACTTTCTTGGTAAGTGCTGACCGTTCTCGAATGTGAGGTGGTCGGCGGCGCGCAGGACGACTACTATTTGTATAGGCGGATCTTGTTTTCGTCAAAGGCTTTAAATAAAATTCCACTTTATTAAAAAAAAAAAAAAACGTTCCTTAAACGTAATGGGCGACCCATTGTCAATATCCCAAGTCCCACGTGACTCCAGAACCAAATTGAATCGTGAGAAACAATCGATACTGCAACCTACCCTACATTTTACCTAACAGAACTACTTTAAAATGTAAATTTGTCGTCTTCAGCGTGACGGTATCCTTAAAATCTGATTATATAAAATTAATACTGACTCAAATTGTAATAAGTTTAAATAGCGTGAACTGTATACCCCTTGGCCGGTGCTCGCCATTGCTTATTTGTAAGAAGAAATTGAAAACTCGTAATGTAACGTCTAATATTGGAATGGCGAAAAATATTTCTTGTGTAACATAATTATGGTAACATTTAAAAACCTGCCAAGTACGTGTCAGACCACGCACAATGAAGGGTTCCGTAGTTGGGATAAATTTATCCCAAGAACAAACTTAACATTGTAGTTGAAACACATATTCTCCCATACGGAATGTATTAGGAGATCATATTTTTCAAACTGCAAATTTAAGTTGGTTGATTATTACTCATTAACCTGTACAGCCTACTTAGCTCCGATAGTTTTCCTTTTAATTTCGTTTATACTACAGCTGTGAATTTTTTTATCCAAGTACAACCATTTAGCTGACAGAGGGGGAGGACACTTGACTCTAACAAAAAATTTCAGTTAAAAGCTTAATTTTCACAAACTCACAATATTTTTTTGAACGACCTTTCTAACGATACCCCACAACATGGGGTAGATGAGAAAAAAAAAAACATTCCCACTTTACGTGTAGGGGAGGTACCCTACAAAAAATGAATGATTACCACTTTGTCAGCATGATTAATATGTATACCCATGCCAAATTACAGCTTTCTAGTACTAACCGTCTCTAAGCTAAGCCGCGGACAGACAGACGGACATGGCGAAACTATAAGGGTTCCTTGTTTACTACGGAACCCTCAAAAGGCACCAGGCACCTTCCATACTTGCCAGACTAAATAAAGACAGACATGGTCAACTTGGGGAAAAGTTTAACTGTTTTTTAACCGAATTAAAAATCAAGCTGAAAATTGGTTTAATGTTATTTTTGGTCATTTTTTGTTGATTTGAATAGAGTTGAGTTACGCAACACTAAACTAAACCGAAGCACAGCAAAGTCTAAAGAAATCAGAAAACCCTTCGGGAAGGTTAATCATGTTGTAAATCTCTTATGTATAAATAGTGGAAAAGAACACTGCTCTAACAATATTATTATTACGTAAGATTTGATTCAATATCGTCTAGGTTCTCGTAAAGGTTTACGAAATACTTATTTATGATACCTACTAGTGTGGTAATTTGGTTTTTACAAACGAGTAGACGTACCTATATAAGCCCGAGACAAAGTCAAGGGCTTACCATAGTCACGAGTTGGTAAATACCAATTTCCGCACGTGTGTTTTCAACACATTTGCGAGAAAACAGTATTGTACTGTTTTCTCGCAAATGTGTTGAAAAACGTTGTATGACACACGTGCGGAAATTGGTATTTACACAAACGGTAATGAAACAAACTTTTTCACTAGACTATTTTTAATAGCAAATAAGAAATTATACAGATAGGTCAGTTATATACACTTATTATACTTCACACGTAATTCATAGAAATAAGCCATCAAAACATTTTCAGAGAATGATTGAGTATTTCTTCGGTCTTCCATGATATAAAATAATTGTAAAACATTAAATAGCGCTCTCGCGATTTTGGCGGCAAGAGACCATTTTTCTGTGATTTGCGCCTCATTCAGGATATCAGGTGGAGTTGATTCCATATTATATCGGATTCCTCGCTTGACCACATATTATTATTTGGGTAGTATATAAACGCAAATAAAATAAAAAAACTTTTTGTATCCAAAAATAATCCGAATTCAAATCAAAATTACTGATTGCTCAGTCATATACTCAAGTCAAAATATAACTAAATAAGCAACAATATATATTCTATCGACACCAGCAATTAACACAACGCCTACTTGAAAAAGTCGATTATACACCAGAGGCATTTCAAAGAAAAAATGTGAAAACTTTTAAATTAATAAAAATAATTGATTGAAATTTTCACTGTTGTCAATTCTCTTGACAAAACAAGGAATGTCGTCATTTAATTTCTTTATTAATTGTTAGTTTTGAATTTAACTCGAGTTAGCCGTGTATACACAAAAAAACCGAAAAATGTATGTGCAATAAATTACGCCAACTCATAGTTATGGAATGTCAAAAGGTGAGAATGCCAAAACATTATATTAAATTCATATTAATTGCCAAACTATACATAACATTAAAAAAAAAATTCTTTAAAATATTATTAACAACAAAAAAGCAATACTACCGTAAACCGCCATGTACTCGTATGAGTGTGCTTACTCTCGGCTAAGTCGTGCCTTTTTTGTTACGAACATTCACGAACGGACTACACTAGGCTAACTAGAGATAGCGTAATGTATGTCGTGCGATTGCAAAAATTACATTCACTTAGCAATAAGTAAAATTTCTAACTTCGTAATTTTTTATGAAACAGTAGCAAATACAAAATTTTTAGGAATCCATATAGATTCGAATATGTCATGGAAAACACATGTAAATAGTGTATGTACCAAATTGAATCAATTTTCTTACGCTCTATACATGCTTAAAAAAGTATCCAACCAGACCGCGCTTCTTACTGCTTACCATGCGTATGTGGGATCCACTCTGTCGTATGGGTTACTATATTGGGGAAACTCGACTGATAAAGAAATTGCGTTCAAAGCCCAAAAAAAGTGTATTAGGTCTATATGTGGGTTACGCCAAACGGATTCATGTAAACCACATTTCGTAAATCTCAAGATTTTAACACTCCCTGCTCTATTTATCTACCTGGCCTCAATTTTAGTTAAATCAAACATTACAAGCTATGATACGTTAAAAAGCAGAAGACTTAAACATACCTTAAGAGATAAAACGTCTCACACTAGAGCGTACAGTAATAGTGTTTTCTGTATGAGCACAAAGATTTATAACAAGCTACCTATGGACATTAAGATTATAAATTCAATTATTATTTTTAAAAGAATGCTGAAAATTTTCTTAATTAAAAAGGCCTATTACTCAATAGCAGAATATCTTGAGGAAAAATAATTTTGTTCAATAAAGTACCTATCACTAAAGTGAATATAATTCAGTAAAATATTTTTAAAAGGATTATGATAATTAATATTAAATGATTACAATACTGTGACATAATTGAATTAATGAATAATGATAATTTTTAAATCAGGTAACTCATGACATGTGTATTTTTATTTAGGTATGACTTTGATAATTTATAATTAATATGATGTAAATGATAAAATTATATAATGTAATTAAAACGATGTCCTATATAAAATTTAATATTTATAACTTTTTCTTTTTAATTAATGAATGTAAATAATGCATGTTCAACTGTTACTGTTACAATTATAAGCATATATGCATGATGAAATTGCAATGCCCTAACAGGGCCACTATGTTCTAAGAACTGATATCCTCTGTTAAGAACTTTATTTATGTACACATAGTTAGCAATAAAGAATTTGAATTTGAATTTGAATTTGGAATTTCTATAAATAAATTGGCCATAAAAGTCCATACTATAAATAAATTGGCATTAAAAACGGAAATTGCCCAAAATTCAAGTGAGCGTAGTGTAAATTGCTAAATATTCTAGTCGTTCTTGGCACTAGCCGGCCGCTGCCGTGTTAATGTATATTTTCAACATATCTCCCTGTACTAGTTTTGTTAAACAATTAATTTATTTGTAGTGAAATAATTTTTTGATGTAAAAAAGTATATAAATGATGGAAATAAATTGATAAGTGATTATTTATTTGATGGGCAATTAAACATTTCCCTTATTATTTTGGGTATAAATATCAGTTAAAAAATCGCAACAATCTTTGACCTTTCTAATATGTAAATGGCGTGGATTTGCAAATGGCGCCATGTGGGCCCGGTGAAAATTGGAACTACATCTTTCGTCTCATTTTCTCTTTAGTATTAAAGTGAAACAAACGTATTGAAAAGCGTTTCCAAGGAGGTTTGATCATTCAGCTTATTCTCGTAAGGTGAAACTCCTTGGTGGAAATCATAAATATTTTTTTAATGGAAAAAGCGTATTTTTAATATAAATAAAACAGTTTATTAACTAGCTAACTAGTAGTATTACTTTTAAGACAATCTAATAATAAACAGATAGTGACGAAAAAATGCCTTGAAATCTGAATAACCTGAATTAGTAATTTGTACTTTTACGTAGATTTCTCAAAACTTCAGATAATATGTTTATCACATACAGTATAATTTTATTCTTCTAATATTTAACCATACATTTAAACAACAGTTTGTTGTTTAAATTTTCCCTTGTTTTATTTTCTTTACATTCTTATACATAATATACATAGTTAGTTGTAAATTAAATTAAAGAAACCTTGTTTTATGAAACAACAACAGTTACGTATTGGGAACAAAATTGAATTTTTGCCAAAAAAAATACAGTTGGACTTTTGACTACACGACAACTGCGGAACATACACTACACGACAAATGCGGAACATACAGTAGGTTCAATCGATGAGTACGTACCCCTTTATTCCTAAACGTTTCTTAAACTAATGATTACCGACTGTTTTACCATATATTTTTGACGTTTAAAAACGTCCCTTAACTTTATTCACCGTGTATGAATAAACCCCTCATTGAGGTCCTTTATCGCCCTGATTCCGAGAGTCATCCTCCCGTGGTACCTGTATACACAACTAAATAATACAGATGTATTCCGAGAGTCATCCTCCCGTGGTACCTGTATACACAACTAAATAATACAGATGTATTCCGAGAGTCATCCTCCCGTGGTACCTGTACACACAACTAAATAATACAGATGTATTCCGAGAGTCATCCTCCCGTGGTACCTGTATACACAACTAAATAATACAGATGTATTCCGAGAGTCATCCTCCCGTGGTACCTGTACACACAACTAAATAATACAGATGTATTCCGAGAGTCATCCTCCCGTGGTACCTGTACACACAACTAAATAATACAGATGTATTCCGAGAGTCATCCTCCCGTGGTACCTGTACACACAACTAAATAATACAGATGTATTCCGAGAGTCATCCTCCCGTGGTACCTGTACACACAACTAAATAATACAGATGTATTCCGAGAGTCATCCTCCCGTGGTACCTGTATACACAACTAAATAATACAGATGTATTCCGAGAGTCATCCTCCCGTGGTACCTGTACACACAACTAAATAATACAGATGTATTCCGAGAGTCATCCTCCCGTGGTACCTGTACACACAACTAAATAATACAGATGTATTCCGAGAGTCATCCTCCCGTGGTACCTGTACACACAACTAAATAATACAGATGTATTCCGAGAGTCATCCTCCCGTGGTACCTGTACACACAACTAAATAATACAGATGTATTCCGAGAGTCATCCTCCCGTGGTACCTGTACACACAACTAAATAATACAGATGTATTCCGAGAGTCATCCTCCCGTGGTACCTGTACACACAACTAAATAATACAGATGTATTCCGAGAGTCATCCTCCCGTGGTACCTGTACACACAACTAAATAATACAGATGTATTCCGAGAGTCATCCTCCCGTGGTACCTGTACACACAACTAAATAATACAGATGTATTCCGAGAGTCATCCTCCCGTGGTACCTGTACACACAACTAAATAATACAGATGTATTAAACATAATAATTAAATATAAAGGAAATAGATTAATGTCAATAACGTGAAGAGATATGAAAGAACCACTTTATGAAGAAAAATAAATAATGTATATTCTAAATTCAGGAATTTAGAATAAAAATTATTTATCTTTCTTCATAAAATGGTTCTTTACACTTTAGCACTGGTCAGCTATGCTTGGCCAGCATAGCTATTCACAACGGTACGAGACGCTTCCGTGCCGACTCGAACATCAATGTTATTACAAGAGTCCTATATAGGCTATTCACAAATCCAAAGACGAAAACTTTTGTCAATTTAAATCAAATAGACGACCACCATTCTTCTGACAGCTATTTGCTGTTGCACATGGCAAATTCAATGTTTAACCTATCTATGCAGATCAGCTGTAATGCTAATATATTATTACAGCGCCAATCAGTTTCACCGTGAACCGTAGCGGTCACTCCCGGGATGCGCTACGAATGACGTAGCGCCCGCGTAGCACCGCGCCCGCGTAGCACCATGCTACGCGCCGCTACCACGATACGTGTTTCGTGGCTGTTGGCAAATCCCGTGCGGGTGAAACACGCGACGACTGATAACGTGCGAGTTCGTTACCATTTAGTTGGAAAATTGTTAATAGTTTAACTTGTGGTAACTACGCTAAAACAATATACACAATAATTTGGTAATGAAAATCATTGTTTCTGTAGATGAATTAGCTGGGAGTTGTTATTTTCCTAATGAACTTGGTTGTATGTCGACAATTTTAGATATATTTTTACTCATGTTTCAATTGAATAATTTTACGCCTCTGAAAAATATTGGATGGTAGTTGTGACATATTTGTAAGCAAAGAAAAACAACAACTTCAACGAAAGTTGTCAATTAATTGCATTGTTCCGAAAGTAACTGCGTATCGACGTACCTACTGTGTGATATGGAGGTATCGCTAGTTTCGGGTTCTGCACAACATGGATTAGGGGCGACGTTTGGGTGTTTTGGGTATTAACAGTGCCATGTGACCGTCCGCGCGGCTTACGTCCAGCCTAACCTAATATTAAGGTTATTTATAGATTCACGCACACTTGGTCACCTACCTATATTGCACCTGTACAGTGTTGGCCGCCACTACGCAGAATGCGTTCGTTAGCGTCTGTGTTAGTTACAGCTTTTTTGAGTCAATCCGGTGCCTGATATCCAAAAATGTTTGTATGGTAGTTATAGGCATACAGGTTTAATCGAATAAAATGGTTTCGTGTTTGTGTGAGCTAGCCGGCCGGCATCGCCTCTAATCTGTCGCTAAGCTACGACTTCTTCGGCTTCGCGCGTCCACTGTCGCACCTCAACCTAGCGTTCATGCGACTTACTTCACACAATATTTGTTCTACGAATATTTCTCCCCCGTTTATATACTGATATCATGAACAAGTTTAGTCTCTGATTAGTAAATAAGCTGTCAAATCTTATGACCGAAATGAAAAATCAATCACTGACATGGACACTGGATATACTGGGACTACAGTAGAAATGGAATAGTTTTGCAGTACACGGTTTGTTCATCATATCTCGCTTAGTGTGGACGTACTAGTGAGCACTCGATCACGTCGTAACGGTTTAAAGGATTGGCGTACTATTACGTTTACTCGGTTAACCTGACAGCTCTCTCGTCACGTGGTGTTTTGTTTGCCTTTATTTAACTACCTAAACCAACGGAGTGTAAGAAGGTTTCGGGAAAAAAAATCAACAATCGTAACAGTGTATTTTCGAACTCTGGTACACAAAATAAGATTCAACTTGTGCAAGGGTGAGGGGAACAAATATAACTTGGCTCTAGAAGCCATTAAATCATTTAATTCTTTCATAACGATCAAGGATAAATTTAGTTAGTTAACCTTTAAACATTGCCCGAATGGTTATATTACGATTGTTACAACAGGAAGCAGTAAAGGTCCCCCAGGAGGAAAATTATTCAACCATTTTTCATTCTAGAAATATTCGATTCGAAGTCTATATATAGCAATTGAATCATTCTAGAACGTCGGAATAAATTATTTCTTCTCATAAGCTTTGCCCATATTCATAACTTCTCTTGTATTGTTGTCACTGGTCGTCATTGTGATGAGCCACTGCAATCGAACGAGTGGTGGCAGCTCCAGCTGCCTCTCATATAATACATCCAATGCTGGAAGTGGCTAATGTTTGACTCTCCTCACTATTCTTGTCAACAACTATGACATAACGCGCATTGCCTCTCATTTGTCGTACTTGTATCTGGCGCTGTCTTCTGGTCTTCTTTCCACTTATTCGAGTCGATGAAGTTATCGTGTCCATTCTTTTACTCCTTCCCTATTTTGATATAAAACATTTTCTTTATTGAACATTACAATAAGTTACTCATATAGGTTACATAGGCAATGTATGGAGTTATCGTTAAAAGCGATGTTTTCCAGACAAACTTATGATCTGAAGTCAGCGACCACAAGCCCACGCGGACGGAACCGCGCCGTCCTGTGCGCTCTTCGCTGCGTGTACAACATACATACATTATGTACATACAAACGTGCCACTGCTTCATTTAAATACAATACATAAACTACTGATGAAACTGATCATAGCACGTCGCGCAGCCGCGGCCAGCCTGCTCATAACAACAATGTCTTATCATTAGTCTGAAGATGAACTTATATTGCAACGGTTCAAAAAAAAAATAAGTTATGAAAACTAAAACCCAGCTACGACAAAAAAGTCAACTAAGAAGGTATAAACAGGACATCACTGACAGACAAATAAAAAGTACGGAGTCACATGGGCATTTATTGTACAGATTACGTGTGACTTTGGACTTTTAATTTGACTGTCTCTGATGTTTTGTTTATACATTTTTAGTCGATTTTTTTGTCGTAGTTTGGTTTAAGTTTTCATTACTTTTATTTTTATTTAAATTATTTCGGGGTTATAATATGTTTTTTTTATCTAAATAATATTTAGAAAAAAAAAATGCCATGGCATCATTAAATATTGTTTTTGCTGGGAACTTAATATCCTTTAGAGGGCACCATATTCATGTATGTGTGTGTCATTTAAAGTGACGTCACGGCCTATAACCAGCGGACGATCAAGACGCTTTCAACGATACCTCATTCGCCAAATTATGATGAGTATTTTAGAAGTTGTGAGGGAACAAATTAATATACATATATGTACATACATACATACCGGTCAAAATCACAACCCTCCTTTTTGCTTCGCCGTAAATTCAAATTCAAAAGTCATTTAATCAAACTAGGCTGAGAATCAGCACTTTTTGAACGTCAAAATTACATAAGACAGTCCTCCAACGTCCAGATCCTACACGTAGTCGGGTAAAAAACAACCGACTTCCAAAAAATCACTACATAGTGAACAATAATGTTAATTTTTTTTTTTTTTTTTTTTTTTTTTTTGTTTTTTAAAAACGTGCTCCACACTAGGAATTTCTCCTGTATCGTGGGTGCGTTTACAAACATTTAAACTCACATACACAAACAGCCAGACCCGGAACAACTATCTGTAGGTCATACAAATATTTGTTCCGTGCGGGGATCGAACCCGCAACACGCGGCGCAGCAGTCAATCGCTCAGCCACTGCGCCAACCATGTTGTCAATTTGGGAAGTCGGTGTCTTTGGTTCACGGTTGAGGGTTATTTTTTATTTTGTGAGGTCATTTTTTGTTGTGGTAGACCTACCCCACACAAATTCGTGTGCCACTACTTGCCATGAAAATATTAGAATAGAATAGAATAGAAAGTTTTTATTTCAGACCGGAGTCCATAGGGTTAGTAACAATTTTACTTAAGTTCTAGTGTATATTAGTGACAGGAAGTTATTATAGCATCATCATTCATCAACATACTATAAGTGGAAAAAAATACGTGTTATTGAAGCTAGCTCAAGAACTACCCAAGCAAAGTTAATCCTCCTTCAGTTCTGAGTTGAGCTCCACGATTACTGACAAATGTTTGCACTGACTGGACAGGTCCACTCAAATCTGTGTGGTTCCTTCCTCAAAAGGCCATTTCAGACACTCATCTACATGGTCCTCATATGGCTTGACCAAGATTATGTCTGGACTTTAAAAGAGACTACGACCTCTGAGTTTGTTTCGGCCTTTCTTCTCAGAATGTCAGATAGGAAACACCGACCTCATCTAGCTTATTTTTAATATTTTTTTATAAATAACGTGTAAACGTGATTCCGATATCCTATTTACGGAATAAACAATTTCATTTCATTTAATTCCATTTCATTTCAATAAAATTTATATGGGACCACCGTACCAGCGCCGCTACCAAATGCAATAATTTTCAAAAATTGGTCCACAATAAAATTTACGTAAATATCGATGAAAATAAAAATAAATTGCGGACGAATTGAGAACCTCCTCCTTTTTTAAGAAGTAGGTTAAAAATATTTCAAAATTATCGCACTGAATTTGTTCTTATAATGTATTGAAATCACAATGCCATTTATTGCGATACACATTGTTTTGTCTGTTTTGGTTTTATCTTGTCATTATTAGATTAAATTCTTAGGAAGTTATTATACCTTGATGATTACTTAAGAAATTGTTTAGGAAATCACATTCACAAGTGTGTACAAGTGTTTTTAGGATCGGCAACAATAATAATCATTGTCATGTGATAAGTTGTTAGTTGTTATAGGCGTCATACAAGCTGGGTATAATGCAACGTTTGATTCTTCCCAGTACGTGTTGTGTTTGAAATGGTTGATTGGATGTGATAGATACGTCTTTTATGTATATAAAATAAAAGCATTTTTCGAAAGTTGTGAATTTTCCGTAATTTTGTGAGTGAAACATTTAAAATACGGTTTACTTATGTCGCACCTTCACATAAAAAAAAAAATTTTTGACACGGATGTCCATTACTTATTCATGTGGAAACAGGATTACATATGCAGAAAATGCATTTGTTCCGCAGCGTGTAGTGGCGGAGCGATATGCAGCTTCCACCTGTGGAGCACGTCACGTCCGGCAGCGCGGCGGCCGCGAGCCGGTGGGAGAGGGTGACCCACCCCGGGGCCGCAGGGCGCGGAGGCTCGGGGCGCGGGATCGCGGGGGCGGGGGCACGTGCCGCCGAGTGTGCGGCGCGCACGTGGCGCTGAGCGTGCGCGGCGCGCTCGAGCCGGCTCCTTCATCAATCCTGCCGCGAACAGCATCGGGAACGGTCGCGTCCACACTTCCTCCAAGTGTTGAGTTTACGGTCTGCGATTGAAGCAACGATTGAGTGTGTACGATCGGAAAGGGGCAGCGCGCGATGCTGGCCCTCTCAACGTTTAGACAGTCACGGATATATCGACATGGGGACTGATTCGGCTAGCGGTGGCACCGGCGGCTGGTGCTCCGCGTCACCCGGCGACCTGTGCTTCCTGGCGCCGCCGCCGCCCGGCCCTCTGGGCCCGCTCGGTCCTTTCGGGCCTATGCGCTGCTCGCATATCTACACGCACCACACAGGTACGGCGACTGGACGGACGTTCTGCTTCCAATCTTCAATAAACTAACCGGTCGGCAGCATATGCGTACACTCGAGTAACGAGGATGTTATCGTGTGCTCGCGGCGCGAGAGCACGCGACTGGTGTAGCAGGTGTACAGCGATTATAAGCCGGCCGCACACTCGCGCGCACACGCGCACACGCGCGCATCGTTCGTGTGGGACACTCGCTAGTCTGATCAGTAATCTAATCAGTGAGCGCATATTAAATAACGCGTGTAGCTGCAGTGTTATTGTTGACATCAGGTGACCGCCGCACGCGCACTTCTCCCGCGCTGAGGACACACCTCATATATCAACAAACGCTGTAACATTATGCGTCAGTATGATGGCTTGCAATAGCTATTTAGTTGTGATTGCTCGCACATGTCCGGGCTCCAACGCGGTGCATCGGGTCCCCCTGTAATGGCCCACAGCCGCCGAAGCGCCGGCGCATGTATCCGCTGCCGGCGCCGATTCCGGTGCTCCGGCTGCGCGTTACGCGCTGTCTTCCAGACGCTCCGACGGGAAGTATACTTCTCAATTGTCTACCACTTCAATTGTTAGTGAAGATACGTCACGGAATATTTATCCAAAGCGGCTATCACTGACATTTCATTCAGCTAACTGAAAGCGCGCAGCTTGTCGTTAACTAGAACAATTAGTTCCAAATTTTCAGATTCCAAATCATTGTAATGTAACGTTTCTAACCCAGTTTACTTGTAAAGTATAAAAAATATTATGAAACCAACTCCAAAATGTATGAAACGCAAAATACGTCTCTAGTCAGTTTAATCTATCAGAATATAACCGCTGCGGGTATACATTTTTGAGGAATTTTATTGCATTCAATGCGTAAGGGTCTTGCGTCGCTTGCTGAGGTCGTTTGTTATCAACTCCCGCGCGTTGCTATGCAAGTGCGTCTTATCAAACCAACGTGTGAAGTTGGTTTGATACGAGAGCCCATGACCAAAATTTTTGCCTTATCGTTTTACTACCAAAACCTTATAAAATCAATAGATTTGTTTATTCTAAATTTAAGTCATCTTCTAATAAATCTTATAATAAATTGGCCAAAAGGAAACTGGGATAACGTTTGAAAAAACTTGTTTAAGTTTGCGCAATTCGTTTCGTAAGGATTACGGATTTTTGGATTTATTTATTTATTTTATCAGTTATGCACACAGTAAAATACACATAGATACGATATAATAAATAGCCTTTGATAAATTGCTCGTTTAGTGGTCAAATGTGTTATTTTTAATTGTATTGCGCCTCATGCGCGAAGCATTTCCACAGGTTCCATTATAACTTTATAAAAAATCCTCCTCTCTTTAATACGGAGTGCGGAGTAATGCATGATGTACTCGGAACAAATGGATGACGAACTAAAATTAACTGAAGTAGGTATAGGAACAAAATTATGTGACATTAAACAACAGCTACTAAAAAACAAATATTTTTGAATCAAATCAATAGGGGAACGCGATGTGTGGGAGCACTGAGACCGGGTCGGTTGTAACATCCATTATTATGTACTATATATTATTGTGAAACACGTGACAATGGCAAGTAAGTTCACATGATCTCTTCAGCGTCATCATCGTGGCTCTCTTTAATTGCACACTTATGCACTAAATTACAATTAACTGCATGTCTAATTTCTTCCTGACCTTTAGGTAAAATTACTAAATAGGTACTATAACACTAAAATCCAGCCAGATAAATAATGCATCAATTAAAACCACAAACATATTATTACAAGTATATCAGAGATCCTCGAGTTATAAGTTATTAGTGCTCTCACGGACAGAGATGTTTCGTTTCGTAATTTGCAAGGAAGGTGTAAGTTGTTATTTATGCACATTTTATTTTAATTATGAATGAAAGCTTACAAGGAAATTAAATTAATAGTTCTGTTGCTATCGTTTTAGTTGGATCCCGTCGTGTTTCGTCAAGGTCTTTGGCTGTCAGTCTTGTGATACGAAACCCGTGAGAATAGCCCGTCAGATCATCAAGGGCGCAACAATCTATACAGTCCTCTGTGAAGGTACGCAACAAGACTCGGTATCAACACCTTCATGAACAGCTCCTTGATGAAATTACGCGAATATCCTTCTTATTGGTTCTTCCTTGTAGTGCGTTGCGTACCCGACCCGACCGTGACCTTCCTCCAACTTATTGGTTCAACTCCCGTGTCAACTAGTGACAAGTTCCGAGCGATCCCTAAACATAGGGACCGAGTTATGTTTACAATAAATTTGTATAGGGTAGTAAAAGTTAACCGTTCATGTTTTTTATGGCGTAGAACTGCGGGATATTTCGGATGCGTGAATGAATTACAAAAAGCTATGTAAAAAATAAAATCCTACGGGAAAAGGTTCACTTGAGTTTGAGAATCTATGATTATGTACCAAAATAAATTTATGTTGTAAACATTTTTCATTCATGCCTTCGAATTAGAAAAGCTTTGTCCTTGACCATGCGAGTCCTGACACATTCACAGCTCATGCTGCATTTCAGATGACGTCCTCGGTGTTCATTGTCTTTACAAAATATCTTGCACGGCAAGATCACCTTTATTGGAATCTTATTATGGACCTTTATTTACAACACTATGGCAATTGTGTTATCAAAATTTCGTGCTCTCTCTGTAGTAGTCTCGTGCAGATATTTTCATATCCACGTCAAATGTGGGCGCCATAGAAATACGGCATGACGGGATTTACTGAAACCAATCAGAATTCGGGATTCACTGAAAAACAAAACTTATTGTTCCATAATTATCTCTTGACGACACTCGTACGCCATGCGAGCTTGTTTATCACTTGAATGTGTTTACATTTTACATTCAAGTGTCGTTCGTCGGGACCCAATAATCGCATTTTTGATTATTTGGTCCCGACGAACGATAAACTTTCCTCGTGTAAAGAAGCCTTGAAGCGATACAATACTTTTTTATTATATTCGTTTTGAATAATATTTTCATATCGAGAATATTTTCTTATTTTCATGACCAGGAGCGACTTAAGGTAACCAACAATTAAGTTAGAATTTAGTATCATTATTATCATGCCAATCAATGGTTTTTCTAACAGAGATTTAGAGAAGATTATACGTTGAAATTTCCCTACTCGCTAGGTGAAGGTCACAGTAGCAGGGAAGTTGCGTATGTTCGCATCCGCATCCGCAATTGCGGAGCTTCCGCATTTATTAGACCTCCGCATCCGCATTGATCAAAGCGGAGCTCATGCGGATGCAGATGTGTGTGTTAATCATAATCAACAATATGGAAGTTATAATCATTTAAATCATCAATATAGCTTTAAATCGTCACATTTTCACGGAATAGTCTTATATCCATCAAACACATAAAATTTCGAGAGAGATATAGAGAATATAGATTTGTAAATGATTATAATTTAGTAAGTAGATAATTATTTTATTTTATTTGCCGTGAATTGAATTATGATCAACATACAACGAAACAGCGATGCAATTTGCAAAAAACGTAAAAAGGTTTTGAATTTCCCCTTGTGCTTTGACGGATAGGTACCTTTGACGGATAGGTACCTTTGACGGATAGGTACCTTTGACGGATAGGTACCTTTGACGGATAGGTACCTTTGACGGATAGGTACCTTTGACGGATAGGTACCTTTGACGGATAGGTACCTTTGACGGATAGGTACCTTTGACGGATAGGTACCTTTGACGGATAGGTACCTTTGACGGATAGGTACCTTAAACAATCTTGAGATCCGCATCCGCGGATGTGAGCCACCAACAATGCGCATCGACATCCGCAGATGTAGAAAAGTCGGCATCCGCAATATCCCCAGCATATTGAGTTTTTCATACTGCAATGATTAGTAATCATTCATATTGCAATGATTAGTAATCATTGCCATGATCAGATCTGACTATTTCATATTGCAATGATTAGTAATCATTGCCATGGGTCAGATTTAAGTAATAAAACACAACCATTTGCAAAGTTCACAATTAGAGGCACGTTGAAACTGGCAAGTGGCAACTACAGTCAATAAGAAAACGAAAAGGCTGACAATATATTTTATTTGATAGAAATTAACAAAAAATTGTGGAACGAAGTAAATAGCAGGTACCTACACGGATTTTCAAACTTGCTTTGTTTAGTTCCTAGAGAGAAGGAGGAAAAGTAAAAAAAAACCGGCCAAGTGCGTGTCGGCCCACGCACAATAAAGGGTTCCGTAGTAGTTGGGATGGATTAATTCCAAGAAAAAACTTAACAATGGTGCCGATTCTCTTGTCACAAAAACCTCTAAACTAGACTAAAAATCACAAAAATTTAGTTTATTCCTGTCAAACGACGATTTCCCATTCTGAAATAGACTAAAGTGACACAACTTAACTATATTTTAGTTTGACAGCACTAAGATAGTACTGAGTTTTTAGTTTAGTGAAAATGGCAATTTTGCTTTTCTGAATTTTACATTTTTCACCTTAAATTTTGATTGTAAAAACCAAACCAGAATAAAACTGACAATTTTTAATCGCGATTAAAAAGGTGTGGGATAATATAAGTTGTCATGAACTAAAATTCACACCAACATCTCGACTTCACGTGCAAAAACAGTACTGTATTTATTTTTTCTTTTGCTTTTATGTCGGAAATGGTGCGTCCTATCGCAAAAATAATGAAAATGTTGACCCCCTTTATAAAACCTGTACAAACACCTAACACTCAACATGTAGGTAATTTTTTTTTTTTTTTTTTCGTACAAAAAGTGAAAAATTCCATATAAAACACTTCGAGGCTGTACGCCCTGCGCGCCTCCGGCTCTAAAATAAATCACGGGATAGGGCAAACCACGGGTACCACGTGGATTCGCGATTGTCAAATTCGATTTAAGTTGTGTCAAAATTATTTTTTCATTTAGAGAATTTTATTTGCAGAATAGCTCTAAGATTCTCATAGCCAAAAGTAAGGAATTTTAGTCTTAGTTTAGTTAGTTTAGTTTGGTGTACAAGAGAATCGGCACCATTATAGTTGAAAAATATCGTTTCACACAGCATGGGAAAGGCGAGAAAAAAAATCTACACTTTTCGTGACGGGGAGCTACCATCATCTTCCTGCCCTGGTCCCATGTTACTTGTGGTCGGCGCAACACGTCTTCTTCTCCCACTCTCCCCTGTCTACCGTCACGCTGTCGTATCATTCCTCACACAATCGCTTAGTCTTTTCTTTGCCCTTCCTCTCCCACTCCATCCATCAACATTTATATTCATCACTCTTTTAGTCACATGCGTTTCCTCTCTCTTCATTACAGGCCCATACCAAGCCAAACGATTTCCTTTCATCTTTTCTGAACATCCAGCTACCATAAAATAAAATAAAACATTTTATTTTACTTCTTTTTCGGCGTGATTTATATTTATACCCATGCCAAATGATTTATATTTATACCCATGCCAAATGATTTATATTTATACCCATGCCAAATGACAGCTTTCTAGTACTAAGAATCTCTGAGCTAAGTCGCGGAGAGACAGACAGACAGACGGATGGTGAAACCATAACGGTTAACGGAACCTTAAAAACACGACGAGTCTTTTTCTTAAAATTTCCGTTACGTACTATTTTCTGAGTAATAATGTGAACTGTATGTGTGTGTCTGTGTGTGTGTGTATGGTGCTATTCACCAGCTACGTGGTCAGTCTGCTCATCCATCAATTTCGAAGAATTGCGATTTTTTGGTATTTTTTTTGATAAATCGCTAATTATTACAATTATACAATCGACTAACATGCTACATCCATGGTCGACTTGAACGTTGAGTTAGTGCTAGTTCCCAACCTTTAGTTCTCTTAGCCGTATTACAGAACGTCACTCAAAAGTCAAGCATTACTTAAAACTCGTTTGAAGCCTTTTGATTCAAACTAGTTTTAAGTATTGCTTGATTTTTGAGTGAGGTTCTGTAATACGGGCCTAAAATCGTCTGTGTACTATTTTTTATTCCCTATGATATTCACGAATACATTGCTTGCTGAAACCGAGAATGATTACTAACCACTGTCTATTTAGAAATAGTCTGTCATCGCCAGTGTGTCCTCAATCAGCTAGTTTACTTGTATAGGCTGGATCTGCTGTGGGAGGTGGCGCCATTTTGCTCTCGTATCGCCTTGCCTTGCCTAGACAAACGATTACAATATAGGACTTTAATTATTTTGAGACCGTGAGATTTAAATCGCGAGTAAGTCTAAAATTTTATTTCCAATAATATGATGTTTTACTCGTGTCATCGTGTAAATTAAAAACAATATTTACGTAAGTTATTTGGTAAATATTGCGATTTTGCCAGGTGTACCATCTTCTTCTACATCTCTTCGTTAATCCACTGAACATGTGTTGATATCGATATGTTCCTTTGATTAGAATACCATAAATAGGTAAGATTGAACAATGTTAAGTATCGTAGACGATTTTGCTCACTTCTACACAAACACGCATACAACAAGAAAACGCCGCGGTGGGCGTGACGCTGATGCTTTAATAGCACGCACACAACGACTTGTGCACGTAAGTGTGTACACGTCGCGGGCATGTGCGTGCAGCGCGCACGTGACGCCTCATGTGCTATCCGCGGCTCCTCAAGCGTGATATTAATTGAACGTTATTACATTTAGGCAGCGACACACTTCATGAGGTTGCATCTTGTGCTTCCTCCGCAGTGTGTGGGCGCAAGCGACGCAGAGCGCGCGCCGCGGCGCTGTCCGAGTCTCGCGCTACGCTGCGCCGGCGCACGCTACTACTCACCAACATAATTCCGCTGCTGCACGCCAGATGCCGCTGATGCGATACTCGGGAGTTTTCATTTCATTCATTGGTTTCCGAAGGGCCGACCTACCTAAACTATCTCACATTCAAATTAACAAACATAGGTACATAGGAGCATAGGTACTGCAACAAAATTACCAAAAAATGAAGTTATTGCTATTTAAAATTCACATTTTTTGTACCAAAGTTACTCCAAATCCATAAAAAATTTGCAATTTTTTAACAGGAGTCATAAGTTAGGACTTGTACACACCCACTGAATAATAGTCGCCCGCTTCCCATGTAATAAACCCGTTAAAATTCCCAATTGTAAAAAAATAAGCAAATAAATTTGTCTCTTTTCCTGAACACTTGCACATAAATAGACTCTCAGTGCGATAGTTAACACCCTCACGGATACGGACAGGGTTCTATTTATCTTTTTAACAAATTATGCTTTCCACTCAAAAATTAATTCGAACTCTTTCTCATTGTCAGAGGAATATCCACCTGTAACGATAGAGATTGTTAAATTTAATTTCCTTCAGAACTGTATGAATCCGCGAGGTTAAGGTTACAACTCGGCGTTTCACTTTGACTTTGACCCTCGTTTCATTTGATTACGGTCGGTGGCTACATATATTTGTTACTTACATTGGATGAAATCTCTCTTTTTTTACTTCCTCATATTTAATCACTTCCATATTTTTATCAACTATTTGTATAAATGGAAATAAATGGACACTTAGTATCTGAATGCCTAATATTATTATATTAATAATAATATATTTTTAAGAAATATTTAAAAATGTATTTTATATGTCCAATATTGAAATAAACGATATATTAATAATATAATATATTTATTATTAAACTTTTAAAGTAAAAATACCGAACGATTCAAAATGTCTACAACCATTATCTATGTAGGTCGTCCGTTTACACGTGTTAGTGGTAAGAACGGGCATAATTTAGTAGTTTTATTTTTAATTCCCGTTGGTCCCACTAATTTATTTGAGTCTTTTTGTTCCATGGTAAAAAAACACTTATTTATCCCAACTCATCTATTCTTTCATATATAAACGGAAACCGTGACTGACTGAGATCTATCACACGGCTTCCTTTTATAATGTAGAGGAGCACTAAGAAAGGGTTTTTGGAAATTCGTCCTTTAAGGGGGAGAGAGAAAAGACCTGCCGCGAGTCGCGGGAATGTCCGAAAGGGATACCGTGGCCCCTGGCAACGTACAGGCAACTGAAGGAACAGGGGTGGGTTGTAGTCAGTAAGAGCCTGACACGCCCTGCCGCTCCGCCCAGAGCGGGAGAATTTATGACAACTTCCCAAACAAAAAAAAAGGGAAAAAAAGGGAGTGAAGAGTGGAGGTTTTTTTGTATAAATATTATTCCAGTTAATAAACTTGAAACTTGGCACAAAAAGTACTAGCTTTGCATGAATTCAATGATGGTATTGCAATCATTAGTATTATTCCACTTATAGTATTTGGATGAATATTAGCACACTGATATTTTATAACTATTGCCTGTGGCATTGCCTGCGAATAAAAATGCAATTTGGCACATGGATAGACCATAACCATAAAAATATATTTACTGGATAAACTTCTTATACTATCACTAGTATTTTACCCGCAGCTACGCTACGCTACAACATCTAATGATTGAATTACTATGTCGTGAATTCATGCAAGCCTAGTACTTTTTGTTAGCTTGTGCCAAGATTCCAGTTTATTAACTCAAGGAATAAGATTTTTCATACAAACAAAATCCCCCTTTTCACCCACTTAACAGTCGAATTTCGAAAAACTCCTTAGTAGTGCTCTCCTACATTATATAGGGAAGCCTTGTGCAAAATTTCACGTTCGTTGTGCGTAGATATGTCAGTCAGTCAGTCAGTTTGTCCTTTTATTTATATAGATAGAAATCTTAAATCTAAAACTAATAAATTCTTCTTATACTAACAAACTATTAATGACCTGAATGAATGATGGGTTAGGACACATTTGTCTATTAATGACTTTTTATCTCGGTAGTACGTCGCAGGAATACAAAATGTTATTCTATTCACGACAGTAGTAATTAGGTAGTTAAGTTAGTAGGATAAGTCAAAGTCAAAGTCAAATCATTTATTTCAAATAGGCCCTTGTAAGGCACTTTTGAACGTCAAAGTTTACAAAAAAAATTGAATTGATTCTAGTCGCCCCTTCCAAAAGGTAGTTTTCGTATGGAGAAGAATGGGCAAGAAACTCCACCGTTACTCTTTTAAAAAGTGTTACAATATTTTGTATATGTACGTACATTAGTTACATAATTATATGTGAACACAATGCAACTAAAAAAAAAAAAAAAAAAATACGTTACCACAATAGGTAAAAATAAGAATTAATAAAAATGAAGCAACGAAAGATAAATTAATTACTTATGTGATAGATGCATGGTTCTCACATATTTACAAACATTGTAAAAGTAGACGATTTTCTTAAAATTTTACAATTAATAAGTCAGTGTGTGAGGAAGTAATCACAGAATGTAAAATCATTGTCATATAATAAAAATAATAATTCATACAACTTAAATTAGCAACCAGTTTGATTTTGTCTAGATTCTAGATTATCCTATGGAGCAGGACCAGCATGTTTCCAAGCATTCTTATCTTGGATATAATCCTCTAATATAAATTAGAGGATTATATCCAAGATAAGAATGCTTGTTTACAAAGTGTACTTTTAATATGAGTTTTAATTGTAATATATCACAAGGTATTTTATTGTAACATTTAACACAGTACCCCATAAAAGATGAAAATACTTTAGATAATCTGAAAAATGGTTGATCTATCTTATCTTTATTTCTAGTATTAAAATTATGTCTATCGCTTATTTTATTAAAAATATGTAGATTTTTTCTTACATAATATTTTCATAAATGAATTGGCAAGGTACTGTCATAATATTAATCCTTTTAAATAGTTCCCTGAGAGATTCGCGACGATGTAGATTATAAATGGCTCTGACAGCTCTCTTTTGTAAAATAAATATAGATTCAATGTCAGCAGCCCGACCCCACAGTAAAATGCCATATGACATAATACTGTGGAAGTAGCTAAAATAGACCAAACGCGCGGTTTCTACATCTGTTAACTGTAATTTCTCGTCTAGCGTGATTCCTAGGAAAACTGTTTGATTAATATATTCTAGCTGAGATAATACTAATGATTAAAATTCTATCGTCAATTCATGCAAGCCTAGTATTTTTTGTCAAGTTATTGCTCAGAAATTGTGCACGTCTCGTGAACAGAATACCGTTTTGCCTGCATACAACGTACTAGGTACCAAGATAAGAAATATCCTATGTCAACCCAGGTAGGTCATTAATAGTTTGTTAGTTAATTTAGTATATGAAGTTTATCCAGTGGATCTACCCATGTGCCAAAATTCAGCCGTTTTGGCGTGAAAGCGTATCAAATAAACCATTAAACTCGCTTTCGCATTTATAATAATTATTATTATTTAGGATAAATAAGTGGTTTTTTGCCATGGAACAAACAGACTCAAATAAATGAGTGGGACCAACAGGAATTAAAAATAAAATTACTAAATTATTCCCGTTCGACCCACTAACTAAATTAGTGGGACGAACGGTAATAAATTTTAATATTATTTATTAAATACCCGTTCGCCCCGTCCGCGGGACGACGGCAGTGGGATGAATGGGAATACACGGTTTACACTGGTCCAAAACGATGGTTAGAAATCTCTCGCCAAGGGATTTCCGAAACAACCCGATTTTATGTTCAGCGATTATTATTTTGGGGCTTGCAAAGAATTAATTTATTCTGAATAACGATATTTTGTATTATATAGTATTATAATAATCAGTATTTTTTGAGTTGTACATTTGAACATCCTAATACCTGTCGTGTATGAATCTATAGGTAGTTAACTCATAACCTCCTACATTCATACTTCACAGTTCTTTCGAGGAAAAATATGTATTCGTCAACGTCACAATCAGGTTTTTATAGTCTTTAGCAAATTAACCGCACTATGGAGAGGCAAGGGATAGGTTGATATTATATAACCGCACTATTGGAGAGGCAAGGGATAGGTTGATATTATATAACCGCACTATTGGAGAGGCAAGGGATAGTTGATATTATGTTCATGAACATCTTCTTGAACTTGGCATTGAAATGTATACAAAAAGGCGTTCGATTGTGAGGTATTTTTATTGGTAGGAAATTAATACAGCATTGTTGTAGGCTTGACTAAACATTGATTTGAGTGATTCCTTAATCTTTTACGATAAGATTGAGGCATTTGAAGTTACACGGAGTTAGGCTATCTACTCGATCGAATAGTTTGGCAAAACGAAATAGACCGCCGCGAGTCTCGTGGACGAGCGCGGAGAAAGTGCACAATATGAACACATCTACGTTTACAAAGACACCGGCAAGGTCGGTTTTTCGCTCGAGTCGCTTTCAAAAATCTGTCATTATATCTAAATGATACGAAGCTCTGCGCGCCCCCCGTACCCCCCGTTCTCATGTGGCACAGTCACTGCGAAACTGACGAATTGCCGATAATGATTAGAACATGGGAAGCGTATTCCCGGAAGTCAGGCTGTAGACATGCACCAATAACCCCGCGGTGCATGCTAACGCACTAGTGCTTTCTGATTTAGATTAGTTTACCCTCTGGCAATTGTATTTTCGTCAATGAATAGATTAGTGTCTGAAGGTTATCTGCGAGTGGTTTCATGGTGTAGTGGTGGTGATGTGGTAGTGGCTGGCCCGCCAGGTGTGGCGAGTGTAAACATCGCTGTTATTGTTCGCGCACAATGGCGCGATAGCAGGCGATAAGCGCCAGGTGACACCCCTGATACAGCGCGTCACGCTCCCGGCGTCGCCTGCAGGCTCCACCATTGTCCTCGCTGCTCAGACTCGTATTGTCTTCGTCCACGTTGCTCGCAGACGCTACATTTCCTTAGCGACGACCTAGTTACTCCGTCTCATATAGTCCTACCACGTGACAGACACTGAATGAGTCGTTTTTTGGCACAGATATTACTTATCGACCATTTAGAAAGTCAAGCTGCGATACTCGGAAGCATTTTCTGAGTACAAAACCCTTTTATTCGTAGCACTCTAAATGGGCTTGTGATAAGCATATTTTATAGTTAGAGTTCCCATTGAAATAATTACAAACCTCTCTGCAAGCGAACGATAAGAATGCAATCGAATGGAAAATTAATTAGATAGTTGATACCAGATGACGCCAGTAGGTACAGATACTATGGTAGGAGCGCAGGAGTGGATGGCGGGGCCCGGGCACGTGGCTCGCTAACGATAGCGAAAACTAAACCGCATGCATCTATGCTAATATGCGCATTAAGTGCTGCGGTATTTTCGCGCAGGTTTCGGCAAAGGTGAAAGTGTTCGTGTTTTTGAGAAAGGAAAAGTTGCTTATTTTTTGTGGTAAGAGGCTCGCGCGGGCGAGCTTCCCCCCGTCCCCCCCGTCCCCCCTAGCCTCCTCAGCCTGCCCCGCTCTCTTCCATGAAAGTGAAACCTGTCGGTTGAGCCGCGCCGAGTTTTGGCAGTGACACCTCTCTTGGGTCCAGTGACCACTGTAACAATATATAATATTTTCGCGTATCATCACACCTAGGCCACAGGTCTGATGATGGAACCAGGAGGTGGATAGTGGATTTCTTTAGTGGCAATTTAACTAGTAAACCGGTCAAGTCATAACTTCGTTGACTTTAGACTTATTAACTAAATTAAAAATATACTAGACCAAAAAGTAAAAAATAAAAATTTTAGTTTAAAAAAAACGCTTTTTACACGAACTAAAAATTTTAAAATAATTAAATTGACTTGTACTAGTTACGATATAAGTACCAATCCAGCTTGTCACTTCTTTTATATCCAATGATTAAATCAAAAAGCGTGGGGCGCTGTTTAGCTGTGTATACTTTTAAATAATCTAAACAAAGTGCTCCAAAGTGTATTTTTATTCTAGAAGAGGTTCTGTTTATGAGATTTCACATTGATTGCACCATGAACAATAAGCATGATTAAGTCAGTAAGCAAACATTGTAAAATAGACCACGGAATCACTTTTCATGCTCTCTCTTCGGTTTCTAAATCTAGATTAAACTGCATTTCATTGGCTTTAGTTGTCAACTTAGCCTGTGTTTAAAATACTTAAATCATTTAAAAACCGGACTTCTACTTCAAAGGATAACACTCCGTTTGTGACTCTCTTGTAACTGTCGATGTTTGTGACTCTCTTGTAGGTGTCGATGTTTGTGACTCTCTTGTAGGTGTCATGTTTGTGACTCTCTTGTAGGTGTCGATGCTTTAGCGACTTTTAGCTCTTTATTGGGAACTCTCACAAGTAGGAAAAAAAATCTTTATGAATGAATTCGTCCAGAATACTTTGTCCCAGGGCTTTTCCCGCAGTGAAGCCAAACATCATCAAGGCCGTCCCTCCGCATAGTTCGGAAAGTTTTCCTGGCGTCATCTGTAAATTACTAAATGAAAATATAAATAAGTTTCCTACATTGGTTATACCTACATGGGTTAAATTATAGGAATATCTTTTGTTAGGTATACTTTACTTAAGATAACGAAATACGTTCACATAAAATAAATCATTCACTTCGCGAAGTCCCTGATATTGAGAAATTCGGAGGCGGGTGGCCACTGACCAGGAAATACTGAATACACCCGACTAGCCAGTCACCCAGCCCGTATGTTATAATAGTTCCGAGCAGAGCAAGCTCGCATGGCCATCAAAAATACTAAACAATAATAAAATGGCGCTGGAATTAAGCAGTACTAAACAATGCGGGTTCAAGTGCGCACCGATAGCCCCGGGTTATCGCGCACACACACACACATACATCGAGAACACTTTCATTACGCGCCGGGCGCTGATCGCTTACGCAGCCTCCTTAACAGATCTTATGACTTGTTTCTGTTCTGATACCTTTATTTTCTGAAATAGTGCCTTTTTATTATGAAGCTATGCTGTATAATTATCTTCCTTTATACAAAGTAGTCAGTATTAGGCATCAACATCAATTGCGAGTACATCACTCACCTTCGGTTAGTGGACGATGTACTAGTCATGGCTGAGACTACGGAGGACCTCAGTACTATGCCTGATGACCTTAGTAGAACTTCCGAAAGAGTGGGTCTTAAAATTAACATGGGCAAGACAAAAGTCATGTCTAATGCCCATGCATTTGACATGACTTTTGTCTTGCCCATGTTGCGAGCGTCTCAGATCGTCATGAGAGTGGGTGTTACCCATGTAACACCCACTCTCATGATGATCGGAGACGCTAGGACAAATTATCCAGTTAGGTAGGTCCAACTTCGAGAAAGATGTCAATCGTCGAATCCGAATTGGCTGGGCAGCGTTCGGGAATCTACGCAATATCTTCTCGTCCCACATACCGCAGTGACACAAGACTAACTCTTGACCAGTGCGTATTGCCACAGATGACTTGTGGCACTGAAACGTGGTCGCTTACAATGGGCCTTATTAGAAGGCTAGAAGTCACCCAACGGGCAATGGAGAGGGCTATGCTTGGAGTTTTCCTACGTGATTGAATCAGAAATGAAGAGAGAGGAGAACCAAAGTACCCGACATAGCCCGAAGAATTGCCAAAATGAAGCGGCAATAAGCAGGGCACATTGCCGTCAGTGGCGACCGCGTACCCGAAGACGTATCGTTTGAAGGTCAGGTCCACCTTGTGGGAGGCCTTCCCACAAGGTGGACCTATGACCTTGTGAAGGCCGCAGGAATTGGGATGGATGTGGGAAGCACAAACCCGGTCGAAGAGGCGGCGCTTGGAGGAGGCCTATGTCCAGCGGTGGACGTCTTTCGGCTGAAGTGATGATAATGATTTTGTACCTATGTTGTATAGCGGTGCACACGTCCTTGTTAGATACAACAAATTAATATAAAGTTGAAAAAGGCCTGATGTCCACAATATTGTAGAATCACAATTCCCTTAACTGAGTAACCATAACTTATCATTCCGCCACAAATTACTTCTTAAAGGAAAGGCTGTGCAATTAATTTGATTGAACTTTCCTTTGAAAATACTACAGATATTAATGGAAATAAAACTTTCTTCGGCAGGGAATGTGTGTCTATATTTATCTTATTCCCTGAACTTGTACCGGTCGTGTTTCATGTAATTTCTTGTAATGTTGGGTACCTAATGCACAACTCGACAATTAATCCACCTATTGTACATGTGCGATGTAGTTTTCTCAGGTGGTGTGTGTGTTTCCGCAGTCCATTGTGACGTCTAACCCAGATATTTCCATTGAATATTGTAAGTAAGAAAGAAATTCTTGGAAGTATAGCGGTTTAATTGATAAACACTCTCGTGTCAGTGTTTGCATTAGATCAGATCGCGTGTGATGCGCTCGCGCCACGCTCTGTAACGCCGTCACTACAGTCTGTTCCAAGAGTATCTGATGAAAATGTAACCAAATAATGCATTTAGAACAAACCATAGATACGGCCGCATTGCCGCCGCCGCCGGCTTCGCGCACCGCAGGCACCTACTCTGTCCGGACGGAGGACAGCACGCGCGTACACTGTGAACCTGCCAAATGTGATGTGCTGGCAGCAGCACTGGCAAGAGCCTGCAGAGACTCACAAGAGCCGTCTGCACTGGCAGCAGATAGTGTGCCTATCATAATAGTACGGTTACTCCTATATCTAATGGCGACATCGTTGTGGTACAATACCGTTTCAACGTGACATTCAAACTGCACTGTTTTAAGTCGAGCTCAAGTCAAATATTTGAATCCTCTGGGACGCATTTAGTTTCCGAGGTGAAGGATGGATGGAGGAAGGATGATATGTAATTCGCCCGTCGGACAAACGAATCTCACAAGGTAAGGACTCCTATGTCAAATTCTTGTATAATTGTTACATTTCCCCGATCGTTCCAAGTTGGTAACTCAAACACTGTCGATAGTCTAGTAAACAAACAAAAAGACTCTTACTCATAGTGTCAATGCACAATAAAATGCACAAAGGCGGGCAGTTAATGTCTCTGAGGAGTGTAGATGTACACCAGCGGGGTAATTGCGTAACACACTTACAGTAACAATGGCTTTCATTTTGACAGTTCAAAAACATTCTTTGCGTTAGTTATGTTACTCAGCAGACAATTTTTTTGACCATATAAAGCAATGGATTAGCTATTTGCTTCAAAATCATTCAGATTGTGATTGAAAGTATGTCGTAATGCAAATAAGGTGCACAGACCTACTGACTGTTATTAAATAAGGTGCACCTACTGACTGTTATTAAATAAGGTGCACCTACTGACTGTTATTACCGGCGCGCGACGTGCTACTGTTTGTAAGATAACGTCATACCAAGTGGTATTCAAGTTGACACATTCAATTGAGGCGTTTTCACGTTTTAGCAAGTTAGTTCACTAGCATTATAGAGTTTTTAATCTTTGAATATAGTTTTACTTAACTCTAAAAGCAATGAAGTTGTCAATCACAAACTCGTCCTCTAAAAGATTCCCATTTCTACCTAATTAATTAAAATGAAACACCTGATATACCCATTTTTATAAATATTAAATGATTAGGTATGTAAATTGAAACTGAACTATGCACGTAGGTACTAGTTACCTCTTGCACAATGACTGTGAGGTAGTAGCTAGTACGCTGTGTTCAAGCTGTGAGTCTTTGGGGAGGCTGCAACAGTAACAAGGTTTCGATTATTACGTAAACTTAACAAATGAGGCAACTCTGAGTTAATTAAGCGTTCCGTTCGATATTCTTCTTCTTAACATTTCGAGGCCAAGAATAATGAATAAATATTTGCTCGGCCAACATTCAGCACCGCGAACTTCATTGACTGACTGTCATCAAGCCTTACGTAAGGGGGCGTCTCTCTATAGTTTTACCCTACTCTGTGAGGAGGCGTTTGACCAGGAGGGCCATTGTCTGCGAAGAGACGAGCCAACTTGTGCGCGGTGGACACGGCGTGATTCGCTCACGTTTCAACTCTATACTTCATAGGTTAAGGCAGTTAAAAAAAGGTAAACAAATCGTAAAAAATCGGTTTTTATAGATGACACTTTCTTGTAAAAAAAATACGATAACACCAAATTAAATTTATTTTAGATTTTTGCAATAGTTTCCTCTTTTAATGTATGTTAAACTTTATCATTTATTCTTAAACTAGTCTTCGTAGATGTAACTGCTTGAGGATTTTTTTAAGGTAAGTTTTATAAGAATATTATATTTTTTTGTAATCTGTCTATATTAAAGAGCCCAACCTCTTAACGTCAACGAATTATAACGTTGCTAAATTGAAAACAATACAACTGAGACGTAGCATGCCAACTGAAGTGACAGGTATAAATTGCATTTAGTTGGTTACTTGACAGCTGTCTCGTCACGTGGTCTTTTTTGATTTACCTTTATTTATCTACCTAAACCTATGGAGTATAGTTCGATCTTGGGGTACTTGTGAGATTGTATGAACTCTTTTTTTAACTGTATTTGTTGTAATAAAGAACTTATTGGCGCGTGAAAAATTATCTTTGTTCGTCATTGATTCTGGAATTTATAATTTATTTACTTAGTTTGAATTTCCGAGCATTATTTGAGAAAATGACTATACAAGCCTTGGCCGCACCCAGGCATTAATGAATTTTCGTATGTGTGCCTCGGTTTCGCTTCGGCCCACATTTTCACGATCGTCCATCAATGTCCTCGTTGCAGGCCGCGACAGTAATGTACTATTCTAGCACCTATCATAGTGTTAGTTACGTGAGTATATAATTTATTTTATTTTATTAATTTATTAGTTGTACGTTGTTATGTGCCCATATATTTCTATCCTATTAATCAAATAAACTAAACACTAAGATAAAAAAGTACCTATCGGGTATATTATTAAAACGCTGGCTTTCAATTCTCGCCGCTGAGTTAGATTTGTTGTGAAATTCCTGAAAAAGTGCTCGAGTGTGTGATGTGGGTATGTGAGTCAACGCCAGCTGGTCGCGCTAAGTAAACATCATTGTAGTCGCTATCGCCGCACGCGCACCCCCCCCTTCCCCTGCTGACTTGCTCTGAAACAATCTGATATTAAAATGCATTCAAAACAATTTTCTGCGTTTTCTCATAATACATCACTGCGCCTATGTGAAATATGACCCCTTGAACTAATATATAGTAGTTTTTAACTAAGAAAGAACACTTGTTAGTGGTAAATATTTCAATACAGCTACCACGCTATATAAATTTATCAGCTAAAACCTATATTTATCACCGAAAGATTATTTTGGCCAAAAATGGAACACGAGGTTCGGCTCACCAGAAAAAACTTTTAAATAATCTATATAACAAAAATGGAATGTTGTACGTTGGTAAGCGAATCACTTCAGAAAGGCTGGAACGATTTAGCAAATTTTTGTTTTAAAATGTTTGTAATAGTCCTAACCAGGTATCTAATTACGCATCGCATTTTCGTAAACGCTTACGACTAATCTGTTTCATTTTGACAGTTCAATAAGTTTCATTGCGTTATTTACGTTGTTGAGCAGATTTTTTCTCGAAGTTATAGCAATCTCTTCTAAAACGATTCAGATTTTGGTTGATCGTGAATAATGCAATTAGGATCGCTAGTCCAAATGATGTATTAAATAATATTATATATTCAAAAGTAGTTAACTAGGTAAAAAACAAATAATAGGAAACAAACAAACTCACTTTCGCATTTATAATATTATAAGTTAGGATTAAAATCGGGCTCAGTCGTTCTAAACTTATTATAAATATTTAAAGTGATAAAATAACCTTTCTGACATGTAGGTAGTACGTAGATAATGGGGGCACTAGAGCAGTCGGTCGATTCTATAAAAATATCACCCTGAAACTTAGGTGAATTGAGCTGTCACTGTCACAGAATCGACCGGCTGATACTAGGGATTAACACTATTGACAGCTCACTTCACCTAAGTTTCGAGGTGATATTTTTACAGAATCGACCGGCAGGTATTACAGATAATTGGTGATGTGATAATATTAAAATTAATAATTATAATTAAACCACATAAATAAAAATCTGTTTTATTTATTTTCATAAACCGGACAAGTGTGAGTAGGACTCGCGCCCTGAGGGTTCCGTCTCAAAGCTGTGCTCGCTCGGCGACCCGAATTTAAAATTCCGGAGTGAAGGGCAAACTTAACTTTACAGTTGAAAAAAGAACTACTTGTTTTTAGAGTGGAGTGGACAGATTTGAATACAGATTAAATGTTACATCAAGAAGATTGAAGAACAAACTTAACTTTGGAGTTTGAAATGAAATGAAATGAAATGAAAAAATGAAAACAAATGAAATTTATTTGCAAGAATCGGGTTTTTTGGACTACAAATACCCTATCCGCCGTATCTAATGCTAGAAGCTACGTAACCATGAAAGGCTAAGATGGTTGTTTTGAGGTTAGCTATTTTACAAAGTCTCCACAAAGCAAAAGCGAAACGATTAATCTTTTTTGTAACCTTTAAGCAGTGAGGTTTCCATGTGCAGCCACTGTCCACTGTTTATTTATTTATTAAAACTTTTCACACTCAAAAAAGTACAAAGGCGGACTTAAAAGCTCGTACAGACCAGCGCGACGCTACGCCGCGCTGCGACACGAACAATACAATTTCTAAGAAAACTTGACGGTATAACAATACCCGGTGTCGCGTCGCGCTGTCGCGTCGCGCTGGTCTGCACGAAGCTTAATGCCTTAGGCATTCTCTACCAGTCAACCAAGGGTGACCTTGGTACTGTTATACCAAGAAAAACGATTTCTTGTGCTTCGTTATTTCTCTGATCAGAATAAGTATCTTATGATCAGGTTTTGATTATCTATTGTAGAACTGAACGAAGGAGGTTTTATCTATGATCACTTTTAAATTATTATTATTAAGCCATGTTATGATAGCATTAACCGCTTCATAATTTTTGAGTTATAATTAAGCATTTTTTTCTCCGTGATAACCACCGTATAACGACACTGTAACACTACCTTGCGGTAATCCTGTATTGTTGCTCCTAATGTTAGACTTACATAATAATTTTTTGTTTATTTGAATTTATTTCGGAAATCGCTGTATATTGAGTCATATTTGAAAGATAGCTTTACAGCCACTTTAATGCTAGGCCGCGAAAACCGAACAGTTCACATTTAGCTAGCAGAATATTGTGGTCAACAAAGTGGAAAGCCTTGCTTATATCGAAAAACAGAGTGCAGGAAGGGGTGACTAGAATCAATTCAATTTTTTTGTAAACTTTGACGTTCAAAAGTGCCTTACAGGGGCCTATTTGAAATAAATGATTTGACTTTGACTTTCAGGTACGTGTATGTTTATCGTCATTTTCAGTGATTTTTGATAGTAATTTAAAAGCTGCTAAAGTTGTCGATTTGCATTTTTGGAATCCATTTTGTTCGGTTTTTTGTATTTTATGTTTAGTCAAGAATTGGCTCATACGAGAATGCATTATCTTCTCAAATACCTTAGATAAAACTGGTATTAAGGCGATTGGCCTATAATTGTGTATAACCAACACGTCATCTTTTTTACAAATCGGTTTATTAAAGGAGGTTTATTAATTTATCCGGGAATGTGCCTTGGGAGAATGACATATTAATAAGGTACGTTAATATTGGTGTAATCAAACCCGCAGTGTGTTTAAAGATATGTGCCGGGATCTCGTCATATTCCATAGAAGAAGTATTGTTTAATGATTGTATAGTTTTAAATGTTTCATCATCACTAATTGGATAAATGAAGAAACTGGCATTGAGTGGTGAAATTGAATGGCGATCTCCCATTGTAGATATGGTTCTATTTTTACCGGCGGTCATATCGATGACATAATTATTAAACGCGCATATCAAATACTCAAGTGTACTGTCCCTTGGAGCTGTGAAAAAACTTCTAAGCCAACGCAATCAAAAGATACAGCCGTTTATGCTGCAAATTTTCGACACTCGCAAGGGAATCAAAACCTACAGGGTACTTCCCGTGAACTCAGAATCTTCAAATTCGGTACGAAGCAACCTTTTATAGCACAGATAAAGGAAAAATTGCGAAAAGCATACATTTTTAGTTACATCATATAATTTAAATATTTTTAATAATTTTAAACTTAATACTTATATACCTACAGGTTTGTACGGAACCCTCGGTGCGCGAGTCCGACTCGCACTTGGAGGGTTTTTTTAATATATTTTATATTGAACCGTTTTTGTGCTGCAAAGATAATTTTAATAAATTGATTACTGTATTTTCTGTAATTAATTTTATAACCTGATGTTTTGAAATTATAATAAATAAGCCGTAATGTTCGGTTTGTTGCACATTATTTATTTTTACCTTTAGTAATCAAACCAGAGTTTTTATATATACCTACTTAACTATAAATTACCAATTTTCGTTTTTGATTGTCTGATTGTTTAAGTGCAACGGGATTTTGATTTATTTGAGTGGCCAACATATGCGGCATGAATGGCCGTATTATTGTATTGCGTCGACTAGGAAGTTTGATTTTTGATTTTGATATCCTTTTTAACTTGATGCCTCCACGCGTTCCTGAGAAAAAGGATCTTGACAGATAACGCCGGCAATATTTGTATGAAAATCCATATCTGTCGTGTTTAGCGGCCGAATAAATATTTTGAAAACTCACGTACGTAGTACGTAGTAGGTTGGATTCTCATTTCGCACGAAATATATGGGAAAAGTTTTTTGCGATTTCTAACTTTTCTAGTACTCAAACCTCAGTTGGTCCGATAGTTCTTTGATCCTTATAAGAAATAGGATCTATGTATATAATATAACAAATGGCCAGATTCTGAACGAAATATGTGAAATCACCAAAAACGTGTCTCCGAAAGGGACTAAACAGCTACCCTTAATTATAATCCTATCGAAATCAGAATGGTATCATTTAGAAGCCCTTTAAATCGGCCAGGATCATTATTTATTTTTATTCTTTCGTTATCTCTTTTAGTTTTTGAGAAATTTAAGATTCTTTGAAAAAAGTTCCAAAAGAAACGGTCATAAATTGGTGTTTCTTTTGAATAAAAAAACTTTTTGTTTTGTTGTATTGGATCCCTTTTATTAACGCATCTTTTGATATGTTACCATGATATGTTACTATGTACCATGTTCATTTCTCTATCTTAATCATTGAGGATGCTAGCCCTCCGGCCGCACTTTTCTTCAAAACGGGTACCTGAAGCGATCGAAACGGCATTTTCAATGCTAAAAGATTATTTGAATTTATTATCTGCTACCTTTCATGCCGTAACTGTTGAACAGATTTAGATGAAAGGCATACGGATACGCCATGACCTAGCTTAGAACATAGAATACTATGAATCCCGGTTGAACGTTCTTGTGGAATAATTTCCGAAGTTTACGCGGTCGAAGCCGCGGGCAAAACCTAGTATATAATAATTCGTAAATTAAGATGTGAGGTAAGCTGCAAGCTGGTCCTACATTGGGGCAAAGTGTTATTGGGATTTTTCATCAGGAATTTCTCATTAGCAGCCCGTTACAAGGGCTTCGCCAGGGGGGGCAGTGGGGATTTTTAATCTCTAGGGGGGGCAGCTTCCCCCACTGCCCCCCCTAGAGATTAAAAATAATAATTACTGGGTCCATATTCATCAATATCTCAGAAAGTTTTTTGTTGAGTTGTACGTTTTTGTAAAATATAAATAACTGAGCAAATCAACATTCCCATGAGAAAATTATCTATACTAAAAGTTGCTCTATACTACAGTCTGCAAATCTAATAAGTACAGGACATATTGAAATAGGAACAAGGGCGTCGTCAAGGGGAGCAAAAGGCGCAGCTGCCTCACCCCTGAGATCCAAATAAAAATAGTACATTAAAAGGCATTTTTATGTAAAGAAACTACATATCTATAAAGCCAATTTTATTTATTTGGACGACCCTTAAGACTCATGCAGACCAGCGCGACGCGACTTGAACAGTACAATTTCTAAGAAAACTTCACGGTATGACAATAACCGGTGTCGCGTTGCGCTAGCGTGCACGATGCTTTCTTTGGTTTTTTAAAGTTCTAAACGAGGTCTAATCCGGAGGCCGGGGACGTAATTCGTATCTATACAAGAAAGAAAGAAAGAATAATATTTATTTGGACACAGTTCGTGAAACAAAAAATAAAAAAGTGTAAATAATATTTGAACAATAATAGTAGTGTGCCTCACGGCTGCGCCAAAAAGGTTCATTTCAGCATTAATGCCAGACAGGTGCTGTCTGACGCTGGTTTTCTAATGAACCTATTATAAGTAAGGACAAGTGACGGTGACAAGTGGCGGTCTATGCGTTGGTGGTATGCCCAGTCATAATACCTATTAGGTTTCAGCTCTACAGTTCCAAATAGTTTTGGGAAATACAACCCGAAAGGTCCGTTTCCAATCCATACATTGAAAATGGAAACCATAACGTTTCTCAGTTCCTTCCTATTTCACATATAACACATGAACAAAGTGTTTATAATATTATATCAGACTCTAAGAAAGTGGAACGGGCTTGTTTAAAGTACAATCAGCACTATTCTAAGTTTTAAAATAATTATCACGTAAAAAGTTAAGTTACATTAAAATTGCTTATTAGTCTTATAGGCTAGATTGTAATTAATTATTAAGAACCTAGTTCTTTTGAATAAAGGATAAAAAAAAAAAAGTTCCTATCCATTTTGGCCCCATTGTGCGCAGTAGAGGTAAGACTTGCACTACAAGTGTAAAGCTTCATGTGCTCTTGACTCTTGACTGTACCTACAAATCATACTGTTCCCATCCTCCCTATATCAACTTGCCCCCCCCCCCCCCGGGCCATTGTCTGGATTTGTGCTCGGTTGTTGACAATAGAATCGCTCCTATTACATAACTGGCTTAAATTGAACTGGACTTACACATAACTGGCGAAATGTGGGTGTACTGTAGGTGCACCTCTGCCTGACAGCAAAAATAGACGTGATGTTATGTCACAGGTTATGTTAGGTAAACAAACTCAATGAACATTTCCACTTAACTCTGAAAATAAACAACATAACGATGAATCGATTATCCGACGGCATTTCACGCCTGTTATCCTCGAAGAAAACAATAAATAATTATCTTATGCCAAAATCCAAAATTCTTACACGGTGGCACAGTACCTACGTTACTGTAATAAACTCGATTGAATTGTTTCGTTTGATTAGACACACGAAATGACAATTTAAATGCTTTGTACATATTTTTTAACAGAATGGTGGCTGAAAATCTTTCCTTAACCGTGTTTTGTTGCAATTAAGTGACAACTGAATAGTGACGTAAGCATGTGTTAGTCCCGGAATGCCAGACCTTGTTTTATTAGACCATGCGCCAGAGCAACCGATCAGCTGTCGGGATGACATGCAGCCATTGCCGCCACAGATCATGTAGAAACAGCGGTTGGGCGAGTCTAATATGCATATTATTCAATCATTTTGGACTTGGCCATATGCAGAAAACAATTGTTTTTATTGTTGTAATTGACTTTGACTTTGCAGTTGTCGCCTGGGGTCGGCTACGGGATGGTACTTTTCCACTATATTATCTCTATTAAGTTGCGTAATTAAATTATTTTGTTCTTCAACAGCAGCTAAAACCTATGAAGTGAGAACTCGAGTTGTACTTTAATAGAAAAAGTTTTATTGAAATTCGGTACAATATTAGTTCCCGGCTATAGCTTAGGGCTTTAATGACTTGCTTTAGGTAATGTTTGCATGACTATAAATATAATTAGACATTTTTGAGCAGGTGGTGTGAAATAGTAGATTATGCAACAAGTGAAAAAAAGGGAATTTAATCCGAAGGACTAAGACTAACTTATATTTATCACATTTTTGGCGGCAATAAATCATTATAATATAATTGCTGCTTCAGAACGCAATGATTCCGGAGTCAGCGGTGGTCAGGATCTCATTTTCGTCACTGGAAGAACTCATTTTATTATAATTATGTTACTAGGTTTTCCAATGAAATTAAAACAACCACTATAACATTGAAAATAACCTAAGTAAAGTTGACGGCATATATGTTTTTAAAATTATTTGTATAGCTTCTATGGAATAGCTCCATCTGGCCAGCCAGTAGGTACTTTTAGTATGTTCCATTTATTTTTTGTATACAATTCGTATAGTTCGTGATTGTTCCAAATTCAAAATGTTTTTATTCACTCAGTGAGTCAAAGATAGTTTTATTCACTGTTATCGAAGAATAAAGTGCTCTTTTTCGAGTGGCAATGGTAAAAAAGATTATATTATATGACTATTTGCTAAAGGAAGCTTCAAAAGGCGCCGAGAAGCATCAGGAGTAGTCGGGAGCACTTTGTTACATTGGTAATACCGGGCGAAAGTTGCGCCCTGCAAAAGACTTCAACGCGCGCTAGGTATGCGTCCAATGTTCAGTCAGCGCGTTGTTGTCAGACTGTCGGCTACATAATGGTTATTTAAAGATGTGGTTTACGTTCATGGGTAAAGCTGTCGAGGTTCATCCCATAATAACTCAAAACAGAGTTTAAATAATTTAGGCATACTTGTTATATCGGTGCAACTACATTGATTGTTTTCGTAAAGAATGATTGTTTGCTTGATATCGAAATGGATTTCTACGTTTTGCTGATAGTTTATGGCATACTTCTTTCAATCTTTACTTCAAGAAACGTTCAAGAAGACTTTGAAGAAGGCTTTGTGTTAAACATTGCCTTACCTCCTTAAATTTACCAAGCAATGTAATTCTGTATAATTTGATATTATTGTATATGAACGGGTACTCGCAAATGATTACGTGATGATGTTAGCGGCACAGCGTGCTCGTATACCTAACCTAGTTGTTGGCTTTGTTTACAAGCGGCGTGCGACACGTGCACTCTTATGTACACACGACATGCGCGGCGAGCGCGGGCGCCCACAGTAATCAGTTATTGGCGGCGAGAGTGATCGCGCATCGCGGTTATTATGTCACCGCAATTAAAAACTGTGTGTTGCGTGCTCGGAAGTGCGCGCGTGGGGTGGGGGTGGGTGGGGGGGGGCGCGCGGCGGGGCGGCCCCGCGTGCGCTGCGCCCGCTCGCCAGTCGCGCGCCGCACGCCGCCGCGCTCGCACGCCGCGTCTTCGCGCCCGCCGCGATGAGTGATCACTGAGCGAGTGCGTCCCCGAACGCCTCGACTCGACCCCATGGAGTACCAGCACCAACCCATCCAGCCGCTGGGCCCGCCCGCGCCGCCGCCCCAGTTGCTGCCACCCGCGCCCCCGCCGCCGCTGCCCTCGCTGCCGCAGCTACAGCACGGCCACGCTCAGGACGACGACCGCTGGAACCAGTACCACATCTGGAGACAACACGTCTTCGTCAACGGTCAGTGGCATTCCTCGCCGACACCTGACCACCAGGAAGCGCGCGCGCACTTTCTCCGTCGCGGCACTCGACGCTCAGATTCGTGATTGATGCTGCCCCCGAGCGCCGCGTGAGAGTCGTGAAAAAAGAGAAAGTGCGCGAGCGCCGATATCACCCGAACTTTTCGGTCGATTGAGAGTTCTTTGTTTCGGCAACGGGGACTTTCACCCACCACCACTGTCTCCTCGACTCCTCGGATGCTCGGCTCCTCGGGATCCGCTCTGGTCGTGTCGCGCCTGTCACGCGTAGCTTTTGTTTTTGGTCGCGGGTCACCGTTTGCCGATAATGTGCGATAACGCGAGTTGATCAAGACACCAAGGCCTAGACCCGCGTCACCATCACCCGCATAAGTACCTATATGTTCCGTGCCCAGAGACTGTTCACACAGCAGTGCTGTGGCCCAGGAAGCATGCTTACGCACGTGTCGCGGCTTGTGTCTGCTGTCCGTTATCGCATTAGGCACGTGTATTTGTATCGCATTCCGAGAGCGGGACGCCGATCGATATCATATTCGATTTATATTGCGTTGTCCGCCTCTTTTAATACTTGTATTTGCTAATGAACACGTAAGCGCCTTAATATTAGTTACCACTCGGTGGCGGATGGCACTTCGACCTTAGACCCGATTAGTTCGGAAGGCAGGAAGCCCTAGTACCGCCTGTACGCCACGCTCTGACCGGAATACTGCGCTAATGACATTACAATATTATTTAACTAAAATTAAACATAAACCCATTATAATATAAAGTACATCTCCCGGCGGAAGTGACCCGAAACTAATAGGTTTTGCAAGCTTCTCTATCGGCATTGTATTATTTGTATTGTTTCTTGAGTGCGTATTTGATAACTCATGGATACCTACTAGTTTGTAATCGCGTCCTATATTTTAATCGAAGGTGATTTACGAATAAAGTGAAGAAAATCGAGCTTGTGCAGAAGATCGCAGTGTAAGGTCGTGGGTAGTTTCAGCACTCGCTCTTTCTGAGGTATCCGGAATTAATGACCACATTTTTTCATAAAGTTCCTTAAAGCTTAAACTGGTGCTTAAAATTAGCTCCCGCTTAACCGTACCTACATTTTTTACTTGACTTAACTTTAAATAACATTTATACAGGGTGGGCTTTTAAGACGGGGCAGTACGGGTTCCGGGAACCTCATCGAAACTCCACATTTTACGGTCACCAAGATCATGGCATATTTTCACAAAAACTTTTGTTGATGTCAATTGATCCTATTTCTTATAAGGGTCAAGAAACTTTGTAGGACCTAGTGAGGTTTCATCACTAGAAAACTTTCCCATACATTTCGTAGTAAATGAGACTCCCAACTTACAATCAAAATGATTTTTTTCCTATAGCTGCAAAGATTAAGGAAGGTACCCCCGCTGTACTGCTCGGTCTCAAAAATCCACCTTGAGATAGGGATGTCCAATTTTTCCAAAACCTGTCAATGCAGTTAGCAAATACTCAACAATTTTAGGACAGTCTCTTAAGAACGTGTTCTTGTAGCTACAATGGTTTAATTACTTGCTCTAACTGCCCTTCTCAAAATACACCCTGTGGCCAACCTGTTCATGTCAAACATATACATAATATTACGAGCATATAATTTGGTCTAATATGGTGAAGATAAGGTTACAAAATCAAAACTCGACCAACGTTAGTCAAGAACTCGAGCCCGACAGTCACATTTGGGTTCCCAGACCAAAGGGTTTTCGGCAGGGTTTCTGCAAAGGGTTTTAAAAACCGTTACGATAATGTGTTACTCTGTGAACGGCTCATCTTAAACGAACCAGTTACTCCATCAACCCAATCATACATTGTGAACGTGTTGGTAAACCCAATTGAAAACCCTTTACGTTGAAAGGGTTTTGAAGGTGTTCCCTATCCAGTTCATTGGGATAACCGTTCAAACGTTTACCCGAATAGTAAGGCTAACCCATTCAAAGTGTTATCGTTATAGGTAATTGGGTCAGTGGGTTGTCTTAGGGGCAGATTTCGCAAAATGGTCATGAAATACTATTTTCCGATAACATGAATTGAATTAAAATATAAAATTTAAAAGAGCCAAGTCAATAATTGTATTAATTCAAAACTTTATCAAAGTCAATAAATTTAAATGAAGGAGGTTCATAATTTGGATGGAATTTTTTAACTACATTTGCGAAAAGTTTTAACTCTCAACATAATATGGATAAAATAGTGTGTAGTCTATCCCGGTCATGATCTAGTGAAGAACTTCATCGCGTAGTTATTGCAATTCTTTACTGACTGACATAAAAAAAATAACTCTTGATTATAGCAATTGCGACGACTTCCGAACATCTTATTATGACAGAACACAGAACAAAATGTTACTTTTGAAATCGGGTTTCCTTTTTTTTATTAGAATAAAGATAATATAATCTTAAGCTTATTAGGAACTAGTTTCTGCCCGCGACTTTATCCGCGAACCTTCCTCAAGAATTGGGCTAACCAATGCAAAAATATTTTTTTAAATCCGATTGGTATTCCGGAAATTGCCCCTACATACAAACTTACAAACAAACAAACAAATTTTACCTCTTTATAATATTATAGATTTTGATAAGCCAAAACATTTTATAAGTAAAAGCAGATAAATAAAAAAATAAAAAATTGTTAACCTGAAAGGTTGTCCTAGGCTGTCTTTCAGAACAAAAACTGGAATTATTATTAGGTAGGTACTGAGTAGGATTCAGCATAGCGTGTGCGCATCGGACGATGTACCATATACCAGAATACCAGAATAGCGTCCAACACTTAGCGGTTGTTGTGATTTCTTCTGATTACTGACGTGAAACATCTCGACGCTTTTCGTCATCTAAGAAGTTTAGTTTCTTATTACTTTTCATTGCTTCTTTAGCTGTGAATAGTTCACTTTAACCTCACATAAGTGACTTCTCACAATAGCAAAACTCATTTGTTTTCAGTTCTAGCCCTTCGGCTTCGCTTTGTAGGTTCGACCTTAAATATGTATTCTTTATGGAGTTGTCTTTATCAGCAGGATACTAGTTAGTAAAGTGAACTTTTAAGTTTGTCATCTGTGAGTTCTGCGATATAATGTAGTTGGTGATGGCATCGTTCCGCCGCAGCCCTGTAGTCTGGCAGGCACTGTATTACATTTCCTGCCGCTGAAGCTGTGCTCTTGACATTGTGCTCATCTAACACTGCGTCGTCGTTACGTCATCGTCACTGATTGTGCGACAACACGCGCACTACAGCATTTCAGTGGAAGCTACATTTTTCGAGTTTGTATTGATGATGAATGACTATTTGTGTCACAAAACGATAACGTGAGTAGGGGAACACAGCTCTTGCTCTTGGACAGTAATGCCTGCGACACACATACTCGGGTACATCACAATATCCATTGCAAATAGTGGACTGAACCGAAGACTTGAGAAGCGGTTCACAATAGACTTTTGTTAACTGCGGTTCGTTCAGAGTTCGGTTTAAGTACCTAGTTACCTACTTTTAAGGATTTTCCGTCCAAAATAATAGTAATATGTTTTAATCTATCAAAACTTCTGAAAGCTTTGGAAGTCTTCTTCTCCGTATATTTTTTTTATTCAATTGTCAAAATATGAGTGATAACTTAACCGTGTACCTAAAAATCTGAAATCGTTATCTCCAGCAACACAAATATTTGATAATAATAGCAGTTGTGGCAGGGTGGTTCAATCGGTGCATTAGTACTTCCAACACACTCCCATGCACAACTCTTCTGCCCATCCAGCACCACCAGATCCTGATTTGAAGCAAGGTTTAGGCACCGTCAGCTCCTAGGAGTAAGGGGGCGCGGCGCGGTGCGGGGGGGCGGAGCGGTGCGAGCGAGTCATCGCTCTAGCGTATCTTTTTGATCAATTCGAGCGTGGCCGCGCACACTTTCACTCAGAATATTTGGGAAAAAGTGGCGACCTTTTCGCGACTTTCTCCTCGCCCCGCGCCCTGCCCCCGCGCCACCCGCGACCCCACGCGCTCCCCGCTGACACCCAGCACGTGCTCTCTTCCGCGTGCGCGTGGGCACCGACCACTTTTACTTTTATAACTTTAACAATGTTCTTCTAAGTGATGGCGATCGTGTTAGTAATTTCGTACACCATCTTGGTTTTTTAGTGCCTACTTCATAAGGTATATTTTAAAGTAATTAAGTACTTCGAGTTATTCTCCGGTAAACTTTAGACGATAGTATGTTTCTGGTGACTTAAAAAGTGTGGTGGATCAGTTTGGCTTTACTAACGTTATAAATTGGTTGCTCATGATTTATCTAAACGCAATTTTGCATAGCACTAATCATAATTATTATATAATATTTTCTTGATTTGTCAAAATTACATTATAGGTAGGTAAATTATTACTGGATTAATGGAGCTGATTATTAGAGGATATAGTCAACGTCCACGTGTAGGTACAACGTTGAACCGTTGAACGTCGCAAGATAATTTTACGAGTTACGGGCGTTTTAATAATAACTGAAGGCACGCAAACTCTGTGCGCATAAGTTGCTAATTGGTCACCTGTTGCATAACTGATAAATATACGAGTGTGTCGATGGAGCAGAGCGGTTAGAGGGGTGGCGCGAGGAGGGCGGTGCGCGCTCGCAGGCTCCGCGGCGAGAGTAAAAGTAATCTTCCGGAGTGTTTCCGCATCGCCCCCCTCCCTGCGCCCGCTTCGACCCGCGCTCGCCCGCGCCGACACCTTCCGACTTTTACTTTTCCGTGGCGCACACACACACGCGCGCACGTTCCACTGATCGATCGCCTCCGTGTCCTCCCTGCTTGTTCTGTCGCTGACTGTTTTGATCACTTTCTATGCTGGTGCTGGTGTTCACATGATGGACGGAGAGAATCAACGTGTTGTAATATTTATGCTTCTTTACTTTATATCCAATAAAATATTTAGGCGAATTTTCATTATCTGCTATTCATTAAACTAGTCTTGCTAGTGATGCACACAACCCGGTAGTTAATACCTAGTTTTGTGCAACACTAGAACAGTCTTCTTACACCCAGTGATATATCACAAATTACCATAGAACTTTTAAGATTACATAGAGTACAACCGACGACTAATCGAGAAGTATGGAAGAAAAAGACGAATTGCACCGACCGCAAATATATTGGGATAAGGGCAGGAGAATGATGATGAGGGTGTCCCTAGCACGGCAGTTCATCGTTGGTCACAATTCGTAACAACCCGGAAGCTCTTCAGTGGAGGTTTACATACCTCCTCACATGCTCGAGTATTGATAATTGCCCGCGTTGAGAACATTTCTAAATGAACCCACTCAACCTACCCTGTAAATATGTTTTTATAATTCTATTTGATATTTAGAACAAACATTCAGCCCACACCAGGTCAGTCAGACGAGGGCCGATTCTCAGAAGTCCAGAAATGTAGTTTGCATAACTTAATGTATACTTATAAACAAAGTAATCACACAGAGACCATAGTTTTGCCTCGTGCACTCATCCGTGTAGCCGAGTGTGCGCGCACGAATGTATCTGTGCAGTGCGTGCACGACCGAGTACAACGCGCCTCGGCACAGAGCTTCCGGACGCACCGGACAGCTCGCCTCGCTTTAGTACGCCACCATTTGCCAATACATCAATACCCCAGGCCCTTATTAATTAGTTTAAGGAATACCTATGTCTGCCGCCCAACAACGTTGCCATGTTCCGGTTTGAAGGGAATGGGTCAGTCATATGAGATATTTTGAAGGGTAAGGGCCGGTCGGTATAGTTACAGACATATGAGACATTTCAGATAACAACGCACCTGCGATGCTTTTGGTCTTGGGAATGTCCAGGCGACAGTAACCATTTGACATCACGTAGCCTATTTATCATCCCATCACATAAGAAGTCAGGTTAAAAGAAGAAGAAGAAGTCAAGTTCTGGTAAAAATGATAACTGGTCATGAATGATGATCTAGTGACCCATAACATGAATACTTTCAGTAGGTCACCGAAACTTTACCTTTTGATAATCAGGCAAACGTAAGGCTCATAGTCGATGTTAACTACGTGTTCATGGCTCACAGGTTGCTGAGCCTTGACCTTCTAGTTTCTCACTACAAGCACAAACATAAACCACGAGGGACCACAGATAACAACACGTTTGTTTCCATTCCTGAATAGTTTGGAAGCTGTGCGCTTCACGAAGTAATCACGATTACGTCGGCGCATCATAATTACGAAGGAGTTGCTACAAATTGTATTGTATTTTTAAGACAGTAGGTACAAAGCGTCACTTTATATTTTGAAATTACAACTTTCTTATTCACTTTCGCTCAATTCACACGTTTACGAAAATGATCGCGCGTCGCCGGAAAACGTTGGCTTTCTCCGTTGCGCAAGAGCAACAGCCACTTCCCGCTCGACGGCACCCCGCCTCTGCCCCCCTCTACCTCGTATGCCCTGGGGGGCCGCTGCCCCCTCCGCGCACACCCCGCGCTCGTCGCTCACGGCACTCCTCACCTATTTTCCGAGTAGGAAATGAGCTTGTTATGCAACAGCAGCTTTCCACAGGCGGCGGCGCCAGCGCAGCATTCCGATCGCGACGCGCTGCCGTCACTGCCTCGTGACGTCATGTACGATATATCCTGGTTAGCACCACAACTCAGCTTTATACGCCAAAAGATAGCACTCATTTCGTCGGAAGGCCCGGTCTGGACACTACTGTCCTAATGCCTTCCTGCTTAAATAGTCTCCAGTTCTTTTCAACCGAAGCGGTAAATGTAAATATTTAGCATTAGCATGGAGAGTAGGTAATTCGGAGGCGCGTCACTTTCTACCGACCGTATCAGAAGAAAGTGAGAGTGCAAGCGTCATCGCGGCAGCGCGGGCGCAGCGCGAAACTAGCCGGTCCGGACACTTTCTCTAATAGGTTAGACGTGCCAAATTCTGTAAATCTTGACAACTTTATTATAAAATTATGATGGAACAGTTTCAATCTTTTTAACGTCTTCGGGGAATTAATTTTACGTTGAATGTAATGTAGTGATAGAAACAGCGCGACTTCACTTTTTCTGAACGTTGAAAGTAAGAGCGGATTCAACGCGTCCGTCGCCTCTTTGAGCGTGCCTTTAATTTGTTTGAATCCCGTCGTTTTGTAAGCAAAATAATGCATCAAAGTCTAAAAAGGTCAATGGAAAATTATGTTTTACCTATCGTTCATCCAGAATTTTAGATTACGATCCCTTCTAAACGATTTCGGTGGTGCAACCTATTCCTCCCTGTAAGTGAGGTAACTTCCGATGAGGATGTTGTATGTAATGTAACTCGTGAGGAAGTCTGTGTATCACTACTACCTAGATGTTGTAGATTGATCTGATTAGATAAGTCTCCATAATATAAAATACAAAATTACCAGTGAGTTGAACTTATTAGAAAAGTTTTGTGTTAAATGCAAACAAGATCCAACTAATAGACCTTTTTAAAGGAACTTTTATGTAAAGCCCATAATATTAGTGAAGTGGTAGCCAAATCATAATAATATGACTATGGACATAATTAAATAAAGATAGCACTCAGGTCGTCGGAAGGCCCGGTCTGGACACTACTGTCCTAATGCCTTCCTGCTTAAATTGTCTCCAGTTCTTTTCAACCGATGCGGTAAATGTAAATACATATTTAGCATTAGCATGGAGAGTAGGGGACACATTTTGCATTAAGACAAATAATTACCAAACTTAATGCTCCACGGCCAGTGTGGCTCTGTTGTAGCCGAGCTCATGAGCTGTAGCTGTAGGTATGACGCTGATTGTTGCAATACAAAATGTTATGTGTAGCGTGTAGCTGGTTGTAGTCGGAGGTCGGGAGTTGCTGCGTTAGCTTCGAAAGCCTTGTCTATGTACTTGGTGATTATTATCAGTGCTCATCTCGTCCTCTACTTCTGGGGCTCAAATTGATAGCTTCACTTCATTTGGAATACTTCGTCAGTTACGTTGTGAATGAACCGTTTAGAGCCCCACAATAGTTTGACGTGGCGTAAAGGAAAAACACGCATGACTTGGGTGCCATTGGCAGACATTTTCAAACACTACACTACAGGGCCTCACGAACCTTAATAACTTATAAGTAGACCAACAATAAGCTATTGCTTTTAATAGTTTTGGTTATTTGACATCGAACCTTTAAATTGCGTCACAATATACCATATAATATGAGAAGGGATCAAACAGATGAACTAGGATTAAAAAGTAGTTGATGCCATATAAATGAGTCTAAGGCTTCCTGTACATGATGTCGGAGTTCAGTGCGGCTCCGGCGTCATGTACAGGAAGCCTAACGGTCAGTGGTCAGGTGCATCAGTAGTAGCTGGGCTGTGGTTGTATAAGAGACGGGCGCGGAGGCGCAGAGGGGATGCGTGCGGCGCGAGGAAAGCGTGGCGCGCGCGCACGTAACGCTGCACTGGGTTACTTCCCGCTTCCTGCCGACTGCGCCGCTTTTTGTGAAGGAAGCAGCAGCAACGCGCACCGCTTAGCGACGCGTGCCGTTCCCACGATCAGTATTGTGTCATTCTATTAGATACGCGTCGCGAACAAGAAGCAGCTTACATCGGCATCGTGTGTTGACATGAAGAAGAAGAAGCATGTATCTATACATGCTTCATATTTTTCATGTCAACGCACGACGAGGTACCATGCACATTTGTTTTATTACTCTTAATGGGAAGGGGCAGTCCATTTCTTTGAAACTAAGGTAAAGCCTATTTTTAATGTCTATATCATAAGCGGTAAGAGTAAAAGCAGTCTTATTAGCTGTATTGTCGTATTTTGTTCTGAACTCTGGCTTCGGGGACTAGAGAGCTAGAGACGTCAAACTTGACTTCCATAGTATTAACAACACTCGGACTATGGTTACAGATTACAATCGTATTTCGGATTTTTTTTCCGTATCGCTATTTTTGTTGAATCGTTATTACTTTGTTTTGTGGCCCATAATCGAATCGTACCTAATGAAGGATACATCAAAACACAGGTGAATGAATACTATCATGATTAGTCATAATGGATGTATGAGTGAACAGAACGTTCATTAAGTTCACACACATCGAAATAGTTCAAAGCAAATGTAGAAAAAGTTGTTAAAAATTATGTGTAAGTAGGTACGTGTGAGCTCAGCTTATTATCGAGGTATTTGTAAATCAATGACAGCTATGCATACGGTAATTAAATATATATAGTCATACTCGTGACATGTTTACATGGACAGGTATTATCTCGCGATGTGTATGTGATGCTAGTCGGACATACGGGACGACCGCGCGCCGGCGAGCCGTGCAGCGTGGTCAGCGCGCGGTATGTAAATGCGCTGGATCGCCTTGAGAGGCCGCGTAGCCACTCACACACATCTGCCACCACACGCACACGTTTCGTCCATGTCACGACTTGGTGCACTCACCGTAACGCTCGCGGTTCAGTTCCTAGCTCAGGCAATGCGGGGAAAAACTCTTAGAGGTATTCTGAAAGTTTTTTTTTATATAAAACCAATAATATTATAAGATGCGGTTACAAATGAAGATAGGAATTAAGACGTGACACCATCAGCAGTGATTGTTCACTGGGTAGTACAGAGAGCTTGGCGGTCGCAGGTTGTGCTCGGCGACGTAGGCAGAGCTCGAGCGCTCACGCGGCGGGGCGCGTGCCCGCGCGGCCCCCCGCCGCCCTCCACCGCCTACCGCCGCTCGCGTGACCTGCAACGTGAGCACCCTCCGGCCTTCGCTGCTAGATCAGCTTCTACAAATATATCCCATGTTCACGTGGACCTCCCGATCACATCACGTTTAAAATAAAATCCACCAGTTGCATCGAAGGTTTCAGGAACTAGCTAAAAGTTACCAGCTCCAAATAAATTGAGTTTAATTACCTCTGACAATAAATAACTAATTAGTCTACATCATGACTATACATTTGCGTAAAATTGGAGTAAATAAGCATGTAGTTAACGGTTAAGAGGTATTTTCGATTCGTTAAGATTCGTATCCTTTCGATTCGTTGTTTCTTATCCTTTTGACTCGTCATATTTTCGGCAAATCGTAATATTCGGTAAAACTTTTTACTAGTACTAGTATTACTATTGTAGAAATATACACGTTTGTGACGACTACCCGAACAAGAAGTGTAGGTTTCATTGCTGCCACCAGCAGCGTTACCTACGTCGCAATAGTTTTTAGTGCCATTCAGTGATGAGAACTTAGGTTACCATGGCAACCGGCCTACGGGGCCTACGAGATATGTACGTCACACTTTCGAAGTCAAATTTATATTTTCGTCCTCTGCTGAATCTCCGGAGAGGCCGCGTCATGCCTCCTGCTCTCGGTAATGCGCTCAGTCCGCTCGCCCGCAGCACCCGCGCTCGACCCCTCACCGCGCCCCCTGCCCTTGCCCGTGCTTGTGGCTCCCATTCTGTTTATTTTGTGTTCGTTAAATAAGACATTTTGTATGATGTTTGTATCTTATGCTGACTTCGTTTCTGCCCTCGCGATTGTATGATGTGGTAATTTCGCCAAGCAATTGTATGTGCATCGCGTTCACTGTAAGCTGTGCACTGTGTGTACTGTACTGTAGCGTGCCCCGTGCGGCCCGCACCGGCCCGGGCCCCGTGTGCGGCGCTCCGGCCCCGCACACCCGGCCGGCGCCGGTCACGGGCTGACGCCCTGTCATCATGTTGCAGGCAAGTCGGTGAACAGTAAGGACCCGCTCGAGGATAAGAAGGATGACAGTGACCTGTGGGAGGCGCAGGCCGCCTTCCTGGGCCCCACACTGTGGGACAAGACGCTGCCCTACGACCCCGATCTCAAGGTACAAGAAGTCAGTACTGCTACTGTATTACCTATTGCGTGTTGCGTGTCGTGTGCGTCTCACCGGCTTGCTACCCTCGCGCTGCCGCACTAGGTAATAGAGTCGCTCGCTTGCCGCCCCACCCTGCTCCACTGCTCCAGCCGCTCCACCCGCTCCACCCGGCACCTATAGTCTGCTTCGGCCACATGGTGTCTCCGATTGATCATAATTAACTTGTATTATAGTTTATATGCAAATTATGACTTATTTAAGCGATGCCAAGCCAAGCGAATATGCTCAGCGCGAATGTTGTGATCCCTATATGTGAGTGGAGTGCGCGCGGTGCGCGGTGCGCGGCGCGCGGTGCCCCGGGCGCGGCGCTGACACCTGCTTCTGTTGCAGTACGCGGACCTAGACGAGTTCCTGTCGGAGAATGGCATGTCGGGCGAGGGGCTGGGCGGCGCGCACCTCGGCGGCGCGGCCTTTGGGCCCGCGCTGGGGCTACCCGCGCCCGTCACCAAGCGCGAGCGCTCGCCCTCTCCGTCCGACTGCATGAGCCCCGACACCATCAACCCGCCGCTCTCGCCCGCCGACTCCAGTGAGTACATGTTGGATTTCTTTCTCTTCCCGCAATTCCAGAGCCAACCTCATTAGAGGTGATGGCATTAGATCCATTTAACGTAATCGAGTCAAGTCATAAGAATTGTAAAAAGAAATACCTTATTATTTACATATTGCTTACGGTAACTACTTATTTTGAACAGTCAACTACACCGTAACTTACAAAGAAATTTACCAACTCGTGCTTGTCTCGTTAAAAGCAGCTAAGTTACCCCAATCTAAATGATTGGAATTGAAAATGAATGCTATGATGCTTACCCAAGTGTGTCGGTAAACATGTATATTCTGGAGCACGATTTAAGTCAAACCAGCTGCATTTTAATATATTGTTAATTATTACAATGTTAACAAGTAAAAACCAGTAAGTTTCACAGAAATGCATTTCGGCTGGCAGTAGAGTTTACATTAATTGGCCTTTAAGGTCTTCGAAGCTATAGTGTTATTCAGACATTTAATTCGAATTTAATTTGTGAAGGTCGATGCCTGTTTACATAGAGAAAATTTGACGGAGTGGGAATAGAATGTGCATTCTCTCTTTTGGTCTACACTGGCCTTTATATACAAACAACAACAGGAAAAAGAACTCACAAGTTCTTATAATTGGCCTGTAATAAATCTGACGTTTTACGTAATAAGTAGTGCCACAGAGTGCATGTTGCTTCCTCTGACAAATAATGAGTTATCAGTATTATTAAAAGCAAACTGTAATGATTCCAGCATTCTCGATGGCATCATCGGGACGTGACTTCGACCCCCGGACGCGAGCCTTCTCCGACGAGGAGTTGAAGCCGCAGCCGATGATCAAGAAGTCCCGGAAACAGGTAAATGATGTTAGTGCGCTGATCATTCCTAGCGGCATGCTGCGGTCCGCCTGCGGGTGTGGCGCACACAGACACACCACACCACACCACACACACACCATACACAACACACCCTACACCACACACCACACGCACGACACACATGACACACACTCACGGCTCCACTTGGTTTGCATGTAAACACGTTTTGACACTTGCACACTTGCGGTGGTGTGAACTGTGTCACTTGATTCATCATTAACATTTCAGAGTGACACCGTTCACTGCGACCGACACGACACCACTCGTCTCAGAAATGAAACGTTTATTACCAGTTTTTACAGAAATCTGTAAGTCAGTCAAATAATTTATACAAGGCACATAAAAGGCACTTTTGAATGTGAAAAACCAGAAAATATAATTTATACTAGTAAAAAAGGTAGTTTCGTATGGAGAAGAATGGGCAAAAAACTCCATAGTTACTCTTTTAAAATTGCTTTACGATATTTTGTATACATTAATTATATTTTATATTTACCTGGAATATAATTGTTATACTACGATAGGCAGAGCGTATAAAATATCTTCCGATAGTGACCAGGCGTAGGCATCTTTAACTATTATTGATTTCAATTTATGATATTGGTCATGTTCTTCAGGGCCGCGTTCGGCTGCTCAAGGGTGCTTGGGTTCCCGGCTCGGGTGAGAAGCAGCCCGCAGTTCCAGCTCTCTGCGAGAGCTCATTGGTTGAGTGCCTGACCGTAATGGCAGTCCAAGGGCATTCTTGCACTTTGTTTCCTATACTATTACTCCCGCACGGGTGCGAACTACACTGATATGTCTACGACATGTCGAAACATCTAAATTCTCATAATGATGGTGAAAACCGCATATAAATCCGTGTAAATAATATATAAATAATAAATTAATTTAATAAAAATTATAAATGAATAAATGTGTAAGTATTTCAGAATTGCTAAGCGCGCTTACACGGCCAGACTCGAGCACCGGCTTAGTTTTATAATATTTATTAATATAGATAATATTGTAAACTACATTAGAGGTAGACATGAGACGACGACGATATTACACAGGTATTTTTTGGACTAGGCCGCACCTAGTATGACGCGTAAAGTACGAAGTCCTTCAACTATTTTCTATGAAAGCGATGGAAGAATGCTTCTTGGTGATTGATTTTGGACTTACTAAGTTGTTTAGTTCACAAAATCTTAGTTGTGTGTAGTACAAAAATTAAAAATTATTCTTATGAAGGTATAGTTTTATTTAACTCAAAATAGTTTGATGCATGAGATAGACTTCATGTCTCGCAATCGAAATGCGGTATAAAGGACTATGCAATAAAGGTACGGAAGAAAGTACCATAAGATACGGTACATTCTAGCGTACGCGAGTCTATCAGAGTTCTTAGGTTCTCGGAACAGGTATTTAAATGAGGTATTTTTCGATACTCGTACTAAGAAAACGAATATTACCTAGTACGGCAACCCTTTAATTACAGGTAAATTTTCTTCATAAGTGTGGTTTTTGAAAAGGGATGAATGAAAGGCAATTTCAGTCAGATGAAACAAGAATGCTAAGAGGGATGTGTGGTGTTACGCCAATAGATTGAATAAGAAATGAGTATTTAGTCTAAAATTAACACCAGTGACTGAAAACTTGTGTGGAAATAGGTTGTCATGTATAGGTATGGACAAGTGATGCGGAGCAATGAGGGAAATGTCGTCAGGAAAGTTTTGAGTATGAACCAGGCTGACGACGTGATGACGATGGCTTTACGAGTAGGGAAAGACCAAAGAAACGCTGGATAGACTGAGTGAAAGATGGTGTGACTAGACAGGGAGTGACTACCGAAATGACGACTAATAGAATAGTATGGAAGAAAAAGACAGGTTGCGCCCACCACGAATATATTGGGGCAATGGCACGAGAATGATGACGATTTTGAACTCTTGTTGTTCAAAGAACCTATAAATGGACTCGCATATAGTCCCTGGTCGACCGAGCTCTGCTCGGGTGGAAATAGAGAATGCTCATTTAATAGTATCTATCCTATACTATTCAATGAGCATTCTCTATTTTCGCCATTCATACTAATTCCATGCTGCCATGATTGTAGGGTCCTGTATACTAATTCCATGCTGCCAAGTCATTATTCTAAGGTAGGTAGCCATCTTGTTCTAAATTTTGGGCGACCGAGCTCTGCTCGGGTGAAAATACGGAGAAAACGTATTTTCCCAGATACGAGACCTAGCTAGATCCCTAGCTAGATTTTTCACCCCCATAAACCCCTATATTGCAACTTTCATCGAAATCGTTAGAGCTGTTTTTGAGAACGTGATTACAAATATATATATATACTCAAATATTGCTCGTTTAATAGTATAGGATATGTATTTACTTTGAACCATTATTGGTTATTATTCTCGATACAGCCGATGCTTCCGTTAACTAAAGTGTCGGGCCCCGGGTCGAGTCGTCAGATGCTATCCTCGAGTCTCTCCCGACGTCCATTGACTGCTGTAGATACACATAACACCCACAGTACATATAAATTTAGCACGTAGAATCACGCTCCGATAAATAAGTATGGCTTCTAAACAGAAATCAGAATACTGAATAACATTTTTGGGTTTGCTAAAATAGCTACTACTAAAATCAAAATTATGGCAGTTCGCTTGCGCCACAACTTCAATGTTGGAGTAAGACTTGTCACCTCTCGGGCTCAGACAAAGTACGGCCAACTTAAGGGATTTATTAAAGCCTTTTCTTGGATATGTACTGTTTAGCAAGCTGATGAGCCCCATGGATTCCAGACCTGGAATAGTTATGAACAACGACTATGTAGATAGTCCGTCCATTGATAGCAATCTTATGGGTAATTTCACCAATGAAACTGAACGCGATCAGCTCTTCTAAATCGCGTTCCAGAACTGTCAGTGTCAATGTTCCATAACAATTTTGACATTGACAGCTCTTGAATGAGGTTTAGATGTGCTGATCGCGTTCAGTTTCATTGGTGAAATTACCCATAAGATTGCTATCAACGGACGGACTATAAACCTACTCAACTCGAACAAAACAAATGAAATATTTCAGCTGTTTTAGAAATAAAGCGCACGTGGTCGACACTGGTTGCAGCATCAAAGCGAAGTCATCAAATTGTCGTTATTTCTGGTCATTCATTCATTTTCGTGTGAAAGATTCGAATTATTATTATTAAACAAAGCACTTTGCGAAACACTGTAACACATCATTCTAATCGGATAATCGCTATAGGGTTACCTAGCGCCTTTAAATGTTTTGTGTTTTGGTTGAGTAGTTTATAACGCGACTAACGGCCCTTTACGCACTGCAAGCATCCGATCTGAATCCCAGAAGAGACGATAGAAATACGCGTCATCCAAATGGTACTACGGGGTCTTCGGATGCAGTGCAAACGAGTAGGTACGCTGTTCCGGTCACCGATGAACAACGGCGGTGATATTTTGGTGCGGTAAATAATTACAATTTAGATAATCACTATAGATAAAAATCGCAAAAAAAAAGATACTGATGCCAAATGTCCATTGCCATAGGTTAGTTGCTACTTCAAATCCCACCACACACACACCTACACGCACCCTCACTTCAGACCCCACCACACACACACACCTACACACACCCTCACAGAAAAACACGGTGCTTCAAAGTCACATTACTAACAAAACAACAATCTGTGGGTAAAGTGGGTAGCCGGCACACTCGGTACTGCCGGGCAATCTCGTCACTGCCGGCACACTTAGCACTGACGGCACACTTGGCTATGACGGCACACTTGGGCTAACACACATGGCACTGCTTCCTAATGCCTCACGTCACTACTAACTGCGCACTTCGCGCTGCTCTTAATTTCTCTTGTAACTTTACTATCTTTACTGATAACTACACTCGAGAGCAATGAATCCGGGTCACTTAAAGAATCCTAAAAATCTCGGAAACTAAAAATGCTAGGTTAATGCAATAAATTGTATTTAATAGACAATGTAATACTCCTTAAATGAAGGTATTAAAACTTCTTAGTTATTGTAAAGTTATATCATAAAAAAATCAAATTTGAAAAAGGGCCACTTTCGAAGATGGAACTACGAACTTACAGCATTTGGTTTTGCTTTTGTTTGTAATCTGTCATTTATGTGGGTACATAAACCATGTTGATAGTGCTCTATATTCATTATTCAAGCTGAAATTATGTCGCTTACGCCTGAAGAATGCACCAGAATACTTACAATGCTGGAAACCGGCCGGAGTCAGCGCGATACAGCCAGGACTGTCGGTGTGTCGCTGTCAACAGTACAAAGAGTTCTCCGACGTTACGAAGAAACTGGTTCTAGCCTACGCAGACCAGGAACGGGCAGAACCAGGTGTACCACAGCACGAGAAGACCGATACTTGGTGAACACCATGCTTCGAAATCGCTTTCTCACAGGAACTGAACTCACAAATCAGTTTCGACGCCTCGGAGGAAGTAACCCAAGTGCATGGACAGTAAGACGTCGGCTTGCTGAATCTAACTTAAAACCCCTTAGACCTGCAAACGGCCCTAAACTGGAGCGTGGGCATCGTATTTCAAGACTAAGATATGCCCAGAGCCACGTAAATTGGAGTATTGAAGATTGGTCAAAAGTTATGTTCTCCGACGAATCAAAATTTATGCTCTACAAGCACGATGGAAGACACAGAGTGTATCGAAGACCAGGGGAAAGATTCAAGCAAGCATGCATCGAAGAAAAAGTAGCCTACGGTGGTGGGTCTGTACTTGTGTGGGCCGGAATTTCTTCTGAAAGTCGCACAGAGCTGGTGATCATAGAAAACGGCTCTTTAACTAGCGTAAGATATGTGGAAGAAATCCTCAATGATCACGTTGGTCCATTTATGGTCAATTTAGGTGAGGATGCTATATTTATGCATGACAATGCCCGACCTCATACAGGTAGGATTGTGAATGACTACCTTCAAGAGATGAACATTACTCGTATGGAGTGGCCAGCGCGCAGCCCGGATATCAACCCGATCGAGCATGCTTGGGACGAGCTAGGCAGATGCGTAAAACAACGAAACCCTCCCCCAATCACGCTTCGTGAGCTCAAAATTGCTCTCACAGAGGAATGGGAGAATATTCCCCAAAATCGTATAAGGAACTTGGTGTACAGCATGCCAAACCGCGTAAACGCAGTAATGGAAGCACGAGGAGGCAATACGAAGTATTAAAATTCAAGAAAATCGTAATAAAGTTCAAAAATTTCATGTTTCCTATTTTTGTTTTAAGGAGAGATCAGCAGTTTTTTTCTTTATGTAATGTTGTGTTAATAAAATGTATGGTGACTCATATTTTTTTTACTTTCATTTAAGGAGTATTACATTGCCTATTAAATACAATTTATTGCATTAACCTATCATTTTTAGTTTCCGAGATTTTTAACATTCTTTAAGTGACCCGGATTCATTGCTCTCGAGTGTATATGGATGGGAAGAGGACAGTTTTGGACATTATCAGAATCTTGAATAATTCTCTCTTGATTTCGAAGTCGAGTAAAAAAAGGTTTTGGATCTTAAATAAAATCAAGATTTATTTCACATTAAAATTTGGACTAGCAAAGGCCAGTGATGGGAGTCAGAGTCAGAGTCATTAGGATCGTCAACTCTATTTTGTTTTTTAAATATTTTTCTTCAAAGATGTTGCATACAAGTTTACAAGCATATTTCCCTCGATTGCGTCCGTGGCGAGTTGACGACTCTAGTGTGAAGCACCCTTGAAACGGTACAGGCCACCCCAACTGTAAATAAGAATCACTTGAACTACTCCTTCATCTACTCCTACTTGTAAATATGCGAAGTTCTGGGAATGGTCGATCGGCAGGTACCTTCCTGACGGACGGCATATTACTCGTAGTAGTTAGTAGCTCGGCTCTCTGTGCGGCTGCAGCGCAGCAGTGCGCGGTTGTCCGCCCACTGCCGGTGAAGGGGGGTTTGAGTGAGTGGCGCGCGTGCTAACCCATACCGACGTCACAGTTCGTGCCCGATGACCTGAAAGACGACAAGTACTGGGCGCGCCGGCGGAAGAACAACATGGCGGCCAAGCGATCCCGCGACGCGCGCCGCATGAAGGAGAACCAGATCGCGATGCGGGCAGGGTACCTGGAAAAAGAGGTTAGTGCTCCTGTACATACTATCACGGCCCGCTATGAGCTACCTCCTAGTCGCTACCAGTGGTGACTACCGTCGACCTGGCCGATACCAAAACTCGATGACTGCTTGTAATCTACGACCGTTACGTAATCTCATACAATAGTTACATTACGATGGAGCTGAAAAACACAATTTTTTATGTGGTCTATGTATTAAGTAAATCATTATTTTGGTGTATAAAAAGATTGTTTGATTGTTTTAGAACATGGGCTTGAGGCAAGAAGTGGAGCTACTTAAGAAGGAAAACCACATCCTGCGAGAGAAGCTCTCGAAGTACGCGGATGTATAGGCGGCCCGCGCCCCCCCACCACCCGCATAGCACAAACACGCCACACGACATGTAAGCACCCTGTACTACTTACTACCAGATCATCACTCACGCAGCAGACAAGGCAAATTAGGAACAGATAGAAGAGTATTCTAGCACTTGTCAGAAACACGTTACATGCTCAGTTACAGGGCGCTTAGACAGTTATCCGATATCGGTATCCGATTTCGGACACCCGACACTTCAAGTTTACACTGGCAGCCTATAAAAACGAAACAACTGTTCCGAAGACAATCTTTAGCCTGACTTCCATATAAGAAGTGTAACTTCGCTTGAAATGATTCGCTTACGTGACATAGGACTTCAGTAGTAGGGTCACTATGTCTGGAGTATTGCGAGATGATCGTATGACTGTTGAGTAGTTGCGCCCCTTATGTTATTGTATTTGTCTTTAACTAATAATTGACCTTGGCCGTTTTAAGTCTCGTGCAGACTGGCGCGACGCGACTCTAACAAAACAATTTCTAAGAAAACTTCACGGTAGAACAATTACCGGTTGCACGTCGCGCCAGTCTGCACAAGGCTCTATGGTAAATAAATAAATATACAAATGATGTGTGAGTAATGCTTGACGTGTGACGTTGTTGCAGGTCGCGGGCGCTCGTAAGCGCACGCACAATCGCGCGGCCGGGCCCCGTTCCCGCGCGCCCCCCGCCTGCTGCTCGTTCCGTTGCCAGGGCCGCCTCGGCCACTGGGCCGCTCCGGTCGCTCGGCCGCGAGCTCATCGAATGCTGCGGGATCGCCGCGACCACTCCTCTTACCAGCTGTCGTCCATGTTGACACGTTAAGAACGATCGTGTTGCTATTCGATGATCTCGTCGGTCAATTTTGTAACTTGTTCGACTAGTAGGTTTAATTGATACTGCAGTTACCGTAAGTTTATCTACTTAGTATAATAGGAAAATCTTAACCAAAGTTCCGTTCGAGCTCTGATCTATCGTCGTCTCTAATTCCTTCTCTCGGACTGAGTCCGACACTCAACAGGGTTAGCCAACGACGTACGGACCAAATTTATGGAAAATTGTTATTTTTTAACGGTATTTGTGAGCCGTCCCGAGCGTGCGCCGGGCCGCCCGCGGCGCGTCCGACGAGTGCGGACTATTGTAATAAGTTAATGTTGTTGAATATTTATGTATACCGGCCACGGCGGCGGTCGCGTGTTTGCTCAAGTGGCTCGCGTACGCATACGCAAGTGTAGTGGCTGCGTCTGTATATAGATAGTTTTAATAGGGCCCCGAGCCGGCCCCGGGCACTCGATCCTACTCGAAATCTGTATTATAAACGTTGCTGTTGTAAACTCTGACCTCGTCCGTCCCTCGTCTGCAAGATGTCCACCCGCGTCGTGTCCGGGGCCCGCGGCCGCCCGCGCCCCGCCGCCGGGCTGCTCGGCTACCGCCGGGGCCCGGGCCGCTCGCGCTCGCCGGTCTCTCACTCTAGCTCGCTTCGTAGGACTGCTACAAATGAGATTAGCTTCTGGCGGGACGGGGGCCCGTGGCCCCCGTGCCCCTCAGTACCTTCTGACGATTCAGTAGTGAGCGAACACTAGTTTCGTTTCAAATTTACTTAGTGGATAGTTTAAGTAGTATGTAGTTTCCGTAGCGTAGTTGTCATTAGTCTATTTTTGTTATGGCTGTAGATGTTAATGTTTTTGAAAGTTTATATTATTTTTTTTAGTTCTAAAGAGACTCGCATTAATGTATCGATTGGGTAGAACCCACGGACAAAATTGTATGAGCGTGTAAGCGGGCGCGGGTGGCGATGCGCCCGCGCGGCGCCGCCGCCTGCGACCGCGCACGCCTCGCGCGCCGCCGCGATACCCGCACTGAAGACGTCACCGGACGTTCCCCGCACTCTATTTGACTCGTGCTAATGTTATAATATATTTTTGTAGGTTTTTGTCGTTGATAAAATATAAGTCAATTGATGTTTAAATGATGAATTATTGAAAAAAAATGTTTATAAACTAAGACTAAGAAGTTGTTGCATTTGAAAGTATTTTATGGATACAAAGCGAGAACAATAAAATGTTTTTTCTATAAAAGTTTACATGTGAGGGTTCTATACATAGGTGTGACGGTTGAACTTTGAAATGCACTGTTTCATATCAAACGATATTATTGTAATAATCATAGTATAACGCCGCGCCGCGCGGCATTTGATATTCCATCTTGTTTGTTAAAAAATATACATTGAATTATGCCATATTCTGATGTAACCTTTGTGGAATTTTACATACATCAAAATATATGTACCTACTTGTTTCTCCGAAAAATTATAACATGGATATTATAATGTAATAATATTAAGGTATCGTGATAAGATGGAGTCGTATGTAAGAACGTTGCATGGTGAGGTGCATACTGTGAGCGCGGCGGCCTCCTGACCGCCGCGTCTCCTCTGTGCTTTCTTTATTTATTTAATTATTGTTATGACACGCACCCTCGCTGAGAGGCTCCCTGTTTTGAACTTGTTTACATTGCAACAACATAAAACCATATTGTTTTACATGTACGAGTAGTATTTTATTTGAATTTAATTTATATATGGTTCTATGGATTGAAAATAAACGTTAATTGTTGTATTTATATTTAGTTTGATTTATGGTGCGTGTGAGTGGCGCGTAGTGGCGTGCGAGTCGCGTGCAGTGGCGCGCAGTGGCGCGCAGTGGCGCGCAATGGCACGCTGTAGTCAACTGCCCACGGCCTCTAGTGATCTTAATAAACCGCTGATACGTTGTCTCCATCGGTGTTTTATGTACCTAAATAAATCGTCGATAAATTACCTTGCACACATCACGAGTTTTCATTATCCTCTCCTATATATTCCGTACAAGGCAAGCTTGCCTCATAGTGAGCATTCCCTGCACTCTGCTCAACCTCTTTCTGTAGGTAAATGATAACACTCTACTAAAAATCTTATACAGGCTGGATTTTTTCTAAACCTGTGAATGCAGATCAAAATGTCTCAAAAAGTTAAGAACAGTCTCCATAGACCGTTTTCCTGTAGCTACAACGGTTAAGGTAACTGCCCTTATTGTCCATCTCAAAAATCCATACACAGAACAGCAGACGAGCTCAGTGTTTCCGCACCTGGTGCTGCTTGACACACATGTAAAGGAGAGTGTAGGTACGGACAGAATTGGAATTGTACTGAAATGTAGATAATGAACATAATGCAAAGGAAGTGTCTCAACTGCCGGCGCCGTGTTCCGAATTTTGTGCCAGCGCTGGTTGCTGAATTAGCTGCCAGTACCGGTTGCTCAACTGGCTGCCGGCGCTGACTTTAGAAAAACAAGCGGGAAATGGGATTGGCAATTTCGTATGGAGTAGTTATGCGGGGTAGGCATAATTTAAAAAATCTGCCAACTGCTTATACCACCCACGTACGGGTTCGTTGTTAAATATAAATGAATTCCGCAACTTATCCCAAAAACAAACTGAACTTTGTAGTTGAAAAACATGTTCTGCAATACCTACATCGATATACGTCACGGTCTATTCTTTAACATTTTATAATTTTACATTTTATTTGATATACTACGGTTCTGAAATTTTGATGATTTTTTCGATTCTTTTTTTTTTATGGACTTATTGAATATTTAAATTTGAATCAAAATTTTATTTTGGGTTTTTGGGCAATTTAATTTAAAATAGTTTATTATTTAAATGTGTGTGTAAAATTATCGACTAGAATTATGTCTGAAATAAATGAATGATTAAATTAAATTAACTGCAAATGTGTGATTGTAATAAAAAAAAATATTATAAAACTACAAATTAACGGTTTTCGGACTTTTTCCTTTACTTGTGCTGTGAGACCTTGCTTCTTATTAAATCTCATTATTCTAGGTCAACGGAAAGCACCCTGTAGGTTTTGATTTATTTGCGAGTAGGTATCAAATTATGTCACTTAGATGACCGTATTTTGTTATTGCGTTGACATAGAAGCTTTTTTTAGGGTTTTAGAATTTTTTTTAGAGCTCCAAGGTACATACCATAGATCTACGTATTTGATATTAAATTTAACTTGATACCTCTACGCGTTCCTGAGAAAAAGGGGCTTGACGGACTGACAGACGGACAGACGGTCAAAGAAGTGATCATAAAAAGGTTCCTTTTTTCCTTTTGAGGTAAGGAACCCTGGAAATTAGATATAATAAAGTGAACAATGTTTTGAAAACTTCGAAAATAATAAATAATTGACCTGGGCTTAGAGGTATGAGGAACAGGGTGTAAAGTTCACTCATCCTCTATAGAAAAGGGAGGATCCTCCGACCAGACGGGTGTCGTGTTTGGCGGGCAACTGCTCAACGATTGTCGGATAGTCTTCTATATTTCCTTAGCGTGGTAAACTCTATTTGCGCGATGCAGGATTTGTGTGACGTCAGGATTTGTGTGACGTCAGGATTTTGTGTGACGTCAGGTTTCATGCGGAGTGAAAAAACAAATGGCGCCACTGCCAGTGTAATCGTAGCTCCGTAATAAAAAAAAAAAAAAAATTAGTAATTTCGTCTAAAAGTAGCTAAAATAGTGTATAACGTGTGTGTAAATGAACAATAAAGATAAAGATGATTTATTTGTCAAACATACGTTTACATAAACTGAGTAATCAGACATGCAAGGTATTGAATTAGTAATAGATGTGTGCGTCCATGTTTTGCCAATAACGGCGTACAAATTTTGTAGGTATAGAAAATTACATTTTACATAAAGTCATTCTAAATTTCATTACAAAATACAATATAGTAGGTATAATAAAGTCAAAATAGATTAAATTATATCCAGAATATTCATTATTATGCAGTCAAATAGAATAATTCAAAATTGATTTAAGATTCACATTATTCAATTGTTATTCTTAAGCATGTATATTAGAAGTCGGAATAGAAAAGTCATTTTCATTTAAAAAATACTTACACTTTACTAACAAAAAAAAATCTCAGCTTATTTTTGAGAAAAGTGACAAGGGCTGTTCTCTCCAACTTTTAGGTAATTTATTAAATATGATAGGAGCCATACAAAAGACACTTTTGCGCATGAGGGTTGTTCTCGTAGTATGATAGCATATCCTGCTATTGTCGCGCCTATTACGTAGGACTACTTCATCTTATCGTTTAAATCGGTGTGGATTTGTTTTGACAAAAACAAACACAAAGACAAAAACAGCTACAAAACAATAACAACAAGTAACAATAGTAACAATAGTTACTACAAAACGGTTGTGAAAAGAATTTTGGCTAATAACATTAAAAACGAATATCTTGAACATTTTGATAACGTTTCATAACAATAAATAACAGGGGTACTTCTAATATTTCTCTGTTAATTTTGGTGTAATAAAACATAAACCTCTGTTACACGAAACCAATCTACTCGTATAGAAAAAAATAATACTTACTTAAACATTGACATAAATATTTTTAAGCGACAGAAACCGAGAGCAATGGTTTTATTTATTAAAAAAAAACAACTTATATTAACGGTTTGCACCACACATACAAGTTATAGGTCAATATCTATAAGTAATAAGTTAATTCCACATACAGTCATAGAATTAAAATTAGATTAAATAACATAAAAGAAGACAAAATTTGTTGAAATAAAATTATTCAAGATTAGGCAAAACTTGGATAAAAGTAGACAAAATTTGATATAATTGGCATAACAAATTTAATAAAATTATTAATAACAAGAAACAATTAATTTATTCACTCCGAGGAGATTGTACTGGGAGTGGCAATGGATTCCAGGTATCGAGTAGCAGTGTTCAGGAATCTCAGTTCAGTACTCCGAAGACATCTGAGGATTCGTCATACAGCAAAATTTTGTTAATATGGGTGAGGGCTAGGTACAATGGACTGGTTTGAGGTATTGAGAATAGTCCTGTTGGCGAGGGCGAAGAGTGTGTCTAATGGGTAGTGGGATGTTAAAGGAGATGTGCTGTAGTAAAAATGAATTGAAATAGATGCCACGAATTATACAGATGAAATATTTGACGAGACTAAGATTTCTCCTTACTTCTAAACTTTGGTAGCCCACCATACCTAGCACAAATGGTGTTGGGTACATGTACGGGTAATATCCATACAGTTTTAAGTAGAGGTAGCGGACAAAAGACTTTGAACCTTTTCGATGGCCAGTGTGTACACTTTTTCATGGGGTCTCCAGATTGCACAGTTAGTCTTTAGCAAACTGCGCAGGAAGGAGTTTTACAGCATCGCCAGTGCTTGACTATTAGTAAAAATTTTGGCCTGACGCTGAAGACAAAACCTAAGTTTTTGCGATTTAATGCAGGTCTGTAGTATGTGCTGGTTAAAAGTAAGATGTGGATCAAACTGAGCACCCAGATCGCGTTCGGTTAAAACGCATTTCATGGGCTCATTGTTCATAGTGTAGATGTTGTATATGGGTTGTGTGGCCTTTGAGTAGGTCATGACCGTGCGTTTACTAATGTTTAGGTTGAGGTTGTTTATAGTGCTCCAAGTGTGAATGTTGTCGATGTCGAGTTAAAGTGTGGCCGTATCAGTAGAGTTAGATATTGGAAGAGCAACTTTGACATTATCAGCGTACATTATGACTGTGGAGTGTTTTACATATGCGGGAAGATCGTTAACTCCTATTAGGAAAAGAAGGGGTCCGAGGTTAGTGCCCTGCCCTGTGCCAGAAGTGACCGAGTATCGCTCCGAATTGGCATTTTTGTATGTTACAAATTTGCGGTCGCGCAGATAGTTTGCGAAGAATTTAAACGATTTCACAGAGAAACCTGCCAATGCCAGTTTACATAGAAGTATGTCGTTGTCAACCCGGTCAAAGGCCTTCTGAAAATCAAAATAGGCTACATCGATTTGCTTTTTGTAGTTAAAATTTTTGGCTAAGTGTGTAATAAATAGATTAGACGTGGTTGAGCGATTTGGAAGGAATCCGTGCTGCTCTTCCGCGAACCACCGTTGCACTGTATATTATATTTTTTATATAGTCCCATTCGAATACTTTGTCACTTTTTGGGCCGCTTTTATGTACCTTTGGATGTTTTCCACTCCGTTGGATATACCGGATGAAATTTTTTACTGTCTCGAGAATAATATGGTGTGAGATTCGGTCGTCGGACGTTGCAGCGCATGGACACTCCTAATTGTGCTCCACCAAAGTTTTTTACTGATAAGTGAAATGTGAACACCACATGTTGCAAGTTTTAGCTACAAGCCGGGCGTCGAAATCGAAGTGTTTTTGTTTTGCTGTGGTTGTGACTTTAGGTCGCCAAAAATACACTAAAACAGTACAATAGTGGGTGAAATAAGCGTTCCTGATCCCAAGCGAACGGTTCAGTGCATGCATAAGTACGAGGGTATACCTGCCGCAGCGAATCTGGTGAGATCTTTCCATCTTTCAGGGATCGCTGAAGAAGTCCACCTAAAGTCATGAGTGGATCTCATTATAAATCCATACATCTTATATGCTGTATTTACAATTTGTTCGACTAACTTTAAACTATAATACGTGTGTGATTATTTGTGCAGTGCAGTGTTTCAATATGCTTTGTTTTTTGCGATTGCGCATCCTTTTTTTATATTTGGAGTGAGTCAAGGGTCGCAGGTAGTTAGTTGTTGACCAACAAAACATTCCTTTTAGATATTATTGCTCTTGACTCTGACATTGGATTTTAAACCCTATAACTTCGAAGCCAAGTGTAGTTTTGTGTTTATTTGGGTGGTAAAGATAATTGTGTAAAGAAATGTTTGAGTTTATTTAAGTACCTAAATATTTGTGAAGTTGAAGACTGCTTAAGACCGCGACAAGATTAAGAAGGCTAGCGAGAGTTATAAGAAACCTGAAACGGATATTAGCCAGACGAAGACAATGGAAACAGCAACGTGTAACACCGCATAGTAGTGTCATAGAAAATAGTCGAGAAAGCAGCGTAACCCCGTCAAAATTCACCGGTGAAGATCGAATCGAACCAACATAACGACGACGTCGCAAAAGATAGCCATCCATAGATAATTAACACCCGTCTCTCCACTATTCCAATGCTTACTCTAGGATGCATATCCGGTATGGCTCTCAAATCCTTCCTTATCCTAAGGGCACGTATTCCTTACCATTACCCGCGCTCCCCGGTCTACTGCTTGATTTGCAATGGCCTATGTAGTTCCATGAAACATGAGGCTTCATAGGCTAGTGCAAATCTTGGGGTTCATTCGATTTATCGAGTCTGGTTAAACCATGCTGGGATCAGTGCATTTCATTCATTCATTCATTCGAGAATAATATGGTGTGTTATGTAAGTGGAACAGAAGCCATACCCGAGAATATTTGCTTAGTACCATTGAGATACAAAAGTTCCAAATATCCTTAAAAAAACAAGAAAACTATCCACCCTACGACCCGTGCGTAAAACTAATAATAGTCAAAATAGGAGATAGTAAACGGCGTAGGCTACGATCGCGCATGAATAAAAGTTGTACGTGCGAGCGAGACGCACGCACATTTCTCTCGCTAGGTAGGTACTATGCGCTCGCATGGTACAGTCGTGTTTAGAACGTTTTGAAAATTTATTCCAAATCAACGCAATAAAATTAATATCCCACTTAATAAGAAAAACCAGTTCCACAAATAAAATGCAACACAATACCCAAATTTAAAATTTTACAATACAAATACCCAATTGACTTTTATTTTTGATTGGTTTGATTGACTCAGACCAAAGAATAAGTAGGTAAACCTGACACAATAATAAGAAAATCTAACTATCTACAATAATAAAACACAACAAACACTTACAAATAAAAACCTCACCAATTTACCTACTAATAAGATAACACATTAGGAAAACCTATGCTTCATTAAAAATAAAACGAAAACTGTAACAAAGACACGAACGAACTTTTAAATAATTTGATATTTTTAAAATAATCGAAACAATACTTGATTAAGAAAGAATACTCGACTGTACTTCAAGCAAAATTAATAGGACGTACGGAAGCGACAACGTTGACAGAAGGTCGTTTGGCCCCGTTGCTAAGCAACGACGGCGCGCCTATTTTAGCGTTCCGCGCACACACACGTACAGGGAAACTAGATGTGTGCGTAAGAGTTGAGCTACGGGTTCACATACGAAAGCCGAACAGCTGAGCGGTACTCGCAAGCGACGCGACTCACGTGACCTACCGACGCGACGCGACGACAACGCCGACGTCGATAGTAGAGTAGGTGTATTCGCGCGCACCCGCACGTACTGAATGTTAGGTACCTTTCAGAGACAATGATTATCCATGGCGAGGTACTTTAGGGTATCCGTTGTAAAAATGTAAACAAACCTATTTAGATAGAATTCTTACACAATCACTAAATGGATTTAGTTAATTAAAATTGCACCATTGCACGGTGGTACCGCCTTAGGTCATAAATTTCATCATCAATTACCCCCACTTTAATTACTTATAACGATTTACCGATAAACAAGCTACCCAAAAATATAAATATGTCACCCATTTTATCTAATTATCACTTATTTTTCGACCTCCAAACTGCACACACATCATTACGTTGCGCTCGCCTCATTAGCACATATATATTGTTTGTGTAACGGTGAATTCTCAGAATTGCATTGTTTTTGAGTGGTTTTTGTGACATGGATTTCCAAGATCAAGGTATGTTCTTACTATTTAGATATATTTTTTAAGTTTTGTTTGACTTATTATGACGTGTTTTTACGTGCTACGCCACACAGGAATTCTACCAAATATTTAACTTATTGTTGACTTCACATAGACTTACAACTTATTTCGACTACAGTCGAATACTCTCACATATCTTAAATGAAAGATTGAACTGTCTATTTTGAAAATATAAAAGGTTTTTTTGCGGCCTTTTGCGACTTTAGTTGCTATATAGCCTCTACGACTGCGTAGGCTCAGGCGTAGCACGGTCTACGAAACATACGTAATTTTTTTTATTTTTTTACTACTTGTTGTTCTTGTTTGTTCTTGTTTTGGTACTTTGATTAAATGTACTTTCTCAAGGATGCATTTCTTTGAGATTTAGTCGGCCGTAACTGGAAGTGTTCCTCAGAAACATCAACACGTGTTGAAAACTATTTTAGCTTCACTGGATGAGGTGGAGAATCTAGACATTAGGAACTTAACATTATTTTGTTCATCTTGCTTACAGGATGGATGTTAAGAAGTGGCAGGTTAGGTCGGAGGATGAGAAGAGATAAGTAGCAGATAGGAAAATCGTATGTACAGAATGAGTTTAGACGTAGATTAGGTTTAATAGTAGACAAACCACGAAGTGGCGGAAACGAGACATCGAACGATGGCAATATGGCACGATTTTTTTTCTCTAATTAAGCAGTTTCAGCTGAAATTACTGGCTAAATAAAGATTTGATTGATCGTTGTTCTACAATTTTACAAGCCTTGTCCTCAGGTTTTAATATTGATTCGGATAAATTGAATAAATATGCTTTGGAAACCGCGCGACTTTTAATTCAAGAATATCCGTGGTATAATCTCCCAGCTTCCGTGCACAAAGTTCTCATCCATGGTGCTGAAGTGGCACAATATGCTCTATTATCTATCGGGGAATTATCCGAAGAGGCAGCAGAATCTAACAACAAACATTATAACGCCTTCAGGCGGGATCACACGAGAAAAATGTCGCGAGTACTTACGAATACGGACTTACATAACAGACTTTTACTCAGCTCTGACCCATTCATTACTAGTCTTCGGACACTTCCCCGTAAGAAAAAGAGCGTTATGTCGAGGCAGGTTTTAGATTTATTACGAATTTATCAATTGCCAGTGTAGCCTCCTCCCGTTCGATTCACACCTGATAACTGGCGACTGAATAAAAAACCGGTGTGTACCTTCAAAAGTATTATAATGATAATAAAAGCAAGCTGGTAAAGCCGGAGGCATACAACAATTTGTGGGTCGTGGGTTACGGACGTCTGTCGTCACTTCTGCAGGGATAGGTACTCCCCTGTAGCTGCAGGCGAATTCCCGTCGCTGGCCGGAGATGGAAGTAAGCCGAAGTTCCGTGCTGTGCTGCACGGTGACGTCACTGGTAGACAGAAGTTTAATGAAGAACAGGACAGAGTAAAATACCTAATCAAGACAAAGAATCCTACTACCACAACTTATTTCATAAACACTACAAACAACCTAAAAAAATGTGGGAAATCATTAATAACTTAGCAGTGAATAAAATCAAAGACAGCAATGTTCCCCCAAACTATTTTCGAACTCAGAATGGATAACAAACGGTAACGAAATTTGTGACGTATTTAACTCATTCTTTGCATCAATAGGAGCGGACTTAGCTAACGAAATACCTAAAATTTACCTATGTGGTAAATTTTGGTAACATTCTCATGTACGATAATAACTATACACATGACATAACTTTGGACGAACTTTCCCCCTGTAATGCTGACGAAATATCAAAAATTATTGACCATCTTGACTCCAATACTAGTACGGGCTTGGACGGTATTAGCACAAAAGCTATCAAATTTATGATTAAACGAACTTACCTGTACGTGAAGTTCGATCATAATTATACTCAGCTTCGTCCTCGAGATTAGCATAAACACAATGTAGTAACACGTACGGTGTTGCCTTTGCGCACTGAAAGTAAAAAGCCCTATACCTAAAACTAAAAAAAAAAAACATTTTTTTTTAACATTTTTAGGTGAGGGTAGACATATTTCATTTGTTCGATACCTACCGTGTTCTATTGCTCATTTAGTTCAGAGCCTAAATCCTCGATTCCTGTTTTTGATATTTCAGAAAATGGCAGGGAATATTTATTTTTGGGGAAAAAAATATGGGAGGGTGGGTTGCTAATCTCTTCGGACGAAGCCATCGTATAATTATGATCGAACTTCACGTACAGGTAAGTTCGTTTAATCATAAATTATACTCAGCTTCGTCCTCGAGATTAGCATAAACACAATGTAGAAATTGAGAGCTACTGAAATATCAATTAAACACTTTTGTGTAACAAGGCATTCAATTTTAATCCGTTGGTATGAGTTTAAAATCATAAATGATGGTTATTTAAATAAAGTAACACACATTCGTTTAAGACAGTAATTAAATAAATTAATAGTTCTGCTTACAATATAAATTTAAGTTGAGATTAACTTAATTAACATAAAAGCCTATGTCCAGCAGTGGACGTCTTTCGGCTGAAATGATGAGTATCTAACATAAATACCAAATTATTATGAAACGTAATAATATACACTTACTTAATTGTTATTACAATTGTTTAGTATTGATCTTGCAAATAAATCATCTTCTTCTGTAATATGTACATTTCTATTATAAAATTTCATAAAAACCTGAGACGAACCGCTCCATCCCGCGGTTTTTCTAATCGTTTCCAAGTTAATTCCTAATTTGTGGGCTTTAGATGTGGCAGCATGTCGGGTGCTGTGAGCTGTAAATATAGATATATCTATACCACACTCTCCTAGCGTAGTTTTAACCCACCGACTCAACGTTTGTGCCGAAACTAATTTATGTGGTTTCCTCACACCGATAAATAGATTATTTACATTACCACGAAGTGAACTAGTCGAATTTAGATAAGCTAAAAGGGTCAGGACTGGACAGATTTCCGGTTTTTCGCGAAAAAATGGTAAAATTAGATTTGGTTGCACGGTTCCTATCTTTAATGTTTTAATAATATCAGGTATCTTAATAGTGATCTTGTCAGCATGAATTTGGATGTTATTTATATAAATTTTAGCTAAAGTTTGCATTCGGTGTGCAGTAACCAAGGATAATAAAGTGGCTAATTTACGTGAAAGTTTATCTAAACCCAAGCTTTCGTTAGGATACCAAGAGGACAAAATTTTTAGGACTTTAGACGTATCCCAAGTTGTATTATATTTCGGTAAGGGTGGCCGAAGTCTAAAGACACCTTTAAAGAAGCGTTTTACAACTTCACTATCGCTGACTTTTTCAGTCAGAATTAAGGCTAAAGCCGATCGACAACTGTTTAAAGTCGCATATTGTGCTCCTGAATCAAACAATGTCGTTAGAAATAGGATCGCATCATTGATTGATGCCCCGAAAATGTCGATATCTTTAGACAAACAAAAATTATACAATTTTTTAAGACAAGTGTCGTATTGTTTTATGGATGTACCGGAGAGGGAAGCCAACATTATGTCAATTGCAGGTGATGGAACATTTCTTCTTAGCCACGAATCCCGGACAAGAGACCGGCAGCCAGGGTAAACCGAGGGTGTGCATTGTTGTTGCTGGAAGGTGATAAAATTGTTTGTTTATTTGGATCAAAATACAAAACAGATGATACAAGAAGTTTCCTGAATAGAGGGTACCAAGGTTGGGTGGGCCATAAGGGGACCACTACAATACCTGTAGCTTTGTCTTTAACAATTTTTCGTAGCGTTTTTAAGACCATTGAAAAAGGAGGGAATGCGTAAAAGTAAATTTGTGACCATGATAAGGTAAATGCATTTATTGCCATAGCGTCAGGATCTCTGAACCAGGATATATAGTTCCGACATTTTTTGTTAACGCGACTTGCAAAAATGTCTACATCAGGGAAACCAAACGTGTTTGTTATATTGTAAAAAACTGAGTCGCTCAATTCCCACTCATCATCTGGATGAATTCTACGTGATTCCGCGTCGGCTATTGTATTATCTGCCGAACGAATGTATGATGCCTACACAATAATATTCCTAGACTGACATCATTTCCATAATTCTTTTGTTATGCGTGTAAGATGGGGATATTGTATGCCTCCCATCCGATTTATGTAGGATATGGCCGTAGTGTTGTCAAAGCGAAGTAATATTTGACAACTTTTCATTGTTACAGCAAAAACTTTTAAGCCAAAAAAGGCGGCAACGATTTCTAAATAATTTATATGATGTGATCGTTCTTCAACTGTCCATGCCCCACTAGCTGTCTCTTTCCCACACGCCGCGCCCCACCCCGTAGTCGAAACATCACTAAAAATTTCCAGGCAGTATTCATCATATTTAATTTTACTAATAGGGTTATCTAATGCATTAAACCACCAATCAATATCTGACGATAAGTATGATGGTATGTTCATATAATTGTCGTGGTTTAATGGGTCTTTTTTTAAGTTTAAAAATTTCCATCTTTCAAATTCATTTGTGTATAGCCATCCGTATTCGACGGCAGGGCAAGCAGAACACAATAGACCCACTAAACTTGCAAAATCTCTTATTTTACATCGTGTCATGTTTCGAAAGGTTTGTAATTTATTTATAATTTTATTAGATTTTTCTGTAGGTAAACTGATTTGAAATTTTTTAGTATCAATTATGTAACCAAGATATTTACATGATGTCGTAGGCAATAAGATGCATTTATCTTTATTTATAATAAACCCTAAAGCTGACAATAATCGCTGAGTTACCGCTAAGTTTTCTAAACAAACGTCGTAAGAATTACCAATAAGCAACAAATCATCTAAATATATACTAGACAATATATAACCGCAGGATCTGAACAGCCCGACAACCGGTTTCATTATCTTAGTAAATACTAAAGGTGCCGTATTTAGGCCGAATGGTAACACATTAAATTCATACAAAACATTGTCAAATTCGAATCTAAGGTATTTTTTATAATCATCATGAATGTTTATTAAAAAATATGCGTCTTTTAAATCTACCGTTCCCATGAAATTATTTTCCGATACAAGTTTAATTGCTGTTCGTAAATCTTCGAGTTTAAAATGTTGGGTTTCTATAAATTGATTAAGATGTATGAATCTATGTTTACCTTTGTGCTTAGGTATTAAGAATATGCTTGATAGAAATTGCCCTTCACAAGGGTTGCAATGAGAGATAGCACCAGTGCATAACAATTCGTCAATACATTTTTTTAAATTTTGTTTTTCTGATGTTGAGTGGATTCTTTTATTGGGGGTAGTATATTGTATAACACGAGCTGAAAGAGGTATTTTATATCCAGAAATCCATGATAGAACAGTCAGATCAGAAGTTAGTTCCGACCAAGTGTCATAAAAAAGTGCAAGTCTACCAGCATAATTGCTTACCCCGGTAACATCTAGCGACGACTGCGGTAGCTCGCCCGTGTTGCGGGCGTTGTCTGCTGTCGACCTCGATAAGACCCGCGCGAGGTGTTCACGGGCGGATATCTCTGTGCAGGCTCCCTCGTCCTCTGAGTCCCCGTTGGCCTGCGACTCGGGGGAGGAGCCCGCCAGTTTAAATTGTTCCGTTGTTGGAACGTCGATTGAGCGGAGGCGGCGCTGTCTTCGTTCTGTTGATGGGTGGCCGAGTTAAGATTGATTTTAATTCTGCTCCTGTTTTTTTATTGTTTTTGCCATTTTTAATGTTTCAGCTAAATCTGATCCGAAAAGGTGTTTGTCAATTATTGTTTTCTGTAGTTGTTCTTTCATCTCCTTTTTTAAGTTGTGTAAAATAAAGTTTCGGCGGAGTGTTGAGTCCGAGTGTTGACTGTCACAAAGAAGGCGTAAGTACAGTGTCCATCATCTTTTGTATTAATTCTGTGTCCTTGTCCTCTTTAGCAATCATAAGGGTAATAACATCACTTAAGCATGAAATGGCACACCCTTACTGTTTTTGTTTCATCTCAATACCCTTATCTCTTTTTAAGACAACTTCTGATATGGCTGCTTTTATTTCTAAATTAAGTTCCGGCGAGTCAACTAGCTTGCAACTACTTAGGAGGCTTACCTCCTAAACGAACTTCGCACTCGAACGCTGTACAAGCCCTTAGTAGCCAGATGTTGTAGCCGAACAGCCAGGTCGGTCTGAATTTCTTTGCCGTAGATCTTTTCCACAGACAGATCCTCTTCAAATATCTCTAAAATTTTCGAGTCCAGCTCGATGCTCGAAGGTATGTCAGTTGCAATAAGGACTTCAGTCTCCAAGGAAGGGACCTGTTGCATTGAAGTACTTGTGGATGGAATTGGATCTGCAGCGCTAGTTGAGGGAACTGGGTCCAAGGCACTGTTCGAAGGAATGGGATCCCCAGCACTCATGGGTGGCTCATCATGATATTCTGGTTCCAATTCCACTACTTCCTCAAAATACTCTTCGTCGTAGTATCGACAACGGGGAGAGGGTGTATCCTCTGTAATGTGTATATTTCTTTAGTTATTTAAGAAGAAGATAATCAATCCACATTGTTATTGAAATGAAACGGACGAATGGATAATTAATTTACAACAATAAGATAAGCGCACGCAGGTGGGCAGGTATATCTATGGATATAGATATGTACCGCGTGCGACTTAGTATCTACGGTGAAGTGACAATCCCAAAGACTGCCCGCATCACCCATATAGCTTCACGTATACTAACAAGGTAACAGTTCTTATAACTGATCGCAATATTAGCCTTGCACGTGATATAAAAACCAAAAAAGTTAGGTAGGTACTTATGGTTTATTAGTCCGAAGTGTTAACCCCAAAAGTTAACCGCAACGACTTATGACAACGTTTAAACGTTGATTTGATTATGCAACGTTATTAATACAACGATTTTACGCAATATATGATTGACACTTGACTAACCTCTGGAATGCGACGTCGATCTTGTCTCTCGCTGAAGTTTCTTCTCCCATTTCTTTAACTTTTTTGTAATATATTCGTAATCGTGTTTACTTTTTCGTTTCCCCATGTCACTTTTTAAACTTTAACAACACTGATTATAATTATTTGAGAAATAATGTACGCTCCGGCAGAGCACTGAACTGTGAATGAGCAATAGAACACGGTAGGTATCGAACAAATGAAATATGTCTACCCTCACCTAAAAATGTTAAAAAAAAATGTTTTTTTTTTTTAGTTTTAGGTATAGGGCTTTTTACTTTCAGTGCGCAAAGGCAACACCGTACGTGTTACTACATTGTGTTTATGCTAATCTCGAGGACGAAGCTGAGTATAATGCCTTAAAAGTATAATTGTGGAAAGTTTAACTAATTGTATAAATGTTTGTTTAACGCTTGGCACTTTCCCCGACTCACTTAAAGTTGCAAGGGTCAGTCCAATTTACAAATCTGGAAGTAGAACTGACCCCGGTAACTATCGACCGGTATCGGTCTTACCCGTTATTTCGAAAATATTCGAACGAGTGTTATACAGTCGTCTAACCGAATATTTGACTAAGAAAAAAATCTTAATTGATCAGCAATATGGCTTCCGCCCTAAATCAAGTACTCTCACAGCCTCAGTAGATTTAATAACGAAAATAAAAACTCATATTGATCAAAAAAACATTGCTGTGGGTATGTATTTTCATTGACCTAAAAAAGGCGTATGATACTGTCAGCCATCAAAAGCTACTACAGAAATTATACAACTTAGGTATTTCAGGCAGCGCCCTCAGTATGTTCACGACATATTTGCAAAATAGGAAACAAGTCGTTAAGATAGATAGCTTCATTAGCTCGATACAAAACATAACATACGGCTGTCCACAAGGCTCAATTATTAGCTCATTACTATTTCTAATTTACATAAATAACATTGATAAAATGGGCTGACAGGACACCTAACGTTATACGCGGATGATACCTGCCTTTTTTACTTCGATAGATCTCTGCAAAACATTATAACCGATGCGCAAAAGGACCTTGACCTGCTCAGTGAATGGTTAAAATATAACTTACTCACTATTAACACCTCGAAAACATCATTTATGATTTTCACCGCGAAAAATAAACCAATACCGGAGTTCCCACCTCTTACGATCAACGGAGAAACAGTTAAGCAGTCCAATCACGAAAAATATCTCGGACTGTGGGTAGATGACAAACTTACTTGGAAACTGCACATCAATCATATCAAAACGAAATTAATATCGTTATTAGGAGCGTTACGAAAAGTTACAAAATGTATCCCGAAAAAAGTACGACTAATTATGTATAACTCTCTAGTAAAATCAAATCTTGAATACCTAATCGAAGTGTGGGGATCAGCCGCAAAATCTAATCTAAACTCACTGCAAAGAATACAAAACAAAATCATCAAAGTATTATTTCACTATCACATCTATACCCAACAAAACAATTGTACGAAAAAACTAAACTACTAAATATCAAACTTTACACATATTATTACACCTGCATTCTCATTAAAAAAATCGCCACGAATTCCGTACAATCAAACATACGACTCCATAAAAAAGCAGTTACCTACAACACAAGAAGTAAAAACAAATTCCAACTAATAACTGCAAGAGCACGGACTAATTTTATTACGGTAAAAAAACAATATTAGTGGAGGGAAAAAAACTGTTCAATGATTTACCGGAAGACATAAAGAGGTGTGATAGTATTAATATATTTAAAAGCAAACTCAAGAAACATGTATGTACCCTATAACGTCACCAACGCTCCGGAGGCAAATATTATATATTATTATTTAGAAGTAACTCTGTATCTCATTATAAGTGAACTGTTATACAATGTGGAGATGACGATACAACAATAAATGAAAACACTGGTAATACTAGTTCATAGGAATATTTTGAAACTATCAAATAAATCCTAGAACCGAAATTAAAAAAAAAATCTTTTCAAACAAACTAAATAGCATAAAAATGTAAACAAAACAGAACACCATTTTTAAATATTGGTTCACTAACCTGTGAGAAGAGCGGCAACAGCGCGGGGTAGTGTATCGGTGGTGCGTCGGGTCGTGCGACCAGCGCCGACGACGTGATTTTTTGCGCCATATTTTTTTTTATGAATGCAAAAACAATTACACAGAATCACAAATTATTAATTGGATAGTCACAGTCACCCACGAGTAATTATTAATTACAATCACTGTTTAATCAGTTAATCACTTATCGTACATATTCAGACTTAGTATCCATTAAATTTTTTTATTTTCAATATGTCCGCCATGAACCCGAACACACAAATTACACCGTCTTAAAAGATTATTTCTTACTCTTGATAAGAGGTCGCCATTAGCGGCCATTTGTTTTAATTTATTAAAAGATATTATTATTCGGCTCCTTAAATCATCAACGGTATCAACGTCTGTTGAATAAACTTCATTTTTGACATGACCCCACAAGAAGAAATCTAATGGCGGGAGGTCCGGTGACCTCGCTGGCCACCGTGTTGGTCCATAACGGCCAATCCACTGTGTCCAAACAATTGAGACAAACGCTCTCTGGCAGACGTCACTGAATGAGCTGGTGCTCCGTCTAACTGGTACCACATCTGGCTGTGCACGTTTAGCGGAAGATCATCCGTGTAATCTGAAACGGGTCCGTTGAGAAGTTCTAAAAACTTTGCACCATTTAAATTGCCCTCAATAAAAACCGGACCAATTATGGTATTCCTGTGTATGCCAGCCCACACATTGATAGCAAATCTGTATTGGTGCGAAGTCTCCCGTACTAGATGCGGATTCTCGCGGCTCCAGTACCGAAGATTCTGTCGGTTCCATAAGCCGTTCCTTGTGAATGTACTTTCATCAGTCCACATCACATTGTACAGGAAGTCGGGGTTACCTAAATGTTTTATTTCTATCCAACGACAGAAGGTTTCTCTTACTGGCTTGTCCCTTTGTAGCAACGCCTGTACTTTTTTGTATTTAAAAGGCTTCCGTTTGTCGCGTTTTAAAACTTTGTGTATGGTTTTATGATTTACACCAAAATTTCGAGCTGCCCTACGTAGACTAGACGTAGGATTGCGTTCAAAATAATTTAAAACTCGTTCGTCTCGGGTCACTGTTAATATTGGAGTAGCACTATCCAAATGCGGGATTAAGGGTACATTTTCCCGTATCCTCTGGACAGCGTTAACGATAATGCGGCCGTCCGTAGGACATACACGGGTGTTCCCATACCTCTCTCGGTATGTTCTTATTGCTAAAGCGGCGTTTCCGTGACATTCCCCATAAATTAAAATCATGTCGGTGTACTCCATGGCTGTGTAACCAAAACGAGGCATTGTTATTACAAAAAACAAACGATTAGATAACACACAATGACAAGCGTCTAATTTCGCACAATTCACTTAACAATTTAACTAACTAGGTACCTATTACTACGTTGTATGTGTCCTGTCACTAAATAAAGCGTCTAATTTCGCAAAATTCACTTAACAATTTAACTAGGTACCTATTACTACGTTGTGTCCTGTCACTAATTAAATAAAGCGTCTAATTTCGCACATTTCACACTAAATCGTCTTAAGATAATCACAATTTCATAAACAAACGAGCGGCGGGCGGGCGGGCGCTTCAAAGGCAGCGAAACCGGAACACCTGCGCTTGCGATACGAAACAATGACGCGTACGACGTCATAGGATCACGGCGACACACTGACCTACACCAATTTTTGCAGGTTTCGGCAAGAAAGCGAAGTAGAAATAAACAAACTATCTAATCTATCCCTTTCGCACATACTTAATTTACGATTGACATGAGTGCGTAACAAGTAGTAATAACTTCCGCATGCATTATTTTCATATCTAATTTTCTTCACACGCTTTATGACTCTTATGCCTCAGAGATAAGGTATAATATGCAATTATGCATTAATTCTCATCGGGAAGTAAAATTTAAGAACAATTTTGGCGAAGGTTATTGAAGTAGCGAGCTGGCAACATGTTTTGTTTATACCAATATTACCGTTGCAGATTATTGCCGATGTCGTTAACCTGTCGGCGCTGGCTTATTGTTAGATACATCATGTAGAAAATCTTAAAAATGTAAAATAATGTCCTGTGACTAAACTATTGGATATATTTGATTGAATTTTTGTATGCAGACTGGGAACGGCATTAGGTATACGAAGTTTAATTTATTGTTGTATTGTCGTCTCCACCTTACACTCGAGAGCAATGAATCCGGGTCACTTAAAGAATCCTAAAAATCTCGGAAACTAAAAATGCTAGGTTAATGCAATAAATTGTATTTAATAGACAATGTAATACTCCTTAAATGAAGGTATTAAAACTTCTTAGTTATTGTAAAGTTATATCATAAAAAAATCAAATTTGAAAAAGGGCCACTTTCGAAGATGGAACTACGAAATTACAGCATTTGGTTTTGCTTTTGTTTGTAATCTGTCATTTATGTGGGTACATAAACCATGTTGATAGTGCTCTATATTCATTATTCAAGCTGAAATTATGTCGCTTACGCCTGAAGAATGCACCAGAATACTTACAATGCTGGAAACCGGCCGGAGTCAGCGCGATACAGCCAGGACTGTCGGTGTGTCGCTGTCAACAGTACAAAGAGTTCTCCGACGTTACGAAGAAACTGGTTCTAACCTACTCAGACCAGGAACGGGCAGAACCAGGTGTACCACAGCACGAGAAAACCGATACTTGGTGAACACCATGCTTCGAAATCGCTTTCTCACAGGAACTGAACTCACAAATCAGTTTCGACGCCTCGGAGGAAGTAACCCAAGTGCATGGACAGTAAGACGTCGGCTTGCTGAATCTAACTTAAAACCCCTTAGACCTGCAAACGGCCCTAAACTGGAGCGTGGGCATCGTATTTCAAGACTAAGATATGCCCAGAGCCACGTAAATTGGAGTATTGAAGATTGGTCAAAAGTTATGTTCTCCGACGAATCAAAATTTATGCTCTACAAGCACGATGGAAGACACAGAGTGTATCGAAGACCAGGGGAAAGATTCAAGCAAGCATGCATCGAAGAAAAAGTAGCCTACGGTGGTGGGTCTGTACTTGTGTGGGCCGGAATTTCTTCTGAAAGTCGCACAGAGCCGTTTTCTAGTTAAAGAGCCGTTTTCTATGATCACCAGGATCATAGAAAACGGCTCTTTAACTAGCGTAAGATATGTGGAAGAAATCCTCAATGATCACGTTGGTCCATTTATGGTCAATTTAGGTGAGGATGCTATATTTATGCATGACAATGCCCGACCTCATACAGGTAGGATTGTGAATGACTACCTTCAAGAGATGAACATTACTCGTATGGAGTGGCCAGCGCGCAGCCCGGATATCAACCCGATCGAGCATGCTTGGGACGAGCTAGGCAGATGCGTAAAACAACGAAACCCTCCCCCAATCACGCTTCGTGAGCTCAAAATTGCTCTCACAGAGGAATGGGAGAATATTCCCCAAAATCGTATAAGGAACTTGGTGTACAGCATGCCAAACCGCGTAAACGCAGTAATGGAAGCACGAGGAGGCAATACGAAGTATTAAAATTCAAGAAAATCGTAATAAAGTTCAAAAATTTCATGTTTCCTATTTTTGTTTTAAGGAGAGATCAGCAGTTTTTTTCTTTATGTAATTTTGTGTTAATAAAATGTATGGTGACTTATATTTTTTTTACTTTCATTTAAGGAGTATTACATTGTCTATTAAATACAATTTATTGCATTAACCTGTCATTTTTAGTTTCCGAGATTTTTAACATTCTTTAAGTGACCCGGATTCATTGCTCTCGAGTGTAGTTTTTATGACAAATAAATATCTTTAAACCTATTTAGTTTAAATTGAAATTAGATTGGTTGTTGTGGTGATTTTAACTTAGTTGTGGTTATGATTACGTTTGTAAATAAATTGTAGTTTTAGTTTTCTTGTTGTAGATACTCGTAATATGTATAATATTTAAAAGAATACATATTTAATTATATCCCCTTCATGAATAGCGTTAATATCATATTCAGATGTATTTCCGAACGAGGGACAATAAATCTCAAATATTGACTGTTTAAATTTATTTAAACAGTTTATGTAAATAAAGCATTAATGTACATTTGTGAAGTATTTTTATTATTTACCCTTCAGAAAAATCTCATTTAATAAAGTAAGGTATTTATGACCGCGCTTGTAGGGCGCTTGGACCACCGTGCATTGCTAGGTATTCTATATTTAAATATTCGTACATGTTTAGGTACCATAGTTAGGTATCACTGGGTGGACGATGCACACGCGGAAACAAACACCGCGACGTCACACCGTCGTGACTAATCGCAGGTGACTGAAGCGCGGGACGCGGGCGCGCGGGAGGTTGCGCGAGCGGCTTGTGCGCTTGCGAAAGGATATCAAAGAGGCCGACGGCAAGTGCGGCGACTACCTATTCGGCCGCTAAGGAAACCTACAAATTCATTGATAAATTCCGCATGTATATACAAAATGTAGTAGGGTGCATAATTTAGATATTTTTAATCGTTTTTTTTTTCAACTTTTTATGTTCTGGTATGAAAAGTTCACTTCATATGCTTGGTATTTATCGATAAATCAATTTCATTCTAAGTTATTGAAAAAAATGTAAAAATAAAAATTTCTGTGCCATAGGCTTATTTATTTATAAATATACTTTATTGTACACCACAAAAATACATACCTAACAAGAAATAATAAATTATGCGCTACAAAATATACAATGGGCGACCTTATCGCTTTCCGCGATCTCTTCCAGGCAAACTTAGAATGGACAGTGATTTGCTCCAGGCAAAGCATAAAATGGGGCTGTCGTTGGTGCAAATAATAAGTATACAATATACTAGAATAGATACACAGATAAATACATATCCTAAATAATAGATACATAAATACATGTTACTAAATACATAAGCAACGAAAATAAATGAAGACTATAGATAATTACAGTTACGAGAACAAGATCACAACGACAAGTAATGTTCCTTCACGAGTCTTTTAAACACATGTATGTAATGCAATCGATTAAGATTCATCCGTAATAGCAAAATGTGTGAAAAAGATAGTTTCGGTTTTTATTTATTTTTGCGACTATTTGTGACATTTTGAAACATTTTTTTTCTAAGTTTTAGAATTGAATATGTCAGGCTACTAATAGTATTTTTAGAAATCTTAAAATATTTTGATAATAGAACAAAAAATGTACCTAAACTCAACCCAGTATCGTTAATTTTGTGGAACATGGCAACGGAAAATCGTTTTTACAATATAAAAAACTATAATTTTGAACAAAATAGTTACTAACTTTTAGAGATGAAGAACCAACCTATAAGTAGTAGTTATTAGTTATATTTGATTCGGTCTAGTTTTGTCACAAAATGGACCGAAAAACCGCATAATTTTGTCCGATTTGCTAACGCGCCCTTAAGCATATTAACCCTATAACAGTAATAAAAGCTTTTCAGCAAATTAAGATCAAATTAACCGAAGATCTTTGGGGAATGTTCATTAAAGTCTGTACTTCCATAATTGAGACCATAGCGCCTTACTTAGCCTTAATATTTAATTTGTGTGTGGACCAAGGAGTCTTCCCGGATTTAATGAAATACAGTAAAGTTATACCACTTTTCAAATCCGGGGACAGTAAAGACACCAATAATTATAGACCCGTATCCGTGTTGCCGGTTTTCAGCAAGGTCTTTGAAAAGGTAATGCTTAATCAAATGCTCAATCATTTTAACACAAATAAAATCCTTCATGAGCAACAGTATGGTTTCACCAAAGGACTTTGTTCGACCGACGCCGGTGTAACCTTATTAAGACACATTTTTAACGCGTGGGAAGAGGCCCAAGACGCCATAGGAATCTTTTGTGATCGACGCAATCAAATGCCTTGGAGAGGCCAAGGCATTTGATTGCGTCGATCACGAAACCTTACTCTTGAAACTTGAGCATTACGGACTTGGAAAACTTGCACTCAATTTAGTAAAATCTTATTTAAATGATAGACAACAGCAAGTCCAAATAAACGGTATCAATTCACTAGGTTTAAAAGTAAAAATGGGTGTGCCACAAGGCTCGATATTGGGTCCATTCCTCTTTTTAGTGTATATCAATGATCTACTCCATTTATTAAAAAATCAACCACAAATGGTGTTATTTGCTGACGATACTTCATTAATTTTTAAGGTAGATAGACGTGCAACAAATTTTGACGACGTAAATAACGCCCTATTGCAGGTCCAAAATTGGTTCAATGCTAATAATTTAGTATTAAATGGAAAAAAAACTAAGTGTATAAAATTTTCTTTACCAAATGTCAAAAGTAGTGATTGTGAGATAGTATTGAATCAAGAGAAACTAGAATTCGTCGATAAAACAGTTTTCCTAGGGATCACGCTCGACTCAAGGCTACAATGGGGTCCTCATTTAACATCTCTTGCAGGACGGTTAAGTTCAGCAGCATATGCTGTTAGAAAAATCCGTCAATTTACTGATGTAGATACCGCGAGGCTGGTCTATTTTAGTTACTTTCATAGTATCATGTCTTACGGTATTTTACTGTGGGGACGGGCTGCAGACATCGAGTCTATTTTTATTCTGCAGAAAAGAGCGATTAGAGCCATATATTATCTCCGCAGGCGTGACTCTCTAAGGGAACTGTTTAAGGATATTAACATCATGACGGTACCTTGTCAATATATCTATGAAAACATCATGTACGTAAGAAAAAACTTACATCTTTTTAGTAAAAGAGGTGATAGACATAATTATAGTACAAGAAATAGGGACCTATTAGTTCAACCAGGTTTCAGACTGGCTAAAGTGGACTCATCTTTCATGGGGTACTGTTTAAAATGTTACAATAAAATTCCTCCCCACAAACTTCAACAGAATGAGACGAAATTCAAGTCTTGTATAAAACGCACACTATGCAGGCAGGCATATTATAAGTTGGGGGATTACATCACTGATAAAAATGCTTGGCTCAATGCTGGTCCTGCTCCACAACCACAACTAATTGATTAACATTTGAAAATACTGTTGGAGCTGCTGAAGATTTTAAGACCATCTTTCCATTGTATAGAGTCAATCTCCTTTGTATAATATAATCGCAGAGCACAGGTGTGAGTACTATGTACTAAAGAGCTATCATTTACGTCTTTTATTGACTTGAATGTGCCCTGGCGGCTGTGAGTATGTCATGCTCACTCAGATCCCCGCTGATGGTGGCGCGTGTGTTGGATCATTTAGCTCCCTTCAAAATGGTTGAGCTGAATGGTGCTGATCCATGCGTCATGTTCGTGAACGGGCGCCGTCAGTTGGGACTGGTCAACTCTTAGCGGCCATGGCTGATTTTAATTTTAGAATTGTTCTTTGTTTTTATCTTTGTATTACGGACGCTTCTAACGTGCACGTCTTTCTACATTGTTCTCACATGTATAATTTCAACATGAATGATATAACCAATACTTTGTGACAATTTATTTAATTTAAAAGAGTGTCCGTGGAGTTTCTTGCCCGTTCTAATCCATAGGTACCTACTTACTACGCTTTGGAATGGGCAACTAGCTTCATATTTTTGACTGACCGATTCCTTGACAATTCAAAAGTGCCTGTAATGGTTTAATTGAAATAAATGCTTTGAGTTTGAGTTTGAGACATGTACAATAATAATGTATTATCGCTTCTCGGCCTACTTGATCGCGGTCAATTAATAACATAGGCTATATTTATTGCTAGAAAAGATTAGGGATCCTTACTAAAACTTTAGTAAAGTAACACAAGGTGTGAAAAAAAATGCCATAAAACATCTTTCGTCGCATGCGCTGCGGAAACTATTGATGATAGAACAAAAGTATGTTCTACAATATTAAAGAACATATCAGTAACTACAAAAAAACCTCGCGATCTATATGTCCAACTATTATCGTTATGTCACAATAACCACTTTTTACATTTTAAAAGTTGATAGAAATTCCGAACAAAATTAGACCATGTTATTCATACTTCTGTTTAAATCCTTATCCAAATAAATCATATTGATTTCAAGACTGTTTCAATTAATGTAGAATACTTTTTGAATTGTTCAAATCGGCTATTCCATTCAATAGATACTCGTATTATGAATTTAAAAAGTCATAGGTAGCCGCGCGGCTCATTCTCGCGGTCGGCTCCTAAACTCTTTATGTGATCTTATAGCTTTTGTACACGACGAAGCTTGCTCTAACCCCGCGTCTTATTTAAAAGCGACCGACACGCGAATACACGATCGGTCGAACTTTTGTGTTCGGTGAACCTGAACGCGTGGTCGCGCCGACAGAGGGCGCTTTCCGGTTCTCCGAACAAAAACCGTCATATATACGCGACCGATCGCGTATTCGAGCGGCAATCGCTTTTAAATAGTACGCGGCCTAACAAAGAAGCTCTACGAAATATGTCTCTTTGATGGGGAACAGTATAATCTTCTTCTTTTCATGTGGTTATTGTCTTACCTGGTGTCAGAGTTTTAAAGCCGCCCATGGATGGACCTCTGACTTGGCTTCACATGACGTCGAGAAATATCTCTCAGGCATGCCGGTTTCCTCACGATGTTTTCCTTCAGTTTTTGAAGCAAGTGATAATTATACAATACGCACATGAATCTGAAAAGTCAGAGTTGCGTGCCTTGGGTTCGACCTTGAGACTTATGACTTAGGAGTCTGACGGTCACCACTAGGCTATCACTGCTAAACAACAGTAACAGTATAATAATACGAGTATGTAGGTACACGGATCGGGAGGGTTAATGATATAATAATCTATATCACAGATATAGATAGACATATAATAAATAAAAAGGTAGGGTAGGTAGGGTAGGTAGGGTAGGTAGGGTAGGTAGGGTAGGTAGGGTAGGTAGGGTAGGTAGGGTAGGTAGGGTAGGTAGGGTAGGTAGGGTAGGTAGGGTAGGTAGGGTAGGTAGGGTAGGTAGGGTAGGTAGGGTAGGTAGGGTAGGTAGGGTAGGTAGGGTAGGTAGGGTAGGTAGGGTAGGTAGGGTAGGTAGGGTAGGTAGGGTAGGTAGGGTAGGTAGGGTAAGTAAGTAAGTAAGTATTTATTTGCATAAAACATGGTATACATGGTGTTACAATAATTTACAATAAAGATCTTACATGTTTTGCCAGAATTGTACTTAGCATGCATATGTTCACTTAATACTAACATGAGAATTTGTTATCCATAAATTCTTTAAGACTATAGAAATTTTTCAAGTTTAACCAGTCAAACAATTTTCCCTTAAATAATCTGGAGTTTAAGTTTTTTTATGCTACTCGGTATGTTATTATATATACTAACACAATTATATAAGCAGCTTTTATTATATTTAGCAAGCTTGGGAAGATCATGCAGAACGAGTCTCTGTGGATCACGCCGGCTCCTTGGATTAATATCATTGGCTGATATAAACAGGTCTTTATGTTTATTAACGAACATACATATTTCAAATATATAAAGCGACGGCAGCGGTAACAAACCTAGTTTCTTAAATATGGGTTTACAAGATTCCTCCGAGTGCATCCCGTAAATTGCCCTAATGCACTTTTTTTGTGCAATAAATGTTCGGTTTATATCGGTACTATTTCCCCATATTATAAGCCCGTAACGTAGTACCGATTCTACATATGCATGATAGGTCATGAGAGCTGTTTTTAAGTTTGTAATATTTTTGATTTGTTTAAGTGCATATACAAATTTATTTATTCTCTTTGCAGCGTTATCCACATGCTCTTTCTAATTCAAATTCTCATCAATAATTACGCCTAGAAACTTCGTTTGTGCTACTTCTTTAATTTTTGATACGTTTAGTTTATATTATATCTAGGATTATTACATTTATTGAAATTAATATAAACAGATTTATTAAGATTAATTTTTAAATTATTTATGTCAAGCCATTGTATTAATTTATCTATAGTATTATTAATGTCAGTCTCATGATTATTTCTAAAATTGTTACATTTTTCTGTCGCTATAATAATAGCTATGTCATCAGCAAATAATATACATCGGTGGTCAGTTATATTAATAATATCATTTATGTACAGCAAGAACAGGACAGGCCCCAGTACACTTCCTTGTGGTACACCACATGTATTGTGCTTGTATTCTGATGAAAAAGGCACCTTAACTTGATTTTTATCAATTTTATCAATAATGACTCGTTGTTGTCGGTTACTGAGATATGATTTTATCCACTGAAGTGTAGGACCCCTGATACCTACAAGTTCAAGTTTTTTGAGCAACAGATTGTGAGAAACTAAATCAAAGGCTTTTGAGACATCAAAAAATAGCCCAGTGGTCAGATTTTTATTATTGATATTAGTAACTACAGCCTTTACCAGGGAGAATATTGCCAAAGTAGTGGACTTGTTTTTCTGAAAGCCATATTGTTCTTTGCTAATTATATGATCACAATAGTCAATTATTCTTCCATACATGCACATTTCATACATTTTGGACAATATGGGTATTAACGTTATAGGACGATAGTTATTAATATCAGATTTTTCTCCGGTTTTATGCTTTCCTGACTGCTCGTATGTGATAAATTAATATAATTATTATTAAAGGCGGTGGCAATTTCAATAGGATTTGTTAGTGTTGTATTGTTAACTGTAATTTTCTCCATATTTCCTATGCAATTTGTATCGTGCATTTCATTTTTAATTACTGCCCACGTGGCCCTACATTTGTTTTCACTCTTGTTTATATATTTAATATGTGCACATTTTTTTGAATTAATTGTACATTTTTTTTAGAATATTGGAATATGTCATATAATTAATTTTATTATTTGCATTTTTATTTTTATCTTAGTAAACGTTTTTTTTTACAAGATTTCTTTAAGCCTTTACTTATCCAATTTTTTTTATTTGAATTATTGTTATTTATTTTTACTTTAAAGCTTCGTGCAGACCAGCGCGACGCGACGCCGCGACGCGACTCGAACAATACAATTTCTAAGAAAACTTGACGGTATAACAATAACCGGTGTCGCGTCGCGCGACAAGTCGCGCTGGTCTGCTCAAAGCTTTACTTTTGGGAAGCAAAGATTGTAGAATAAGCATAGCAGTTCATGAAACTCACTAAATATATTTCCATCATTTGAGATGTATATGTGTGACCAAGATAAATTATTTAAACATTCCTTGAACTTACGAACATTGTCCGAACTGTAATCTTTTTTATATATATGATAAGATGAGCATTTTTGAATTTTTTCATTTATAGGAAAACTCAACATTTGGGCTGTGTCATGGTCAGAGAGATAGAGAGGCAAAACTGAAACGGAAGCATTTGGAATATTACTTAGAATATGGTCTATGCAAGATGACTTGCGCGTAGGCACATCAATGTGAATTTTCAAGTTATAGTTGTAGGATATGTCTCGTAGGTGATTAGTAACGTTAACTTTTTTTCAACGTATTTATATTCAAGTCACCGGTTATTACTAGACGAAATTTGGACTTGTATCTATTAGTTAGGTAGTTCAAAAGATTATTTAATTTACATAAGAACTGAGTAGTATCTGAGTTTGGAGTTCTATAGACGCAAATAACAAGCAACTTGTAACACTCAAGCTCTATGCCACAAGCTTCAAATGTGTTTTGGGTAGCATAATGTTGTATAAAAGATAAATCTTTGAAAGGAATGCCTTTTTTTACTAAGATACAGGTTCCTCCTCTTTGTTTTTCTCTACAAAAACTTGAAGCTAACTGATAGTTACATATTTTGATATAGCTCTCATAGCCTTTCTTTATAAAAGTTTCCGACAAGCAAATTACGTTAGGCTCTTTTTGTGCTACTCGTAACTCCTGGATTGTTATTTCTAACAGTTTCCGTTTTGATAGAATACTAGCAATATTTTGATGCAGAATATTGAACATATTATGGGCTTTAGGCACGAAAAAAATCGTCTTTATTTCTTAATACAGGGAAGTAAAAAGGTATTGTACCTCTGCTTACATTCCCGATAGATACGGCTGGGTTTACTGGTTGTTTATTTTTAGTAGTTACAATATTTTTTATTAAAATAAAAAGGGATCGTTCCCTTTTTAGGCGTATTGTTACTAATGGCTACATTGCTGCTTGGTTGATTACGCATTACAAATTTCCTAATATTCCTTGGGCACAAGTAGTTTTCATTGTAGTCGTTACTATCTATCACATAATTTATAGACTTACAAGCCTCTGATAATATAAAATGTCCACATTCAAGATTATGACATTTTTTAAACATCTTACATAAGTTTTCTATACCATCATTCAATTTTGAGACATTTAAGAAGTGACTATTACTAACATTTAGTACAATAATCCTATTATTATAAAATGTGTCCAATAAACCTTCTAATGGTGACAGAACTTGCCTTAAATTATAATCATTTTCCCCTACACATACCACTAGTTTATCATTAGGATGTAATGTTGTTTTTATGCAGTTCTGAATGATGTCATGACATTTCGCATTTGGCTTCGTTTCCGCAAAGATTCCGTATTTTTGGTACTTAGTGTTAGTTCTTGAATGCAGTAAGGCTGAAGCCAAGCCGACACATTGTTGTGTACCGAATATAAATATTCTTCTTTCGGGTCTGTGTTTGGGTTTTCGTTCTGGGATGGAATAGGTGCAGGTATTGACTGCAGGAGTCATTGTCAGGTTCGATGCCACGCTTTTATTTTGTAAGCACTGCGACCTATTTGTTTTTTTAAAGATGAAATTTCAAGGTGAGCGCTATTCAACTGCTGCTGTAGATCTTCAATTACTTTTCCCAGGGATATAGTTTTATCTTCGTAAATACTGTCAACGTTTGAAGAATGTAATATAGGTGAAGAAGGGGTGGATGCCGTACAGTGTGCTAAAGAATGCCTCTTCTTTTTAATATTACTACGAGAAATAGTATCTGGTAATGAAATGGATTGACATAATGATTTTAACATGTTAATTTCAGCAGTTAACTTATTTACTTGTCTTTGAAGCAATCTTCAAAGACAAGTAAACAGCAAACACAGCAGCAGCGCAGCAGCAGCAGCAGCAGCTAGCGCGCGCAGCTTACTAGAAAACAGCAATCTGTTTTCTAGTAATGTTTTATCAAGCTCGAATTCCGAGGTTTCGAGTTTAACGGTTAATTGGGATATAGTATCTTTCATTTCTGACATAGATACTAAGTTTGAAATTAGTTCTGATTATGTTCCATCCAAACTTTTTGACATTTTTGTTGGTGTGCAATTCGATTCATAGAATGTATTGTAGTCAGTGAGTATATGCGAATCCAAGATCTGTGACGCTGCTATGGACTGGTCTTTTTTTGTCACATGTATTGGTCTGTTCCGTTGATGGTGATTTAACGGCTTTTTTTTGATTTCTCAGTGTTATGTTCGATGGATTGCTGCTAATTGTATCTTTGGTTTTAATACAAGTTACGCAATTCCACCTTTTTTTTAAATCTTGATCCAGCATCCTGTATGTTTGTTCTGGATATCCAATACAATCTGGTTCATATCTATTGTTACAGACCGAACATAATGCAGTGGTTTTTATATCTACATGTTTTTTGCATTTATAGCATATTACAAGTGCTGCCGTCTTGCGGCTACTGTTGGTATTCTTTGAAACGATCTTCAATGACATTGTGTTTGCCTGATACAGCTGCTGCTAATATTTTTGTGTAATAATATGGACGAAACATTCAAGAGGAAATCACAAAAAGAGACAGTTTACCCGGGGTTTGAACCTACGACACTTACACCCGAATACTGAAACGCCACTCAAGACTTAAGCATTACTTAAAACTCGTTTAAAGCCCTTTGATTGGTTGACACTAGTTTTAAGTAATGCTTAAGTCTTGAGTGGCGTTTCAGTATTCGGGTGATAGAGTACTACTACACTTGAGTCGCACACTTTGTACGTCGAGCCAGGTGACCACTTAGAATCGTGGCCGAAATAATCGTTTAGATTCTTCGTGTACAATAAAAAATAAAGTTCGTTAGAATGGATTTGAATAGGCGAAGGAGCAAAGGGCTTTTTCTTTGTGTTGAATGTACCTTATATTCGAAATAGTTTTTTATCACTTTTTTTAGCACTTATCACTTTTATTATCACCTATAACTTTGTAATTGTTTGTATAAGTCTGTTCTATACACAATTGGCGATTAACTTTTGTTTATTTTAGACTTTTGACAATTCGTTGTTTTAATTATAGTATTGATTTACTTAATGCGTTGAAATTGTTTGCCGACTACACTTTCACTGATATATTGTTTCTAATTGAACACTTTAAACATAACAATTTAACAAAGCAAGTACTTTAACTATTTTTAATTAATTTTAAATCTCGGAGTCGAAGTAAACGTGACGGCAGCGCCCTCCTTTTTTTCCAAGTCTGGTAGGTAGGGTAGGTAGGGTAGGTAGGGTAGGTAGGGTAGGTAGGGTAGGTAGGGTAGGTAGGGTAGGTAGGGTAGGTAGGGTAGGTAGGGTAGGTAGGGTAGGTAGGGTAGGTAGGGTAGGTAGGGTAGGTAGGGTAGGTAGGGTAGGTAGGGTAGGTAGGGTAGGTAGGGTAGGTAGGGTAGGTAGGGTAGGTAGGGTAGGTAGGGTAGGTAGGGTAGGTAGGGTAGGTAGGGTAGGTAGGGTAGGTAGGGTAGGTAAGGTAGGTAGGGTAGGTAGGGTAGGTAGGGTAGGTAGGGTAGGTAGGGTAGGTAGGGTAGGTAGGGTAGGTAGGGTAGGTAGGGTAGGTAGGGTAGGTAGGGTAGGTAGGGTAGGGTAGGTAGGGTAGGTAGGGTAGGTAGGGTAGGTAGGGTAGGTAGGGTAGGTAGGGTAGGTAGGGTAGGTAGGGTAGGTAGGGTAGGTAGGGTAGGTAGGGTAGGTAGGGTAGGTAGGGTAGGTAGGGTAGGTAGGGTAGGTAGGGTAGGTAGGGTAGGTAGGGTAGGGTAGGTAGGGTAGGTAGGGTAGGTAGGGTAGGTAGGGTAGGTAGGGTAGGTAGGGTAGGTAGGGTAGGTAGGGTAGGTAGGGTAGGTAGGGTAGGTAGGGTAGGTAGGGTAGGTAGGGTAGGTAGGGTAGGTAGGGTAGGTAGGGTAGGTAGGGTAGGTAGGGTAGGTAGGGTAGGTAGGGTAGGTAGGGTAGGTAGGGTAGGTAGGGTAGGTAGGGTAGGTAGGGTAGGTAGGGTAGGTAGGGTAGGTAGGGTAGGTAGGGTAGGTAGGGTAGGTAGGGTAGGTAGGGTAGGTAGGGTAGGTAGGGTAGGTAGGGTAGGTAGGGTAGGTAGGGTAGGTAGGGTAGGTAGGGTAGGTAGGGTAGGTAGGGTAGGTAGGGTAGGTAGGGTAGGTAGGGTAGGTAGGGTAGGTAGGGTAGGTAGGGTAGGTAGGGTAGGTAGGGTAGGTAGGGTAGGTAGGGTAGGTAGGGTAGGTAGGGTAGGTAGGGTAGGTAGGGTAGGTAGGGTAGGTAGGGTAGGTAGGGTAGGTAGGGTAGGTAGGGTAGGTAGGGTAGGTAGGGTAGGTAGGGTAGGTAGGGTAGGTAGGGTAGGTAGGGTAGGTAGGGTAGGTAGGGTAGGTAGGGTAGGTAGGGTAGGTAGGGTAGGTAGGGTAGGTAGGGTAGGTAGGGTAGGTAGGGTAGGTAGGGTAGGTAGGGTAGGTAGGGTAGGTAGGGTAGGTAGGGTAGGTAGGGTAGGTAGGGTAGGTAGGGTAGGTAGGGTAGGTAGGGTAGGTAGGGTAGGTAGGGTAGGTAGGGTAGGTAGGGTAGGTAGGGTAGGTAGGGTAGGTAGGGTAGGTAGGGTAGGTAGGGTAGGTAGGGTAGGTAGGGTAGGTAGGGTAGGTAGGGTAGGTAGGGTAGGTAGGGTAGGTAGGGTAGGTAGGGTAGGTAGGGTAGGTAGGGTAGGTAGGGTAGGTAGGGTAGGTAGGGTAGGTAACCCAGGTAGGGTAGGTAGGGTAGGTAGGGTAGGTAACCCAGGTAGGGTAGGTAGGTAGGTGTGCCGTAGATAAGTACTTTGTGCTACCCGTGCGAAGCCGGGGCGGGCAGCTAATAATATATTAGGTCTTTACCAATGAAATTGCCGTTCTGCAGTACTGGCCATTTCAAATCAAAATATTTTTTTTTTGGCTAAGAATTCTAATATCAAATTAATTTTATTTTAAAAACATGGTTTTTTTTTTCCAAAAGTAGTCATTTGTTTATTGATTAGTGTTACATTTTCATCGCATTTCAATCTTTTTCTTCATCATGTATACGTTAAAAATTCGAGTAATTAAGGAATATAAGTACCGTCGTGGCAGCAACGCGGCACAAGCGGCACGCAACATTAACGACGTTAACGGAGCTGACACTACAAACCAACGCACCACCTGTTATTGGTATGCTCGCTTCCGTTCTGGAAATTTCGACCTGAAAAATGAACCTCGCGGTCGTCCGAAGACTTTGGTCGACAATGACGAATTAAAGGCGATTGTGGAAGCTGATGATACACAACCTACTCTCAACTCAATGATCGCCAGCGCAAAGCACGCGTCGAGACGTGCCTTGCACTGCTCAACAGACACACAAATGAAGGAATTTTGAACCGCATTGTTACCTGCGATGAAAAATGGATTCTGTTTGATAACCGCAAGCGCTCAGCAAGTTGGTTGGATCCTGGTTCAGCACCTAAACAATGCCCTAAACGAAAACTTACTCCTAGAAAAGTGATGGTCACTGTTTGGCGGTCTAGCGCCGGTGTGATTCATCACAGCTTCTTAACAACCGGGGTGAGCATTACTGCAGATGTGTACTGTGAAGAACTGAACACAAAGATGGAGAAGCTGGCACATCTCCAACCAGCATTGGTCAATCGCTCGTCTCCGCTGCTACTGCACGACAACGCGCGACCTCATACTGTACAGCAGACGGTCTCCAAGTTGCAAGAACTGGGGTTGGAAGCTCTCCGTCATCCGCCCTACTCACCAGACCTTGCGCCTACAGACTACTACTTTTTCCAGAATTTGGATAACTTCTTGGCGGGAAAAAAATTCAATACCCGAGAGGCAGTACAAAATGCCTTTGAAGAATTTGTTGCCTCCCGTCCAGCTAATTTCTTTAAGAAGGGCATCAATAAACTGCCACTGCGTTGGCAAAGATGCATTGATTGCATGGGTGATTACTTCGATTAATACAAATATAAAATACATGAAAAAAAATCGTTTAAATTTTTTCATACAAAACGGCAATTTCATAGGTAAAGACCTACATATTATATTTAATATATATTTTTGCTGCTCTGTAATGTACTCTTTGTAAAATCTATCCTAGAAATGGGTCTTCAACTGTTGAGTTCTCATATACCGTGAGAAATTGCTCAACCTTGTAGTATCTTGTGCCTGAAGGTGAGGGTAAAACAGTTAATGTTCGTCCAAGAAGGAAATGTGACGGTGTAAGGGCTACTAAGTCTGAAGGATCAGAAGATAAAGGAGTTAGAGGAGTTCAAGATAGCCTATATCTGAGTAAGTAAGTACTGTGATCATTTCCTCGTAAGTAAGGTTTGCAAGAGCAAGTATACGTTTCAAGTGATGTTTAACCGATTTCACGGCACCCTCAGCTAACCCATTAAAGTGTAGGCTATAGGCTGGTGAGAATTTAAAGTTTATTGATAAATTTGAACCGTGTGCACTTAAAGAGTTTGCATTTAATTTTAAATACTTAGCCAGTTCATTACATGCGCCTACGAAACATCTACCTTTGTCCGAGAAGATGTTGACAGGTTTTCCTCTACGGGCAATAAATCGGTTTAGAGCAGAAATAAAGGCTTCGGAGCTGAGATCTGTTACAAGCTTTATGTGTACTGCTCTAACAGCCAAGCACACAAAAATGCAAATATGTGCCTTGATTAAATTACTACCTCTACCCTTTAGGTTCAAAATCATCACTGGTCCTCCATAATCGACTGCTGTGTTTAAAAATGGATAATCAGCATGTAGGCGCTGCTCAGGAAGGTTGCTCATTATTGGCTGTGTGATTCAGACAACATGTAACACAGCTATGTACTGTTTTTCTAGAAACATTTCTACCATTTAATTTAATATTTATTATTTAATGGTAAATGTTGTTTGTTTCTTAATAATCTATACTCCTGATGAAATGATTCATATTGTGAAATTCTACATAATGTAATTAACACGTTGGCTGCCCACTATACTAAACCTACAGTATTGTTCCCACGCCCCATACAAATTTACTGATCACACTGGTGATGCTCAAAGCATCGCTCTATAACTGAGGTGCCCTGAGCATCACCGGTGACACCACAGAGCATGTAACCTTTTAACGTAGCACATTAGTTCACACTGCTATACTCAGTTCTAAATACTACCCTCAGTTGACACATTCACAGTATTCTTGAATAAAATACTTATATTTAGATATAAATTATTTTATTGAAATTAAAAGTCCATCTGTCTGAGAAAAAGAAAAAAAAATCGGATTACTTTTGACAAAAAAACATTTGAGAAAGTACCTACGTAACAAACTAAACTAAACACACAAAAAAATAAAAAAAATACACAAACGAAACATTTAAATTCATCTGAAGATGAACCTCCTTGTTTTAAACCCTTACCATATTTTGCTTTGACATAATAAATGATAATATCATTTATTATTTCAAAGCATTAGCAAATTGCACCTGTATAATATACAGGTGCAATTTATATGACCGCATTTTATAAAACATTGTCCTGTACAGCTTTTACAATTTATAAATATTTTTGTTGTATTTCATACTTTTCGTATTTGCATGTCTTAAAACATCTTATACTTTTTGCAGTCACAGTAACTTCTTCTTCGTCTATTAGAACTTCGTAGTACTCTATTATTTTGAAGAATAAATCGCAAAATATAGATAGAGGCATTTTTTGTCGTAGTGATGTCAATTTCGTTTTAACAATTTCAATCTATAAACAAATGAAAATAGGAAAAACATTGATTACAAATAAGATCATAATGTGAGAACAACATAAAACTATTATTATTACATACCTCGTCAAGAGAAACTAACTATCTCATCTTTTGGCGAAAAAAATATTCTTCAAAATTTTCTTTTACAATAGTTATTAATTTATTTAGAGATAAAACGTATAGTTTTTTCGCATTAAAAGGCATCATTTACTTTTACATTTCAAGTTCAGAGGATTTTTGCAAAAACCAAACACTGAATTCAGTTTGCTTTTATGACGTTACATATATTCAGCAAGAAAAAAAAAAGATTTTTGTGCAAATAAAATTCAAATTCAATTCAAAATTCAAAAGTAATTTATTCAAACTAGGCTGAGAATCAGCACTTTTCGAACGTCAAAATTACATAAGACAGTCCCCCAAAAACGATCACCCTTCACCACTTCCTAGTGCTTAAGCTGGGAAGAAGAAGTGGCGCAACAAACTCCCCAGCAGCACAGCTGTCTGTTCAGTTGGAAAAACTTGATTCTATATAATAATGCTTTAATGCAAAAATAATTTACATTAGCACAAATTGCAATCAACTCATAAAATAAAAACATTTTAATGAGTAGATTATGTCAACAATAAATGAAAACAAAATTTAAAATAAATTGACTTACAGTCAAATAAAATAATCCAAACAATTATATATGAGCTCTTAAAGTATCATATGTAGTCTTTGATTCTAAAAATAAAAAACTTACTATACTTCATTACACCAAAGAGGATGATTGTACTTTTACCAATAAGATTTTTTGACAAAGTTCAAAGTAATGAATAGTACGATAATGGTAATAATAATAATAATTTGTAATAATAAGCTTGGCAACACCGTATCAACTACACGTCTTGTTTTTTCAGTCTTCGTATTATAATATTAATTTACACGCAGTTTTACAAGAGTTTGTTCAGTTTAAACTAAACCGAAACCACAAAACAATATTCAATAAGGAGATCAATTTTACACCAAAATATAAAAGAATTTTAATAAAAACTGCCGAATCGGATGTGACATGACAGATGTCACCTCCGATACTAGAACAATGAACACAACAGGAAAATGAGAAAATCAAGACAAGAATTTTGACAAGATCGGCCACACGTCGTGCACTCCTACTACCTCCGGACTCGTCGCTCAGCTCCGCCTCGCCGCCGCCGGTACCCAGCCCCAATGTGAGCGCTGGAACGACACCAGCCGCGGCAGTTGCGTCGAGCTCGAGCGACGAGTATTTCTCTCCGCCCACGACGCCACCACCTGCTCGTCGACGGGGAGGACACCGGCCGCCGGTCGGCTTAGGACCTCGAGGCCCACCGTAGGGTCCCAGCTCCCGGCGGAAGTGTGCAGCGCATGAGATGGACACAATCCATCAACGAGAATGTCATGCGCTCATACTATGGAGCTACAGAAGGGGGAAACACCCTGACCGCGTACCGTGTTCGGATGCTCTCTCTTTTTCAGGTGCTTGAGCCAGCTGTCAACGTTGCGGCACAACGACTGTCGGATCAGGTGCGGGTCATTCTGCGTATTCATATGTTGGATGACACTGTACTTGATCGCCTACGAAGTGAAATGCGGAATAGCCATGCCGCCGCTCCCCCGTCGCAGACTGTTATGATAGCACCACAGTCCACTATAAATCAAGTTGACGAGGGGATTGATGACATGGCTACAAACGTAAGTACCCAATGCAATGAGGAATTGAGGAGTGCTTTGGAGCGTGCGATTCGGGAATATCGTTCCATGTCACCCGAACTTAGACCACGCCTGCATCGTTTGCCCATGCATAACAAAAATAGGGCGCTGGTGGCTGTTCTGGATTCGCAGCTATCCAACTATTTTGATGACTGCGAAGACCTCACTGATACTCATTCGATTCTGTACTGTGCGGCTGTAGCGGCATGTCGTGTAGCTCACGTCAAATTTGCAAATGACTCTAGAGCTACACGACCGAAACCAGCCGTACCAGCTTGGCAGTGCAGAATTGAGCGCCGTATTGGTGGGGCCAGAGCGCTCATCGGCAAACTTATCTGCTTTAGGGAGGGCAATACTAGACCTAGAGTGATGTGCTTTGTGAGGCGGGCGTTCTCAGGAACTGATATTAGCCCTGAGGATTATATGTCCCGTGCCACAGAGCGCATCGACTTCCTGAAGCAGAAGTCGAGCGAGCCTGCGATCCAATACCAGAAATGGGGGCTATTACCATCTGCCCCCAAGATGTAGCTCGTGCAGTTCGTCCGTTGCCCAACTGGAAGTCTCCAGGCCCGGACGGGCTGCACAATTTCTGGATAAAATGGTTCAAAAGATCGCACGCTCACTTGGCGGCTCAGTACCAGACTGCTTTGGAGTCTGGTTCGCTACCCCAGTTCCTAACAACAGGAGTTACCCACCTGCTCCATAAATCTGGGAGCACCGCGGACCCCAAAAATTATAGGCCGATCACGTGCTTCCCGACGGTCTATAAAGTCCTTAAATCCATTTTGAGAGCTAAAATTAACAAACATAGACACCAACTCCATCATGTCTGCCTCTCAAAATGGATGTAGGAACGGGTCCCGCGGTACTAAGGAGCTACTCCTCATTGATATGGCCATTAACCAACAAGTTCGCCGTTCCCGAAAAGATCTGTCGACATGCTGGATAGATTATAAGAAGGCCTATGACACGGTGCCACAAACATGGCTCATGAGGGTGCTGGAGTTGTATAAAGTAGATGCAACTCTGCGCACCTTCCTGTTGTCGTGTATGGCGCAATGAAGGACGGTCCTTCGCTATCCAGGATGTGGAAATATCCAGAGGAATAGCGAACCGATAAGGATAGAGCGAGGCATATTTCAGGGCGATAGTTTGAGTCCGCTTTGGTTCTGCCTAGCCCTGAATCCTCTAAGCACACTGCTGGAGGGTTCAGACCTAGGCTATCGGCTGAGGAGAGGTGGTCAAATTATATCTCACCTCCTCTACATGGATGACCTAAAACTCTTTGCCCCCAACAATTTGCAACTGATGGAGCTACTGAAAGTAACTGAAACTTTCAGTAGAGCCATCAGGATGGAATTTGGTGTGGACAAATGTGCGGTCATGCATGTAAAGCGAGGGGAGATTGTGGAATCCGTGGGAACACAGCTCACGGATTCCATAAACTTTAGAGCCCTCTCCGCATCCGAAACCTATAAGTATTTGGGTATGTCGGAAACCTTGGGCATCAATGTCACTGACATGAAGCAATCGTTGAAGGAGCGCTTCTTTGGCCGCCTGAAGAAAGTATTTAAGGTGCGCGCTTTCAACGGTTGGGTCATGCCGGTTTTGATGTACTCTTTCGGCGTACTCAAATGGACTCAGACCGAGCTCGACGCCCTGGATAGGAGGGTCCGTACGCTGCTGACTGGATATCGAATGCATCACCCACGGTAATCGGTAATGAGACTGCATATTAATTATCTCGCGAAAGTGTGGAGGTCGGGGTTTTTTAAATGCTAAGACTCTCCACAATCGCGAGATATGCAGTCTCAGGGAATATTTCTTAGAAGCCGACGTGGGGATGCATCGAGATGTGGTCGCGGTGGACAAGGGTCTCACCCCGCTCTCCTTGGCTAAAGAGAACTGGCGCAAGCCTGTACTTGGTGCTTGACACTAACGATCGCAAGGAGGTATGGCAGAATAAGGAGCTTCACGGACGCTACTTCCGGGCCCTACATGGACCCGATGTAGATTTACTAGCGTCCGTAGCCTGGCTGCGTTTTGGTGATCTCTTTGGGGAAACCGAAGGTTTTGTCTGTGCAATTATGGACGAAGTTATGATGACGAACAATTACCGGAGATTCATTGTAAAAGACGGGACGGTTGACATCTGTCGGGCATGCCACCGTCCAGGAGAATCAATCCGACACATTATCTCCGGGTGTTCTCGTTTAGCTAATGAAGAGTACTTGCATAGACACAACCTTGTAGCCAGGATTATCCATCAGCAACTTGCTCTGAAATACAGTCTTGTGGAATCTGAAATGCCGTACTACAGGTACGTGCCCGACCCAGTTCTCGAAAATGGAAATATCACATTGTACTGGGATCGATCCATCATCACTGACAGAACTGTTGTTGCCAATAAACCTGATATAGTGGTGGTGGATCGAGTAGAGCGGCGCACAATGATTATTGACATAACGGTCCCGCATGACGGGAACCTCGTGAAAGCCGAGAAAGATAAACAAATCAAGTATCCTGACTTGGCTCGCGAGGTTGTCGACATGTGGGATGTGGACTCAGCGATCATTGTGCCGATAGTCGTATCAGCCAATGGCTTAATTGCCAAGAGCCTCGACCAACACCTAAGGAGGCTCTCGTTGGGCGGCTGGATCAAGGGCTTGATTCAGAAAGCGGTACTCCTAGACACGGCTCGCATTGTCAGGAGGTTCCTCTCTCTGGAGCCCTGACCGCCGGTAGCTTGGACCCTGTTCCCGATACCGGTGGGCTACTATTTTTTATATTTTTAAATGTTCTTTATATGTTTTTTTAAGAAATATTTAAAAATGTAATTTATAAGTATTTTTAATTAAATAAAGGAGATAATAATTTATGGCCTGACTGTCAAAATGACGGTAAAGATTTTTTTTTCTCCGTGATATTTTCTAGTATTTTTACAAATTAAATCATCCAAAAATGTTGTAAATAAAAATTTTAATAGTTTAAAAAACACTAAAAAACACGCACGCAAGTCCAAACACGGCTATAATACGATCATCCATCATGAAGTTCCAGTTCATATCTTCCGGCTCCATCATCAGATCAGCTCGACAGTACCATGTTATTGTATTGTCATCAAAATCACATACAATTGCCAATTTTCATAACGCTACGATCTTTACAAGATGGTTAAATTAGTTTTCTTAGATTTGATTACATAGTTACATACATACAGGTCGACCTAATAAAAGCGTGTTAATAAAACGAAACACACATACCTACATAAAGTACCAGGATGCAAGAAAATAGCCCTATATGAATACACGGAGAATACCTGTGAAATGCTGACGCGAAGTCGGGCACGACGACTAATTGACACACACCCAACACCTTCGGATTCGTCGCTCAGCTCCGCCTCGCAGTTGCCGGATCCTGCTCCAGACGTGAGTCCAGTGATATCGACTGCTGCAGTTGCGTCGAGCTCGAGCGACGAATACTTCTCGCCGCCGACGACACCACCAGCACCAGCACCAGCACGTCGCGGAAGAGGCCGACCACCGGCCAGCTTAGGACTCCGACGCCCACCGGCCTCTGATAGGGTCCCCGCTCCCGGTGGAAGTGTGCGGCGCATGAGATGGACACAAACTGTCAATGAAAATGTCATGCGCGCATACTTTGGGGCTACAGAGGGAGGAAGTAACTTGACTGCGTACTGTGGTCGGATGCTCTCTCCCTTTCAGGTGCTTGAGCCAGCTGTCAACGTGTCGGCCCAACGACTATCGGATCAGGTGCGGGTCATCCAGCGTAACCATATGCTGGACGACGCCGTACTTGATCGACTACGCCTCGAATCACGGAATAACCGTGTCACGCCTGCCTCGCCACTGATCACGGTGCAACTACAAAAATTCACCCAGTGCTACACCGCGACCCGACCATTGGCCAAGAGGATGATGATGGAGTCAGGTCTTTGATGCGTAGTTCGCATGTGTCGATGTAAATGATCACTCCCCTCCGGAGACCGGAGGTCGATATTGGGCTGAGTCTTGTATCTTGCGATGCTTCACAGTGCCAGCTGTGGTTCCATTGAGTCGGAACCGGGTGCCGCATAGTTCGCGGTGAGTTGGAACTGTTTGCGGTGATTGCGGTAATTCCCCAGTGAGTCGGAGTGGCGCTGTGTTATGATCCAGTGCGTCGGATGTGGTGCGGTGCCGAGTTGGTCTGCCTGGCGAATTCTTCGACCCTCAGACGGATGAAACGGTTGACATGACCGACTACTTGTCAAGACTCCGGAGTATTGTCAGGAGAATGCAACCATCAACTGCCCAGAGGTTGAAGTCGGGAGCTTGTATATATATGTCCATCGCGCGGTAAACTCTAATTGCGCGATGCAGGACTTTGCGTCACGTCTTTGATGCGTATTTCGCATGTGGCGATGTACATGCCGCCACACAGTCACCAACCTCACTGTCACTTCATTATTTTGGGACATAAACCGTAGATAAATACAAGCACTGTAAGCTTGTGTTGATGCGTCGCTAAAGGCATGCAGTTCACAAATGACAGGATAGTCACAGGTGACATGTCTTGGTATTCTTATTTTCCTAAGGCTAATCATTAGGTGATACCTAATGATTTAATAAAGTTACACCAAGCTGCTTGAATCTCAATTGAAACATTTTTATCCCATATCATTTTAAAGGTCCATAATTTTTGTAAAGTCAAAGTCAAATCATTTATTTCAAATAGGCCCTTGTAAGGCACTTTTGAAGGTCAAAGTTTACAAAAAATTTAATTGATTCTAGTCGCCCCTTCCAAAAGGTAGTTTTCGTATGGAGAAGAATGGGCAAGAAACTCCACCGTTACTCTTCTAAAAAGTGTTACAATATTTGTACCTATATGTAGGTACATTAGTTACATAATTATATATGAAGACGATGCATCTAAAAAAAAAAAATACTTTACCACAATAGGTAAAAAGAAGAATTAATAAAAATGATGCAACGAGAGATAAATTAATTACATAAGTGATAGATGAACGGTTCTCAAACCGTCTACTTTTACAAACATTGTAAAAGTAGACGATTTTCTTAAAAAAAATACAATTAATAAGTCAGTGTGTGAGGAAGAAATCACAGAATGTAAAATCAATGTCATATAATAAAAATAATAATTTATACAACTTAAATTAGCAACCAGTTTGATTTTGTCTAGATTCTAGATTGTCCTATGGAGCAGGACCAGCATGTTTCCAAGCATTCTTATCTTGGATATAATCCTCTAATTTGTAATATAAAATAAAAAAAAATACTTTTTATTCATAAGTTCACATATAAATTACATAGAAGTGACATCAGTACAGAGTTACATATTAAAATTATTAAGCAAATATTAAACTATGCCTAAAATAAATCTAGTGTAGGTATAACTTATATAATATATTGGATAAAGGCCTAATGAAAAACAATAGCGACCTGCCTGATGTAGGTTTATTCAAACCTGTGTTTCAGGCCTTCACGTAACAACGCTGAGTGATTTATTGGACTATTAAATTAATGTACATAGAGCTAGCATTGATACATAATAATTATATTATTAAATAAAAATTGCCTTAACATTAATAAACTTATTGCATGATTTCTAGCAATTTTTCAGTGTCTGAGTAATTTAATGTCGCTAAGTATTCACTTAACATTTCACTACATTTTTTACAATTTACACTATATATACTTAGAGACTTATTGATTTTATTATATAAGAACGGACCTAAAAAACCATAAAATTTATTTATAAAAGTATGTCTAGTTTGAGGCTTTATGCAAACTAAGTCTTTTCTTCTCTTATGTATAGGTATGGGGGTATAAGGGAGATTGCTATGCTGGTGTAATACTATCTTTAATATAAATAGTTGACGCACAGTTAAAACCTTACATGCCGTATAAAGCTCGTATGTGGGAAATCTAAATGGGCGAAAGGTGGCTACCTTAAGGATAGCTCTCTGCGCACGTTCTAATGGTAGTAGGATTGTTTTTGCAGCCCCTCCCCATGAAGTTATGCAATATGTAAGAATGGATTGACACAAAGCTAAATAGACCTGTTTAATTAATTTGTAGTCCGTTATATATCGTAAATTCTTAAAAATGTATATTAATTTACGCATTCGAGTGCATAATAAATCAATGTGTTTACGGAAGTTCAGATTTGTGTCAATCGTCACACCAAGATATTTCATATGATCGGCTTTTGCTAAAGTAGGACAATTACATGCATTGTCAGCGTACTTGCCGCACTTATGCGCATAAATGTTTATGTTAGTAGTTGGCAGGTTAGTATTTCTCATAGTGAATAAAATGTGTTTAGTTTTTTCTGCATTTAGTGTTAGGAGATTTTCATGTAGCCAATTAGACACTATATTAAAACCGTTCTGGGCTTGTTTATACACCTCCTCTCGAGACTTGTCTGAAAACAATAGAGCTGTGTCATCTGCATAAGACATTATGACACCATTTTGGAGTGTTAAGCTGCACAGGTCATTAATATATACTAGGAATAAAGTAGGACCCAATATACTACCTTGTGGTATTCCGTAATTACTATTTCGAAGCTCAGAACTGACGTACTGACCAATTTTTACACATTGTTCGCGGTCTCTTAAATAATCAGAAAGCAGTGTAAGCGTTGTTCCTCTTATTCCGAGTCTTTCAAGCTTGCCCAGTAATAAAGGACAGGAAATTGTGTCAAAGGCCTTGGCGAGGTCTAGGAAGATCCCAATGGAGTGCATGCCCTGATCCAAATTAGTTGTTATATAATCCGTCATTTGATGTACTGCTTGATTAGTTGATTTTTTGGGCCTAAAGCCAAATTGTCTATCCGAAAGCAATTTGTTATCCTCTAGATATTTCATTAATCTAATATTAATGATTTTCTCTAAGATCTTGGAGAGCTCTGTTAAAACTGAAATGGGTCTGTAGTTGTTAACACATTTTTTGTCACCAGATTTATATACAGGAGTAACCACTGCTTTTTTAAGCGACTTAGGGAATACACCATTAGTTAAGCATAACTGAAAAATATGAGTTAGCGGCGGAGCAAGGAGGTATTTGAAATGTTTAAGTATGTTGTTTGATATGTCGTCCCACCCAACCGCGCAAACGTCCTTTAATCCAGAAATGATTGTTAATACTTCATCGACATCCGTATCTAGTAAGACAAAAGATTTGAGTCTGGGGAAAGATTTAGGTTGGTTTTGAGAGAAAGAACCTCTAGATTGTATGGTCTTTTCTGCTAAGGTTTTGCCTACGTTAGAAAAATAGTAATTAACTATATTTGTTGATTCTATTGGGTTGTTCTCTATAGTCAATAAGTCAAGTGGAGGTTCAAGTTGTTTTGATCTAAATGTATTTGTTTTTATAAATTTCCAAATAAGTTTACTATTTTTGCCTGCTTTCTGCAGTTCTTTTCTGTCATATTCATTTTTTATTTTTTTCAGAAGGTTGTTGCAGAAGTTTCTATATCTTTTATAAGTAATGGAAAGAATTTCATTTTCAGGCTCAAGTTTGAACTTTATGTGAAGTTTGTCTCTATGCCTAATACATCGAACAAGTCCGGGTGTAATCCAAGGTTTAATGCACTTGTACTTCCTTGGCGTTATTTTGGCGACTGTATGCTTTATTATTGCAGAGTGAAGTGAATTTATAAAATAATTAATAGCAAAGTTTGCATCGGTGGAATTATAAACTGGGTCAAAATTAATATTACGTATGTCTTTTTCGAGGTGTGTCATGTTGACATTGGTATAGCTGCGTAAACAATTTTTTCTTGGTAAAGAAACTTGTAATATTAGTAAAACTGCTTGGTGATCAGTAAGCGAAGAGTTAGTAACAAATGTTTTGGCTGGTTTATTTGTTTTTATAATGAAATGATCTAAGCATGAACCACTTTGATGCGTGGGGTGGTAATGAGCTGGCAAGAGTCCGTGGAATGAGCAGATATTAACATAGTTATGTGCATGAATGTCCATTTTCCCGGAAGCAATGTTGATATTAATGTCCCCCATTAGAATTATGTGTTTAAAAGTTGTAAGACTTTGTAACTGTACGTTTAGTGAATCTAAGAAATTTGCGACATTTTGAGAAGGTGGTCTGTATATAGCCATAACTACCGTATCTGTATTAATTTTAATGAGTAAGCAATTACAATTTTGTAGCAAAGGTTCTTCTACAGTTGTACTTAAATTATTGTTGACAAATACAACTAAACCATCATTCTGGTTGATGTTTCTGTTGGTTTTATGCGAAACATATCCGTCTAAAGATGGTAAAACAGTGGTTTGGTTTGACAACCAACATTCTGTTAGGACGATAATGTCGCAACTTATACCCAGGTTCTGTAGCAATATTTCAAAACCATTTATATTTCGATTTATGCTGCGAATATTTTGTGTGAGAAAGGTCAGCGGTTTCTCTCCCAAGGGAAAGTGGTGCTTACACTCATCAATATTACAATTTATAACTTCAGACACAGAAAATTGATCTAGGTCCTTAAGTAATTGATCAGTCATGATAAATAAACACCTAATAAATATAAACAAACAAAAACTACTACTAGTGTGCTTAAAGGATAGGTTAATAGGTAGCGCTCTTAGGCGCCTTCATAATCTATGGAATGGATATAGCTGTCCTCGGCATATTTCCGTGCAGGACAATTTACATCACCAGTTTCATGATCACTTTTCCTATTAAAACGTTTGCACGTCGCACAGTTTGGTGGACTGGACTTTGTGCAGCATTCCTTAAAAGTGTGGCCAGTCTCTCCGCAGTGATTACACGTCGGGTTAGTGTCACGGCAGAACTTGGCCGCGTGTCCAAACTGCTGGCAGTTGAAACACCGAGTAACGATCGTGAAATCTCGAACTGGGCATGACGTCCAATTGATGAATATTCGTCCTTGATTGACTAGGATCTTCCTGATGCTAGCTGGCACTTCTAGAATAAAATTGCAATTAGGGAGGTCTTTTTTCCCAGATTTATGGCTCAATTTTATTTGTTCTTCAAACGACTCACGAGTTGTATTGGTCAACTTATCTGAGAGGTTTTGCTCGTAGATGCAATCCAAAACCTCCTTATCAGTCAGGGCTACCGGGACTCCAATAACAGTGATTCTTGGGCGCCGCTGTGATGGTTCTTCAATCTTAAGGCCCGAAGAGACGAGTTTTTCTAAGCTTCTGAGCTTTTGAATGTCCTCTTTGGAGTCGGTACTGATAAGAACACCTCCATTATTTACTTTCTTAAGGCCACGGACATGTAGTTTAAGTTCCCCGGGCGAAATAATTTTCTGTACGAGAGACTTGGTATCGTCACTAGATTTGGTTTTGTCGCTTATATGCTTGTTTACAAAGTGTACTTTTAATATGAGTTTTAAATTTTCTTGCATTTAATTGTAATATATCACAAGGTATTTTGTTGTAGCATTTAACACAGTACCCCATAAAAGATGAAGATACTTTAGATAATCTGAAAAATGGTTGATCTATTTTATCTTTATTTCTAGTATTAAAATTATGTCTATCACTTATTTTGTTAAAAATATGTAGATTTTTTCTTACATACATAATATTTTCATAAATGAATTGGCAAGGTACTGTCATAATATTCCCCCTATGAAATTGGCGTTTTTTTCTCACAAATAGAGAACCTTGTCACTTCTATGATATAAAATATTCATCAATTGCTTGGTATTATATCGAATAATGACCATCATAGACAACTACCAATTGTAAAAAACCTTATTACTTATAGTTTTCTAAACATAAAAAATACCTTAAAAATGACTCCTCATTTTGTTACCAGAAATGACCACAATTTGTTTAGCCTAGCCAAAACTTATTTAAAATGCCATACGACATAATACTGTGGAAGTAGCTAAAATAGACCAAACGCGCGGTTTCTACATCTGTTAACTGTCTTATCTTTCTAACAGCAAAAGCGGCAGAGCTCAGCCGCCCCGCAAGAGATGTTATAATATGAGGTCCCCATTGTAATTTCTCGTCTAGCGTGATTTCTAGGAAAACTGTTTGATTAATATATTCTAGCTTTTCTCCATTCAATAAGATGTCACATTCGCTACTTCTAACATTAGGTAATTTAAATCTAATGCATTTGGTTTTTTTTTTATTTAGTACTGTGCAAGCCTGCACTAGGTTTTATAGAATATTTTACATTTTTTATGAAACCTAGTGCAGGCTTGCACATTCTCCCCTACGACGTACGCGCCGTGCAACTACTCGAGCGCACCGCGCGCCGTGTGCCCGGTGGCCGCTTTGAAGTAGGTTTGTTGTGGAAGGCTGATAAACTAGATATTCCCGACAGTTACAAATTAGCTTTGTCTAGGTTCCATAGTTTAGAAAAAAAAATGGTAAAAGATCCTGCCTATGCTGAACGCTACCGTCGGAATATCCATGATATGCTATCAAAGGGCTATGCTGAACCGTGTTCAGCTCCTACTAACTTGGGGTCTCCGTTGTGGTCCAGTGGTCCGGTGTGTCGAAAACAAAAATGCATTAGAGTGGCAGGATAAATACCCTGATGCAGGTCGAGCAATTATAAATGATCACTACATGGATGACTGCATCACTAGTTTAGACAACGTTCATGAAGCGGCCAAACTGGCTGCGGATATTTACAACGTACATTTTCAGGCTGGCTTTGAGATGCGAGGCTGGACGTCAAACGATCCTATGGCGCTCTCGTTGCTACCCAAAGAATCCTTGCTAGAAGCGCCTGTTGTGAAAGACGTAGACTTAGGTTACAAGGCTACGCATGTGCGCACGCTTGGCCTTATCTGGCAACCCGCCCGTGACGTGATTGGTTTTAACACGGGATTCCATGAGGGTGTGTTGCCACCAAAGCTCACCAAGCGAGAGGGCTTAGCCCATGTGATGCGAGTCTATGATCCTCTTGGAATCATTGCACCAATCGTAGTTCGAGGCCGCATTATGTTTCAAGAGGCTTGGCGTAAGGGCTTGGAATGGGATGAGAAGCTCTCTCAAGGTGACAGCGCTGCGTGGAAGTCGTGGTTTTACGATTTATCCTCGGTTTCTAGTTTACGAATTCCACGTCGCTATAACTTGAATGATCTCGAACTAGCAGGCTGCGAACTTCATGTGTTTTCGGACGCCAGTGAGTCTGCCTTTGCCGCTGTCGCTTATTGGCGGTTTTTGTACGCTAACGGTGACGTTAGACTCTCCCTTATCTGCAGCAAAGCTCGCGTGTCGCCCCTTAAACCTGTCTCAATTCCCCGCTTAGAGCTCCAAGGTGCTCTAATAGCTGCACGTCTTGTGTAGCGTTGTGAGGGTTCTCAGCTGCAAGTAGTCGAGTGATAAAATATCGAATTTAGTAATTTTCATGTCACAACACTAAAAACGGGGAACGTCACTGGTTTACCGGTGACGTTCTGTGATTCGGTTTCCGCTTGCAGAGCTGATGAGAAGTATCCCCTGACCCTCAGGATTCTATGTACCCCGACCTAGGGGTTCTTCGTACGGGCTGAGGGCAGGTGCTTGCTACTATATACTGCTGATGGTAGCGGTGCTGAACATTGCATGCGCACGCTGCCAAGGTCACGAAGGCCTGACAACCTGCGGCCTACCGCCGTAGCTACCTGTGCGAGCCGGTGCTGACCGCACACTGGTTGCGCACGCTGCTAAGATCCAGAAGGCCTGACGACTCGCGGCCTACCGCCGTGAGCCTGTGCTGACAGGCCCCACGTCTGCCACGTGTGGCCTACCGCCGTGAGCCTGTGCTGACAGGCCCCACGTCTGCCACGTGTGGCCAACCGCCGTGAGCCTGAGCTGACAGGCCCCCACGTCTGCCACGTGTTGCCAAGGACGGTACCTTTCATTAATATTAGTTGTGATAGTGCTCAGAACAGAACAGTAAAGTGACTTACCCGCGACCTAGCCGTGTTAGTTCTAATAATGATAAATATATGTATGAACTTAACCTAGTGTTTTTATTGACTACCTACCTATCAGATAACGGTCTGTGCAGCCTACCCTGTACAGCCCTAGCCGTTACACTTGCTACGTCTGTGTGCGAAGCCCACCGACTCAAACCGACGAGACGCGTTTTCTGGTGTGACTCAATGACGACCTTAGGTTGGCTTCGCAGCGACGCTCGCACTCTTAAGCCTTTCGTGTCTCATAGAGTAGGTGAGATACTGGAGCTCACGGACGTCTGTGAGTGGCGTTGGATTCCGAGTGATTTAAACGTGGCAGATGATGCAACTCGGGTCAAACGAATTAAGTTAACTCCAGAATCTCGCTGGATCTCAGGTCCTGCCTTCTTGCTCTCCTCGGACTGGCCCACTGAACCCGTGATCGATGTCAGTGGACTAGGCCGCGAAGAATTCAAACATCATGTTCATCTCATAACTGATACTGACCTGCCCGCACCAATCTCCGCAGATCCGCTGCGTTTCAGCTCATGGTTGAGAATGGTGCGAGCAACAGCAAAAGCGCATCAATTCATTTCTTTACTGCGTATGCGTAGTTTGCAAAGACGAGGCATTGACGCCAATTTAACTCGTCTGAAAGGAAGTTTATGTACATTTATTCCCTCTTGCACATCCTCCCTGGCCGAAACCCACATCTTTCGGCAGTCTCAGCTCGATTACTTTAAAAAGATATTTTGCAGATTAAGAACCAACAGCCGTTGCCTCGTAATAGCCGCCTGTTCCAGCTATCGCCATTCATAGATGATGATAATCAGCTGCGAATGTCAAGTCGCATTGTTGCTGCCTCAACCGTTACAGACGACGTTAAGCGTCCGCTCGTTCTGGATGGAAAACACCCAGCAGTTCGTCTTTTGATCCTCAGATATCATCGGAAGGCCGCGCATTCGCACCTAGATTTGGTAATGAACGAGCTTCACCAACGTTACTGGATTATTGGACTCAGAAACGCTGTTCGATTCGTGGCCCATACCTGTCAGCTGTGCAAATTGCGCCGTGCTCGACCGTTCCCACCACCTATGGGAAATCTGCCAGAAGCTCGCCTAGCTCATCATCAAAGGCCCTTCTCATTCACCGGTCTCGATTATTATGGGCCCGTTTACGTCACGGTTGGCAGAAGAAAGGAGAAGCGCTACGTGGCCCTATTTACATGCTTGGTCGTCCGGGCCGTACATCTGGATGTGGTGCACAGCTTATCGACTGACTCGACGATCATGTGCCTACGCCGCTTCGTGTCACTCCGAGGAACCCCAGTGGAGATATGGTCCGACAACGGCACTGCCTTTGTTGGAGCCAGCCGAGAACTGCGAGAGTTGTACGGTGATGCGGTTGAGGACTATGCTGCCAGTGAGTTCATAAACTGGCGTTTCATCCCCCCCTCGGCACCATTTATGGGTGGAGCTTGGGAGCGCTTTATCCGAAGTGTCAAAGGTGGCCGGCACGATCAGGAGGCCCCTTCGAAAGGTGATTAAGCAGCCCATTTCATAAAAAAGGGGAGAATGTGCAAGCCTGCACTAGGTTTTATAGAATATTTTACATTTTTGTCTGTTTTTGCTACTTATTGGTTTTAATTTTGATTGACTTATTATACTTTTGTTTTTTACTACCAAGAACCAGCGCCTTTTCCTTCTGGTAGTTAATAAGTACCAAATTATTTACCGTAAACCAATCTTGGACCTGAAGAATAGAGGTATTCACGTCGTCAAGATTTTGTGACCGTCGGTTGATTTTAAAGATCAATGATGTGTCATCTGCAAATAACACCATCTTCGGTTGATTTTGGAGTAATTGGGGTAAATCATTAATGTAAACTAAAAGTATTAGTATATATAGTATTGTAGAATAGTATTAGCTTGCAATATGCAAGGGTTAATGAGTCCAAGTGGATGAAATATTTGAGCCATGGTAGACAAGATTGTGCGTTTTGTGATGTGTTCATGTTGCATAATGTCCGCTGAAAATAACAACACATCTTCTTTACAACCCCAAAGTAATCCTAGTGTTTTTGAATACTCATGGATACTTAAATTAAGTAATTCATCTTTGCTTCTTTCACCTATGAGTTGTTGTATAATGTGTGAATTATTTGACATCCATTTTCTTGAATGAAGTCGTCCGCCTTTAAGTTGGTTAATGACGCCTCTGCAGAAGGCACCAGCTTAGACATATCATTGTCCCTATAAATAATGCTCATCTGAAATGGAGTTATCAATACATTCTTTTCCCAGCTGAACTAGACACCGTGTTGCAAGATATGGTGCATAAGTCATAAGTCATTTATTTCATAACAATATGGAAACATTGTGTTGAAAATAATATAAAAAATAACAAATTTCAATGAAACTAAATTAAAAATAACAATTAATACGGATCAAAATTCATTAAAATACATCAAAAACGTTGAAAATATAAAACAGTACATGGCAATTAAATTACATTATAATAACAAAATATAAAAAATTACAGTGAAATCAGATTAAAATTACATAACATAAAACATTATAATTAAATCAGATTAAAATATTTAGAAATGTCAATAAATAAAAACACTAATAGTCAATTGAGAATTCAAATACAATAAGATTATAAATAATAAATGTCAAATTAAATTATATCAAATACAACTTTACAATAATATTACAATGTCAAATGTCTTCCATGAATGCATTGATACCATATTAGCCTTTCCTCAATAAATGGGCCCTCAATTTATTTTTAAATAAGTTGACACTGTAAATACTTTTCAATTCTATGGGCAACTTACATATTGTATAAAATTACTGATTGATACCGTGGGCTGTGATGCACAACTTGCAATTTCGGTTGAATGTTGTTGGGCACATCTTTCCTACTTGTACTAGCTCTAGTAATTCTCTGCTCATCGGTCTCAATTTTGCTCAAGTTTTTAACAAAGCTAGTCAGTAAAACCAATATTAGAGGCATGGCACTGTTAAAATATTTAGTCTTATGAAATGCTCTCTACATGATTCCGTCTCTTTCATGCGGAGCATTGTCCTAAGAGCTCATTTTTGAATGACAAATGCCATTTGAACATTGTACTTGTAACTGTTGCCCCAAAATTCGATGCTGTATCTGAGCTTGGATTCTACCAAAGCAAAGTACACACTTCTAAGTTGAGGCAACGTTAAAACTTCTCTCAGAGTTCGGATAGCGTAACATGCCGAGCTAACTGATTTAGTTAAAGCTAATGTCTCAACCTTCCAATTTAATAGTGTATAATGTGTACACCCAGGAACTTGACACTATCAACTATTTTCACACTGTTTGCACAAGAAACAATGACCAACTTAATGTCATTCCGTACAGTGGGCTTAAATAAGACACATTTTGTTTTACTTACATTAAGTTTCAGATTATTTGTGCTAAACCAGATTTCGAAAGCTTTCAAAAGAGCATTGATCTTACATTCCAATTCTAGTGTATTGTCTGCCGAAACTATTGCATTTGTATCGTCAGCAAAGATAATTAGTTGTGCGTCATTAATACGTTTTTTGATGTACTCAACTAAATCATTCAGGAATATAATAAAAAAGATTGGACCAAGAACGGATCCCTGGGGAACACCACGGCACACAGTAGCTAGATTAGATCTATAAGTTTTTTCTTCTCCATCTATTACGGATTTTATCTCTACATACTGCCGTCGGTTATGCAGATAAGAGCCAAGTAGTTCCAAAACATTCTCTCTTACACCATAATGTTCTAATTTGGCCAGGAGAATACCATGGTCCACTGTGTCGAAGGCGGAACTGAGGTCTAGAAAGATACCAGCTACTTTCAGTTTATTATTTAAGTTACATAATATAATATTGTCTATTAATACCTCAATAGTCTGTCCGACGATGCGGACGTGGAGAGGGAACGCAGAGCATTGGCAGTTCGATGTAACATGCTGGCTCGTAGGTTTGCACGTTGTACTAGGGAGGTGAAAATTACACTCTTTAGAGCGTATTGCCAATCTATGTACACGTGTGCCCTATGGGTCAGCTATACAAAAAGCTCGTACAATGCTCTGCGAGTCCAATACAATAATGCCTTCAGAGTTATGTTGGGGCTGCCGCGCTTTTGCAGTGCATCGGGGATGTTCGCGGAGAATGGCGTGCCAGATTTATACGCACTGATGCGGACACGGATAGCATCCCTGATGCGGCGAGTGCGCGACAGCTCCAATGTTGGGGCTGCCGCGCTTTTGCAGTGCATCGGGGATGTTCGCGGAGAATGGCGTGCCAGATTTATACGCACTGATGCGGACACGGATAGCATCCCTGATGCGGCGAGTGCGCGACAGCTCCAACAACTTGGTAGCTATAGTAGCCGACAGGATGGACAGTCCAATTATGTGGCAATGGATGACCACTCATCGTGCGTCATTCCATTATTTAAAATAAGTTGTTTTATTGTATTTTTTGTGTAGGTATGTGTTTTCATGTATGTATGTATGTTTTGTGTATAAAATTGTAATGTGTGTTGTTTATGGACTTATGGTCTGAAATAAATTTATTATTATATTATTATTATTTCGTTTATTTTAATTTTGGACATATAAAATACATTTTTAAATATTTCTTAAAAAATATATATAAAAAACATTTAAAAATATAAAAAATAGTAGCCCACCGGTATCGGGAACAGGGTCCAAGCTACCGGTGGTCAGGGCTCCTGAGAGAGGAATCTCCTAACGATACGCGCCGTGTCCAGAAGTACCGCTTTCTGGATCAAGCCCTTGATCCAGCTGCCTAACGAGAGCCTCCTCAGATGTTGGTCGAGGCTCTTGGCTATTATACCATTGGCCGTCACGACTATCGGCACAATGACTGCTGTATCCACATCCCACATGTCGACAACCTCGCGAGCCAGGTCAAGATACTTTATCTGCTTATCTTTTTCAGCTTTCACGAGGTTCTCGTCATGCGGGACCGCAATATCAATAATCATTGTGCGACGCTCTAATCGATCTATCACCACTATGTCTGGCTTATTGGCAACAATAGTCCTACCAGTGATGATAGATCGATCCCAATACAACGTGATATTGCCATTTTCAAGAACTGGGTCGGGCACATACTTATAGTACGGTACTTCCGATTCCACAAGGTTGTATTTCAGAGCAAGTTGCTGGTGGATAATCCTGGCTACAAGGTTGTGCCTATGCAAGTAGTCTCCGTTAGCCAGACGAGAACATCCAGAGATAATGTGTCGGATAGATTCCCCCGGACGGTGGCATGCCCGACAGATGTCAACCGTGCCGTCCTTCACAATATATTTCCGGTAGTTGTTCGTCATCATAACTTCATCCATAATCGCAAAGACAAAACCTTCGGTTTCCCCAAAGAGATCACCGAATCGCAGCCAGGATACGGACGCTAATAGGTCTACATCGGGCCCATGTAAGGCCCGGTAAAAGCGCCCGTGAAGCTCTTTGCTCTGCCATACCTCCCTGCGGTCATTAGTATCTAATACTATAGGTTTGCGCCAGTTCTCGCTAGCCAAGGATAGCGGGGTAAGGCCCTTGTCCACTGAGACCACATCTCGGTGCATCCCCACGTCGGCTTCTAGGAAGTATTCCCTGAGACTGCATACCTCACGGTTGTGCAGGGTCTTAGCATTTAAAGCTTTGTGCAGACTAGCGCGACGCGACAGCGCGACGCGACACCGGCTATTGTTATACCGTCAAGTTTTCTTAGAAATTGTATTGTTCGTGTCGCGTCGCGCCGTCGCGTCGCGCTGGTCTGCACAAGCCTTAAGAAGCCTCGACCTCCACACTTCCGCGGGATATACAGTCTCATCACCGATGAACGTGGGTGATGCATCCGATTTACGGTCAGCAGTGTGCGGACCCTCCTATCCAGGGCGTCAAGTTCCGTCTGGGTCCATTTGAGTATGCCGAAAGAGTACATCAAAACCGGCATGACCCAACCGTTGAAGGCGCGCACCTTGTTCCCGCCTGATAAAAGACTATTTAATACTTTATTCAGGCGGTCAAAGAAGCGCTCCTTCAGCGATTGCTTCATGTCAGCAGTGTTGATACCTAACGCTTCCGACATACCCAAATACTTGTAGGTTTCGATTGAGGAGAGAGATCTTAGGTGTATGGAGTCCGGGAGTTGGGTTCCCCCGGATTCCACAATCCCCCCTCGCTTTACATGCATGACCGCACATTTGTCCACACCAAATTCCATCCTGATGGCGCTACTGAAAGTTTCGGTAACCTTCAGTAGCTCCACCAGTTGCAAATTGTTGGGGGCAAAGAGTTTCAAGTCATCCATGTAAAGGAGGTGGGATATAACCTGACCACCTCTTCTCAATCGATAGCCCAGTCCTGAGTCCTCCAGCAGTGTGCTTAGAGGATTCAAGGCTAGGCAGAACCAAAGTGGACTCAAACTGTCGCCCTGAAATATACCTCGCTCGATCCTTATCGGTTCGCTATTCCTCTGGATCTGTCGACATCCTGGATAGCGAAGAACCGTCTTCCATTGCCCCATACATGATATCAGGAAGGTGCGTAGAGTTGCATCTACTTTATACAACTCCAGCACCCTCATGAGCCATGTATGGGGCACCGAGTCATAGGCCTTCTTATAATCTATCCAACATGTCGACAGATCCCTTCGGGATCGACGAACCTGTTGGTTAATGGCCATATCGATGAGGAGCAGCTCCTTAGTACCGCGGGACCCGTTCTTACATCCATTTTGAGAGACAGACATGATGGAGTTGGTGTCTATATGTTTGTTAATTTTAGTTCTCAAAATGGATGTAATAACTTTATAAACCGTCGGCAGACAAGTGATCGGCCTATAATTTTTGGGTTCCGCAGTACTACCTGATTTATGGAGCAGGTGGGTTATTCCTGTCGTTAGGAACTGGGGCAGTGACCCTGATTCTAAGGCTGACTGGAACTGGGATGCCAATCGGGCGTGCGACCTTTGGAGCCACTTTATCCAGAAGTTGTGCAGCCCGTCCGGCCCTGGAGATTTCCAGTTAGGCAACGGACGGACTGCACAAGCTACATCTTGGGGGCTGATGTTAATTGCCCCCATTTCTGGTATTCGCTCGCACGCCCGCTCGATCTTCCCAGTCCAATCTCTTTCGGTGTGATTGACAGGCGCCGACCAGAGGCTTCGCCAGAACGAACACATGGCATCATCATCTGGCAGGCGCGTGTCAATCACACCTTGATCCAGCCGCTCCCAAGCCCTGTAAACCCACCTTTCATCGCTTTGGAATGTGCGATTCTGAGTGTACCGCTCAACTCTCCGCCTGTATCGTCGAATACGGTTTGCCCAAGCACAGATCTTCTGCTTCAGGAAGTCGATACGCTCTGTGACGCGGGTCAGATAATCTCGAGAACTAGTATCAGTACCCGAGAACGCCCGCTTCACAAAGCGCATCACTCTAGGGCGGGTATTGCCCTCCCTGAAGCAGATTAGCTTGCCGATGAGTACTCTAGCCTCACTGATACGACGCTCAATCCTGCACTGCCAAGCTGGTACAGCTGGTTTTGGTCGTGGAGCTCTGTCACTGCTGGGAAATTTAACATGAGCTACACGACATGCCGCTACAGCTGCACAGTACAAGATCGAGTGGGTATCGGCGAGGTCTTCGCTGCCGTCAAAATAATTTGACAGCAGCGAATCTAGAGTACACACCAGCGCCTTGTTTTTCTTGTGCATGGGCAAACGAGGTAAACGTGGCCTAAGTCCAGGTGGAGTGGAGCGGTACTCCCGGAAAGCATCTTCCAAAGCGTTCCTCAATTGTGCATTGCATTGGGAACTCACAGATATAACCCCGTCATCAACCTCTTCGCCAACGTGGTCGGGTCGCGGTGTAGCACTGAGTGAATTTTGTAGTTGCACCGCGACCAGTGGCGAGGCAGGCGTAACACGGCTATTCCGTGATTCGAGGCGTAGTCGATCAAGTACGGCGTCGTCCAGCATATGGTTACGCTGGATGACCCGCACCTGATCCGACAGTCGTTGGGCCGACACGTTGACAGCTGGCTCAAGCACCTGAAACAGAGAGAGCATCCGACCACGGTACGCAGTCAAGTTACTTCCTCCCTCTGTAGCCCCAAAGTATGCGCGCATGACATTTTCGTTGACAGTTTGTGTCCATCTCATGCGCCGCACACTTCCACCGGGAGCGGGGACCCTATCAGAGGCCGGTGGGCCTCGGAGTCCTAAGCTGGCCGGTGGTCGGCCTCTTCCGCGACGTGCTGGTGGTGGTGACGTCGGCGGCGAGAAGTATTCGTCGCTCGAGCTCGACGCAGCTGCAGCGGCCGGTATCACTGGACTCACGTCTGGAGCAGGATCCGGCAACTGCGAGGCGGAGCTGAGCGACGAATCCGAAGGTGTTGGGTGTGTGTCAATTAGTCGTCGTGCCCGACTTCGCGTCAGCATTTCCCAAGTATTCTCCGTGTATTCTTATAGAGCTATGTTCTTGCATCCTGGTACTTTATGTGTATTTCGTTTTGTTTTATTTTTATTTACAACATTTTTGGATGATTAATTTGTAAAAATACTAGAAAATATCACGGAGAAAATTTTTTCTTTACCGTCATTTTGACAGTCGGGCCACAGATGTAAAAAAACTTGGCAACACCGTGTCAACTGCACGTCTTGTTTTTTCAGTCTTCATATTATAATATTAATTTACACGCAGTTTTACAAGATTTTGTTCAATTTTAACTAAACCGAAACCACAAAACAATATTCAATAAGGAGATCAAATTTACACCAAAATGTAAAAGAATTTTAATAAAAACTGCCGAATCGGAGGTGACATGACAGATGTCACCTCCGATACTAGAACAATGAACACAACAGGAAAATGAGAAAATCAAGACAAGAATGTTGACAAGATCGGCCACACGTCGTGCACGCCTACTACCTCCGGACTCGTGGCTCAGCTCCGCCTCGCCGCCGCCGGTACCCAGCCCCACTGTGAGCGCTGGAACGACACCAGCCGCGGCAGTTGCGTCGAGCTCGAGCGACGAGTATTTCTCTCCGCCCACGACGCCACCACCTGCTCGTCGACGGGGAGGACACCGGCCGCCGGTCGGCTTAGGACCTCGAGGCCCACCGGCCTCTGATAGGGTCCCAGCTCCCGGCGGAAGTGTGCAGCGCATGAGATGGACACAATCCATCAACGAGAATGTCATGCGCTCATACTATGGGGCTACAGAAGGGGGAAACAACCTGACCGCGTACCGTGTTCGGATGCTCTCTCTTTTTCAGGTGCTTGAGCCAGCTGTCAACGTTTCGGCACAAGGGGAAGGGGAGTCCGTTTCTACGCAGTGAAGTAGTAGTCGGGGTGGATCTGCCCTAAGTCCACCCACCATTCAACACAGCCTAGCTGGGGGGTTTGTGTACACTCGTCGACATGACGCATTCGAAAAATCAATTTTGATCAACAAATCCTTACTGGGTACGATTCGAAACAAAGGGCGCAAAGACATCTCATGCATCGTAAGCCGTTCGCATTTGCCGTGACGTAACTGGATTTCTAACGAATAACTGTCCGTGTACGACTAACAAAGGTCGTGGCGACAAAAATTTTTTTTTAGATCTGATCTGAACCTGATCCGACAGTCGTTGTGCCGAAACGTTGACAGCTGGCTCAAGCACCGGAAAAAGAGAGAGCATCCGAACACGGTACGCGGTCAGGTTGTTTCCCCCTTCTGTAGCCCCATAGTATGAGCGCATGACATTCTCGTTGATGGATTGTGTCCATCTCATGCGCTGCACACTTCCGCCGGGAGCTGGGACCCTATCAGAGGCCGGTGGGCCTCGAGGTCCTAAGCCGACCGGCGGCCGGTGTCCTCCCCGTCGACGAGCAGGTGGTGGCGTCGTGGGCGGAGAGAAATACTCGTCGCTCGAGCTCGACGCAACTGCCGCTGCTGGTGTCGTTCCAGCGCTCACAGTGGGGCTGGGTACCGGCGGCGGCGAGGCGGAGCTGAGCGACGAGTCCGGAGGTAGTAGGCGTGCACGACGTGTGGCCGATCTTGTCAACATTCTTGTCTTGATTTTCTCATTTTCCTGTTGTGTTCATTGTTCTAGTATCGGAGGTGACATCTGTCATGTCACCTCCGATTCGGCAGTTTTTATTAAAATTCTTTTACATTTTGGTGTAAATTTGATCTCCTTATTGAATATTGTTTTGCTTTATGTTATTATTATTATTATTATCATTTGTCAACAAATCTCACGCGACGCGACAGCACAGCGCGACACCGGCTATTGTTATACCGTCAAGTTTTCTTAGAAATTGTATTGTTCGAGTCGCGTCGCGCCGTCGCGTCGCGCTGGTCTGCACAAGCCTTAAGAAGCCTCGACCTCCACACTTCCGCGGGATATACAGTCTCATCACCGATGAACGTGGGTGATGCATCCGATTTACGGTCAGCAGTGTGCGGACCCTCCTATCCAGGGCGTCAAGTTCCGTCTGGGTCCATTTGAGTATGCCGAAAGAGTACATCAAAACCGGCATGACCCAACCGTTGAAGGCGCGCACCTTGTTCCCGCCTGATAAAAGACTATTTAATACTTTATTCAGGCGGTCAAAGAAGCGCTCCTTCAGCGATTGCTTCATGTCAGCAGTGTTGATACCTAACGCTTCCGACATACCCAAATACTTGTAGGTTTCGATTGAGGAGAGAGATCTTAGGTGTATGGAGTCCGGGAGTTGGGTTCCCCCGGATTCCACAATCCCCCCTCGCTTTACATGCATGACCGCACATTTGTCCACACCAAATTCCATCCTGATGGCGCTACTGAAAGTTTCGGTAACCTTCAGTAGCTCCACCAGTTGCAAATTGTTGGGGGCAAAGAGTTTCAAGTCATCCATGTAAAGGAGGTGGGATATAACCTGACCACCTCTTCTCAATCGATAGCCCAGTCCTGAGTCCTCCAGCAGTGTGCTTAGAGGATTCAAGGCTAGGCAGAACCAAAGTGGACTCAAACTGTCGCCCTGAAATATACCTCGCTCGATCCTTATCGGTTCGCTATTCCTCTGGATCTGTCGACATCCTGGATAGCGAAGAACCGTCTTCCATTGCCCCATACATGATATCAGGAAGGTGCGTAGAGTTGCATCTACTTTATACAACTCCAGCACCCTCATGAGCCATGTATGGGGCACCGAGTCATAGGCCTTCTTATAATCTATCCAACATGTCGACAGATCCCTTCGGGATCGACGAACCTGTTGGTTAATGGCCATATCGATGAGGAGCAGCTCCTTAGTACCGCGGGACCCGTTCTTACATCCATTTTGAGAGACAGACATGATGGAGTTGGTGTCTATATGTTTGTTAATTTTAGTTCTCAAAATGGATGTAATAACTTTATAAACCGTCGGCAGACAAGTGATCGGCCTATAATTTTTGGGTTCCGCAGTACTACCTGATTTATGGAGCAGGTGGGTTATTCCTGTCGTTAGGAACTGGGGCAGTGACCCTGATTCTAAGGCTGACTGGAACTGGGATGCCAATCGGGCGTGCGACCTTTGGAGCCACTTTATCCAGAAGTTGTGCAGCCCGTCCGGCCCTGGAGATTTCCAGTTAGGCAACGGACGGACTGCACAAGCTACATCTTGGGGGCTGATGTTAATTGCCCCCATTTCTGGTATTCGCTCGCACGCCCGCTCGATCTTCCCAGTCCAATCTCTTTCGGTGTGATTGACAGGCGCCGACCAGAGGCTTCGCCAGAACGAACACATGGCATCATCATCTGGCAGGCGCGTGTCAATCACACCTTGATCCAGCCGCTCCCAAGCCCTGTAAACCCACCTTTCATCGCTTTGGAATGTGCGATTCTGAGTGTACCGCTCAACTCTCCGCCTGTATCGTCGAATACGGTTTGCCCAAGCACAGATCTTCTGCTTCAGGAAGTCGATACGCTCTGTGACGCGGGTCAGATAATCTCGAGAACTAGTATCAGTACCCGAGAACGCCCGCTTCACAAAGCGCATCACTCTAGGGCGGGTATTGCCCTCCCTGAAGCAGATTAGCTTGCCGATGAGTACTCTAGCCTCACTGATACGACGCTCAATCCTGCACTGCCAAGCTGGTACAGCTGGTTTTGGTCGTGGAGCTCTGTCACTGCTGGGAAATTTAACATGAGCTACACGACATGCCGCTACAGCTGCACAGTACAAGATCGAGTGGGTATCGGCGAGGTCTTCGCTGCCGTCAAAATAATTTGACAGCAGCGAATCTAGAGTACACACCAGCGCCTTGTTTTTCTTGTGCATGGGCAAACGAGGTAAACGTGGCCTAAGTCCAGGTGGAGTGGAGCGGTACTCCCGGAAAGCATCTTCCAAAGCGTTCCTCAATTGTGCATTGCATTGGGAACTCACAGATATAACCCCGTCATCAACCTCTTCGCCAACGTGGTCGGGTCGCGGTGTAGCACTGAGTGAATTTTGTAGTTGCACCGCGACCAGTGGCGAGGCAGGCGTAACACGGCTATTCCGTGATTCGAGGCGTAGTCGATCAAGTACGGCGTCGTCCAGCATATGGTTACGCTGGATGACCCGCACCTGATCCGACAGTCGTTGGGCCGACACGTTGACAGCTGGCTCAAGCACCTGAAACAGAGAGAGCATCCGACCACGGTACGCAGTCAAGTTACTTCCTCCCTCTGTAGCCCCAAAGTATGCGCGCATGACATTTTCGTTGACAGTTTGTGTCCATCTCATGCGCCGCACACTTCCACCGGGAGCGGGGACCCTATCAGAGGCCGGTGGGCCTCGGAGTCCTAAGCTGGCCGGTGGTCGGCCTCTTCCGCGACGTGCTGGTGGTGGTGACGTCGGCGGCGAGAAGTATTCGTCGCTCGAGCTCGACGCAGCTGCAGCGGCCGGTATCACTGGACTCACGTCTGGAGCAGGATCCGGCAACTGCGAGGCGGAGCTGAGCGACGAATCCGAAGGTGTTGGGTGTGTGTCAATTAGTCGTCGTGCCCGACTTCGCGTCAGCATTTCCCAAGTATTCTCCGTGTATTCTTATAGAGCTATGTTCTTGCATCCTGGTACTTTATGTGTATTTCGTTTTGTTTTATTTTTATTTACAACATTTTTGGATGATTAATTTGTAAAAATACTAGAAAATATCACGGAGAAAATTTTTTCTTTACCGTCATTTTGACAGTCGGGCCACAGATGTAAAAAAACTTGGCAACACCGTGTCAACTGCACGTCTTGTTTTTTCAGTCTTCATATTATAATATTAATTTACACGCAGTTTTACAAGATTTTGTTCAATTTTAACTAAACCGAAACCACAAAACAATATTCAATAAGGAGATCAAATTTACACCAAAATGTAAAAGAATTTTAATAAAAACTGCCGAATCGGAGGTGACATGACAGATGTCACCTCCGATACTAGAACAATGAACACAACAGGAAAATGAGAAAATCAAGACAAGAATGTTGACAAGATCGGCCACACGTCGTGCACGCCTACTACCTCCGGACTCGTGGCTCAGCTCCGCCTCGCCGCCGCCGGTACCCAGCCCCACTGTGAGCGCTGGAACGACACCAGCCGCGGCAGTTGCGTCGAGCTCGAGCGACGAGTATTTCTCTCCGCCCACGACGCCACCACCTGCTCGTCGACGGGGAGGACACCGGCCGCCGGTCGGCTTAGGACCTCGAGGCCCACCGGCCTCTGATAGGGTCCCAGCTCCCGGCGGAAGTGTGCAGCGCATGAGATGGACACAATCCATCAACGAGAATGTCATGCGCTCATACTATGGGGCTACAGAAGGGGGAAACAACCTGACCGCGTACCGTGTTCGGATGCTCTCTCTTTTTCAGGTGCTTGAGCCAGCTGTCAACGTTTCGGCACAAGGGGAAGGGGAGTCCGTTTCTACGCAGTGAAGTAGTAGTCGGGGTGGATCTGCCCTAAGTCCACCCACCATTCAACACAGCCTAGCTGGGGGGTTTGTGTACACTCGTCGACATGACGCATTCGAAAAATCAATTTTGATCAACAAATCCTTACTGGGTACGATTCGAAACAAAGGGCGCAAAGACATCTCATGCATCGTAAGCCGTTCGCATTTGCCGTGACGTAACTGGATTTCTAACGAATAACTGTCCGTGTACGACTAACAAAGGTCGTGGCGACAAAAATTTTTTTTTAGATCTGATCTGAACCTGATCCGACAGTCGTTGTGCCGAAACGTTGACAGCTGGCTCAAGCACCGGAAAAAGAGAGAGCATCCGAACACGGTACGCGGTCAGGTTGTTTCCCCCTTCTGTAGCCCCATAGTATGAGCGCATGACATTCTCGTTGATGGATTGTGTCCATCTCATGCGCTGCACACTTCCGCCGGGAGCTGGGACCCTATCAGAGGCCGGTGGGCCTCGAGGTCCTAAGCCGACCGGCGGCCGGTGTCCTCCCCGTCGACGAGCAGGTGGTGGCGTCGTGGGCGGAGAGAAATACTCGTCGCTCGAGCTCGACGCAACTGCCGCTGCTGGTGTCGTTCCAGCGCTCACAGTGGGGCTGGGTACCGGCGGCGGCGAGGCGGAGCTGAGCGACGAGTCCGGAGGTAGTAGGCGTGCACGACGTGTGGCCGATCTTGTCAACATTCTTGTCTTGATTTTCTCATTTTCCTGTTGTGTTCATTGTTCTAGTATCGGAGGTGACATCTGTCATGTCACCTCCGATTCGGCAGTTTTTATTAAAATTCTTTTACATTTTGGTGTAAATTTGATCTCCTTATTGAATATTGTTTTGCTTTATGTTATTATTATTATTATTATCATTTGTCAACAAATCTCACGCGACGCGACAGCACAGCGCGACACCGGCTATTGTTATACCGTCAAGTTTTCTTAGAAATTGTATTGTTCGAGTCGCGTCGCGCCGTCGCGTCGCGCTGGTCTGCACAAGCCTTAAGAAGCCTCGACCTCCACACTTCCGCGGGATATACAGTCTCATCACCGATGAACGTGGGTGATGCATCCGATTTACGGTCAGCAGTGTGCGGACCCTCCTATCCAGGGCGTCAAGTTCCGTCTGGGTCCATTTGAGTATGCCGAAAGAGTACATCAAAACCGGCATGACCCAACCGTTGAAGGCGCGCACCTTGTTCCCGCCTGATAAAAGACTATTTAATACTTTATTCAGGCGGTCAAAGAAGCGCTCCTTCAGCGATTGCTTCATGTCAGCAGTGTTGATACCTAACGCTTCCGACATACCCAAATACTTGTAGGTTTCGATTGAGGAGAGAGATCTTAGGTGTATGGAGTCCGGGAGTTGGGTTCCCCCGGATTCCACAATCCCCCCTCGCTTTACATGCATGACCGCACATTTGTCCACACCAAATTCCATCCTGATGGCGCTACTGAAAGTTTCGGTAACCTTCAGTAGCTCCACCAGTTGCAAATTGTTGGGGGCAAAGAGTTTCAAGTCATCCATGTAAAGGAGGTGGGATATAACCTGACCACCTCTTCTCAATCGATAGCCCAGTCCTGAGTCCTCCAGCAGTGTGCTTAGAGGATTCAAGGCTAGGCAGAACCAAAGTGGACTCAAACTGTCGCCCTGAAATATACCTCGCTCGATCCTTATCGGTTCGCTATTCCTCTGGATCTGTCGACATCCTGGATAGCGAAGAACCGTCTTCCATTGCCCCATACATGATATCAGGAAGGTGCGTAGAGTTGCATCTACTTTATACAACTCCAGCACCCTCATGAGCCATGTATGGGGCACCGAGTCATAGGCCTTCTTATAATCTATCCAACATGTCGACAGATCCCTTCGGGATCGACGAACCTGTTGGTTAATGGCCATATCGATGAGGAGCAGCTCCTTAGTACCGCGGGACCCGTTCTTACATCCATTTTGAGAGACAGACATGATGGAGTTGGTGTCTATATGTTTGTTAATTTTAGTTCTCAAAATGGATGTAATAACTTTATAAACCGTCGGCAGACAAGTGATCGGCCTATAATTTTTGGGTTCCGCAGTACTACCTGATTTATGGAGCAGGTGGGTTATTCCTGTCGTTAGGAACTGGGGCAGTGACCCTGATTCTAAGGCTGACTGGAACTGGGATGCCAATCGGGCGTGCGACCTTTGGAGCCACTTTATCCAGAAGTTGTGCAGCCCGTCCGGCCCTGGAGATTTCCAGTTAGGCAACGGACGGACTGCACAAGCTACATCTTGGGGGCTGATGTTAATTGCCCCCATTTCTGGTATTCGCTCGCACGCCCGCTCGATCTTCCCAGTCCAATCTCTTTCGGTGTGATTGACAGGCGCCGACCAGAGGCTTCGCCAGAACGAACACATGGCATCATCATCTGGCAGGCGCGTGTCAATCACACCTTGATCCAGCCGCTCCCAAGCCCTGTAAACCCACCTTTCATCGCTTTGGAATGTGCGATTCTGAGTGTACCGCTCAACTCTCCGCCTGTATCGTCGAATACGGTTTGCCCAAGCACAGATCTTCTGCTTCAGGAAGTCGATACGCTCTGTGACGCGGGTCAGATAATCTCGAGAACTAGTATCAGTACCCGAGAACGCCCGCTTCACAAAGCGCATCACTCTAGGGCGGGTATTGCCCTCCCTGAAGCAGATTAGCTTGCCGATGAGTACTCTAGCCTCACTGATACGACGCTCAATCCTGCACTGCCAAGCTGGTACAGCTGGTTTTGGTCGTGGAGCTCTGTCACTGCTGGGAAATTTAACATGAGCTACACGACATGCCGCTACAGCTGCACAGTACAAGATCGAGTGGGTATCGGCGAGGTCTTCGCTGCCGTCAAATTATTTTGACGGCAGCGAATCTAGAGTACACACCAGCGCCTTGTTTTTCTTGTGCATGGGCAAACGAGGTAAACGTGGCCTAAGTCCAGGTGGAGTGGAGCGGTACTCCCGGAAAGCATCTTCCAAAGCGTTCCTCAATTGTGCATTGCATTGGGAACTCACAGATATAACCCCGTCATCAACCTCTTCGCCAACGTGGTCGGGTCGCGGTGTAGCACTGAGTGAATTTTGTAGTTGCACCGCGACCAGTGGCGAGGCAGGCGTAACACGGCTATTCCGTGATTCGAGGCGTAGTCGATCAAGTACGGCGTCGTCCAGCATATGGTTACGCTGGATGACCCGCACCTGATCCGACAGTCGTTGGGCCGACACGTTGACAGCTGGCTCAAGCACCTGAAACAGAGAGAGCATCCGACCACGGTACGCAGTCAAGTTACTTCCTCCCTCTGTAGCCCCAAAGTATGCGCGCATGACATTTTCGTTGACAGTTTGTGTCCATCTCATGCGCCGCACACTTCCACCGGGAGCGGGGACCCTATCAGAGGCCGGTGGGCCTCGGAGTCCTAAGCTGGCCGGTGGTCGGCCTCTTCCGCGACGTGCTGGTGGTGGTGACGTCGGCGGCGAGAAGTATTCGTCGCTCGAGCTCGACGCAGCTGCAGCGGCCGGTATCACTGGACTCACGTCTGGAGCAGGATCCGGCAACTGCGAGGCGGAGCTGAGCGACGAATCCGAAGGTGTTGGGTGTGTGTCAATTAGTCGTCGTGCCCGACTTCGCGTCAGCATTTCCCAAGTATTCTCCGTGTATTCTTATAGAGCTATGTTCTTGCATCCTGGTACTTTATGTGTATTTCGTTTTGTTTTATTTTTATTTACAACATTTTTGGATGATTAATTTGTAAAAATACTAGAAAATATCACGGAGAAAATTTTTTCTTTACCGTCATTTTGACAGTCGGGCCACAGATGTAAAAAAACTTGGCAACACCGTGTCAACTGCACGTCTTGTTTTTTCAGTCTTCATATTATAATATTAATTTACACGCAGTTTTACAAGATTTTGTTCAATTTTAACTAAACCGAAACCACAAAACAATATTCAATAAGGAGATCAAATTTACACCAAAATGTAAAAGAATTTTAATAAAAACTGCCGAATCGGAGGTGACATGACAGATGTCACCTCCGATACTAGAACAATGAACACAACAGGAAAATGAGAAAATCAAGACAAGAATGTTGACAAGATCGGCCACACGTCGTGCACGCCTACTACCTCCGGACTCGTGGCTCAGCTCCGCCTCGCCGCCGCCGGTACCCAGCCCCACTGTGAGCGCTGGAACGACACCAGCCGCGGCAGTTGCGTCGAGCTCGAGCGACGAGTATTTCTCTCCGCCCACGACGCCACCACCTGCTCGTCGACGGGGAGGACACCGGCCGCCGGTCGGCTTAGGACCTCGAGGCCCACCGGCCTCTGATAGGGTCCCAGCTCCCGGCGGAAGTGTGCAGCGCATGAGATGGACACAATCCATCAACGAGAATGTCATGCGCTCATACTATGGGGCTACAGAAGGGGGAAACAACCTGACCGCGTACCGTGTTCGGATGCTCTCTCTTTTTCAGGTGCTTGAGCCAGCTGTCAACGTTTCGGCACAAGGGGAAGGGGAGTCCGTTTCTACGCAGTGAAGTAGTAGTCGGGGTGGATCTGCCCTAAGTCCACCCACCATTCAACACAGCCTAGCTGGGGGGTTTGTGTACACTCGTCGACATGACGCATTCGAAAAATCAATTTTGATCAACAAATCCTTACTGGGTACGATTCGAAACAAAGGGCGCAAAGACATCTCATGCATCGTAAGCCGTTCGCATTTGCCGTGACGTAACTGGATTTCTAACGAATAACTGTCCGTGTACGACTAACAAAGGTCGTGGCGACAAAAATTTTTTTTTAGATCTGATCTGAACCTGATCCGACAGTCGTTGTGCCGAAACGTTGACAGCTGGCTCAAGCACCGGAAAAAGAGAGAGCATCCGAACACGGTACGCGGTCAGGTTGTTTCCCCCTTCTGTAGCCCCATAGTATGAGCGCATGACATTCTCGTTGATGGATTGTGTCCATCTCATGCGCTGCACACTTCCGCCGGGAGCTGGGACCCTATCAGAGGCCGGTGGGCCTCGAGGTCCTAAGCCGACCGGCGGCCGGTGTCCTCCCCGTCGACGAGCAGGTGGTGGCGTCGTGGGCGGAGAGAAATACTCGTCGCTCGAGCTCGACGCAACTGCCGCTGCTGGTGTCGTTCCAGCGCTCACAGTGGGGCTGGGTACCGGCGGCGGCGAGGCGGAGCTGAGCGACGAGTCCGGAGGTAGTAGGCGTGCACGACGTGTGGCCGATCTTGTCAACATTCTTGTCTTGATTTTCTCATTTTCCTGTTGTGTTCATTGTTCTAGTATCGGAGGTGACATCTGTCATGTCACCTCCGATTCGGCAGTTTTTATTAAAATTCTTTTACATTTTGGTGTAAATTTGATCTCCTTATTGAATATTGTTTTGCTTTATGTTATTATTATTATTATTATCATTTGTCAACAAATCTCGGGACCATAGGGTCCCGGTCCTTTGGAAAGCGTACGAGGGGCCGAAGCCAACTCGCAGAGGCCCCTTAGACAAATTTAAATGGAATGAGGAATGAGGCACCAACCGACGATTATCCCTGTATGCACTTGCAAGTGCACCCAAGGACAACCCCCGGTTGGTGCAGGACTATTGCAGAACATAGAAACTAAAAATATTGGGCTATGGGTTTGGGTGGCTATAGTGGATTGGTTACCTAAAACTATGGAAGGCCTATGTCCCCTGCCTGATCAATGTTAAGATATACACGGATAAAATGGCAGGGGGTGACTTGCACACTCAATAATGGGCCCCCGAAAACTGTCGCTAGCACGTTGTGACGTAGCGACAAGGGGGCAACATGTCCTGAGGTGCTTGAGGAGTGGAGAGGTATTCCACGGCTTTCAGAACAATCCCAGAGCCCGGAAGATGGTCAAGATCCCTACGAGCACTTACTGGAATACTTCCTTCCTCCGAGCACGTTTGCTCTTGCGAATCTCCACTCAAGCCAGCCAATTAAGGCAAGAATGAGGTGGGAGCTCTGTTCCTCGTCAGTGTTCACTCCAGCCGGCCAATAAAGGCAAGCCAGAGATGAGGAACAAGATTTCTCCCGGGAGATAGGGTCCGTGGGGTCGCTACTGCCCAACAGCTCGCCACAAGCTGCCCTGCGGGTTTCTGTATCTCTCTTGGTCTGGCTCCTCATCCTAGACCTGTTCCGGCAAAGTAAACTCTACCGGCACAGACCTAAAGTTTGGTGCGCGCAAGCCCCACCACGACGTCAACGTAGAGATACGGCGGTGGGGTTATTATTATTATTATTTTTAGATTTAACTATTCTCGGGAACTTGGGGTCCCGGACATTTAGAAGGCGTACAAGGGGCCGAAGCCAACTCGCAGAGGCCCGTTAGGAATTTTAATGAAATGAGGCACCAACCGACGATTATCCCTGTTTGCACTATGTAAGTGCACCCAAGGACAACCCCCGGTTGGTGTAGGACTATTGCAGGATATGGAAACAAAGATATTGGACTATGGGTTTGGGTGGCTTAAGTTGACTGGTGACTTGGAACTATGGAAGGACTATGGCCCCTGCCTGATCAATGTTTATATGTACACGGACAAAATGGCAGGGGGTGACTTGCACGCTCAATAATGGGCCCCCAAAAACTGTCGCTAGCGCATAGTGACGTAGCGACAAGGGGGCAACATGTCCTGAGGTGCTTGAGGAGTGGAGAGGTATTCCACGGCTTTCAGAATAATCTCAGAGCCCGGAAGATGGTCAAGATCCCTACGAGCACTTACTGGAATACTTCCTTCCTCCGAGCACGTTTGCTTTTGCGAATCTCCACTCAAGCCGGCCAATTAAGGCAAGAATGAGGTGGGAGCTCTGTTCCTCGTCAGTGTTCACTCCAGCCGGCCAATAAAGGCAAGCCAGAGATGAGGAACAAGATTTCTCCCGGGAGATAGGGTCCGTGGGGTCGCTACTGCCCAACAGCTCGCCACATGCTGCCCTGCGGGTTTCTGTATCTCTCTTGGTCTGGCCCCTCATCTTAGACCTGTTCCGGCAGAGGAAACTCTACCGGCACAGACCCAGAGTTTGGAGCGCGCAAGCCCCACCACGACGTCAACGTAGAGATACGGCGGATTATTAATAGCATTGGAGGTTCCTAGTGATGTTTGGTAGCCGAACTGTTGATCATTTATTATACCATACATCTTTAAATGCTTTATAAGCCTATCCTTTATTATTTTTTCAAATATTTTTGATAATACAGGCAAGAGAGAAATAGGTCTGTAGTTTCCAGGTTCCGTCTTTGATCCCTTTTTGAAAACCGGTATCACTCTTGCTATTTTAAGCTGATCAGGAAACAGGCTTTTCTCGATGTACTCGTTATAAAATGATGCTAACGGAGTTGCTAACAAGTCTATATTCTCCTTGATTATTGTTAAGGGAATTTCATCATAACCCGAAGAAGGCTTGTTGATAATTTTATTTACCAAATTGAAAATTTCTCTAGGTGTGACAATATCAAAACTCATTTTATATACAACACGACTAACACCTTCAGTTAAGAATACCATTGCAAATTGTTTGTCACAAGCCTCTAAGTGGACCGTGTTGTCAAACCTTTTGGAAAATATTTTTGCCACTTCTAGAGCATTATTAGTAGCTGCGTTATCAATTTTTAGAGTAATAGTTTCATTATTTATTTCCTTAGTAGCATTGCGCTGTCTATTAACTATTTTCCATATCGTTTTAGAAGAATTTGATGCCATGTTTATTTGTTTTCTGACATCATTCCTTTTTGCACAACTCGCTACCTTTCTGAAGATACGGATATAGTTGTTCCGATACTCCAAAACCGAACTGTCACAATGTGTTTTATCTGATGTGTTAAGGAAACGTTTCATTTTACTAGCTATCCGTATTCCGCTTGTTATCCATCCAGAACCTCGATTCCTTTTAATATTAACCTTTATTTTACTCTTTTTAAAGACGGTAGAATGGATTTCTTTAAATTGTGTCAAGAATGTATTAATGCCTGTGCTCCAGTCAGTCTCAGAGAGCAATTTTCTGTAATTACTTTTATATCTCCTTTTATAAATACATACCTACATAACTTGACATCTTCTTAAACTCAGTTCTTTCCAAACGCAAAGTGCAGAATATACCAGCATGCCCATCAGCTAAACTATTGTGATCGACATGTGTGTGCAGATGCGGTACCATAATTTACAGTGTTGAGTTTGTACTGTTTAAGCTGTTCGTTAGGTTCGAAACGCCATAGTATCTGTTGTAGCATATGTTGGCCTTCAATTACCTTTACCGTTCTATAAATTTTATACAATAAATATCAACATCTGTAGTAACAACAATTGTTTAAACTGTCGGAATCTAATTAATATACTAATGAGATCACTTTGTACTGTAGGGCCGACCATTTGAATGTTGTTAATAACCCTGGTGAGGTTACTGCAGATGCATCAAAAGAACCTTGCCTCTCCCTCATGCGTTCCGCCTCCTCCTTCGCGAGCATTACTGCTTCGCAGAAGGAAATGACGGCCTCCCATGCACTCTCACTCCGAACCATGGTTCGGAGCGAGAGTGCATGGGAGGCCTCATTTCAGGCCATGGCCTGAACCAGGGCCGGACGTAAGAGATCGCCGCCGCCGATCGCCTCCGTGAGGACACGGCGTTGCTCCGCCCAAGCCGGGCAGACCTCCACCGTATGCTCCACCGTGTCCTCCGGGTGATCCATACAGTAGTGACACCCGGGCGTTTCCTCCCGCTTTATCCTGAACAGGAACCTCCCGAAACCATGTTCGGTGAGGACTTGCGTTAGGCGAAGGTGAGGACGCCGTGGCGCCTCTCTAGCCACTCCTCAAAGAGGGGACTTATCGCCACAATTGTGGCGTGCCCACAGTCATGTGCCCTAACGATATATATTCATTAATGAATTCAGCATATTGCTTTTTGAATAAAGGGTCACGCTTGAATCTACGTCCTAACGATATGAACCTAGACAGGGCTTGTTCATATGAATTACCCAGCTGTTGAGGAGATTCTTAATGGAATTGTTACAATGAATCGACCATCATTTCCATGAGTAGTAGTTTGTATGAAATTATCTTCACATTCCTGTTCCTCTTAGGATACAGGTTTGTGCTCTGTGACCATTTTACCTAATAAAATATTATTATTTAACAGTACACTCCAAAATAAGTCCGCTCCAAGCAGTATATCTACTTGTGACGGTGTGTGGAATAAAGGATCCGCTAATGTAATATTTTGGGGTATATCTAGCCAAGGGGCTATAATGGTTAACTTGTTTGCAAGGTAATGCTTAAGTAATGTGTGGACCCATAATTTATGGAGAGCATAAATTGTTTTATGGTCCATAAAACAATTTATGCTCTCAGAATATATATAACTGATGAGTGATGATATAACGACATCACATCTTTTAACACGTTGACTGTACAAGCAAAATCTAATCTAATCTAAATCTACGCAACTAGACTGACGATTTAACCCTTCAACTAATGTCGAGGTTGAACGAGTTGGTAATTTGAGTTTGTCACATAGGCTCTTTGTAATAAAGCTTGATGTACTACCATTGTCTAATAACGCACGGACTCTGTGTTTGTGACCACTGTGATTAGTAATATTAATGGTAGCCGTTGATAGCAATATAACACATTGAGGATTATGAGTGGCTGACAGAACCACATTATCTTGTGAGCTTGTTAACAATTATGTGTTTGACTGTGCTGTATTACACTACTAGTAGGGTTGTGTAGAAGTAGGTGGCGATTCAGTACTACCACTGTTTGTATGCTGTGTACTAGATGGCCCATTGAAATGCAACATGGTGTTATGTCGTTTCTGACAGTGACCGTAGCCACCCATCTTGCACTTAAATGATTTATGATTTCTTTTCATAGATGTCATAGGACTTAATGTAGGTATACCATTATGTAGAATTGGTTCTTGCGATTTTAATGGTGATATTTTCGAAAAAAGTGGAGTTACTATTGTATACCTCTGAGGTACAGAATTAACTTATTAATTACTTGCAAACATAATTATTAGCGTTGCTTATTATTTACGCGTTATCATTTTGTCAGCCCTAAGCCGTTTCGCTGCATCGACAATCGATACTACCTGAATAATCCATAGTCTTTATTTTTGATTTGGTCTTTATTTATAATACGTCCATAGAAAAAGTTGTTTCATGCAACAGTAACTGATCGTTTGCAGTAATTTTTAATATAGTGAATTATCGTTCATTTGTGATTTATAAGCTACATATTTTCGGAGTACTCGATACATTCTAATGACAGTCTGCAATTGTGGAAGTAATCTTCAACAAGTGCTCTGCGATCAGACTTACTTTACACAGCGAGTTGTCGATATCAGTGTTGATAGCTATCCACTGCCACCGTCACAGGCTGTCAGTCACTGCGCTCACCAACCCATCAAAACCATTGGGACATAATTGGAAAAATTTAAGTCTAAACATTCCAACCGTTTCATGGTTCAGAGTCGTATTTGGATTGTAATATGAATAACTAAATGTTTTTTTTTTCTTGTCTTTATGTCAGGTCTGACTCTGAGTGTGAATATTTCGACAAACTCCGGTCATTGAGCAGAAAACTAAATCCAGCCGCAAACCATCTGCAGACAACAAAGGGAAACGCAAGTTGCACATGCCTTCAACGAATTTAACTCGTCCGAGGTATCTATACAAAATATTGAATTAATTAGTGTTAAAAAAGTTTTACGTGTTGAATTATTTCAGTAACTAACAGTAGTTTTCGTAGTCGTTTCAGTAAAAAAAACAAAGCTGGCAACGATATATTCGATATCAGTAACATCCACGGAATTGACATCGAGCTCAAAGAAGGTTTATCGAACATAACATATCTATCATCATTCTTCGTGAACCGAGTGGCCAACGTCTGCGAGCGGCGAGCAGCGAACACCGACGGAGAGTACTACATCGACAGCAAGGTGTACAAGTCTGACGACGCGCACCACGCCAACTCACTGGAGCTGTGGAAGAAGGCGCTCATCCGACTCAAGTTCCAGACTGAAACGGATTCTCCTCAGTGGCAAAAACTACAATAGTTCGTGCGTTCGGCTGATATGTTGTTCCCAGAAAAACCAATGTTTTATGATCAATAAACCAAATAACTAGAAAGACGTGTATGAGTTAGGTACTATTGTCGAGACGCAATATTTTACGAACTAAATAAAATCATATAAACAAATGGCGCACTCGCATGATCATTGGAATAGAATAGAATAGAATATTTATTTATTGTATAACATGAGTATACATCAAATAATATGGACGAGTACAGTAATACACTAGAGTCGAGTTGATCGTTCTTTATTGGGCATTCTATACCACTGTCCGTAGCAAAGGCGAACTCGCCGAGCTACTGGAGGACAGTGGTATAGAAAGCTAATCGAGTACAGAAACACACTAGAGTGTCGAGTCGATCGTTCATTATTGGGCATTCTATACCTCTGTCCGTAGCGAAGGCAAACTCGCCGAGCTACTGGAGGACAGTGGTATACTGAATATTAGTAGAATGTTAGTCGAGTATAGTAACATACTAGAGAGTCTGAGTTGATCGTTCAATAATGAGCATTTTATACCACTGTCCTCCAGTAGCTCGGCGAGTTCGCCTTCGCTACAGACAGTGGTATAGAATGTCCTATCATACCCTACTCATATTTAACACCAGTGTAGACCAAGGAGTCTTTCCGGATCTCATGAAACACAGTAAAGTAGTTCCTTTGTTTAAATCCGGTGATAGTAAGAAAAGAAACCCAACAATTATAGGCCTGTGTCCAATGACGTATTATATATAGACACGTCATAAACCAACATCTCGGCGCTTAAAAACGGCGAAAATACTAGATACGCGTGAAGAAAGGGAAAGAAAATATGACACCGTACGGGGTGCCTGTTGCTAGAGGGAGATAAAACAAACGTAGTGTCGCGCGACAGGTTGGTGCGTAACTAAGCGCGATGTGGCCAATTGGCTTCATTTCATGTTGTCATTTTAGAGTGCGGACAACGTATCTATAGTTTTATATATCTCCTCGCCTGTGTCAATTCTGCTAGTTCTCAGCAAGGTGTTTGAAAAGTTGATGCTCAATCAAATGTTATATGTATGTATTATATGTGATGTCACTTTAAAAGAATTCCATCTTTCATGAACAACAGTACGTTTACACCAAGGGGCGTTGTACCATTGACGCCGGTGTCACCCGCATAAAGAACATTTTTAACGCCTGGGAAGAAGCACAAGATGCCATTGGAATCTTTTGCGACCTCTCGAAGGCGCTCGATTGCGTAGACCACGAGACACTTCTGCTGAAACTAGAGCACTAGGGATTATGAATACAGCTCTTGATTAACTACATAAGATCATACCTTAAAGATAGAAAAGGTAAAGTTGAAGTAAACGGTGAAAACTCATTGGGGTCTGAAATAGCAATGGGCGTTCCTCAAGGTTCGATATTGGGTCCATTCCTCTTTATAGTTTATATTAATGACTAGCTTTTGCCCGCGGCTTCGCCCGCGTGGATGTCGGAATATATCCCACAGGTACGTGCTACCGGGATTCAAAGTATTCTATGTCCTAACCCAGGTCATGGCCTATCCGTATGCCTTAAATCTAAATTCAACCGTTAAGGCATGAAAAGGTAACAGGGAGATAATATATCTGTGTTAGGGTTCCGTGACTTGGTTTTCTGTCAAGAACCTTTTTCTCAGGAACGCGTGGAGGCATCCAGTTGAAATAGATATCAGAAACTTAGATCTACGGTCTCTTGGACCTGTAACGAAAATCAAACTTCCAAGTCTACGCAATAAAAAAAAGCCGGCCAAGTGCGTGTCGGACCACGCACAATGAAGGGTTCCGTAGTTGGTATGAATTTATCACAAGAACAAACTTAACATTGTAGTTGAACAACATGTTCTCATACGGAATGTATGGGAGATCATGTTTTTCAAACTGCAAATTTAAGTTGGTTGATGATTACTCGTTAACCTGTACAGTCTACTTAGCTCTGATAGTTTTCGTTTTAATTTCGTTATATACAGGGTGGCAGGGACATCGACGCGAAGCCGGTTACCATGGATTCAGTACATGATTCTGAGCCCCCGTGAGTTGAAATTTTTTACTGACCCCATGGTAACCGGCTTCGCGTCGATGTCCCTGACACCCTGTCTACTACTGCTGTGATTTTTTTCACAAATCCCAGTACAACCATTTAGCTGGCAGGGGGGGGACACTTGACTCAAACAAAAAAGATCAGTTAACCTTTTGAACGCCATCGTCACATATACGTGACAAGCAAGCGCGTGCCCTGTACGCCAACGACACAAATATGTGACAAAAAATGCAGTGCACTTTATCACGAAATAAACAATTGAATCATTACTTTTGTGTGTTTTTATTTGTACACCTTAAATATTTATGCTCTTGTCCATATTTAATTGCCGAAAACGAATTAAATTATACCGTGGTTATTGAGAAATTTGATGACAAAAAAGGAGAAATCAAATGTTTAAAAAGGAATGTTCTCAAACGCCAAAGTCTTCTATATGTGACCGCTAGTGACGTGACGTATGATTGATAATATCGTAAATCATGTTGTGCTCCGCAGCAGAACCACTTTGACTATATTATATAAAAACTAGCTGCCCGTCCCGGCTTCGCACGGGTACTTATCTACGACGCACTTACCTACCTACCCTACCCTACCTACCCTACCTACCCTACCTACCCTACCTACCCTACCTACCCTACCTACCCTACCTACCCTACCTACCCTACCTACCCTACCTACCCTACCCTACCTACCCTACCTACCCTACCTACCCTACCTACCCTACCTACCCTACCTACCCTACCTACCCTACCTACCCTACCTACCCTACCTACCCTACCTACCCTACCTACCCTACCTACCCTACCTACCCTACCTACCCTACCTACCCTACCTACCCTACCTACCCTACCTACCCTACCTACCCTACCTACCCTACCTACCCTACCTACCCTACCTACCCTACCTACCCTACCTACCCTACCTACCCTACCTACCCTACCTACCCTACCTACCCTACCTACCCTACCTACCCTACCTACCCTACCTACCCTACCTACCCTACCTACCCTACCCTACCTACCCTACCCTACCTACCCTACCTACCCTACCCTACCTACCCTACCCTACCTACCCTACCCTACCCTACCCTACCCTACCCTACCCTACCTACCCTACCTACCCTACCTACCCTACCTACCCTACCTACCCTACCTACCCTACCCTACCTACCCTACCTACCCTACCCTACCTATTTAGGGGGATGAAAAATAGATGTTGGCCGATTCTCATAGATACTGGATAAGCACAAAAAATTTCATCAAAATCGGTCAAGCCGTTTCGGAGGAGTATGGAGACTAACATTGTGACACGAGAATTTTATATATAAGATTACAGGATAAAATGTAGATAATGTCTATATTTTTGTAGCTTAATATCAAAAATTGTATATTGTTAGTTTCTTGGAAAATATCAATTCAAAGTGGTCATGCTACAGAGCATACTCTCCAGCAGAACCACTTTAAAATAACGGTTATTTCACGTTGATTATGCACAAGTCATAATATAAACAAATGTATATTTATTGTATATCGAGGTAACATCTACAATTGTAGATAAATACTTACTGATTTTTAGTAATATGTAAATGTTTTATCGGAATGCGCCTGCCATGAATTTCTTAGCAAATATCAAGATTAAAATTGATGTGAAACTTTAACTTTAAATTAATGTGATTATATTATTTTTGTATCAATTGGTATCTGGATAAACCAATTATAAGATTCAGTCTTATAAAACCACACTATAGCACCTATAGAATCAAAAACAAAATCTAGTCAGGTCTAATTTCGATATTCGCTAATCCCATCCCGCGCATCCATAGCGCGGCACCGATTATCAGTCCCTTGTAGGTCACAAATATACGACAAAATCGTGACGTCATAAGCGCGGGGATCATTATTATTGGGTCCCCACCTATGAAATTGGCGTTTTTTTCTCACAAATAGAGAACCTTGTCACTTCTATGATTTAAAATATTCATCAATTGCTTGGTATTATATCGAATAATGACCATCATAGACAACTACCAATTGTAAAAAAACCTTATTACTTATAGTTTTCTAAACATAAAAAATACCTTAAAAATGACTCCTCATTTTTTTAGCAAAAATGACCACAATTTGTTTAGCCTAGCCAAAACTTATTTTTGTCGCTTAATCTAAGTGGCATATTACGTTATCTTAGTTTTTAAACATTAGTGCATAAAAGTTTAAAAAAATTAGTGTTCATGGTTGTTATATAAATTAAGAAAATGTTAGTATGAAAAAAGTAACTTCTTTAAAATTCTCCATACAAAACGCTGATTTCATAGGTGGACCTAATAGTAAAGTCCATTAGATATTTTATAGTAGTATTATATAGTACCTAGTATAATGACTATGATTTTATTGAATAATTATTTATTTTATTTGTTTGTTTACATTACGTAAATAAAAAACAAAACAAATATTATTTTAAAATCTAAAGCGATGACCCTATTTTTTTTATTTACCAAAAAAATTGACTTTATTATTTTTCAACTACATACAAAATTTATCCACCTGTCAAAAGAACCAGGGGGCCTACTCCCTAAGCGAAATCCGTTCGTTCGGCCGTAGTTACTGGCGCTTTTGCTCTCTGTCTTACTTCTAACTTACGGTATGTTCGTAAGTGAGACGGAGAACAAAGCGCTCACTAATAATAATTTGGCAGTAGGTACCATCAAAGAAGTTCATATCTAACCAGTTTCAAAACAAAATCCCGTGAACACGATGACCACATCTGTTTCCGGCACGGTGCTATAGCCGCCGAGCGCTGCAAGCAAGAATAGCCCTTACAGTGGTTAGATATGAACTTCTACGATGGTACCTAACCGTACGGCGATTGTATTGTAATTAGCTGGTGCTAAAATTTTCCATCACACTTGCAGGCTTTAGACTGTCGTAATGATCAAGTGTAGGTAGATATTATTATGTAATAAAAAATAAAAATGATTAACAGCTAATTTAAAATTTGTTTTATTTACAACAAATGAATAACATAACCAAGCACAAATAATCGATAACCAAGATGTTGATGCTATGTTGTTAGATCCCTAATTTCGATATATTATATCAAATATAGGATGTTTTATTTATTTACTCAGTTATAATCTTACATTATAATATACAAGCTAACACTAAAATATATATAAACTATTAACTAACTATACAAATATAAGGGGGGGGGGGGGGACAATTTGAGGGCATCAAAAAATTCGTCCGCATCGCTGTCAACAGGTAAAGTGCCCAAAAGGCTGGCAGCATTGCCAGTATTACCACGCTATATGGCAATGCTGATTCTCTGGCCGAAGAATAGGCCAGCCTTCTAATATAGGATATTCTGATATTGACTATAAATACTTATCGGTTTTTTAAGAAACCTCTATCAAGACTGCAGATCGAGAATATGTACCATAATGTAATTTGTTTTTGTTTTTTTGTCTCAAATGTCTGTTTTTACATTGATAAACTCTGTAAATGCCGTGTATTAATATCTTTATTTATTACTATTTTTATTGTGACCTACGTTGAACTCCTCCACGGAGCTAAACGTAACGTTACAAGGGACCAACGTTTATGACCGGTACTTCTGAAACGATTCACGTTAGGGACAATCAAATTTCATTTATTTATTTATTTCACAACACATGTTTCCTTTGCCATTACAGAGTAAATCTAATGCGACAAAGTAACTTAAAATATACTTAACTTACATGCTACTAACCTTACATGCTATACAGTACGTGGCCCTTATGAACTCACCCAGTGTACAGGTGAATATATCTATGGCATGCGCCACCGTGTTGAGAGTGCGTAGCGCACGAGTCAGCGGTGCGCGCCCCAGCAGGTTAGTGCGCGCACTCGGCACCACCAGCAGCTGCGGCTTGCGCCGCCGCGCCACGTACCTATCCGGTAAATTAAACCCTATTTCTGATAGTATATCGGAGTTTTGTATACTACCTCTTAAAACTTTGAAAAGATACGTTGCCAGTGTCACTTCACGCCTAATTTCCAATTTGTAGTAGCCCACCATACCAAGACAGAATAAGGTAGGATACAGTAACGGGTATCCCGGGTATCTCCCATACAGCTTTAAATAAATCAATCTGACGAATTTGTTCTGTATCCGTTCGAGCATATTTTTGTATTTTGTTTCACTCGGGCTCCAGACGACCGCATTGTATTCCAGATGACTCCTCACAAGAGCCTCATACAAAGCCCTTAATGCTTTGATGTTTGTGAAGTCATTTGCCTGAAGCAGCACAAATCCCAGATTCCTGTAGGCCTTCTTACAAACTTGCACCACGTGTTTGCGAAACTGCAGATCACTGGCGAAATGAATGCCCAAATCCTTAATCTCCGTGACACGCTGCAGCAGCTCCCCGTCCATGCTGTACTGGTGGTGTTGTGGGATTCGTGTGCGCGCAAATGAAAGCACTGAACACTTTGATACATTAAAGTATAGCTTATTGCAGTGACTCCATTCATTGACCCTATCCAAGTCGTGCTGCAGCATGTCACGATCCGCAGTGTCTTTTATGACTGCAGACAACTTAAGGTCGTCCGCAAATAACATGCATGTTGATCTGACTACCTTTGGTAAATTCATATTTTTCATAAATTCATATTATTCATAATTCATATTTCTAAAGTAAGTAGAATTAAGTTATTGAATACTACACAGGGTGCATTTTTGATATGGGATACTTTAAACGTAGCTACAGGAAAACGGTCAGATTGTCCTTAACTTTTTGAAATTATTAAATCATTTTAAGACTGCTGCTAAAAGCGACTATAGACAATTACGTGACAAAAAAAGATTAGAAATTGATATACCATATGGGAAAACAGCACTAATCAATAAAAGTATTCTTTGTATGGCATCATTGATTTACAACAAGTTGCCTGATGATGTCAAAAAGTTATCTGTTCTTCAATTTAAGTCGAAGCTACAAAAATTCCTAGTAGATAAATGTTATTACGAGTATAATGTCAAGGAGTAAGTAGTACTTACAGGATAAGAATATAGATGGTTATATATAGCAAGAGTAAATTATTGACATTGAATAATATGGCAATAACAATAGTGTGACATGCTATAATAATTTAATTTGACATCTGGTAATTTTATTTTAATTTCGACTAATATTTTTAATTTAATTTATTTGATTGATAAGTTTATGACATGTATTATAAATTTATAATTCATCTGACAATCTTTATTCTTAAACCTTTGATGTAGTATTCTGATTTTTTTAGTTTTTATTATAATAATTTTTGTAATGTTATTTTAATAATGATATACCCAATAAGAATAATAATATAAATATTTGCACACCTTATTAGGTAATGATACAGTGTACCTAAATAACTACGTTATACTTTGAGGTACCTAAAATTAGTGCCTATGTAGCAAATAGTAGATTTACAGTATTGAACTTTTATGTAGGCTGATTTGAAATCCAAGACCTGGTCCCTGCATCTTGACGGGCACGCTGGAAAACTCTCGGGGGGGGGGGGGACCCAGAGGGTTACCAATAACAATGCAAAGAAAAGGTATAAACGAAATAAAGACCACAGTTTTCAAATAATAATTTATTCAAATAATAAACAAAGTCACAATATTATACAGATCTCAGAACCGACGGAAATGATTAATTCTATCTTAAATGATATTTATTAATAATTTAACTGATATTATTGTCAAAAGGGCAAATAAAAAACTATATAAAAAACATGTCAATTTGTTTTATCCCAAAAAGTTTGAACCGAGCTCTCATGTAAAGCAAGCCTGTCAGTCGAATGCATCTATCGAATGTTCATAGGTCAAACGATCATTCATAACCAAAATGTGATCGAATACATGAAAACCCTTTGCTATGATGACACGGGGAAACTACTCCTCACAATTAAATGAATTTCGGTATTATAAATGATTTAAGGCTCCATAATTCCAATTCCCAATGTTCACACAGACACTTGTATTCAAATAATTACCATTCACCTTCACAGTCACCACTATTCACCTTCATGGTCACTACCATTCACCTACACGTTCACCACCGTTCAGCTATACTTCACCACAATTCACATTCACCACCCTTCACCTACACTTCACCACCGTTCAGCTATACTTCACCACAATTCACATTCACCACCCTTCACCTACACTTCACCACACATACACATTCACCACACACCCTTTGACTGCTTTTGTTGTTACTTTTATTTTTCTTTTCATTTATTTATATTTTTGTTTTGTTTAGTAGAAATACATGTTACTTGCTTGTTAATTTGTATGAGGCCACTAAGAAGGGCCTGGTGATCTGTTACGCAGGTTTTCCTAAACCTACATCAGGCACCAGCTTTGACAACGTGAATTCATATAGTTCAAAACTGTTAATGCAACAAAACCATTGCGAGATAAAATAAATATGTTTTATTATTATTCGGAAAGACGTTTATTTATTTAAACTTTTCACACTCAAAAAAGTACAAAGGCGGACTTAATGTCCTAGGCATTCTCTACCAGTCAACCAAGGGTGGTGAAGAGATTAGATGGCAGGTGCTCTATTTCAGAGGAACAAAGAAAAACAATTAAAAAATATATTCTAATGCATTATAACTAAAATAGGTACAACAATACATAAATAGGTAGGGTAGGGAGGGGGTGGGGTAGGCTTAGACGTTCTTCATTGATTTTCGGGCAATCGTGACGGGAAGCACTCAATAAGAGAGGAGAGTAGAATTTTCGAAAATTAGGGCACACGTGCTTTGACGTCACGGGATGAATTACATACGTGACGTCATAGCACGTGTGCAAATGGGTCAATCACATGTTTTGTGTAGTCGTCAGATGGTACGACTCACTGGACGTATAAACTATTGTAGCACGAAACTTTCAAATACACTACTTTCTAATACTTAATAATAAGGCAGCTGGATTAGGGTCTTGATACAGAAGGCGGTACTTCTGGACAAGGCTCGTATTGTTAGGAGGTTACTATCTCTGGAGCCCTAACCGTCGGGTGCTTGGCCCCTGTTCCCGATACCGGTGTAGCTCACCGGTATCGAGATTTTAACTTTACTTAGTTTGTTTTTTTTAATGGAGATTATCTGTTCAAATCCGGGCAAGTACCAATGTGACTTTTTAAATTCATATTAAGTAGCGTTCTTATGTCCATTAGCAATCTTACAAAGCAATAGACTGATGCTTCATTTTGACTCACGGGCTTCTTGTTTATGTTGTTACAATACTATAAACACGCACACACACTCACTTTGTCTGCAACTAATAACTACAACTACATAGGCCGGCTGTATCACAGTCCCACACATGATACCTAAATGCTATCAGTACATACCATTTTAGTTCGAATTTTACTAATTCCATAAACTGGCCAAGGTCACGCGCATGACGCCTGTGTGTTACTGTGTCTAACAAAAGTGACGGAAATATATTTTTGTTTCGTGTAGTGCGACGCGATACGACAGTGTGTGACGTGCAAAACTGCGATCTCTGTGGTGTGTGTACCGTGTTGTTTATACATAACGTTTACTATACTTTCTAAGTTTATCTTGGACAAAATTGACATCAGTGAAGAAAAAACATCGTGAGGTAACCCGGACTTATAATAAATGTAATCCTGTAATTGCCAATCCACCTTGAGCAAGCGTGATGACCAATGCTATGTTTTCTGTGAAGAGGCTTTTGACCTGCAGTGAAACAGGCTGGCATTATTTATTTTTATTGACATAATAGGGGTGAATTTCCCAACAGACAATTTTCGTGGCCTGGATGATATTCACTGCAGAAAGTAAATTGACTCAGGCGCGACTTTGCGGAAATCCATTATAAAATACAATAGACGACGTATATTTCGTAACCTAATCCGCTTAACTATTCTTAAAGAGTCATAAAGAACTCTGTAAGACATCAGGATGACGATTGACTTGTTTTTTTTTTTAATAATAATGACTCAACATTTTACACACATGTGATAAATGTTCCAGAATGTCAGTACTAGATAGTTTAGAAATTGCAAAAAATAATGTTACACTGTTGAACGTATTAAATACGAGTATTCCAAGGACACCTTTGTTGCGATTGTTTGCAGGGCCTTATCACGCTGATAGCGATCCTAGCCGAGGTGGGCCGAGCAGTAGTCCTATATAAGTGGGGTTATCGGGCGATGTAGCTCACACTGCTCTCGATGCTGGACGTGGCAACACGTCGTGTCCGGGTCGCTAGTTTTCCTGTGTACCCTTGGCTGTTCCCTTGATGGTACAGTGGAAGATCAATTTTAACCGCTGTACCCTTGGCCGTAAAACCCGATTAAATTAAACGAACAGCCCATTGTCCCCTTGTTTTTCCTATGTACCCTTCTTCGTACCGATTTCCCTTTCAAAATCGTTGTCTTATCTCCCTCAATATACCATGCTTCAACTGAGTAGGACCAACCTCTTTTTAGAGAGCAACGTCAAAGGCGTCAAGACCCTACTTGGTGTTGTCTAATGTCCAACTGCCATTGGTGCCGATTCTCTTGTACACCGAACTAAACTAACTAAACTATCTCTAAAATTGCTTACTTTTGGCTATGAGAATCTTAGAGCTATTCTGCAAATAAAATTCTCTAAATTAAAAAACAGTTTTCACCACAACTAAAATCGAATTTGACAATCGCGAATCCACGTGGTACCCGTGGTTTGCCCTAACCCGTGATTTTTTTTAGAGCCGGAGGTGCGCAGTGGGTGCAGCCTCAACGTGTTTTTTATAGAATTTTTCATTTTTTTATGGAAAATATGAAAAAATAATACCTTTATGTTGAGTGTTAGCTGTTTAATGGTTTTTTAAAGGGGGTCGTAATTTTCATTATTTTTGCGATAGGACGCTCCATTTTCGAGATATAAGTAAAAGAAAAAATAAATACAGTACTGTTTTTGGACGTGATGTCGAGATGTTGGTGTGAATTTTAGTTCATAACAACTTATTTTATACCACACCATTTTAATCGCGATTAAAAATTGTCAGGTTTAGTCTGGTTTGGTCTTTTACAATCAAAATTTTAGGTGAAAAACGTCAAATTCATAATAGCAAAATTGCCATTTTCACTAAACTAAAAACTCAGTACTATCTTAGTGCTGTCAAACTAAAATATAGTTAAGTTGTGTCACCTTAGTCTATTTCAGAATGGGAAATCGTCGTTTGACAGGAATAAACTAAATTTTAGTGATTTTTAGTTTAGTTTAGAGGCATTTGTGACAAGAGAATCGGCACCATTGAGTACTTTTCAAATCTGAAATTGGCGCTGGGATCCGTAGGGTCAGAGTAGGCCCATTGCGTCATCATGGGCGATTTGAACACTGACCTTGCTCACCACACCCCTCGATCCCATAAACTCACTCCATAACATCATCGAGGCCATTAGTGTCCATTTCATGTCCTTTCACTGCAACCTACCCATTTCAATATCTCTGGCGGTGACACTTAGTTCGACCTAATCATTACATCCACTCCCTCCCTTGTTTTCTCTCATGGTCGGTGTCCTGCTCCTGGTTTTTCCCATCATGACCTCATTTTCTTCTCGTAAGTCCTAAAACCACCTAAACCTGTCCCAAAAGTTCTGCACATGTCGTTTTACGCACATGGACGTTGAGAAGCTTCGTCAGGATGCGTTAGACATCATTTAAGAACACTTGGTAGCGGCGACAGTTTTACCTAGACAATAAATTGCGTATTTTCGATCGGACGGTCCTTACTCTCTACGTCAAACACGCTCCTGTTAAGAAGATTAAACTTCGGCGTCCTCCTGCTCCTTGGATGACGACAGGGGTTCCGATGGCGATGAGGCGCAGGGATCGGGCCTTTTGTAAATTTAAAAAGGATCGCAGTGAAGAAAATCGCACCTTTTTAAAGCGGTGTAATCAGATGATACGCAACGCTAAACGCTGCCATATTCTCGAGAACATAATTATCTTCTTAAGTGCCCCCGTACCCGCCCGATGCAAGTGTACGAAGGAACACGTAGTCAGTTATTGTAGGTGGTTAAGAATTGTGTATTATTAATTTTATCCTATTTACTTGTGTAGGTACCTATTTTATTTATAATTCATTATTATTATTTTTGTTATTGACGTGAAAACGTCTTTTCACTCGGAGTACTGTCGGTCGATTCTGTAAAAAGATCAACGTGAAACTTAGGTGAAGTGAGCGTGAAGTGAGCTGTCACTGTCACAAATCGACCGGCAGGATGCTAGGGATTAACACTATTGACAGCTCACTTCACCTAAGTTTCATGGTGATATTTTTACAGAATCGATCGGCTGGTACTACTGCCCTGCTATTCTGTAAACATCTCACCGTGAAAACTTGGGTAAAGTGAGCTGTCAATAGTGTCAATCACTCCACGCTCACTTCACCTAAGTTTTCACGGTGAGGTGGTAACAGAATAGCACTGCTGGTAGTAAGTTCAATGTTTCTGACCGGCAAAAACATGTAAGATTTTAATCGCTAATAACTACGAGACTTCTAATGCTAGAGAAATGGTTGAGCACGCAAAAGATAGGTTACATTTATAAACATTTTGAGACAGGATATAATTTGCCTATGACGTCACATCGCGAGAGCAGGCGCATGCGCACTACTCTCTATTTTTCACTACATGTTGAAATTCCAAATCGTATAATCGTACAAAAATGTGATCAGCTAGAACAGTGATTCTGGTATCGTTCCCAAGAGTTGTCTAAAGACTACCAGGACCAACAGAGATACAATAAAAATATTAAGAAAAATAAATAAATAGGGGTAAAATGCATAAGAAGTTGACAAGAGTAAAATATACAAACTCATATCGGCCGTAAATCTGCTTAGAAATTAAAAAAAAACACAATCGAAGAAAGCTTGCATCATAAGGAATGCAATGAGGCTTAAAAATCTAGTGCCGAGCAAATACAATAACAACGGCAGTACCTACTTATCAGAAACCGTAAGAACATCTGTTGCTAAGATATCGTCTCATATCGACCGTGTAAATCTGCTCAGAACTGAAAAATATCACGATCGTGTGACTGACACTGGCATGGCCACCATCAGGAATTTTAATTTTGATAACAAAAAAAAATTGTCGCTAATTAGTTGAAATTTGTTACTATTTCACCACACGTTTTCACGAAACTCTGAGGCGCTGGTTCGAACTGCGCCTAACTCAATTTTTATTATCCTCTCAATCAGAGCACCTACCCTCTTATCTCTTCACCACCCTTGGTTATGCCTAGAAAATGCTTAAGGCATTAAAGTGTACTTTTTTACCTTATTGTGTGCAAGAAGTTTAAATAAATAAAATTGGTACTTAGTGTCCCTTATAACATTTTTGTAATAAGATTTTAAACGACAGTGGTTAAAATTGATTTTCCACTGTACTATCAAGGGAACAGCCAAGGGTACACCGGAAAACCCCTGTTTTTCCTGTGTACCCTTAGCTGTTCCCTACAGCCGGAAAAACAGGGCTTGTTCGTTTAATTTAATCGGGTTTCACGGCCAAGGGTACAGCGGTTAAAATTGATCTTCCACTCCATCAAGGGAACAGCTAAGGGTACACAGGAAAAACAGGGGTCCGGGTTAGCAACAAGTCAATCGTCATCCTGAGGATGCCTCATTGAGAGGTGAAACACGTCTCGATTTCGTACAGGGTTCTCTATGATTCTTTAAGAACAGTTAAGTGGATTAGGTTACTAAATATACGTCGTCTACTGTATTTTATCTACTGCAGAAAGTTTCAACAGGCGAAACCTTTTTTCTTAATCGAAAATGTACCTACTCATGTGAGGCAATCAATATATTTTAGTTATAATTACATATAGTAAATTATATTTATTTTTAAGCGAGCGAGCCTTACAGTAGTCACTTAAGAGGTGTAACATCTGACATCTCACCTTAGTAAAAAGCAATATTAAGATTAAGGTGTGTGTAATCTTTAATGTTGCTTATAGCAACATTAAAGATTACACACACCTTGTACACACAATTGACCTAAAGGGGCGGGCCTCGTCAAGGTCGTTTCTGACGCCAACTCTAGCGCCGCGCACCCTCATTGGTCAAATCAAATAGCGCGCGCTTCCCCGGTTTCCTGTTTCACACTTCCGTCCCTTTTCACGAAATCATTCCTACAGATTGCAGGAAAGCGAGAGGAAAGATGCAACACATCAAAAATTTTACAATTAAATTTGTCATCGCGGTGGCTGTCCCCAATACGATACTGATGGTAATGTGCCTCGTACAAGAAAAACTATTTGTTATTTAGTTTGACGCACAATTGACAATTTATTTAATTTATTATGCCAGTAGTTATAGTATTGAATAGTCTTATTATTCTTATACCTACCCAGTGAAGATACCGATAAGTTAAAACACAAGTTCCCGCGAAATATACTCCCGGTGTACAAAAGTTGCGCAGGTATAAATTATTTGCATACAGCATTGAAGGGCCCGAGCCTCCCTTGCTCACTTAGCTGCCGTCAGTGTCAGTCACGCTAAGCGCTCGACGCACGTGGAGAAACGGTCGTTACCTTGCTGTGTGTGTTCCCGCCAAAAGCTTAAGTAATTCATTACGGTGAACGAGGACAAAAAAATATCGTTTCGGTGGCTGTTTTAACTTGTTTATCAAGTGTTTATGCGTAAGACACACAAACGATGGATTAAGTGGCCTGAAACCGCCATCGATATGCGAATATTCACTAAAATGACAACAAATCTAATGATTTATAATAATCTTAATCTCATAATCATCATAATTATCATAATCTAATAATTTAAATTCTAATTTTTATTAATATTTGCACACCATAAAAATATGGTAAACATGTTAGCACAAATCCAAGTACTTATATAACACCTTGCATGCAGTGTATTGTATGTTCCCACATGTTTGAGCAAATAAAGCTATCTGAATCTGAATCCCATTTCGGTGTCCTAAATGTTCCTTCGGTGGTCATTTAGCTCATTTCGGTGGATCACTTTGTCAATTTGGTGCCGATTAATAAAGTCTCGTGAATCTGAGAATATTTATTATGGTGTCATTGTAAAATCTGTTATTCATCGACTATTAGTCGATACCATACTCTTTTCAAGATCACATTATGACCTATGGAAATATGGAAATGGCTATGCTTGGGATTTCTCTGCGAAATCGACTCAGAAACGAGGAGCTACGCAGACGAATGAACGTTGCCGACATAGCCCAACTGTGGGATGCTTGCTTGAATTGTGTAATTAGGGCTGATTTCAACAATGAGAATGAACGCGATCAGCATTTCTAGAACGCGTTCAACAGCTGTCAGTGTCAAAATTATTATGGAATATTGTACACTGACAGCTCTTGAATACGTTTAGATGTGCTGAATGCGTTCAATTTCATTGGTGAAATCCGCACTTAGTCGTATACAAAAATATGACAGCGTGACTATTAGCGAATCGGATCGACTGTCAACTTATTAGTTGACAGTCGATCCGATTCGCTAATAAGCGAATTTTCCCATTTCGCCATTTTGCTGTGAGATTGTATCACCAAGCTGTTTCTCTATGTTTAGTTCACATTTTTATTTCGGAGACCTAAATCTAGATTCGGTGGCAGGCAAGATCAATTCGCTTTATCATTTCGATGGCATTTAAAATTAATCTCAAATATGTATGATTCTTACGATAATATTTTTATTCCATCTAACAAACATTCATTAAAACAGACGGAAGGACAATTTTAAGTTTAAAAAAAAATTTAAAACATCAGGACATGTTGAAATTGACCCATAGAGGGATACCCCTTTATTAAACACGTATTCTGTGAAAACTTTTACTAGTTACCTATTAAGGTTAAAAAATTACAGCCCTGTGACAGTCAGACGAACAGGCGGACAGACAGACGTATTAGTACTAATAATTTATAGGGTCCCGTTTTCACAATTATCGTCGTCATCGTTTTTAGGGTTCCGCACCCTAAAAACGATAAAGCGTCTATGTAAGGTCTTCTTTTATCTCTAATATGCTGGTATAAACACCGGATATGCAAAAGAAGATTGCCAAAACTATGATAAGGATATCAGTAAGCAGCCTGTGGGAGCAGGCGCCATATCCATCGTGGTAGAAGACGCAGATATCGATGATGGCGGGGAACAGTACGCCCACCATGGACAGGCACAGCGAACCCACCAGCCCGATGAAGGGGCCCAGGGTTGGCGCCGCCACCGCCAAGATGACTGGAACACAGAGCGCTTGTTACTGCACAATAATTATTTATTCATTTTAAGAGTTTTTAAAATGATCTTTATTATTAAAAAGCTGCTTAATTCTAACCCCTGATAAGGTAATGTAGGTCACAGACTTTTACTTCGTAGTGTAAATAAATAAGGCTAATAGTGGATGCCAACTATGGAAGGAATTTTGAAAATTCTCTCCCTTATGGGATTTTTCACTTTATAACTACTGTACTTTTGGAAGTCGGTTCTTTCTTTTTTATAAAACTGTCGATCCATTCTGTAAACATTTCACCGTGAAGAGTGAGGATGGAGTAAGCTGTCCATAGTGTCAATCCCTAGCTTTAGGTGCAATGACAGCTCACATCAAACTCACTTCACCCAAGTTATCACTGTGAGATGTTTACAGAATAGCACGGCTGTGGTAGAGTGAATTGATTGATTATACTTTTATTTGTTTCCCTATATTTTCTCAACATAACCATCTTTTATACTATTATTCAAAGTCATATCTTTTTTGTTTAGATTTCTTTTTATTCATAATAATCAGTATTATATACATTAATTTTGCGAACTTTATTTTCACATATATAACGTTTAACAATAATAGTACCATGGTACAAGTAGTTAAATACATTTTGTCTTAAACTCATTTCAATTAAATTAGATTAATATTAGCGGCGATAGCTTTCAAATAATCACTTTTATTGGTGTATTTTGCTTTAAAATTCAATATATATTTAATTCTATTATATTTGTCATTGTATTTTCTTTTCTTGGCGGCAGGGGGAGCCCCGTTAAGATGTTTTTGGATTTCTGCAGCCTGATGTTGTAATTCTAGAATAATTTTCTTAGATAACAAATAAAATCCTGCGTGGTGCGTACGTTTTCCTCGTTTAAAACATACGTGCTCCATAAGCATGGTTCATATTTAGGTGGTGAAGAACTGGTACCCCATATATAATTTTCATCAAACCATTCTGCTATCACTTTTGCTTCGGGAGAGATATTTTGCTGCCATTCGTCAAAATATGTGGGAATTTCTTCTGCTGGTAGGTATGCAAGTGCTAAAATGCATTTGATTTCTGATGAAAACGATTCACTTGATCCATATAGTTTTTGGAAACCTCGACTTTGCACTTGTCTATATAAAATTTGGCCCAAGTGAAAATAACAACCCTTTAACACTGCGTTTTCAAAATTATACTTGGCACTTAACTGTGACGCCTTTTCGAAATCCATTAATATGTATTTTGGCGATAAAATCAAATTTAATGATTGACAATACTCGATCAAAGATGAGAACAATTTGTCGTATGTGCTTTTGTCTTTATTTGTACACAATGCTATAACTAAAGGAAACGTTTTCGTGTTTATACAGCCGTGTATTGTGTAAACTTGCTGAAATAATTTTGGGGCGATTTTAAATGTTCCGTCCATTATTAAATAAGTGGAAGCACATAAAAAAGTAAGAAATTGTTTAGTTGTATATAATACTATTCTCTTTGTTTCATGCCATTTTTCATCAATTAAGATCATATCGTTGTCCAATTGTAGAATATTATGATTTATTTCAAAGTTAATAGTATCAGGTTCTGTAATTTTTTCTTTTTTGTTTCTTTGACGATATATTACTTGTCTCAAGTTCAAGTTTGTTGGAATATTAGCACGTACACTTGAGGAAGTGCTTGCTTCGCACTCACTAATTATATGAATTGGTTTCTTGTTTTTATGAATTAAAGCGTCTTCTTTAATTTTATTTATAGCGGTGTGTACCTGCAAAGATATCCATAGGTTAGGTTAGGTTAGAACTGTGACCAACTACGCGCGAGCCGAGCGAGCGAAGCGAGCGGTGCCGCGGCAGCGGCCGGCGAGCGCTACATCGAAATTGGTCGCGAAATTTTTCTAAGTATTTTTTTCATAGTGCCCCCAAGAAACGAATCGTTGCAAAATCGACTCCACGTAGTCTTGTTTGCCCTACCCCTAGAGTGTTATTTAAAATCGCGAAGGCGCGGAGGGGCGAGGCGGCCCGCGAGCTGAGGAGCAGGTGGTGAGCGTTAAACACATCTGTGACGAGCAGCTCGCGTGGGATCGCCGGAGCCCCACAGCGCCGGAGCCGTGACAGAAACCATGCCTGCTGCATGTTGCATGCTGCATGCTTGCTTGCATGCTGCATGCCTGCTGCATGCATGGTCATGATCATTATGCGTAAACAAATTTATGCTTTAGAATTTGATTAAGTTATGCGTACATATAATTAGGATAAACAAAATTATGCCATGTTATATTATGTCTAAAGTTTTTATGCAAAAAGATAGGGAACCATTTTGTAATCACAAGAAATAGTTTAAAAACAAACCTTTTCCTTTAAAGCATCTGGTTCATGATTATGTTCTTGGTGCGGACCTTCCAGCAATTTATACTTATTGACTTCCTTATCGAAAGTAGTGATTAATCTCGCCTTACACTTATACTTTTTGTTGCTTCTTAATTCACACGCCCAATATTGTTTATCCACTGTTATTCGGTTTTTTTCATATATAAATCCATGTACGTCTAATTTTAATCCTCCGCGACTGGTTTTAAATGATTTTAAATAATTTTCCTCCATATTAATAAAGCATTAACACAAACATGCACGTAATAATGATAATACACCGACATGAACTTAGCAATAGACACAACACAGTACGTTATGTAAAGCATACCCCCAAATAATAAATAATCAAACCCTCAAATTAAAACTATAAATATCATCTTCTACCCACATATATTTTTTATAACACTTGGTAAATGTTTCTTTCTGAGTATGAGTGAAAATATTATGGTAATTATGTTTAGGGATAAAAGCGTTATGATAAAAAACAGTAGGAGTTTAAATATATTTACATTAATGATATTATTAATTACAATTTTCGGAAACATGAGTGTTATGAACATCGCCGGTAGCACTACAAATAGTATGAATGAAAACTTTAGGATGAAAAATTTTAGGAAGAGTGATCATTCGGATTACAAATCGTTAGGAAGAACAATTTCGGGTAAAGAACTTTAGTTGAGCCAATATGGACCCTTCTAGGCACACCATAAAGTGAGAAGAACTTAAATAAAAGAGTAACCGTGGAGTTTCTTGCCGGCTCTTCTCCATAGGAAGCGACCAATTGGAACCGTGCACCTAGCTTCTGACGTTTCATAAGTGCCCTTGTAGGTTTATGTGAAATAAAAATATTTTGAATTTTGAATTTTGAAAACGCTCTTACTATTTCAGATTTTTACTGAAAACGTCTACAAAAGCCAAGAAATATTTTCCTTGTATTGAAAATAAACCAATAAAATATTTTCAAAAGGTCTGTATTAACTGTAATTTAATTCAGGCATAAAAGGTTTTCGGTCATATTTAATTCTTTAGTGCTAGTGCGTTTTAAATGGGCTATTGTTTCTTTAATGCAGCAATGGTAAGTTTTATCTGTGTTACTTTGTGGCAATATCACGTTGCTCTTCATCGTCATCAGCATAGACTAATCTTAGGGTGCATTCATACTCGTAAAACCGGACTGAATCCTGTTTATAAAGGCTGTATTATTTTCCATGTATTTTGTCTTCGAAATAAAGAAAATAAATAATTTTAGGTCGTATGTACTCTTTAATTTAAATAGTCTTCGTAATGAACTGGTCAAACTTTTTTTTTTTTGAAGGTGGGAAATTGTCAAATAACTTCTCCCGCTCTGGGTGGAGCGGGAGGGCTCGTCAGACGTTTACTGACTAAAACCCACCGTGTTCCTTCCGTTGCCTGTGTGCCGGGGTCGCGATATCCCTTTCGGACAAACTCGCAACCCCGGCAGGCATTGAACACAACGCGCCGTCGACCCGGGCCTGGTCCCTATCGGACGGCGAGATACCCATTGCTCAATGTCCGCAAGCCCGCGCCTACGGTGGCCGGAAGTCGGCTCGCGACTCCCGACGCCCGGGGCGTCTCCTGCGGCGACTAGGGGCGCGAGGGCGCGAATCTTACCTCTCCCTCGCGCGCTCCGCCTCCTCCTTCGCGAGCATTACTGCTTCGCAGAAGGAAGTGACGGCCTCCCATGCCCTCTCACTCCGAACCATGGCCTGAACCAGGGCCAGACGCGAGAGATCGCTGTCGCCGATCGCCTCCGTGAGGACACGGCGGTGCTCCGCCCAAGCCGGGCAGACCTCCACCGTATGCTCCACCGTGTCCTCCGGGCGATCCACACAGTGGTGACACCCGGGCGTTTCCTCCCGCTTTATCCTGAACAGGAACCTCCCGAAACAACCATGTCCGGTAAGGACCTGCGTCAGCCGGAAGATGAGGACGCCGTGGCACCTCTCTAGCCACTCCTCAAAGAGGGGACTTATCACCACAATTTTAGCGTGCCCAGCGCTGGGTTGCGACAATCGAACTCTCCATGCCGCCATGAGATCCCGCCGGAGCTCTGTCCGCTGTGCCGTGATTTCTCGCGGCAGTGGAGTTACGCCCCGGCGTTTCGCCTCCTCGCGCCACTCCCAGACATGCGCGAGGACTTTTGCCTCCAGATCCCATGGCGGTAATCCGGTAAGAAGGCTCGCCGCCTCGCGAGAGACCGTGCGGTATCCTCGGACCAGCCTAATGGTCATGACCCTTTGGGACGCGTTCAATCGGCGGGCTGATGAACGCGCCCACACCGGTGCCCCGTAAAGGGCCATGGACCACACGACCCCCGCGTAGAGCCTCCGGCAGGAGGCGTTTGAACCCCCTAGATTGAGCAGAAGCCGCTTCAGAGCAGCCCCAGCCCTCTCCAGTTTGGGAGTCAAACGACGGAAGTGCTCCACGAAGTTCCACCGGCTGTCGAGGACGAGTCCCAGGTACTTCATCGTCGACTCGACACCGATGTGAACCCTTCCTGCCGTTATCTGGGAACCCGACAGTGGCTCGTTCCGAGGACCATGAAAACATATGGCCTCGGACTTGTGCAAGGCCACTTCGAGTCCCAATTGCCGGATCCTATCTACGATTGTCGCAACCCCGCGTGTCGCCAGTCCGGCCGCCGCCTCATGCGACCTCCCCTGCGCCAGGACCAGCGTGTGATCAGCGTAGCAGACTACGCTGACGCCGCTAGGGAGGTCGGCGCGCAGCACCCAGTCGTAGTCGTAATTTTGAATTGAATTGAGTCGGTTCCCCCCTTAGGAGGGAGGGCCGCACTCCACCCCGTACGGCCCTGTAGAGCTCGTCTCCGGACTGGACACTCTCCCACCGTGATAAGAAAGATATGAATTCCCATAAGAAGAAGTCCGATACCTTGTCCAATTACTAAGGCAAGGAAAGGATTGAATGAGATTGTAAATAAGACTTCAGAATTCATAGTTGTGAAATCACATTGGATGTGGTTTTAGAAATCTAATAAAATGATTGAGGGATCCAAAGTATATTATTATATAAACCTGTGAGTAATCCTTACGTTAGTGTAACAGGTATTTGGTCTGTCATTACTCACACGATACCTCACATCTGCACTCGGAATACTCAAAGCAATACTTCCATAAGTGACGCATTGCGTCGGCATCATGCTCTTTTGGAGACATGGTCCCTAGCAGTTCTTTCGAACTGATAAACGTGACGAAGCGGCATCCGTGCGACAGTCCTCGTACGAGCAACGGAGCGGCTAGTTTCAGCATTGCGTCGGCATCATGCTCCTAAGGAGACATGGTCCCTATCAGTCCTTAGACTGAATATAAGATAGATGTGGTCACCCAAACCCCAGAAAGGTCACTCATTGCACAACAAGCATATCTGTAAGACACGTGTTCATGTCAGTCTGACCGAAGAATTATTGGTCTAAGATATAGAATACAACATTCAAGAATCACTAGATAATAGATTTGAGAATTGATACTCAAAATCATTAATTATTTAACAGAGTTTTGCTTTCTTTAAACTCTCATATAGCCATATTATTGGTCTGAGGAAATGAATACAAAATTCAAAATATAGGTACTACATAATAGAATAGAGAATCATAATTCAAAAATCATTAATTAATAGAGTTGTGGATCAACCCTCTTGAAGGCCTATAGACAGTCCCAAAGCACCCACCCTTCACCACTTCCTAGTGTTTGAACTGAAGAGTAGAAGTGGCACAACGAACTCCCCAGCAACACGCCTCTGTCTGATTAGTTACAAGAACGTCAATTATAGTACCAGCCTAGGATAATTATTATAATGAAAAACTCACCCAGACACACCAACAAACACACACACATACTACGTTAAATACTACATTAGTCTAATCTGGGATTCAACGCAACTATATTTAACTTAATAAATAATACTCGCTATCTTACCACAGCCCACTTGGGCATGGCCTCTGGCTTTCACCAAGTCTCCAAATATAACTAGCCCAGGATACTCCGTCCACACCCTACCGTGGTCTCAAACCAACTTCCCTAACTTAACTCCCCGGGACTCACGCGTCCGTAGCCTTTCGTGATCCAGAACCAACTCCCCTCTTCATTCTTCAGTCCCCTAAGTTCCTAAAAAATACCACGTTGACCGTTTGGGCCCCGCTTTGCACAGTTTCGCAGAATAGGTTTATGGCTGTTTTTGTGTACAACTTCTCAATTGTTATAAAAGGGTCTTTGAATTGCCTGAGCCCGACTAAATGGTTACCAGATGCTGACACTAGTATTGTGAGTTGAGATTAGAAATTGGATATTTTCTAGTTTCTTTAGAATTCGTAAAGTTATTGCATCCGACCTTTTTGTGGTACGTGTCAATAGTTTGTTTCCCATAAAATAGAGAATTTATGTCTTTCTAAGTTGTCCGAACCATTTGTCGGTTTTAAAATCAATATAATATTTTATTATTAAATTAGAGTAAATGACACATACGAGTAGTTACACTGACAAGGATCAAAATAATACTACAAGGAATATTATGTGTCAAATGAAAGGAAGTGCCAGTTTTTGTAATTTTCATTTGTTCACAAATTACGGAAAATTGAAAAATTACACATTATATTTATTCGCATAATTTGGTTCTTAGCAGCTACAGTATCGGTTGGTGAACAGTACAGGATACTAATATACTCTAGTTACTAACAATAGTTTCGGGTTTCTCCCTGATTTGCAATTGCAATAATTATCTTGTAGGTATAAACTGATATAACAGAGTTCGGACAGATTTTTATGATTTATCGTTAAACAAAATTTCCTTTGGTACGTATTTCAACTAACTGTATAAAGTTTCGCTAATGGCCGCCAAAAACAATAGGCACCAATTTTGGTCGTATCACATCCACATTTGGTGGCTCTAAAAAGAAAGAAAGAAAAATATTTTATTCGAAAAGAGCTTTTTGTTATTTGCCCTGGCATCCTACATCGTTAATTTATTGAGTAGGTACTATACATAAGAAAACACTATTGCTCCTACCGATACGATAATAAACTTTAAAGTTGAAATGCATTCGCTATTCAAAAATAGTGTGTGTCAGACAGAATTGCGGGACTAGACTGCGCGCAAGATAAGTCTGCACGCAGCTGGAATCGAAACTAATCGTATGCCACCGACTTGTCGTTTGTGGAAGATCTAATTAAGTATAGAATTACTTAAATAATTGATATTAATGTGAGAAATAATTAATAAGATTCAATTATTAATATAGATTAAATATTTTAAATATAATAGATTTTTAATACAAAATTTTGTCGGTCGTGCGTGACCCTGTGTCATAACAACAGCAGTGCTATTCTGTAACCATCTCACCATGAAAACTTAGGTGAAGTGAGCGTGGAGTGAGCTGTCATTCCACAGGGATTGACACTATTGACAGCTCACTTCACCCAAGTTTTCACGGTGAGGTGTTTACAGAATAGCATGGCAGTAATGGCGTTCAAAACAAATAAATAAAACGAGTAAGTGAAAACCGTGATTTTAAGGAAAATTTTAACAAAGTTATCAGAGTTTTATTAAATTCAGTCCTAAAAATACTAAATAGACTAGCACCTGCGACAAACTTAAAAGTAACGATCGCCAGCCGCTGGCGCTGCCGCGGCACACATCTGTGTGATTTTAGAGATGTCATGTAAAAGTAGCAGTGTTAACGACTTTCCTTGCTGACCGTACCTAATAAAAAGTACCTACCAACTTCTTATCTTCTTCTTGAAGATGATTCTTGTTATGCATCTAGATTCATATTGTGTTGCATCTCACCGAGATAATTCCCTGTACTTCTAATTTGAAAGCCACATCTAGTAAGTACAAAGATCAGCAAGTCTGCTGATGCGCATAATCTTGATTTGATATTTTCTCTTAAGATACTAAATTTTTGCTGGTCTCCTTGTGAAGTGGTGAGAATATGTTTTGAAGGGAATTCTTTGCCTCCATACGTATATACCGATAGTTTGAGGTTAAAGGTCGAACCTTATATATCCGGTTTCACAGTGTTCACGATGCTGGAAACTGGGTCATAGACTTAGGACTTGTCCTTCCAATAAAATTATATGTCCTAAGTGCGGCGCTGATCATGCAAACTGTGAGACTAAAATATTTAAATGCATTAACTGCTCTGGCAGCCATATGGCCCTATCTAAAACGTGTCCTCGTGTCGTTATTTAAAAGAACGTAGAATACGTGAAATCATGGCTGAATTCAATTGTTCAAATAAGAGGGCCTTAACTGCATACGTCCCACCTTCTCCTCATGTAAATGGTCAAGCTAAACACACAGAAGAAAATAATCCAATTGTTTATGTTTCATCATTTGAGAATACCCCCACATGTGCAGAGGTTGTTAAGGTTCAGGCACAGGTTCACGTCGAAGAAGCATCTAGCCCTGCTAACCTATGCAATAAGACACCACTGAACAAGAAGAAGTCTTTGAAAAAGAAGCAGAACCTCTCCGAGTTTCTATTAGAATGGCAGTCAAGTTTGGCAGAGGAACCACGATCCGACGAAGATTACGTGTATGAACAAAATGGTAGCAAACAAACAAAAGGTAACACTGAACACAACACAACATGCAACGAATTACTATCGCGAATAAAATAAGTTATTTACCTTAGAAACTGTTCATGGTATACTAAAATTAAAAATATTCTTAAACTTTGTATCGAGTGGTTTATACTATTGGTTGTTGACAAAATATCGAAATCTACGTTGTTGCAAATGGTTGTTAATTTCTTTAATGGATAACACTGAAAATGTGAAATTGAATATTATACAGTGGAATGCCCGGAGTCTTAAACCTAAGCTAGTAGCTTTTTCTCAGTTACTTAACCAAGATAAAATACATATAGCTGCTATTTCGGAAACGTGGCTAGATCCCGACAGTCATATTAAAATAAATAACTATAATTATTTATTTCGTCAAGACAGGGACGACTCTGATGGAGGTGTGGCTATTGCTACTCGTAAATCTATAAAAACTCAGGAAACTTTCAGATGTAGTTCCCGGATTCGAAGTCCTCCATGTTAAAATTTTGAATTACTCTCTTTTAGAAAATGTAATAATTGTATATTGCCCGCCCTCTGTTCGGACTAACCTAACTGATTGGAATAATTTATTTTGATCATTTAATAGGAAGTCAATCATAATTGGTGATTTTAACGCCCACTATACGAATTGGTCCAATAAAACAGACCTGAGAGGTGTTCAAATCGTAGACTCACTCGTAGATAATAGTTATGTTGTAATAAATAGTGGCAGTGTAACACGCATTGAATTGGTTAACGGTACCTTGCAGGAATCTTCTCCGGATTTGTCCTTGGCTACCTTTAATCTGATATTGCGCTTAATTTTAATTGGTCAGTTTTAAATGAAACTTTGGGAAGTGACCATTTGGTTATCAAATTGTCTTTTGAATGTTTTATGAATAAAAATGTTGTAGTTAAAAGAAATTATAAAAATGCCGACTGGGATTCATATAAAATATGCCTTGAAGAATTATGTTTTCAAATTTAATTCTTCCTGTGGATCCTCAAAAAGCTTATGATATTTTTATTGGTTATATAAATTTTGCAGCGGACCTACATATCAACGGGTTCCGGGCTAATTGTATTAAGCGACACTGAGCGATATAGACTTTTATACATATTTGAAATCAGCGAATTTTTCTGCGCTATTTGAGCTGGGTTTGGTGACGATCGGAGCACTTTTTTGTCGCTTAATACGAGTACAACCGCATTTTTGGGCCCATTTTGGACTGCAATTAATGAAGCGACATAAAATATTGACAAATTTAGGAACTGTGTACTTAAGCTGACTACCAAATACCAGTCAGTCGTTTAAACATTTTTTCCTGGAGCAACAATTTACAGGCAACGTACGTTAAAGCATTTAGCCTGACTTTATAAATATATAGAAATGTCGCTTCAAACAATAAGCCTCTTTGTTAAATTCTTATCCAGTGTCGCTTAATACAATTAGCTTTACCTTGTAAATATACAAGAATGTCGTTTAATACATTTAGCCTCTTTGTCAAATTCATAGCCAGTGTCAATCCATACATTTAGCTCTGTACATGAAATGTTAGATCTAAACCTTTTTTTGTAATTGAAGAGATTTTTCTTTTGTTTTTTGAAAAGTAGTATCTACTTTAAAAAAAAAAAAAGAAAAATCTCAAAAAAGAAGTTTTTAAATACTTAAATGTTAAAGTTTAGGAATGAAGAAGAATGAGAATAATTATTTTAGGTAATAAAGCTATAGGCTACGTAATAAAAAGACTGTTTAACTTCTGATTCCTATACAATTGTGATAAAAACTTTAGTTGTTACCTTGGTAAGCTAAGAAGTTACTGCTGTTCCTAGGTGATTGTCATTTTAAATAAAAAACTTATCTCTAAACAATTTATAATGTGTTTTGTTTCTTATTTCATAATTATTAACAAGATAGGTAGGTACACCCTATGTATGAACCTTTTAATTTATCAATGTTTTAACCGCCAATTTCTGCAAACTTCATTATTCAAGTATAACACAATTACACACAAACAATTTATTTAAAAAAAAATCAGTCGCATAAACTAATTAGCCATACATTAATAAGTTTAAGATAAATTATGGTATTTAAATCAATTAGCTTGGGTTTTAAATATGACCAACTCTTTGATTAAAGCACTTAGCTTAGAGCCATTATTTGCATGCCTAGGCGGTTAAGTCATTTAGCTTGGAACAAGAAATAATAAACCTAGGAGGTTTAGTCATTTAGCCTGGAATAAGAAACAATAATCATAGGCGGTTAAGTCATTTAGCCTGGAACAAAAAAAAGTAAAATATGGGTCATTTTGTACTAAGCGACATTTATCTTCGTTAAAAATAGGAATATTAGAAAAAAAAAAAATCTGATTATGGGGATGATCTGATGATAATCTGATATGTTATAAAAACAGTAATATCCTTTTTTTTTAAGAAATATTGCGATTTGCTAAAGTTATTTTTTTTTTTCTAAAAATCGAAACTTTAAACTGCTCTGGTGTAAAGTTTCAAAAATGTCGGTTAATACAAATAGCCCGGAACCCGTCGATATTATCCCTGTTACTAAAATACCACCAAAATCCCGATTCAAAATGTTCCCCTAAAAAATATTGGAATGCAGAAATTTCTAAATCAGTGGCAGTTCGGAGATTAGCTTTATCCAATTTTCGTAAAAATCCAAATCCCGCAAACTTAGATATTCTACAAAATAAAATTGCAATTGCACAAAAGTTAATACGGCAAGCAAGGCTTAATGATTGGATTCAATTGAGTTCATCAATAGATAGTAATATATCAGTTTCTGAAATGTGGCGCAAGATGAAATGAATGAAGGTTTATTGGGCTCCTAGAACTATTATAGATGTTACCAAAGCAAATAACTTAATCCGCAGTCTTACGCCAGATTATGTTATGTCGAATCACTTTTGCTATAATATGATAGATACTTAATAGATATTGATTTTTTTAAATAAGATTTCATAATCTCATAAAAATCTGTCAGAACATATTTATCACAAGAAAGCAATTAATTAATGTGAACCTGAGCTTCATTCTTAGCCCATTGCAGATATGCAGTCTGAGCGCTACATGATATTCCCCACCCTGATTACTTACACATATATAGGTATTAAGAATAGATCACCTATAGTTAATATATTGTATGATTTGTAGATAAAGTAGATTTTTTTAGTTATGTTGTTCTAGTATTGTAAGTGATATTTTCATGTTTGTTCTTACGGGGGTGACATGTTCAAATATGAACAAACCTCCATTAATAAATGGAGGTTTGTTCATATTTGAACATGTCAACAAATAGAGATTAAAAAAAGAGAAAAAAAATATGTTGAATACTATTATCAAGAATCATTTTTTTTCTTTCTAACTGAACAGACATCTGTGCTGCTGGGGAGTTTGTTTCCAAGGTAAGTTTTGTATCAATAGTTTCGTTTAGTATAGGTAAATTAGCAGAGTCGGTGCTTTATTCAGAATGAACTGTAGTATAAGTTAAGGAGTTTGGGTCCACTATCCAATGATTTTATCGAATAGAAATAACAATGGGAGTTGCGTCTTTCGAAATATTATTTCGTTGTTCCGGTTTGTCTATGTTAACTATTATAGATAACTCATCGTCTAATCTGTTAACTCTTATGTGCGACAGAGCATCAGCATTAGGGAGTGACGTTTGACGTCTGTATCGGTGTAGATCTGTCTATAACTTTTTTATCAGAAATAATTAAAACACAAGTTCTAGTGTAAAAATTGTATTTCATAGTAAACTTAGTACAGTATAGCGTGACATACATTGGAGTGAATAACAAATAGTGCGCATAAGTGACGTAAATCAACTAAACAATAACAGTGACTTAGCGTAATTAGCTGCTTACCCACTTTTTTAAAACAAGTAATTGCAGCACTAAAACGCTAACAGAGCCATCTGTCTATCCCGTAGCTATCGATCTGTATCGAGTCATCTCTGGCGCCATCTAGCGTGCAATTCTAGTATCACTTACATACATAGCAAGCTCGTCTCACCATCATGCCAGGTGTCAAGTGTGGAGGTTGCGGTCGTTTCATCTCGACGGTAGAGGGCGCTAGGTGCGGGAAATGCCAGGTTCAATACCACCGAGTGTGTGTAGGCATTCCGACCAAAACAAATATCACCAGTAGCTGGCGTTGCCCGGAATGTAAAAAGGACCTCGTTAGGGATAACAGGTCTGAGACCCCTGTTAGAGGAACAGCGGAAAGTTCTCAATCAGTGACCCCCGTAGAACAAGCCAGCTTGGAAACCAGTACCCCAAATACCACTGATATCTGCTCCAAAGCTGCTCCTATACAGACTACGTGCCCCTCAAACTACACCACTCCCCCGCCTTACCATGGCTCTATAGTCGATGTCGCGGCCCGAGAAGTATCGCTGATCGCCGGCTCCGACATGAAATTAATCATGGAGGAACTAAGGGCGGTGCGTGCGGAGATCCAAGTCTTCCGTAAGGAAATGGAGATGGAGATGATGGAGCTCAAAACCTCCATGAATACCTGCAACACGCGCATCGATGGCCTAGAGGCCAGGGTGGACGCCTTGGAGCGGCGGGCATCTTCGGGTCCGGCGAATACCGGGGCAGTGGACAAGATCGTGGAGGATTTAAGGCGCGAGCTCAACGACAGGGATCAGGACCTCTTGGCGAATGATATCGAGATATCTAATATACCCGAGGCCAAGGTTGATAACCCAATCCACATCGTCAAGGCCATAAGCCTTAAGCTTGGGGTCAACCTTGAGGAACGCGACGTTGTCAGCGCAGAACGAGTCGGCGGGAGGCAGCTCAACGCGACGAGCTCTTCGGGAGCGACAGAAACTCGCCCTCGCGCCATAGTTGTGCGGCTGGCGCGTCGTGATCTGCGTGACGATCTGCTGGCGAGCGCGCGAGTGCGACGGGGAGCAACGACAGCCGACCTTGACATGTCCGGCCCGGCCAAGCGATTCTTCCTTAATGAACGTCTTACGAAGATAAACCGCCAGTTGTTTCGGAAGGCTCGGGACGCTGCTAGTCTATTCGACTGGCGTTTTGTGTGGACCAAGCGCGGCCGCGTTCTTGCCAGGAGGAAGCCAGGTGACCCCACACAAAGAATCCGCACCGATGAAGACATATCTCGGATATTTGGACCTGTCAATGAAACAGTCTGATTATTATCTAATCTCATTTTTCTTTATTTTAATTTATGTTAAGTTCATGTTAATTATTTCTACTTGGGAGGATATGCGTCGCAACCGTTACTATCGGGTGGTTGAGCATAGATCGGCAGGTGTGCATGGTGTGATACCACTAATATTTTTTTATATATTTGTTCGACATATTTTTAATACATTTCAAACACTTATTACAATATACCTTAATCATACCCAAACATTATATACAATCAATTTTTCAACAAAGATTCTAATCAATGCTAATCACAACTACAATATAACATCATTTCATTATTTAAGATCATTGCAGCTCACTGTTGAACATAGTTCCTGTCTACGCATATACATACACTCTCAATTACTCAAAGTATATAAACTTATACACAACACATACATACAATACACAGATGAAAAATGCAATGACTCCTAGCAAATGTATTAAGTTTGGTCTACTGAATGCGGGCTCTCTGGGCACTAATCAGGATGAATTTTTGATAGCCATGGGCAACCATGCTGTGGATATCATGGCTATAAACGAAACTTGGTTGCGTAAGGGTGAGGAGGACCGAGCGCCTAGTGTACCTGGGTACAAGCTCAAGCACATACCGCGACCCATGTCTGTACGCAGTGGGCGCGGCGGAGGGGTAGCTTTCTACATTAAAAATGGGGTTACTGCACGGGTAAAGGCTCATCCTGATCATCCCAATGTCGAACAGCTCTGGTTAACCCTTAACGTAAACAAAAAAAAGTTACTCATTGGCACTGCATATCGTCCGCCATGGTTGGACTTGGAGCTTTTTCTCGAGGGCTTAACTGTCAGTATTGGTGGTTTAGCCCCCTACGATTATGTAATATTACTAGGTGACTTTAATGTTAATATGCTAGATGTCAATAGCCCTAAAACTAAACAACTTTTAGAATTTCTCAGCTACTTAAACCTAAATCAGTTAGTCCAAACACCCACACACTTTGTATGTGATAGTAGTTCGCTTATTGACATAATCTGCACTGATGCTTCAATCCGGAACGTCGTGGTGAATCATATCAGTGAGCTTGGCCATCACTCGTTTATCACATGCGAGACGATATTTAAGAAGCATAAGGCTAAACCAAGATTGGTCGTTTTTCGTCCGCTCACAGACATATTAAAGGACTTTTTTGACATAGATTTAAAAATGATTCCATGGTCGATTATTGGAGCCATGAGTGATGTCAATTCAATGGTGGAGACATTTAATTCATTTATGATCCAATTATTCGATCTCCACGCTCCTCTTAAAAGGAAGACATTTAAAACCCGCCCTACTCCATGGATAACTGAAAACATCAGACTGATGTCGAAATTGAGAGATGGAGCCAGGGACAGATTTCGGAAATCCAAACTACCGGGTCATAAAGTTTATTATCTGGATCTGAAGCACCAAACAGTTACGGCACTGGTTAGCGAGAAGACCGCTTATTTCAGCAAAAGCATCAATGACCAAATAAAGGACCCGAAACTGTTGTGGCGCAATTTAAAATCCGATGTGCTTCCGGACCATAAGCAGAGACTGCTGCCAAGTCACTTCGACAATCCAGATGACATCAATGCGGCGTTTCTTGAAGTTCCAGGTAATTGTCATCATAACAGCTTGCAATTGTCCTACTTCGAGTCTCATAGGTATGGCCCGGCCTCATTCACACTCACAACAACCAGTCCTGAATCTGTCCTGAAGATAATCAAGAGTCTAGGGTCAAATGCACAGGGTGTCGACGGTATAAGTCTCGATATGATTTCTCTCACGTTGCCAACTACCTTGCAAGCCATTACAGATATCGTCAACCGGTCCATAGCCACGCGTACATTCCCCGAACTCTGGCGATGCGCTATTGTTTGTCCTATCCCTAAAAGCAATAACCCTGTTAACATGAAAGACTTGAGACCAATTAGCATTCTGCCTTGCCTGTCTAAGATACTGGAACGCGTAGTACACTCGCAGGTTAACCAATACCTCGAAAGTAATAGCATTCTCCCTGACCTTCAGTCGGGTTTCAGAAAGGGTAGAGGTACTGCAACGGCTCTGGCTGATGTTGTGGGTAGTATTCTTGAAGCTCGCGACCGGGGGGAGGGAACAATTCTGGCTCTGCTGGACTTTTCCCGTGCTTTTGATGCTATTAATACCGGTCTACTGCTGTCGAAGTTAGCCTTCTATGGCTTTGACAGTGATGCAGTAGAGTGGTTTAATAGCTACCTTACAAGCAGGTCTCAATACGTAGAGATGCGTAGGGAGGATGGGTCTACAGTGTCATCCCCCCCCCTCCAGGTGTCAAGGGGTGTACCTCAGGGATCGATTCTGGGGCCTTTGTTGTACATTCTGTACAGTGCGGATATCATAAAATCCTTTGTTAACTGCAAATATCACATGTATGCTGATGATATTCAGGTGTACATATCCTTCAAGGGGGATGAAACATCTCTGGCAGTGCAGAAAATAAATGAGGATTTGCATAGAGTGGTTTTATGGTCCGAAGAGAACTCTCTGGTCCTGAACCCCCTTAAATCTAAATTTATGGTGCTGGGTTCAAAGAAACAAGTTAGTGCAATACTGTCTGCCAACCCTGAGATAGTTATCAAGGGAGAGAAAATTGAGAGTGTGGTGCAGGCATGCAATCTAGGGCTAATTTTGGATCCAGAGCTGCACTTTGAGGCCCACGTGACTAATGTTCTCCGGAATTGTTTTTATAGGCTAAAGGTTTTATATGGAATACGGAAATACCTAAGTATACCAGTACGGAAACAACTTGTTGACAGTCTCATCCTATCCAAGCTTAACTACTGTGACATAGTCTATGGACCATGCCTGCTTTCAAGAACGGAGCGAGTAATCCAACGTATCCAGAATGCCTGTGTTCGTTTTTGTGTTAACATCCCACGTAGAAGTCATGTTACTCCTTATATTAATCAGCTGCAATTATTAAAAATGGCTGCTAGGAGGAAGCTTCATTTGGCCAACTTGTTGTTTGGTATCATAACAACCCATAAACCACGCTATCTGTACGAAAAGCTTACTTGGAAACAACATCACTTAAAGTATAGTCTTCGCTCCTTTGTAAGTCCACTGTCGGTGCCAATGCACAGAACTACAGCATTCAGAGGGTGTTTCAAGTTCGCAGCCACACGCTGTTGGAATGATCTCCCACCACCAATGCGACGCCTGGAAAAAATACAATCCTTTAAATTCCAATACAAAAAGTTACTCATACATAATCAAATTTCCCTTCAATCTTAACCATGTACTTTTGTGTTGGATCACTGTACCTCAGGGGTCTTGGCATGCAGGCTTTGGCTTGGGATCTCCTGGAAGTGGGCGTGGGCTGCTTGGAACTCACTCTTCCGACGGTGGGGTTGTTTTGGAGTCTGTCTTTCGCTACTGCATTCGTCCCTTATACTTAGGAACGCCACCGTGTTTCTGTAAATTATGGTTAAACCTAGTTATTCAACTAGCATACTACGGCTTGTCAAGTAGGTAGGTAGTTCCTTTGATTACAAATTTATTCTATTTACAAATTTATTCTATTTACATAACTCCAATCCAATTTCATCTATTATCATCTATTTTCATTCCAATTTCATTTATTTTAATAGTACCTAATAGAATCCAATACAATCTCGTTGATAAATACAATTATTCTGCACTTACCATTGATCTCATATAATTATGTCTCCGAGCTTGCCTTTTTCACCTTCTAACATTTACACAAACACTATTTACAAGAACCATAGCTACACAATCTCCCAATGCATCCTTTGTTTTTACATATTATGCATTGCATCATATCACTAATTACTTAATGCGCCATGTTATAATTATTACGTAACCACTACATAACCAATATGTCAAAACGTCAAACAAATAGTTTTTATGACAGCTGCGCCGACGGTATGAAATGTTACCATTTTAAATATTTTATTTTATATAAACATTTAGGACTAAGTATTGTTTTTATTCATTTTATTTTTGTCTCATTTTGTTATTTCACTATATGCTGCACCGGTTGACGTCATCACGTCAACGCCGGCTGTCGCTGAAAACCAGCGTTGGGGCTCTGTCTCGCATAGGGTCGCAGCATTATGCTGAGCGATGGCCGTTTTTGCGTGGATGTGACGCATATTTTCCCCCAAATTGTTTATTTTTGTGTTTTGTTCTTTCTTTGCGTCATGTGTACCGCAAATAAACGTATTTTCTTTCTTTTTCTTTCTTTTTTCTTTCATTACTGTTTTTTTTCTCCGATAAAACTATATATTCACATTTGCAAATAAATAGATTTAATATTTTTTCATACCTGTCAAATTTAGTAATAATTCCCAGGATTTCCCTCGGGATTATCTGGATTTGATTAATTTCTATTTATAGAAGATTAATGCAATACTATTCTAAGTTTAAGTTAATATTAAATTTAAAAAAGAAAAAAATACGTAATATCGTCGAATGTTTGTCCGATGTTATGTTAATAATCTATACTTATAATAAATCTGTAGAGAGGTCAATTCTGTACATGATATATATTTTCAAAATAACTATCAGGGGGTAATTAGTGATCGATACTGATGCCAAAAATGCAATCAGTAAAATTTTTGTCTGTCTGTCTGTCTGTCTGTCTGTCTGTCTGTCTGTCTGTCTGTATGTTCCTTATAGAAACAAAAACTACTCGACGGATTTTAACGAAACTTGGTACAATTATTCTTCATACTCCTGGGGAGGTTATAGTATACTTTTCATCACGCTACAATCAATAGGAGCAGAGCAGTGAAGGGAAATGTTGGGAAAACGGGAGAAGTTGCTCCATTTTTTAAGCTTCCGTCGCGTGTGAAGCCTTAATGGTTAAAGCTACATAGAAATCATTTATGACGGAAATGTTCTACATAAAATTATCTAAAAAATATCCCACAACAGCATATGTCTATCTTTTATGGTTGACTCACAATAACACGTGTAATTCCCGATAGCTTAGCAGTTCGGAGCTTTCTGATTATATTTGTTTACTCTTACGTTTATAATACTCTCACTCATCCCTAATTAAAAGAAGTTAATATTATTACCTATTCAATAAAAAAAGAATCATAGTAATCGGTATAGAAACACCAAACTTATACATGAAATACGCTAATAAGCCATCGCGCCGTCGTCGCGCGTGAATACTGAATCATGCCATAAGGATTATTTTTGTGTAACGGTTGCCGCGCTCGACGCGGGTCGTGGCGGTAGGGTATAAAAAGGCGGGAGGTCCGAGCGCGATCAGCGCGAGCTTCATTCAATATTTGGCTGTTGATGCGTTCAGAGCGTTCGACCTTATTGACAGACAATAATTGATATTAACAAACCGTGCTTATCAGCGCGACTTTTAGTCTTTAAATAGTTTATTTGAATTTCTTTTGTTGTTATTTTATAAAATAGGTATTAGTTGTTTTGGTAGTGTTTAAATATTCGTTCAAATTACAAATTATTAATAGTTTGCATTTTATTTATTTTTAGGTGAAGTAGTAGTAGAAGTAGAAGTAGTACGCATAGACTTTTAGATACCGATAGGTAAGTTTTGGCTAATTTATGTTCAATTTTATTTTTGTATTAGTAGGTAAAAGCGTAGATACTTTTATTAATTATAGTAGTTATAGGTATTTATTTTTAAGTGAAGTAGGTAGGTATAGGTAGATAGTATTGCACAGGCGTTTCAGCATTATTTTCATTTCTTTTTTTGTTCTAAGTTGTACAATAGAATTATACCCAGAAATATGTATATTTCTGGGTATAATTCTATTAGAATATTTTAGTTAGGAAGGACATATGGTACTTTTTTACGAAAAACGACGGAAACGCGGACGAAGTCGCGGGCAAAAGCTAGTAGAAAATATAATTTAAAAACTTTGACACATCGCAAATGGTGATTTTGGCCTAAGAAGTTGATTAAACTAACAATTGACGTTAAGTGGCGATTTTTGGTCCAATATCCAATCCAAATATGAAAAGGATAGACAAAGGAGTGAACAACAAAACGCGACAAGGTCTACTCGCATTAAATTACTGTTCGATCCCATGCCGATTCTCGTCTGCTGGTGTTGATCTCCTTCGTGCTGCCGCTTGAAGACAATGTGTTTGTGTAGGTTAAGATCCGGATAACCGGACCCGGATAAGGCCAGGCGATTAGCACTCCGCTAGGCCAATTTTAGTGCACTTAAAGGTCTAAAAGGTTTGCGAACTTTATCTGATTCCCGCTGTGCCAGTCAAATATGAACGGCCGTGATTTAGTTTTAAAAGAAACTTTAATTACAATTCTTACAGTAATTAAGAGGTGTGCTCGGTAAGAGCGATACAGATAAAATGGCGAACGAACTATTGGTACATATTTTATAAAAAATTGTTTAATCTAAACAATGGCAGCAAAACTTTTTTCTGGAATGGACCACCAGGCTAGTTCAGATAAACGTTAACTTAAGTGTTAGAAAAACGTGTCGAAAGAGATGTATAACAATTGGAATCGGCTACATGGCTATTTAACTAAATAATAAATACAAGGGATTAGAAACAGGGTGTCGAGTGATTCACTACAGGGAACTGGTGCCTGGTATGGATACGTATGCTTCTCAAATACAAACACAGTAATAAGGTGGGTTACTGCTATGTTACTGGCCTTGCCTAACCTATTATTAAGTGGACGTAGCTGAGAGGAAGGTGTGAACGTGCCCTCAAGGCACGTACAAGTTACAACATAAACAGTACTCACACGGCAAGGATGTACACGTAATTCGTAGCAACATGTCTGCCAAGCGCTTATTGTCGGTGAACTTAGGCTCTATGTAAGTCCATATGATTTGCCAAGCCACAAAGTTTTGTAGCGGAAATGTCGTTAAAATAGATAAAGCAAATGCCAATCTCGCCGTCTGTGCTTTTCTGTAAAAAAAAAATATATTCATGTATTCCGCACCGTCGTTTGATCACATAACTATTGGAAATCAATTACCTACGGTAGGTAATAAAAAAAAAACTACGGTCACAAAATTTAAACAAAAACGAATACCGTTACAAAAATTAATAACGTAACAATAAAAAAGTGTGCGTGGTCCGACACGTACTTGGCCAGTTGGGTTCCGTAATTGAGATGAATTAATCCCAAGAACAAACTTTACATTACAACGACAATATTGAGAGATTTACTATGTTATTTTCAGACCATAGACTTCTTATAGGTTTTCCTGTAATCTATGAGTAAAGAACCATGCTCTGCATTTTTTTTTTAATATTTGGCTCAATAGTTTCGGAGATAAGGGGGGATGGTCAATTATCATAAATTTTCTTAAATATCTTTAAATGTATTTAATTTAAAATTATTTAAAAAAATATATTTGAGATCCTCGCAACAAGTCCTTTCATTTGATATGTCACATGGTTCAGTTTGAAAAACTTTTTATTTTTAGTTTCTTATTTGCCCCCCAAAAGTAACCCCAAAATTCGAAATTCATTTATTTACGTTACACGTCCGTATTCGGGTCACATAAATACATATGTGTACCAAAATTGAACTAAATCGGTCCATTAGATTCGGAGCAAATTGGCTGTGACAGACGGACAGACAGACACACGAGTGATCCTGTAAGGGTTCCGTTTTTTCCTTTTGAGGTACGGAACCCTAATAACAAACACATCGTTAGTGGTGTGGATGTTGACTGTGAGCTGGTGGTGGTATTAATATTTCCTTAGACATGCCAATGTCGACAGCACTCGTACTCAGGAGTGGGACATCGTAGCTTAGCTTCCTGGTGACAACCATTGCACAGGTTTTTAATGTGGAACGAACTTCAGTTTATTTCGGATGCCCCATTTCCGCCTGTCTTTGAACCTCCAATGCTGGGTTACCTTCGAAAATCATTACCACATCGTCGGTGAAACTCTGGCAGTGATCTCCCTGTTCTTACAACCACTTTAGCAAATGGTCTAGAAGTAAATTCCAGAGGATTGGATTCCCTTTATACCTCCACCATCCCATCACCCCGCCCCGCCCGCCGCGCCAGTTACTCTTTCAAGACATTAAATGGTTTTAACTTCATAAATATGTTTTTTTTAGCATATTTGCAGTTGTTTGTTGTCATGTTATCATAGTAATACTTTTCGAGGTCACCTTTACAACAATTTTATTTCATTTATTTTTCATTACATAGCCATTTGTTTTATATGTTGATAAAATGTAAGTACGTAAAATAGACTTAAGAAAACAGCTAAAGGAACGGTGGTAGAGACTTGGTGCTGTAGTGAAAAATGCTTGGGTGGACTTTTCCGACTTACGTGACATACTTTTCGTCGTTGGCCTAAACTTTTCCTCCCTGATGCGATACTCGCAGATGCCTTCAAGGTAACTAGATTTTTAACTTTAAAAAACAGTTGAGAAATGGTCGTAGAGATTCGTAGCCATAGTAAAAAAATATTAGGAGGACGTCCCCGACCAGGGCAATACATTTTTTTTCGCTGGCGGGCTATTTGGGTTTTGGGCCCAATATGGTCTCCTTTCATTTTTAAATCAATCAATTTGCCTAGCCTTTTACCAAGTATGTTGGGGTCGGCTTCCAGTCTAACCAGATGCAGCTGAATACCAGTATTTTACATGGAGTGACTGCCTATCTGACTTCCACAACCCAGTAACTGGGTAATACGAAACCCCTCGGTAAGACTGGTTGTCAGACTTTCGGGCTTCTGACGAAATGTAGCATGCATTCAAATAATTAAGTAAATTTACTTCATCATTTGAAAATAGGATAATTTAGTTATCATTAAAACGCAAATCAATTTAAATAAATATTATCACATTTGAGTAATTACGTCATTACAAATTATACCATTGTGGCGGCATCTACATTGCCACATACGAAGTACGCATCAAAGACCTGACGTCACACAACATCCTGACGTCACTCAAATCCTGCATCGCGCAATTAGAGTCTGGTCGGAGGATCCTCCCTTTTCTATAGTGGATGAGTGAACTTTACACCCTGTTCCTCATACCCCTTGTGAGTGTTCGGTTCTAGATCTCACACTATGTGCACTGGATTGGAGGGCACTACTACTTGATCACTGAATAAAACTCTTGATGACTTGACGAATATCGTTTACTTGTTCACTATTAGATCTGGATACAAACTGAATTCCAAATAAACATAAATGCCCTATACTTATATTAAGTTACATAGGCGCAAGTAGCGGCGGTAGTGTTCGTTACTTAAAATACGTTAACAAATAAAATCATTAGGAATAAATTGGTGATCGCACGCAATCCTAAGTCCACCAATCAGAGAGAAGTAGAGGTGTCTCGAAGTCGGACAAGTTCTGACAAGTTCGAACCTGCTCTGGACTTGACCTAGAGTTGCGTACGATCATGACAGAGTTCTTAATACCTAATATGATCAAACTTATAACTAAATAGAATTGTTTACAACATTGATCTTCATTGATTTATGTTATATATAATCACATCTACTATCCTATTTGTGGGCGTCCTGCACATTCCTCCCGTCGTGCGTCGTCCGTCGCTGACGCCGCAGTCTTAGAAGCCGGTGCAGGTTCGACGTGGTCGATTGATAGTACTACTATCTTTTTCACTGGACGTCTCAGGATACCTCCTTTCGTGGTCACGTCCACTGTGCGGACTACTCCATCTGGGCCAGGAAATGTAGCGCAGATGCGTCCTCTGATCCACATGTTTCTTGGGAGGTTACCATCTACTATGAACACTATGAATTGATTGCATGCATATATCTTCTTTTTTTTTTTTTTTAATTAATTTTTAGTTTTGATATCATTGTTTTGTTGAGTTTTATTTTTATTTTTTTGTGTATTTAATATAGCTTTCACTAATATTTGTATGTCATCAATGACAAAACATAGTGCGACATGTATAATAATTATTAGACCTTGACCTTAACCTACCTATGTTTTACAAATAAAAAATTCTGATTCTGATTCTGATTCTAGATCGGCTACCTTGGGAACCACGCCTTTAGTATGTGGTTCTCTACGGTTCCGTAGGTCTGGGAGATATTCTTTCAGCCATCTAGCCCAGAATATATCGGCAAGCCTCTGGGTTGTACGCCAACTGGCTCGTAGACGTAAGTCGCTGTCGTCGAATTCTCCTGGTGCCTGATCCGTCCAAAATGAAATGATTGGGTGTCAATGCTCCTCGTGGATCCTCGTGGTTCACGGACACGTGCGTCAGTGGCCGGCTGTTGACAGTGTGTTCGGCCTCGATGAGTAGTGTGTGAAGCACTTCTTCGCTCGGGAATCGCTCGTTCAACGTGGCGGCTAGTGCTGTCTTTACAGATCTCACCATGCGCTCCCAAGCGCCTCCCATGAATGGTGCTCCGGGTGGGATGAAACGCCAGTAAATCATCGTCTTCGATGCTTATTTGGCCGTAGCCGCGAAGATGGCTGCTCGAAGCTACTTTTCAGCACCGTGAAAGTTTGTTCCGCTGTCGGACCATAGCTGTGTTGGACATCCTCGGCGTGCTATCATGCGTCGTAGTGCCATGATTGCCGAATCTGCGTTGAGCGATTCCACAAGTTCAAGGTGAATGGCTCGCGTCGTCAGGCACGTGAATAAAGCGACATACCTCTTTTGATGACTCCGTCCCACTGTAATGGTCAACAGCCCGAAATAGTCCAACCCGGCGTAGGTAAATGGTCTCTGGTGGTGTGCTAGGCGACAGGAAGGGAGATTCCCTGTCAGCGGCTGAGGTGGAGAGGCTGCCTTTATACGACATCGCAGGCATTTGCTTATGATGTTCTTGACGGTCGGTCGTAAACGGAAAACCCAATGTTGCTGACGACACTCGTTGACTATGGTCTTGGTGTCCGCGTGTTGTAATTTGCGGTGGACGTATTCGATCCATAATCGTGTCGTAATATGATCTCCATCTAGTATGATCGGTTTCTTCAGGCATTCGGTGATGTCTGTCATAGCAGTTATTCTGCTCTTCAGGCAAATCCCTCCCTCTGAGTATTATATGCACAGTGCATGCAGACGACTGTTTCGTGATATGGGCTTCTTGTTGGTCAGAGCTTCTATCTCTTCCTGGAAGGATTGTTCTTGTGAAGCTCGCAGGATCAGACTTTCGGCGTGGTGTAGGTGCTCAGCGGTGAGAGGTAGGTGATTGTTCGTGATCTCTCGCCTCTCTCTTGGTTTGACTGACACTGTCTGCTTGCTTGAAAAAGCCCTGATTGGCAGCAGAGATGCAGAAACTGTTGGCGTTTGGTATAGTTTCGCTGATCTGTACGCTCTTGTCTCTGATGCTACAGGTTCTCTCTTCTCCTGTGATTATGAGAGGGTTCATTTTGTCAGCTGGCCATGTTTTCACGTTGGAATTCTGGGCCGTTGAACCAGCGATGATCTTGATCATAGTGTTCTGGCACGTCTCTTCTAGCGTCGTCTGCTGGGTTCAATTTGGTCGGGACTCAGCGCCATTCACTGGTGGAGCGGTGGCGACATATGGTTTTTAAGATCTGGACTCCGTTCTGATCCATGACAGTGTAGTTCTGCTGTCGGTCCAGAACGTGGTTGACTCTGGTGTTCATTCATGTTCTTCCTTAACCGCTGTCGCCATACGTGCGCCAAGTACTGATGCTGGCAGCTCTAATCGTGGGATTGACATTAGTTTCAATGGTGTCACCTTGGCTTTGGCTATGATCAAGCAAACGTAGACTCTTCCATCCCTGGTGACTGTTCGCCAGTATAATGTTGTTGCGTATGCAGATTCGCTTGCGTCGTAAGTATATGTATCTGTAGTGATTCCGTAGCGCTGAAGCCTGGATAGGTTCGTGGAATGGAAATATGTTTTAGTGCTCTGAGATAAGCAAGCCATTTCCTCCAGCTTGCGGCTAGGTCACTATCTAGGGCTTCGTCCCATGCTGTTCCACGGCGCCAAACTTCCTGTAGTATTTGCTTGGCTCTGATGGTCACCATCAGAGCCATTGGGACAGACCCATTGGGACTTACAAGTCCCAATGGGTCTGGTCAAATAGGGACATAACTATTTGAATAGCTTCTCTTTTAGTAGGCGTGTCGTTCTGTAGGATGTTCTGAGGTATGCGTATCAGATTCAGGTTGAAGGTAAGCGAGTCTTCTGTTGGCCTCCATATCGGACCGAGGACTCGTTCTGTCTGGATGTTGTCTTTCAGTTTGATTGTGTCTTCGGTTTTGGTTACTTCCCGTAGTGCTTCAAGAAAGGGGATCGAGTTTGATGACCATTTCTTGAGTTCGAAGTGCGCTTCTCTGTGAATGTTACGCACTGCTTGTGAGACTCTTACTGCTTCTTCTAATGTGTCGAAGCTGTTCAAATAATCATCCATGTAATGCTTTCTTTTGATAGCTTCGACTGCCTCTGGATATTCATGTTGAAATCTTTCGGCGTTCGTGTTCTTCACATATATGGCTATAGCTGGTGAGCAGGAAGCTCCGAAGATTAGTGACTTCATGCGGTATTGTTCAGGCGGCTGGTTGTCTCTTCGGTCTCCTCGCCACAAGTAGCGGAGAGTGTCATGGTCTTCGGGTCGAAGTTCTATTTGTAGGAACATTTCAGTGATGTCGGCGTTCACGGCGATTGAATGTTCACGGAAGCGCATGATCACTCCTGGTAATGATTGTAGAAGCTCTGGGTGAGTATTTGATCGTTTAGAGAGACCCCTCGGGTCTTGGCTGCAGCATCAAAGACAATCCTAAATTTGTCCGGTTTCATCGGGTTGTAAACTGCGAAGTGAGGTAAGTACCAGGTTCTATGTTTTGAAGTGGTCGTCGGAGCTGGTTCGGCGTATCCCTTTGATACTAGTGCTTCCATTTGTTCAGTGTACCGCTTCTTTAGTTCTGGATCTTTATCAATTTTCTTTTCCACACTGATGAGTCTGTTCAAAGCGCTTTCGTAGTTGTCTGGCATTTTTATGTTTTCATCTCGCCATAACAGAGCGGTTTGATACCGTCCTTCTGTAGTTCTCTTCGTGTGCTGCTGCAGGATACGAAGTGCCTTTTCATCAGGATCATTGATGGATTTCTTTGGATTGATTTGCATATTGTCTATTGTGATGTGTTCTTTCACCAGTTCATGAAGGTCGTCGTCTGTGTTAGCATGTCTGATGAAGTTCACTCTGTGGCCAAGTGCTCGTGTGTGGCTGCCATGTAGGACCCAACCGAGTGGCGTTAGTGATGCCACTGGTTGGTTCTTCTTTCCTGTTTTGGTTTCTATTGTAATGAGGAGATCCCAGTTGTCTTGGCCGATCAGGAGTCTGGCTCTTGCATCTTCAGTTACTATGTCTCGAAGATGTTCACAGTACCTGATTGCTTCTCCAGGTATCCTCTGTGCAGCCAACTCTAGCTGCTTGACTGTTTTTTTTTATTCTTCTTTCTTCTTGTTCACTGCACTATTGGCGTGTAACATTTTGTGATGGAAATGTACACAGTCGTTTACTTCGCATTTCTTTGGTTTACAGCTGTGTTGCTTTGTTCTGTATTTGAGGCAACGGAAACACAAGCGATGCTTCTTGGCTATATCCTATCTAGCATCAGTTGTTCTTGAATTGTTCACATTCCATGATGCTGTGCCCCTGACGTTCACATAAACTACACTTTGGTTTGTTCGTTTCTTGCGTAGTATGTACTGGTTGCTGGCGTCGTTGCGTGTTCTGAGAGGTTTGTGGGCTGCATATTTCAGCTTCAATCTTGATGAATCGGGTGAACTTCAGAAGATCAGGTTCTGTTCTGGACTGCACTGCTGAGAATTGGTACCACTGTCTCTTCAAGGTTGGCGTGAGGTTCCCAACGAAAGCTTTCGTTACTTCTGGATTGAAGAGATAATGTCCACAGTTGAGTGCTTGCAGAGTCCCAACTATGCTTTCTACTTTGGTGGCGAATGTACAAAGTTCACGCGGAGATTCAGTGAGGCGCGGCAGAGTTCGTAGACGCTCTATTTCAGCCATTGCGATTGAGTCCGAGCGTCCGAAGCGTAGTTCGAGTGATTTCATAACTTCATTCGGGTCGGCGTTCACTATTAATAGACCCTGTACAGCTTCCTTGGCTAGACCTCGAAGGCTTCTTCTAAGTCTAGACATGTTCTCCAATACTGATAGTCGGTGTGCCGTCTCACAGTAGGCGGCGCGGAACGTGAGCTAATCTTGATGGGCTCCGTTGAAGCAGAGTAGTTTGGTATGTCGTATTGGCTGCTGGTACTGCGTGGCTTGCACAGCGTGTGTGATCGCAACAGCAAGTTCTTTCATGTGCGCTCTTGGTTCTTGAACAGCCAGTGTTGTAGGCTGTTGCACGACGTGCGCTGATGGCATAGACTGCGGCATCCGGGTCTTGGTGGCATCAGCTGTCGTTCTCGTAGCCTCCGTACTGACCATCTCAGTCGTAGTTTCTGTAGCGGTTTCAGTCGCGGTCTCTGTCGTGGTTTCAGTAGCAGTTTCAGTCATGGTCGACGGCTGTCTGCCTCTTTTACCTGTAGATCTCGTAACTGGCATTGTTCTTGATTAATTCTTCTAAATAATATTCTTCAAGAGGTTTGGTAGAGTTTTCTCAATACTGTTTTCCTCGGATCCGGCTAACGAAGGACCAGACAATGTGAGTAAGATCTCTCAACCAGTCTTACCTCGGTAAGACTGGTTGTCAGACTTTCGGGCTTCTGACGAAATGTAGCATGCATTCAAATAATTAAGTAAATTTACTTCATCATTTGAAAATAGGATATATTTAGTTATCATTAAAACGCAAATCAATTTAAATAAATATCATCACATTTGAGTAATTACGTCATTACAAATTATACCATTGTGGCGGCATCTACATTGCCACATACGAACTACGCATCAAAGACCTGACGTCACACAACATCCTGACGTCACTCAAATCCTGCATCGCGCAATTAGAGTCTGGTCGGAGGATCCTCCCTTTTCTATAGTGGATGAGTGAACTTTACACCCTGTTCCTCATACCCCTTGTGAGTGTTCGGTTCTAGATCTCACACTATGTGCACTGGATTGGAGGGCACTACTACTTGATCACTGAATAAAACTCTTGATGACTTGACGAATATCGTTTACTTGTTCACTATTAGATCTGGATATAAACTGAATTCCAAATAAACATAAATGCCCTATACTTATATTAAGTTACATAGGCGCAAGTAGCGGCGGTAGTGTTCGTTACTTAAAATACGTTAAGAAATAAAATCATTAGGAATAAATTGGTGATCACGCGCAATCCTAGCTAGGTCCACCAATCAGAGAGAAGCAGAGGCGTCTCGAAGTCGGACAAGTTCTGACAAGTTCGAACCTGCTCTGGACTTGACCTAGACTTGCGTACGATCATGACAGAGTTCTTAATACCTAATATGATCAAACTTATAACTAAATAGTATTGTTTACAACATTGATCTTCATTGATTTATGTTATAATTTGTGGGCGTCCTGCACACCCCTAAACCATTAAATAAATCAATCAATAAATCTGCTTAGCTATGGAAACAAAAAGTAAAAATACATAAAAATAAAATAAATGTCTAATAATTAATAAATGGTGAAAGTCATAACTCATCCCATGTTGATGACATCATTAACAAACCCACTAAATGAGTTACTAAAGATAGAGAAAGATTTTCACTGGACTTCTAAATGCGAAGACAGTTTTAATAACATTAAGGAAATTTTGAGCGAAAGAGTTCTTATTCACTTTGACCCAGGAAAACCACTGATACTAGCTACTGACGCTTCACCAACGGGCTTAGGAGCTGTTCTCTCTCACAAACTACCTGATGGCTCTGATACACCAATCGCATTCGCCTCTAGATCACTTTCATTTAGTGAAAGGAAATATAGTCAAATTGACAAAGAGCTACAGCGATCTACTGGGGCATTAAAAAATTATGTCACTACTGTTACGGCAGAAAATTCACATTAGTGACGGACCATAAGCCCCTTACCTCAATTTTTCATCCCCACTAGACACTACCAGCATTGAGCAGAATGCGGTTATTTCATTACGCACATTTCTTATCGGGATTCAACTACGACGTGGAATATAGAGCTTCAACGAAACATTCAAACGCTGATTACCTATCAAGATTCCCAGTAGAAATAGCAAAAGAAACCTCAATAGACCAAAATTGTTCATACCAACTACAGCAGATTAAAGCTTCGTGCAGACCAGCGCGACGCGACACCGGTTATTGTTATACCGTCAAGATTTCTTAGAAACTGTATTGTTCGTGTCGCGGCGCAGCGTCGCGTCGCGCTGGTCTGAACGAGCTTTTACGTCCTAGAAATTCGACCAGAAAGTATAGCTAATGAAGCTAGAAAACACAATGAACTTAAAACATTATATTTGAACTTAAAACTATCGCGTATTTTATAATTGATGTTTACTTTCAAAACGTTCCCCTGTAAAATGCATTTTCTGCAGATTCGTAAGTTTGCCGTAGAGGTGACCGTGAGAGTGCCGCACACTGTTCGCCTCAAACCAATATTTAAGTCTGTGGATGTAATTATCCCAATTATCATATTTCACATTGTACTCATGAAATTTCAGAGATTTACACTCGGTCATATTTTCTACTCGTCACCAATACTATGTCCTTAATAAAACACGAAATATCGTAATTTGTATATTGAGCTAAGTAGCCTCGAAATAGAAGTGGATAAATCATAAGAGTAGGGTAGGAACAATAATATGATAGAGGGTAGACTTAGAACTAATAAACACACAACATAAAAACTACGAAGTATGTGGGTACCTACCCTATATACAACAGTATGCATGAATAGGTACTTAAATAAATGGAAACTTACTTTTCATCCTGCGGCAGGTTTAGCGTAATAGACCCTTTACATTCCGTTCCGTACTTGAGAAAGCCGAAGATGCCGAGTATAAGGTATATAACGACTATTGCAATCATCCCTTTGCTGCAGAGTCCAAACAACCCCGTGAACTTCTTGGGGTTCGCCATATTGAACTCCAGCGCCATTACCTGCGCACACGAGAGTCACGTCAGTATTTTCACGCACTCACCCGCAATCACTCGGACTCACTACACAGTACTCGCTCACCACTCCCACTGCCTGCATCGCGAACAGGGTGATGCCAATAAATACTGGAACGTCCATCAATGAATTTATCTTATATTGGGATGCATCAACGTTCAATTCATCATATGTCAAATAATACATCGCTAGGAGCACTCCGACCAAGTTTAAAACATTGGAGAACGTCGACAAAGGCGCCATCAATTTCAAATCCTTTACCATGCACATGAGGGCCAGTGCGGGGTACAGACAGCAAATGAGAATGCGCACCGATACATCTTGGCCGCAAAATGTAAGGAACTGTCGACAGAAATACATTAAGTGCAAGTCGATTTTTTACACATGTTTTCACACATCTATACTTTCACTTTTGGCATTTTGTGTGATTTCTGACGAATCACGCTTTAGTATGAGGCCAGATACTATTCGTACACGGCATTGGAGCAACCCCAGCCGCCAAGAACGTGCCAGGAAGTTCATGCATACAGTCGTGGAACAATCATGATATGGGCGGGTATTTGGATCAGCGGAAGGACCGAATGCATAGATCTACACCGAAATAATTCCTTTGCGGACCCAATTTGATGTTTCAATTCTGCTTATGCATGAGAATACACGTCCACACACTGCCAGCGTCGTAGCAAACACACTTGCCGCAGCTAATATCAACGTCCTACCATGGCATGCTCAATCGCCAGACTTGAATCCCATTGATAACGCATAGGATATGCTTCAACAAAGAGCTCCGCCAAAAATGCCTCACACACACAAGAAAATCTTTTTCTCCTGTTACAACGGACGTGGGCCATTCCGTAACGTGATTTGAATGAACTCATATTAAGTAACCGAATCGCTGCGATTATATTATACGCGTTAACGGTGGAAATACAGAATACCTACTAATTGTTTATTTTACACAATAAAAACCTTTAAAAACTTTTTCTTTTTATCTTTTTACCACATTTTATGTCAGGATTAACTAAGAGGAGCTCGTGGCTAAGTAATAACTGCTGCACGGGTCGATCCGTCAGGTTAAGCTACGCTTGCCGGAGTTGGTCTGTGGATGGGTGACCATCTTTACCCCATTCGTTGCTACCAAGCACCATTTGCGTTTATTAATATTACTACGTCATGCCACCAACGTACCATATGCGTTGAGTGTAGTATAAGACGTTTTTGGCATTACATAAAAATTATAGAAATTTATTTAAATATTTGACAACATTCACGGCTAGAAACATAAAAAACAATAATAAACACCAATGTGGAAACACCGTTGGTTATTACTTCGGACTGTCATTCTTGTTTTGGTAAGGAAAAAACGGTTGGTGCTGTGAAGGTCTATTTTAATTTTAAAACAACCGAAGTTTTATTGAGTGTTTATTGTGTATTTGTGAATTGGACGATAAAGGTAAGCAATATTCTTAATTTTATCATTTTTTTCGGCTGTTTCGTCGTGTATTTTTTAAATTAAATCACATACACGAATACGGTGCGTTCATTGGCATAGCAGTAGAAATCTTTTTTGGATGGTTTTATGCATGACGACAAATCACGCCAAAATGTATGCACGTGTTTTATTTTTTCATTATACATTAATAGGGTTAAATTTACTACTCTTAATCTAAATTGATTTCGAGTAGTAAATTACTTACATACTAAATATTTTGCAAGCTGGCCGATATTTGACAAATTGAAAATTATTATTAGTAGATTATGAACCCATTGGATTTTTATTATACTTCTTTTATGTGGAACTACCACAGTGGCATTTATAATGTTAAGCTTCGTGCAGACTAGCGCGACGCGGCACCGTGGAGCGACACCGGTTATTGTTATACCGTCAAGTTTTCTTAGAAATTGTATTGTTCGAGTCGCGTCGCGCCGTCGCGTCGCGCTGGTCTGCACGAAGCTTTATTCATTCTTAGGCCGAAATATTTTAAAACAGTACAACCGACGAGATCGAGTTCGACTTGAATTAACCTCAAAACGGCGGCACTATGGAAATGTTATCCTAAGTACCAAACTAACAAATTTTTGACATTAATTCGATCCTGATGTGAACTTGATTCCATCAAAAGTAGAGGAGCAGATTTCTAATTTATATTTCTTCAAACAAAACTGCTCTCAAGTCAATCCATAGTTCGTGCGAACATTTAATGTTTCTGCTTATACCTACTAACATTTTGATTAAGTAAATCTATTATGAAACAGATACTGGCTGTATTAACCAGTCTGTTCAGCATGGTTTTTTAATAAACTATTGTCTTTGAATGTAAATCAGAAATCCAGATTCTTTTCCAATACAAAATACGAGTATGGTGTCTATTTGTACCTACTTTTTGAGTGCAGAAAATATTCGAAATAACTATTTGCTATTTTCTATTTGCTCAAAATTCAAAATTCAAAATTCAAAAGTCATTTATTCAAACTAGGCTGAGAATCAGCACTTTTCGAACGTCAAAATTACATAAGACAGTCCCCCAAAACGCCCACCCTTCACCACTTCCTAGTGCGTTAGCTGGGAAGAAGAAGTGGCGCAACAAACTCCCCAGCAGCACAGCTGTCTGTTCAGTTAGATAGAAAAAAAAATGACTCTATATAATAGTATTCAACATAATTTAACCTAATTTAAATTATTATCCATATGTTAGCTAGCACACGCCAATATACCAAACAAAATCATCGAGAACTATACTCGGGCAGAAATAAAAACTAAACGTAAACAAAACTTAACGTCTTAATAAAAGTCTCCAGGCATAAAGGGCGTGCCCGCTTACATAAAGCTGTAACTGGAAGTTATAAATGATAAACTAGGACCATCGAGGTAAAATAAAAAATAGTTAATTACAAATAACAATAAATAATATGATCTATTGTCTAGGTCACTAGTTACATATTGCAATACAACTCATTAAAAAAAACATTGTAATGAGTAGATTAAGTCAACAATAAATTAAAATAAACAATTATATGAACTCATATAACCTGTCAGTAGGTAAGCTAATTCTGGTGAAAGAACATAAACATTGTCTTGAGTTAATCACAGCGACCAACTATTCTTATCATTTAAGTAGTCGTTGATAGAATAGTATGCCTTTGAACAAAGGTTGGATTTTACTTTCGTTTTAAACGCATTAAAAGGCAAATCTAGCAAAGAAGAGGGTAACTTGTTATAAAAGGTTATACCAAGCCCAACAAATGAGTTATGAACCTTATGAAGCCGGTGAAAAGGAACTCTTGCTTACTCTTGCTACAGGTAATTCCAGAGAATTACGAAGAATATACAGAGGTATAGTTACTGCTAGATCATTACATTATCTACAATGGTAATACTTCTGGACGTGGATAATTACTTCGAGCGAACAGACTTCTTTTTATACTGGCTAATAAATTATAAATAAACATAGAAGAATTGTTTGAATTTAAATTTTAATTGTAAGTATTAACTTACGTACAGTACATAAGTATTAACTTATGTTGCTGTGCCCTAAAAGGGTCCATAACTGTAATTTAGCTTTAAGCCGCATGCAACATCTTTTATACACATTATGGTATGCAAATAAATGAAACGAAATGATACATTATATGAATCAAGAACGGCAAGTATATTATATGAATCAAGAACGGCAAGTATATTGACATATCGGGCATCAGCGCAGCTGTCTCCCAGAACATGTTGCATAATACTATCCAAACGTCAACGCAAACGGTGTGTTGAATGGCACTTACGATTTAAATTCTTTTACCAGTGCCACCAACGTATTTGTTGCGTTTACCAATTTTGGGTTGGTTTTTTTTATTTAGGGTGGTTTATAAATTAAAAAAACACATTTAATTATGTATTTTCTATTGTAATCATTAAAAACATTAAGTGGCACCCAGGTGATGTTTTTAAAATTTAAGTGGCAATGTATGGGTTACATACCGACACTCCTCCGTGCCTCGGAAAGCACGTTAAGCCGTTGGTCTCGGCTGTCATTCAAGGATCTTTGACAGTCGTTAAGGGTCGTCAGAAGCCCGAAAGTCTGACAACCAGTCTTACCAAGGGGTATCGTATTACCTAGTTACTGGGTTGTGGAGGTCAGATAGGCAGTCGCTCCATGTAAAATACTGGTATTCAGCTGAATTCGGTTAGACTGGAAGCCAACCCCAATAAAGTTGGGACAAAGGCTAGGCAGATTGATTGATTGATGTCAGGATAAACTAAGGTGAAAAACCAGCATAAGCAAAAATCGGGAAAAGTCTTTATTAACGAAAGTCACAATGTAGAATCAGTGTGATTCAGGGTGATTTCAACTCCCATCTTGGTGAGTTTGTTTGCATCTGAATTATTAAGTTGTTGTGCCGGTCAGTCTTGATCGGGTAATAAAACATTAAGAACATTTTTAAGTGATGCGCATGGTAGCCAGCGACGGCGACGGTTAGATCACTGTGTGGTCACTGAATCTGCGTGTCACTCAGTATAATTAGCTCAGTTTTATATGATACATACTGGTCTGATCATTTACCTACCCATTATAATAAAATGTGATTTTAATGTTTTAAAATCTAAGTGTTAGTATGTCGTATGTCTAGCACACTTCGCGAAAACTAACGCTGGGGACCTATTGTATTTTGAAGTTTAGATGTTAGAAAGAAAAAAAACCACCAAAGGATTGGTCGTCTTGCTGATTATGGTTTTGTTATTGTTATTAGTAATTAACAGTTTATTTATTTTACCTCGATGGTCCTAGTTTATCATAAAAACTTCCAGTTACAGCTATATGTCCCTGCAGAACGTGCACAACGAGCGGTTTTTAAAGTGATGCTTTTTAAACATCGAGACTACCCTACTGATCAGTTATATTCTGAGGCCGAAGTTCTCACATATAGGCAACTAATCTGGATTTGGTCGCGATTTGCAAAAAGCAATAACATTGAACTTGCCTGGGAATTGAACGCGATATCTGCGTGTCACTGATTAAATACGCACTAAATAAATAGGAAGCACGTATTATCACACTCACTTTTAAATCCTGTGCGTGTTCCTAAACTTTTAAATACACTATTCAATCTATCAATAAAAGCGAAAACTGGGATGGATTTGAAAATTTTCAAACTTCAAACAGCCTTCATCCTTTTTTACCTCATCTAAGTTTATCTTGTTATTGAAATGCTAGTGATTGACATAATAAATATCGACTATTTAAACAAGGAGTATTTAATACTTTTCGGCTAGGATCTTCAAGATGCTGTTGGAACTAGCCCGCGTTCTACTTATTAAAGACGGTGCCTTTTTTTCCTTATTAATAATGTCATAGGTTTATCATCGACATTATATCAACACTGACAGGAAGTTATTAAAACATCATCCACATAGAATAGGTGGAAAAAATAAGTATTATTGAATGGAACTCAAAAACTACCCATGCAAGGTTAATAAAATAATGCGGCCCAGTATTACGGAGAAATCGATGAATATACAAAAAAATACATACAGAAGTCGGTTAAAATACAAAAAGCTGTTATTTAGCTACCTATGTCGAATTTTCATGTCTTTTGCTGTGTGTACCTACAATATTACATTATTTTTGTTATATATTTTTCGCAACATGACCGAGTCCTGATGCGGATAACTGAGGACTGGGTAGTCGAGTTTCTATCTCCTTTAATTTGTAAAGGCATTTTCTAAGTAACGTAGGTAACCAACGCCAATTTCAAAAATCTCTATTCTTACAAAGTTGCCTTGACGGACGCACTGACATATAAGATGATTAGTTTCTGTTCCAAAAAGTGCACTGTTTCTCCTATTCCAACTTCGGTTCCGGTACTGGTTTAAAGTACTTAGTTGATTGTCAGCACCTGCACGCGTAGCATGACAACCATATAAACGGGTTTACTATGGGTTTTGTCGACGAAAGAATAGAGTCAATTACTGATTGTGATTATTTATCTGTCATTTTGTCTATTTTTCCGACGATAAAACCCGTTTTAAATTAATTGTGGTCATGCTAAATGCGTACAGGAGCAGTGCAGGCAAGACCCTCTTCTTCGAAGTTTGAAAAAAAAGGAGCGAGCGCTACTTAAAGTTCAAACGGCCCTACCGGTTCTCGACTGGCTCACTTTCACTCCAGCTTTAAATTCTGTCTGTTTCTATCAAAACACACAAAATCGAAAAAAAAAAAACAGAGTTCCCTTCAATTAAGGGTTAATAGAAAGTATCCCAACACTTGACAACACTTCATTGCTGGCATATAACCGGTCTATTTAGGCTGAAGCAGACCAGTTTGGGGCTCACTGGCAATAATAGTTAGGTATAATTCTTACAAAATTATGATTGTATATTCATTAATTAATTAATTTTGTTCGTTTTCACGGTTTAAATTATGGACATATTTCAATGGAATTACAATAAAAAATGTTTTTAATTTGAAAGTTACTCAATATAAAAAATACTGATGGAACACTTAAAAAAATCGTTACATCGATAGCTCCAAAATCGTTTTCACGGTTTAAATTATGGACATATTTCAATGGAATTACATTCAAAATTGTGTTTAATTTGAAAGTTACTCAATATAAAAAATACTGATGGAACACTTAAAAAAATCGTTACATCGATAGCACCAAAACTTAAAAGTTATACGACCGCATCACTAATCATAGACAATTTCGAGCGGTCATTGTTGTTTACATCTTTTGCAAATTTTGAAAAGCTGGACCTTAGATGTCCTTCGTTCAGTCTTGCTGTAGCGTTGTGAGAGTTCTCAGCTGCAAGTAGACGAGTGATAAAATATCACAATTAGTAAGTTCCCAGTCACATCACTAAAAACGGGGAACATCACTGGCATTCCAGAGATGCTCTGTCATTTCGTTTCCGCTTGCAGAGCTGATAGGACAGTGTTGTAGCGTGTTTTGATCTCGAAAAAGTGTTAAGTATCCCCCAAAGTGAAGTAGGAATATTTCATTATAAACGTAAGTTTCCTGTATATAATTTTACAGTTTATAATATTTTAGAGAAAAAAGGATACTGTTATGTTTGGCATTGTTAGATTGCGAAGAGGGGAGCCATAAAAATAGCGAGTTGCCTGTGGTTATTTATCCAAGCTCACGTTGAGTTAGGAATTAAAAATATATCTTTTTACTTTGATTCATGCAGTGGGCAAAATCGTAACCGATTTGTGTTTGCCGTGTTCTCTTTAGCGTCGAAGAAATTTAACATCAAAATAACTCATCGTTTTTTAGAGAAGGATCATAGCCAATCGGAGCGTTCAAAGAAAAGACATACAATATACACTCCCGATCAAATGTATTACTTGATGGAGAATATGGTAAAGTTACTGGGTACAAGTCAAGGTCAAGTAAAACAATTGACACAAAATGATTTTATGGATTTTAAAGAGTTAATAAAGGGGAAGAATTGGCTAAAGGACACAAACGGCGATACAATTTGTCATATTGTTGACCAAAATATCGCTATTGTTGCTGTGTACCGATCCCCGTCTTACAATTCAAAGGAAAGTACCGAAAGTTTTTTGGATAGTTTAAATAGTGTCTACGTAAGCCTCTCCTCCTACAAAAATATAGTCCTCATAGGTGATATTAAAATAGACCTCAAACCCAATAGTTCAGATGACCGCTGTTTCAACTATCTCATTCTAAATGCCTCCCACGGCCTTCTCCCAACCCACAGGTTCAACACTCGGCTGGATAACTGTCTAGATCATGCACTTGTTAAAACTACCCTTCCTGTTACTACCCTTGTACTAGACTCTCACATCACGGACCACAAACCGGTGCTACTTAATATTGCTAAGACAAACACAGATAATAAACCACTCCACATAGCTGCCCGGATAGACTACGATGCAGTTAAGTTAGATTTGGAAAATTCGGATTTTACCCCATTATACAAAATTATTGACCCTAATATATCCATGAATATGTTCATAACTACACTCGAGAGCAATGAATCCGGGTCACTTAAAGAATCCAAAAAATCTCGGAAACTAAAAATGCTAGGTTAGTGCAATAAATTGTATTTAATAGACAATGTAATACTCCTTAAATGAAGTTATTAAAACTTCTTAGTTATTGTAAAGTTATATCATAAAAAAATCAAATTTGAAAAAGGGCCACTTTCGAAGATGGAACTACGAAATTACAGCATTTGGTTTTGCTTTTGTTTGTAATCTGTCATTTATGTGGGTACATAAACCATGTTGATAGTGCTCTATATTCATTATTCAAGCTGAAATTATGTCGCTTACGCCTGAAGAATGCACCAGAATACTTACAATGCTGGAAACCGGCCGGAGTCAGCGCGATACAGCCAGGACTGTCGGTGTGTCGCTGTCAACAGTACAAAGAGTTCTCCGACGCGGCGACGTTACGAAGAAACTGGTTCTAACCTACGCAGACCAGGAACGGGCAGAACCAGGTGTACCACAGCACGAGAAGACTGATACTTGGTGAACACCATGCTTCGAAATCGCTTTCTCACAGGAACTGAACTCACAAATCAGTTTCGACGCCTCGGAGGAAGTAACCCAAGTGCATGGACAGTAAGACGTCGGCTTGCTGAATCTAACTTAAAACCCCTTAGACCTGCAAACGGCCCTAAACTGGAGCGTGGGCATCGTATTTCAAGACTAAGATATGCCCAGAGCCACGTAAATTGGAGTATTGAAGATTGGTCAAAAGTTATGTTCTTCGACGAATCAAAATTTATGCTCTACAAGCACGATGGAAGACACAGAGTGTATCGAAGACCAGGGGAAAGATTCAAGCAAGCATGCATCGAAGAAAAAGTAGCCTACGGTGGTGGGTCTGTACTTGTGTGGGCCGGAATTTCTTCTGAAAGTCGCACAGAGCTGGTGATCATAGAAAACGGCTCTTTAACTAGCGTAAGATATGTGGAAGAAATCCTCAATGATCACGTTGGTCCATTTATGGTCAATTTAGGTGAGGATGCTATATTTATGCATGACAATGCCCGACCTCATACAGGTAGGATTGTGAATGACTACCTTCAAGAGATGAACATTACTCGTATGGAGTGGCCAGCGCGCAGCCCGGATATCAACCCGATCGAGCATGCTTGGGACGAGCTAGGCAGATGCGTAAAACAACGAAACCCTCCCCCAATCACGCTTCGTGAGCTCAAAATTGCTCTCACAGAGGAATGGGAGAATATTCCCCAAAATCGTATAAGGAACTTGGTGCACAGCATGCCAAACCGCGTAAACGCAGTAATGGAAGCACGAGGAGGCAATACAAAGTATTAAAATTCAAGAAAATCGTAATAAAGTTCAAAAATTTCATGTTTCCTATTTTTGTTTTAAGGAGAGATCAGCAGTTTTTTTCTTTATGTAATTTTGTGTTAATAAAATGTATGGTGACTCATATTTTTTTTACTTTCATATAAGGAGTATTACATTGTCTATTAAATACAATTTATTGCATTAACCTATAATTTTTAGTTTCCGAGATTTTTAACATTCTTTAAGTGACCCGGATTCATTGCTCTCGAGTGTATTATCTCTACAGTAATTGACAAACACACTAACCAAATTAAAATCCAAAGGAAAAAAAAAAAATCAAACCATGGATAACCACCGGCCTATTAAAGTGTATACAACACCGTGACCGGTTGCATAGCAGATCAAGAAAAGATCCCGATAATCTTATCCTGAAAATTACCTATACGTGGTACCGAAATTATTGTAACGACCTGCTCCGGAAACTAAGGGTAGCCCATGAAAAACGCGAACTTGAAAAATCCCGCAATAACCCCAAAGCCCTTTGGAAAGCGGTCAAACAAATCACCAGTACCACCAAAAAGAAAACTACCCCATTAGAACTGTTGGACATCTGTGATATCGCTCCTTCATCCGTAAACGAAATATGTAGGTTTTTCAGTAACATACATAGGCACTAACTTGGCAGAAAAAATCTTGCTCCAATCTCACCAACCTACAAACCCACATCAGAGCTCACGTCAAACCATTTCGTCTAGCCCCGCCAACTCCCTTGTGATACTTGAGGTTGATGAGTCAGAAGTGGAGTCTCTTATTCTGCAACTGCGTAATGATTGCGCAATACGTTGGGATGGTATATCCCCCTTAGTGCTAAAGAGTTGCCGCCAGACCTTGACGCCACCTTTGACGTATATCCTTAACTCTTGCATTCAAAAGGGCATCTTTCCTGATGCGCTAAAGAAAGCTATCATCCATCCAATTCATAAGGGAGGGAACAGGCACTGTGTCAACAATTACAGACCCATATCGGTCCTATCAGCACTCTCTAAGATACTAGAAAGGATCCTTAATAGCAGTTTAAATAGATTCCTTAGCAAACATCAGCTCATATCTGATAATCAGTATTGTTTTCACACAGGAATCTTTACTGAAGATGCAGTTCTTGAGCTGACACAATTGGTTGCTAGGAATCTTGACAATAGAACCAAAAGTCTAGGGATCTTCCTAGACCTTTCTAAAGCATTTGACACAGTTTCTGTTCCCAAACTTATCTCTAAATTGGAACTCCTGGGTACGAGGAAATACCCTCGAAATTTTCAAGGACTATCTTTACAACCGGACCCAACGAGTAAAAATTGGAGAGCACATAAGTGAAGAAGTATCGACCACTTACGGTGTACCTCAGGGAAGCATTTTGGGCCCCACCCTCTTCCTAATGTTAAATGTCAATGAGTTGTGCAGGATGACCATCCCCAACTCCAGGATTAATGCGTATGCGGACGACACCGCAGTTATAGTTCACGGACCAACTTGGGATAGCGTTAAGCGCCACGCAGAAGCGGCAATGTCGACTATACTGAAATGGCTCAACCTAAACTTGCTTACCCTAAACTGCGACAAAACATCGTACATTCCCTTCGCTATTCGGCGTAACAACTTGCCCGGCGAATCCTTCTCTATAACAGCGCACATCTGCTCCAAACAATCCCCACAATGCTTATGTCCGTCGCTCGTAAGAACTGATAATGTGAAATATCTGGGTGTCCAAATAGACGGAGGATTACGATGGGACAAACAGGTTGACGTCATTACCACTAGATGTTTGAGACTTTTGCATATTTTCAAATCCCTTAGAGACTCGGCTGCGCCTGATACCTTGAGGATGGTGTATTGTGCATTATGCCAATCCATCATTGGATATTGCATTGCAGTATGGGGTGGTGCAAATAAAACCAGTCTTCTGAGGATTGAAAGAGCGCAGAGAGCCGTACTGAAGGTGATGTCGCGCAAACCTTTTCGCTATCCCACTACGCAAGTATACGCTGATTCTAAAGTACTTTCAGTGCGCCAGCTTTTTGTACTGCAGTTTACTGTTAGAAGACACGCTAGCGTTCTCCCAACTGACCCTAAAAAAAGGAAAAAACTAGTCTTAAGTACCCCTCACAAAACCGCCTTCGCTCAACACCAATACTACACATTAAGCACATACATATACTAACAAGTCCACAAAAACCTAAACATTGTCGATCTGAATAAATATGAATTAAAATCAAAATTAATGGAATGGCTACTGGAACAAGATTATCTAGGAACAGAATCCTTACTTAAGTACGTCTCCTAACTACCTACATATCCTCAATCACACACAACGCACCCACATACACCCCCCCCCCCACATACACATACACACACACACACATACACACATTGCTTATATAAGTAATATTACTGTTACTTTAAAAAATAAAAATGAGCTTTATATTCATAGTCGCTCAGGTAGAACGACACAGTCTACTATTATACCTAAAGCATCACTTTTTAAGCTGAATCACTGTCTCTCAAGATACATGTTTCCTAGTTTCAGAGGCAGGGTTTCCCATATTCTGTACAGATTTCAGTTCTTGGATTAAACTGCATTGTGTTACTACCAAAGCTCTTCTAAGTTGTGTTTATTTAAATATGTTAAATTTGTATTTTTGTGAAATAAAGGTATTTATTATTATTTCGTTTATTTTAATTTTGGACATATAAAATACATTTTTAAATAATAAAAATAAAAAAATATAAAAAATAGTATTATTATTTATTGGTCTTTGACATTTCTCGGGACCCTGGGGTCCCGGACCTTTGGAAGGCGTACGAGGGGCCGAAGCCAACTCGCAGAGGCCCGTTAGGCGTTTTAATGAAATGAGGCACCAACCGACGGTTATCCCTGTATGCACTATGCAAGTGCACCCAAGGACAACCCCCGGTTGGTGTAGGACTATTGCAGGATATGGAAACAAAGATATTGGACTATGGGTTTGGGTGGCTAAAGTTGACTGGTGACCTGGAACTATGGAAGGACTATGGCCCCTGCCTGATCAATGTCTTATATGTACACGGATAAAATGGATAAAATGGCAGGGGGTGACTTGCACACTCAATAATGGGCCCCCGGAAACTGTCGCTAGCACATAGTCACGTAGCGACAAGGGGGCAACACGTCCTGAGGTGCTTGAGGAGTGGAGAGGTATTCCACGGCTTTCAGAACAATCCCAGAGCCCGGAAGATGGTCAAGATCCCTACGAGCACTTACTGAAATACTTCCTTCCTCCGTGCACGTTTGCACTTGCGAATCTCCACTCAAGCCGGCCAATTAAGGCAAAAATGAGGTGGGAGCTCTGTTCCTCGTCAGTGTTCACTCCAGCCGGCCAATAAAGGCAAGCCATAGATGAGGAACAAGATTTCTCCCGGGAGATAGGGTCCGTGGGGTCGCTACTGCCCAACAGCTCGCCACATGCTGCCCTGCGGGTTTCTGTATCTCTCTTGGTCTGACTCCTCATCATAGATCCGTTCCGGCAAAGTAAACTCTACCGGCACAGACCTAGAGTTTGGAGCGCGCAAGCCCCACCACGACGTCAACGTAGAGATACGGCGTATTATTATTATTAAATTTACTGGAGCAAAATAAAAAAAGTAAACTTCTCTCATGGTCATCTTCATACAATATACTTCCGGTATAGTTTGGACGACGAATTACAAGAGATGCAAATCATGACAAGGACCAACGCAAGAAGGCGGCGTGGAGAACCTACAAAAGATGCTGAAAGCTTAAAACTAGCGTACGCTGGAATATTGCCTATACCACTTCCATTATTTAAGGATTTGATAAGTCTGTGCTATTCAGGAGCAATACCAAACCATTATCAAAGTTTTTATAAAAATCTACTGCCATTGGAAAACTCCATCTCGGTCTCCAATGACATTGAGGAGGAGGATTAGTGTTTCTAATATTCTAATTCGTAATTTTTAATTTTATCGAGAAGACTAGTACTTTGTGTTTACGTGGATAAATACATAATTATATTTTTTTGTTCTTTTATAATTGTATTTTATTTCATCCTTTTTCAAAATTATATATATTATCATACCATGCATTAACAAAGATGTATTACATAAATGAAAACTGATCATATTAACACTAATAGTAAAGCATCGGATCTTTCCAATCATTTATTAGCGTAACAATGTACTATAAACAAGCGTGTAAATAGTTATAGCTGTGTTCAAAAATAAACTTGATTTACGGAGAATAATAGTGTAACATTACAGTACGTTTTATTTGTTGTGTATTATTACACGAATAAACGTGTTATCTATCTATATATATAAAAGAAAGTCGTGAAGTCGTGTTAGTTACACCACTTATAACTCAAGAACGGCTGAACCGATTTGGCTGAAAATTGGTGGGGAGGTAGCTTAGAACCAGGAGAAGGACATAGGATACTTTTTAGTAGGGTAGGTAGGGTAGGTAGGGTAGGTAGGGTAGGTAGGGTAGGTAGGGTAGGTAGGGTAGGTAGGGTAGGTAGGGTAGGTAGGGTAGGTAGGGTAGGTAGGGTAGGTAGGGTAGGTAGGGTAGGTAGGGTAGGTAGGGTAGGTAGGGTAGGTAGGGTAGGTAGGGTAGGTAGGGTAGGTAGGGTAGGTAGGGTAGGTAGGGTAGGTAGGGTAGGTAGGGTAGGTAGGGTAGGTAGGGTAGGTAGGGTAGGTAGGGTAGGTAGGGTAGGTAGGGTAGGTAGGGTAGGTAGGGTAGGTAGGGTAGGTAGGGTAGGTAGGGTAGGTAGGGTAGGTAGGGTAGGTAGGGTAGGTAGGGTAGGTAGGGTAGGTAGGGTAGGTAGGGTAGGTAGGGTAGGTAGGGTAGGTAGGGTAGGTAGGGTAGGTAGGGTAGGTAGGGTAGGTAGGGTAGGTAGGGTAGGTAGGGTAGGTAGGGTAGGTAGGGTAGGTAGGGTAGGTAGGGTAGGTAGGGTAGGTAGGGTAGGTAGGGTAGGTAGGGTAGGTAGGGTAGGTAGGGTAGGTAGGGTAGGTAAGTGCGTCGTAAATAACTACATAGTGCTACCCGTGCGAAGCCGGGACGGGCAGCTAGTGATATATAACTGTGACCTAGTCATGCAAATTTCACAAGAGTAAAAACATTAAATAGTTTTTCATGAATTTCCTGAAACTCGTTGCTGTTATTAAAAAACTAAATATACAAGCCTATAGTTTATTTTTTTACCTATAATTCGATTATACATTATTTATACCTACTTAATGAGCGTTATTGAAGTTTAAACGTTTTTATTTTTTGCTGAAAAGTTGTCATTTTTCTCTTACACGTTTATTCGGTGGGGTCATCGATATGTCTTTAAGAATTTACGGAACATAGCAGACTATAAATTAATTAAACAGGTTTATTTAGCTTTGTGTCAATCCGTTTTTACCTATTGCATAACTTCTTGGGGTGGTGCTGCAAAAACGATTTTACTTCCTATAGAACGTGCTCAAAGAGCAATTCAAGGCATCTTCAAGACCATCGTCACCCAATAGCCATCCGGTAGAGGCAGTAGCTGTCAAATCAGCAGTGTCCACACTGCAAACTGCTTCCGGTACGGCAAAAGAATCAGAGTCTTCAACCATAGCAACACACTTTTCTACAAAGGTTGTGCCAAATCGAGTTTTATTAACGACCGCTCTAGTCGAAGCACAGACTCAGAATGGTCGTAAACAATTGCTGAGGGCGTTATTGGATCAAGGATCACAGGCCTCTTTCATAACCGAGTCAGCAGTCCAATTGCTCGGACTAAAGAAAATACCAACTAACAGTACTGTCTCAGGCATAGGAGGTGACGAAGGCGCTTTTGTCTCTAGATTCATGGTTTGCGTAACCATTCATTCACGTCACGATCCAAATGCAATTATTCAAGTTCGAGCATATGTGTTAAATAAAATTACAACGTTGATTCCCTCAACTAAACTATGTATACCAACTTGGCCTCAACTAGAAGATATAACTCTGGCGGATCCAGAGTATCACACTCCAAACAAAATCGACGTTTTGTTTGGAGCAGAGGTTTACAGCCAAGTTCTTAAAGAGGGTTTAGTCAAACACTCTACAGGGCCCATAATTGCTCAAAACACAACCCTGGAATGGATTTTGTCTGGACTAACACCCACAGATTGCGATCTTAATTCAGCAAATTGTCACAAGGTTATAGTTAGTATGCATTCACACCTCAACGACAATGATATACTCAAACAGTTTTGGGAGATCGAATCTGATGTTACTACTTAATAAGAAAAAGATACTTAACCAAGAAGAACAGCTGTGCTAAGAATTCTTCACTCGTACTACTCGACGAGACTCTACCGGGCGATACGTAGTCAAGCTTCTATTCCGAGAATCAGATCCACGAAGTAAAATTGGCTACACCAAAGAAATTGCACTGAAACAATTTCATCATCTTGAACAGCGTTTCAAGAAAAATCCTGAGATCAAAAGAAAATACACCGAAGTTATCCAAGAATACCTTGACCTTGGACACATGAAGATGGTGTCTCGCGAAACCGATACCAAGCAGTCAGAAGCAGTCAGAAGCAGTCTATCTACCTCACCACGCAGTGATTCGCGCGGATAAGACCTCCACCAAGGTCAGAGTTGTGTTCGACGCTTCGTCTAAAGGTTCTAATGGTGGATCCCTTAATGATATGTTGATGGTAGGTCCTACCATACAACCAGAATTACGTCACATCCTCACGAGATGGCGTACGTATCCAATCGTATTATGTGCAGATATAGTAAAAATGTATCGGCAGATCAAAGTCGCTCCTGAAGACACACACTTCCAGAGACTGCTTTGGCGGAGTGAACTTGCATCTGAAATAAAAGAGTATGAGTTGCTGAGGGTTACCTTTGGCACTGCATCCGCACCTTACCTGGCCGTGAAGTCGTTGCAGCAGCTGGCACACGATGAGGGAGCTGAGTTTCCGCTGAAGTCTGAAAAATTAAAAAGCGAATTTTATGTAGATGATTATATGTCAGGATGTCAAACGGTAGAGGAAGGAAAAAGGATTCACAGGGAAATGGAAAAACTACTGGAAAAAGGTGGGTTTCCGTTACAGAAGTGGATGACAAACAACAAGGAATTAGCAGAGGAAATATTAGGAGAAGGTACAAAGCAGGAAGGAATAGTAGAGATAAAACTAAACGAGGTGGTGAAAATACTAGGACTTTCTTGGGATAGAGAATCTGACAGTTTCAGATATTCAATAATATTTCCGCAACCTGCATCTGTAACCAAACGAAAAGTAATATCAGATATATCACGATTGTTCGACCCCTTAGGATGGGTAGCGCCGTGTGTTATACCGGCGAAAATAATGATTCAAAAGATATGGCTTGCCGGGATCGATTGGGATGATCGATTACCTGAAGATTATTAAAAGAATGGCAAACATTTCAAAAGGAATTACTAAATTTACCTGAGTGTCATATTCCAAGATGGGTTGAATCCAGAGAAGACGATGTAGTTGTAGAACTACATGGTTTTTGTGACGCGTCTAATGTAGCGTATGCAGCTGTTACTATGTATAATTGGCGCTGACGGGAATATTAAAATTAATTTAATATCGGCAAAAACCAAGGTTGCTCCGATAAAGCTACTGTCAATTCCTCGTCTCGAGTTGATGGGTGCTGTTCTGTTGGCCAAATTGATTGTGGAGGTAGCTGAGATACTAGTAATACCTAAAGACCGTATACACTGTTGGATAGACTCTACTGTTGTTCTGGCTTGGCTCAGTAGTCATCCCAGCCGCTGGACAACATTTGTTGGTAATAGGGTGTCGGAAATTCTAAGTTGTTTGGATAATCCTCAATGGGGACATGTGAAATCTACTCACAACCCGGCAGATATCGCGTCACGAGGTATGACGCCTTCAGCACTTTCACAGTCATCTCTGTGGAAGCACGGTCCGTTGTGGTTAAAGAAAGAACCAATTGACTACGTCAAACCAAACTCGGTGTCAACTAAACTCGAAGAAAAATCATCGAAAGGAGTTAAAGCACATGTGACAACAAATGTAGAGGATGGACAAAATATTCATCATCTCAAAAATTAATCAGAGTAGTAGCATATTGTAGACGATTCTTAAAATTTAAGCAACATAAAGAAACTTACCTGACAAGTGAGGAATTGACAGCCGCTCTGGAAATCTGTATAAAAAAATGTCAATTACAAGAATTTAAGGAAGACATAGAAAATATTAAGAAAACAGGAAGTATAAGTAAGAAGAACAAATTACAACCTTTATGTCCCATATTGGATGAGCAAGGAATTTTAAGAGTAGGAGGAAGAATTGACAAGTCTCAACTGTCAGTGAGCATGAGACATCCTATTATAATCCCACAGCGCCATCACTTCGCTACTCTGCTCGTCAGCGAAGCTCACAAAATCACTCTTCACGGAGGTCCAACATTAATGTTAAATTATCTGCGCACGCAATATTGGATACTATCTGCAAAAAATGTAGTAAAGGCTACGTACGTAAGTGTGTAGTGTGTGTTCGGCATTCAGCGACGTTTAAAAATCAACTCATGGGTCAATTGCCGACCTGTAGAGTGTCTCCAGCCAGGCCGTTTTTGCATACAGGTGTTGATTTCGCCGGTCCGATCAACATTAGGGTCTCTAAGGGTCGTGGCAATAAGGCTTACAAAGGGTACATCTGCCTATTTGTGTGCATGGTCATGCGAGCAGTGCACATCGAGGCCATTAGTAACCTTACCTCTGAAGGTTTTATAGCCGGTTTCAAGAGATTTGTCGCTAGAAGAGGCCATTGCAGTGATATCTGGAGCGACAATGGCAAAAATTGTGTAGCTAAGGAACCGCAGATATTAGTCGCTGCAGAATAGTCAGCGATTGCTAACGAGATTAGGAGTTGGCTCAGTTGTAAAGGAGTTAAGTGGCATTTTATCCCTCCCCATGCCCCAAATTTTGGTGGACTTTGGGAGGCCGGCATCAAGTCAACAAAATTTCACATGAAGCGCGTCATTGGTGATTCCACTCTTACCTACGAGGAAATGTCTACGTTACTTGTGCAGATTGAGGCTTGCCTCAATTCAAGCCCGATTTCTCATATTCCCCAAACCCCTGACGATCCACTGCCGCTTACACCCGGTCATTTTTTAATCGGGGAACCTCTGGTTCTTGTGCCGGAACGTAATTACGAGCTTAGCTCTGTGGGCACGTTGAGGCGATGGCAACTTTTACAAAAAATTACCCAAGATTTCTGGCGACGATGGTCTAGAGAATTTTTAACTTCTATGCTACAGCGTTATAAATGGTCGCAAAAAGAAATAGAGCCGAATATTGGCGACATTGTCCTTGTAAAAGAGGACAATCTACCTCCAGGCAAATGGTTACTGGGTAGGATTTTGGAAAAGCATCCTGGTTCGGACGGACTCACACGAGTGGTGACCATAAAGTGTAATGGTTCCGTAATTAAAAGACCAATATGTAAACTTTGCGTATTGCCAACCAGTGATTGATATGGTTTTTATTTTTATTTTGTGTTTCTTTCTTATTTTATAGCTCCCTTGACCTCATGCCTTTGTTCTCATATTATTACATTCGCAAAATATTATATTCGCAAAATATTATATTCTCGAATTATTATATTCTCAAAATATTAGAAGTACAATCAAACACAGTGAAAAATAAAAATGAATTTATTTAAATCAATATCTTTAAAATCTTAATTAAAATCTTAAATAAAATTAAAATCTTTATTCCAATACCTAGGCATCACGGAAATACTTTCGAACGTAATACAATATTAAAATAAAAATTTATTGCAGTATCATACAGTATTGCAAAATTATTTGCATTTATCATTAATAAAATATAATTAAGTAATAATAACTGAAACTAAACAAATCCCGAGTGATCAAGTGCATACAAGTTTTTACAAGTGGCATCTGTTTCCAAGCACGACGATTGGTACAGCCGCTCAACAAATTGCAACATCATGGAAAATTTATGGGAGCTTATTCAACGCCGCTAACATGGTTAAGCATTCTATTGATTGAATTTTGTTGGATAAACAGTCTGTGATAATGCAATAAATTTTTCTATCATTTTCAATGTATTTTAAAGATCTTTTTTTATCTGGGCAGATCTTTTTAGCAATCTTTTATTTTGAATTTGAGCTTCTACTTTTAATGCTACTAAAAAGGAAAATGGTTGGTCGAGATGGAATTCGAGAGTTAATTCTTCTGTGCCATCCTTCCACTGCATTCGTGGTGCGGTTCTTTTCACCATAACAGCTAAAAATATCTTTGGTAATGGTTTGTATCCACTGGTTATTAAAATAGTCTAGAAATTTCTGTGAAACTTCCGTCTCTGGTGCGATTTCATATACAAAGTGGAGCAGGACGATTGACATTCCTTTAAACCACGTAAAGAGTGTCATGTTCTTTACCCGTATACAAAAAATCAATCAAATCCAATGAATACTTTAGCCACAGGAAATTATTTTTCATTTTCTTATTTTTCAACATGATGTAGATCTGAGTCCGTAATAATAGGTAAACATTGTAAGGTCAGGAACCTGTGCAAAAACGTATGATTCTATTCTCTACGTCTCAATATGCTTGAAAGACAGAGAAAGGTGTCTTGTGATTCCACTCTTACGCGCCCCGCCCACTCCCACAAAATACTACAATTAGAAAGAAAAAGAAATATTACTTCCGCAAATAATGCATTAGTGGTGCATAGAAAACTGCGAGTGTGTGTGTGAGCGGAATTTTTTCGGCAAAAAGACTTATTGACTCGTAACTATGTCAGTCAGTGCACAGCGGAGCCCTTTGATGAGAGCACACGCCTACTTTTGTTATCACAAGACGAGCCGCGCGCGCATTGTTGTGATTTTATGAAAAGTTTTAGTTGTTATTGTGTTAAAGACGATTTATGATAGTTAGATTAGTGCACAGGTTATTGTGACATATTGTTAAGTGTTAGTGTATTATTAGTTAGTTAATTAGGCATTTATTAGTTAGTTTTTGGATTTAGGTTAGGTTTGTAAGTTTTTTAGTTTAGGTAATATTATGCCTCAAATAAGGTACACAGCTGCCGAGTACACTTACATGGTACTTATGTACGGAGAATGTCACCAAAATGCGGCTTTAGCATTGCGTACATATCGGGAGAGATATGGTGACACACGAACGTGCCCTACCAACAGCCGTGTTTTTACCCTGGCCGTTCAGAGGTTACGAGAGAATCGGCCGTTCCTCAAGGAGAAGGCGTGTCTTCAAATTCAAATATCGAGGAGCGGATATTACAACATTTTGAAAATAACCCGACTTCTAGCTTCCGGAACGCAGCGCGGCGGTTTCAAGTGAGTCACAGAACTGTCCATAGATATTTGAAACGGCATGCACGGCGACCTTACAAGTTCAGAAAAGTACAACAACTGTTATCCAGAGATATGCCAGTCAGAGTGTTGAACAACGGTGGACACTGAAAATTTAAAAATTTGACAAGGTACTTGATGATTTAAATTCTGATTGTGATGTGATAATATGTGATTAATTATTCAATTAGTGATCTTTTATTAATTAACAACGCGCAACTTAGTGCGTTTATGCCGCTGATTTGTTGTTCTCCGACTAAAGTACCTACCTACGTCCACCTACGTCCCGCACCCCCGCCCGCTGCATCCCGCACCACACCGCGCAACAGGTCAGTGACGTTTCGTAGATAAAGCGTGTTTACATTTTATGCAGTTGATTTTGCTATTAATTTTGTTTGAAAATTGCAATTCTTAAATTTTCCATTAACTACTAATCTTCGTGTTTTAAAATGTTTCGATGGACTAGTACTGTGCTCGTTTTAATTTAATGTCGTAAGTCCAGATCCACATTGTATAGCAAGATATGCTTCTGGAATTAGATTGGGTAGTAACAGAGCCAAACTTGTGCACAACTGTGAGATTTTGCGACCTAAGTGAGTTTCGTTGAAATTCAATTTTTTACTCATTCTAAACACAGCATTAAAAAAATGGTAATAACAGCCTTTTACTTTTATTTCTGGATATACCTCACGTATAGCATTAATTGCAGCAATTTCGTAATCGCATTTGTATGAACTAATAGTCATACGAAATTGATTTCTAAGTACAGAAAAGAACCTTTTGTATGTATTTGTGTTCTTATTTGGTAATAAGCCATAGACAATAGGTACAAAACTAATTGTGTTTTGGTCTTGTGCGATATCAATATGTAAAGTGTACAATTGGTAAAAAGGCAACGGTGTCACCTTGAATGTACCATCTCCGTATACAATGTCAATTGTCTGGAATAATTCTCGTAGCTTTTGAGCAGGTAACATCGAAAATATTATAATTCTATCATCCGTTTCACCATCATAATCATCAAATAAAATAAGTCTTGCACAATGTGGTGTGGCAAACTCACATTACTTGTAGTCTTTGATGTACCGACATTCAAAAAATTATTTCGTTTCCTGTACAGCGTATCCTTTTTGGACACGTAAATGATGGGATCAGATACTCTTTATTTTGAAAAACTTGTTTTCCCAAGAAGTGCTTTTCTAATATTTTTGGAATGGGTTCAAAATTTTCGCACACTTCTTTTTTGCACTCCTCCATTGCCATATCAATTATATTTCTTTCAAAATCAACGCTGCAACTATGTTTGGGCTGTCTAACGACTTTCTTATCCAAACTTAATGTAATCGAAGTCTTGCACTCCCTTTGGTTGCAACATCTCCAGTTGGTTGTACCATTTTGTACTTTAAATCTATTTGTAACATCTGTTTATATACCACCTGTATTAAGCAAATAAATGATTTGATTTGATAATGTCAAATATTTATTATTGTTTCCCTCAAATTAAATACATTTTTCGCTGTGATTGTTCTTTGTGTAATATTTTGATAATATAATAATTCGAGAATATAATATTTTGCGAATATAATATTTTGCGAATGTAATAATATGAGAACAAAGGACCTCATGGTGGGTGGCTTCACTTTAAAGGACAACTCTTTCGAGCATGTCCTTGGTGGGCGGAATGTCAAACCATATCATGTTTAATTTAACCATTTTTAGATATAGTAAATAAGATTTTGCAAATTTAGTACTTGTTTTCTAACTAATGGCGTTGGCGTCGAGTTAGATCTCGATATGGTTTCGTTACCGATGAAACTATAAGTAATTTAGAAATTTTATATTTTTGTGTATTCCCCGATTAATAATCATGTTGATAAAATTTTGATCCAGCCTGTCCCTCTTGCTGTCCTCCCCTCAGCGAACGCCCTAAGCCGAGGTTCGTACCCCACAGGGGGTGCCCTTAGCGAGCGTTCGCCTAGCTTTAATTTAGAATAGTTTTATTGCCCCTGGCTGGAGGCTTTGAGTGTAGAAGCTTAAGGCAGCCACAGGAAAGCCCGGTTAAGCAGCTACGACCTTAGTGGTCACCTGCGAGATGCCCTAGATAAAAAAAAAAAAAAAATATTTTTGTGTCCCCGGTGCCGACGGTATCACCAACGCAGTGCTGCGCCATTTGCCGTTCCGCACGGTAGCGGCACTGGCGCGCCTGTTCACGGCGATACTGCGCACGGGGGTCTTTCCCACCTCGTGGAAGGAGGGGCGCGTCATAATGCTGCCCAAGGCGGGGAAGAACATAGCGAAGCCGGAGAGCTATCGGCCGATCACACTTCTGCCGACGGTCTCCAAGGTGTTCGAAGTACTCCTGCTGCGACACCTACAAAGTCACATTGCCCCTCGCCCGGAGCAATTCGGTTTTCGGGCGGAGCATAGCACGACGCTTCAGCTGTCGAGGGTACTGCACCTACTTGCGACAGCATTAAGGGCGCGTTTGCAAATCGGACAAAATTATGCGGTTTTTCGGTACATTTTGTGACAAAACTAGACCGAATCAAATATACCTAATAACTACTACTTATAGGTTGGTTCTTCATCTCTAAAAGTTAGTAACTATTTTGTTCAAAATTATAGTTTTTTATATTGTAAAAACGATTTTCCGTTGCCATGTTCCACAAAATTAACGATACTGGGTTGAGTTTAGGTACATTTTTTGTTCTATTATCAAGATATTTTAAGATTTCTAAAAATACTATTAGTAGCCTGACATATTCAAATCTAAAACTTAGAAAAAAAATGTTTCAAAATGTCACAAATAGTCGCAAAAATCTTATCTTTTTCACACATTTTGCTATGACGGATGAATCTTAATCGATTGCATTAAGGGTTATTTAATTTTTTGTCTGTTTTGATTTATTGCACAAACATTTCGAAAGAAACATCAGTCCGCGCTGGGCCGCTGTCGTGAGTGGACCGTGTTGCTTCTTTGCAGCGGCTCGTGTGAAAAAAGATCGCTGTACAAATACAAAATATTCGATAAACCAAATTTGATACTTGTTATGGTAAGATAATTTTGTATTCCCAGATTTTTATTATAATAATAAATTTATTTCGGTAAAAGTAAGTACGGTTTATAAATGCCTATTCGTTTGAGACTTGATGGAGTGACCTGAAGGTGTACTTCGGTGATTGCTACTGGAACTCCTCGACGAGTAGAACTAGGTGTGCCGAGTTTGGGCTCGTTTTGTTAGTTATGATGAGACTTTATCTCCGGACTTGATGGAGTGACCTGAAGGTGTACTTCGGTGTCTGCTACTGGAACTCCTCGACGAGTAGAACTAGATGTGCCGAGTTTGGGCTCGTTTTGTTATGTATGATGAGACTTTATCTCTGGACTTGATGGAGTGACCTGAAGGTGTACTTCGGTGAGTGCTACTGGAACTCCTCGACGAGTAGAACTAGATATGCCGAATTTGGGCTCGTTTTGTTAGTTATGATGAGATCTTGCCTCCGGACCTGATGGAGTGACCTAAGGATGTACTTCGGTGATTGCTACTGGAACTCCTCGACGAGTAGAACTAGGTGTCCCGAGTTTGGTCTCGTTTTGTTAGTTGTGATGAGACCTTACCTCCGGACTTGATGAAGTGACCTGAAGGTGTACTTCAGTGACTGCTACTGGAACTCCTCGACGAGTAGAACTAGGTGTACCCACTTGGTTCTACTCGTCGAGGAGTTCCAGTAGCACTCACCGAAGTACACCTTCAGGTCACTCCGAAGTACACCTGAGGGTGTACTTCGGTTGGGCACGCCACATTTGTGGCGATAAGTCCCCTCTTTGAGGAGTGGCTAGAGAGGCGCCACGGCGTCCTCACCTTCCACCTGACGCAGGTCCTCACCGGACATGGTTGTTTCGGGAGGTTTCTGTTCAGGATAAAGCGGGAGGAAACGCCCGGGTGTCACCACTGTGTGGATCGCCCGGAGGACACGGTGGAGCATACGGTGGAGGTCTGCCCAGCTTGGACGGAGCACCGCCGTGTCCTCACGGAGGCGATCGGCGGCGGCGATCTCTCGCGTCCGGCCCTGGTTCAGGCCATGGTCCGGAGCGAGAGTGCATGGAAGGCCGTCACCTCCTTCTGCGAAGCAGTAATGCTCGCGAAGGAGGAGGCGGAGCGCGCGAGGGAGAGGCAAGAGTCGCGCCCTCGCGCCCCTAGTCGCCGCAGGAGACGCCCCGGGCGTCGGAAGTCGCGAGCCGACTTCCGGCCACCGTAGGCGCGGGCTTGCGGACGGTGAGCAATGGGTACCAGGCCCGGGTCGACGGCGCGTTATGTTCCACGCGCGCCTCAAAGAGATGTCAGCACCAACTGACGGGGTCCGGAAGGGTCAATGCCTGCCGGGGTTGCGAGTTTGTCCGAAAGGGATATCGCGACCCCGGCACACAGGCAAGGGAAGGAACACGGGTGGGTTTTAGTCAGTAAGTCTGACATGCCCTCCCGCTCCGCCCAGAGCGGGAGAAGTTATTTGATAATTTCCCACAATCAAAAAAAATACAAAAAAAGGGTGTACTTCGGTGTGTTAGCAAAAATATAAAGAACAGTACGAAATATTTTTTGTAGGTACCAATGTTTTATAAAGAAATAGGAAAACAAAAAAACAAATTTCCCAAGTATCAAAATTAGTTCGCTGACTACTATTCCCGCGGCTAACCGTGCGTACACGTCATGTGTGTGTGACCCGTGTCAATGTAGTAGTTCGATTCTATACCTATCAATTTTGCAAACGCGTCCATAAATAAAAAGGAATGCTCGGTGGCAGTATTCCTCGACATGGAGAAGGCCTTCGACCGTGTATGGCACGACGGCCTTATCTATAAGCTGGCCACTACCGACGCGCCCCGTCGCGTTGTAAGGGTGGTCTCATCTTTTATGTCACACAGGACCTTCAGGGTGGTGGTCGACGGGGCGCTCTCCGGCGCCCGCCCGGTGTTGGCTGGCGGGCCTCAGGGCAGCTGCCTCTCACCGGCGTGTTACTCACTCACGTTACACCGACGACATCCCCACCACTCCAGACTCGACGCTCGCGCTGTATGCAGACGACGCCGCGTACATTACCACATCGCTAAATGCGAAGTACGCGGCGGTCAAAATGCAGCGCGCCCTCGATCTGCTTCCCGAGTGGTTGTCCAAGTGGCGGCTGTCGGTGAACGTGGGTAAGACGCAGGCGATGTTGATCGGATCCGCGCCTCTCCCGCCACCTCTGAAGCTACATGGAGCCGACGTCGATTGGTCGCCCCGGGCCAAGTACCTGGGTGTCACCATCGACCGCCGCCTCACGATGGGGCCCCATGTCCGCAAGGTCGCCGCACAGGGTAGGGTCGCCCGCAACCTCCTCAGGCCCGTGCTCTCATCCCGCATCCCGACGCGCGTCAAGTTGGGCGTGTACAAAACGTACATACGCCCAATCTTGACGTACGCCGCCCCGTCGTGGTTCGCCCTCACAAAGGAGTCGAGCCGTAAGATGCTCCGCGCGCAACAAAGTCTTGCGCTGCGGACCATAGTAGACGCTCCTCGCTTTGTGAGGAACGACGTACTCCACCGGGATCTCGGGATTGAGAGCCTGGATGAGTTTGTGAGGCGACTCGCGAAGGTGATGTTCGCGCGTGCCGACGCTTCTGCCTGGCCTCATGTCAGGCAGATAGCGCCATTGCACGCGCGCCCACCCGACGCGAGACCCCTGCCCCGCGACCTGGTAGCGGACAATTGACCCCATCCACCGGATTGACGCCTCAGTAAGCCGCACCCAGGTTACACGCGGCTCACTCGATATAATAAGACTTTACAGATGTACACACACATCTGTTGCGCGGCGCGTTCTAGGTTAATATAGGCACGCCGCGCAACTAACACAGACAACCTTAACTATACAAGCATCTACATAACACGTGCGAGCGCGGTGCGGGCCGCGAAACACGTTGACACTGAGCGGTGTTACACTACAACACAAGCCGCTCACACAAACACGACTGCTTATCCCTCAATCCGTAAACGGCTAGATCTGTAAGCGGGGCGAGGGAAAGCTACATATCTACCTGTAGGTGCGTCAAGTCGGCATCTCTGTCGCTGGTCGTCTTCGTTGGGCCTCCCCCAGGCAACTGGGGGTCTCACCTGGCGGGGACAGACCGCCGGAGATGTCGTGAAGAAGCGACGTTATAAGGTTATAGCGTCACGACGCGCCTACAGAAAACTCATAGCAACCAAACACACAGACGCACTTTTGCTGCGTCATCGCCACAAGCCGCAATAGGCGAATAAAGTGAGGGGCCCGTTTTAGCGGGCCAACGTATGGCCTCCGCGGGCGAAGGGCGAAGCCTGACCCCGCTCGCCACGCCCCCTTGCGGGGGCGTCGCGACGTCTCCATTATTTTTGTGTGTTGAAGTTCTGTATTTGGGTGAAACTTTATTATACTGTGTAAAAGTGGTTCGTGAGTTTTATTGAAGACCTTGGGTTGAGAATTAACATAGGGTACAACTAGTAGAAATTGAATATTTCGATAACAACACAAGTGAAATAATTAAAATGAGATCCGACAGTAAAGCAATTAACGCGTCAATTCCCCAAGGGAGTGTGATAGGCTGCCTTTTGTTTCTTATCTATATAAATGACCTTCCTAAAATTATAAACGGACCATGTGTTCTATTTGCGGACGATATCTCTCTGCTCACCTCATGCCAGAACGATGACAATATAAACGCCAAATTAAACTCCCTTCTTTTTACAGCTGTAAACTGGATGGATAACCATAATCTAGATATTAACTTCACCAAAACAAAATTAATTACTTTTCATCTCCATCAAAAATCCCCATTAAAACAAAATTTCATTTTTAATCAATTGCAAAACTGGAACAAGTAAATAATTTACTCTCCTCGGTTTGTCTATAGACACCCACATAAGTTGGAAATCCCATTTATAGAAAATACGACGAAAACTATCAAAATTTTCATATGCCCTACGCGAGATAAAAAAAACTACCAACCTTCAAACTGCACTTGTCACTTACTATGCATCAGGCATGGCTAAGCTTATAAGCTGATAAGCTATGGGGTCATGCTGTGGGGAAACAGTGCAGATTCACAAACCAATTTTATTTTACAAAAGATGTTAATTCGAATAATAACCAACATAGAACAAACAGATAGCTGCAAACCACACTTACGAAAACACAAAATACTCACACTTCCCTGTTTATATATCTTAGAATTATATAAATTTGTCAGACAACACCCAGATTTTTACACCACTTGCGAAGAAACACAAACAAGATACACTTTTCGACACAACAAAAACAAAATAAACATACCTCATCCCGACTCAAAATAAAGTTTGTATGAGGTGGGTTTTTTTAGTGTTGATATTTGATTACAGTAAACATTCATGATTTTTACAAAGTTATATCTAAATAATTTTAACAAACCATAGGAACTATAAGATAATCCAAACAAAATAAAGGCCAGTAATAAAGCCAACCAAAGCAAATTAACAAACAAAATAACTAGAATTATTAGTCATGTACTTTGAAGCAAGCTATGCACCTGTGATTCACCCTTCACGAGGATCACCTTAGTGTCCTCGACCTTTTTCAGAAAAACACGACCAAAAGCAGTCCAACAGAATTTATACTGTTTTCATTTAGCTAAGTCCCGGGCTAAGAAAAATAGGCGGGCGTTCTTGGGGGTAAGTTATTCTGAAATGAACACAGGAACGTCCCCACGTCCCCATTACTAGTGATAGCAAGGTGCTTCGCTTCAAATTTCGTCTTGTTTCTTATGTTGTACGACTTAGTGCTTTTCAATAAATCCAGTTTAAGAATTGCAGAGTCCAGTTCCACAAATAAAACATTGAAAATCAATTCACACAAAAATCTAAATGCCGAGGCCTGAACTATTGCTAACTTAAAGAACTCGGAAGACGAACTCACAAAAAACCCCAAATTTTTCTGGACTTACATAAAAGCTAAACGGGGGGGGTCTAGCGCATACCCTATGTCGTTGACAGACGGTACTACTACGTCATCTGACGGGACAGAAATATGCGAGCTTTTTGCATCTTACTTTTCCTCCGTTTATAGCCCTGCTCAGGATGCTGGCAATCTCCATATTAATATGTACTTATATAATATTCTAAATTATACAAAAAGTTAAAAAACCTGGACTGCAATAAGGGCGCAGGGCCAGATGGAATACCACCTATTTTTATTCGCGAGTGCGCGGTCTAGTTGGTTATACCATTATCACTTATTTTCAATAAGTCCTTGGTTTCTGGAGTTTTTCCTTCAAAATGGAAGATAGCAAAGGTGGTTCCCATACACAAGTCAAATAATGACGGCATTGTTTCTAATTATAGACCCATATCAATTTTATCTACCTTAGCTAAAAATGTTGAGTCTCTGATCCATCCCCACATTCAGAATCACTTAAAGCTTTACCTAAGCGAGGAGCAACATGGCTTCATGAAGTCTAGATCTACAACTACCAACCTAATACTGTTCACTGAATTATTAACGACAGCAATAGACTCGGGTCTCCAGGCTAATGTCATTTATACAGACTTCAGTAAAGCTTTCGATAAGGTATCACATGGAATACTGATTAGCAAATTACGAGCATATGGCATCACCGGGTCGCTACTCTCTTGGTTGAGCTCATATCTCGTGGGTAGATCTTTCTATGTGGTTATTAACGGATTTCAGTCTGCCCTGCGATGCATCTCGTCTGGCGTGCCACAGGGATGTCATCTGGGACCCGTTTCATTTAACTTGTTTATTAACGATATTCCCAATTGTTTTCATCACTCTGATATCTTTATGTATGCAGACGACTTAAAATGTGTTAAAATAGTTAAATCTAAAGAAGATGCCTCTGCACTACAGACCGATCTAGAGAGGCTTGTGCAATGGTGTCAAGCCAACAAGATGCATCTAAACCCAAGTAAATGCTACCATGTTAGATTCACGCGAAAACATTATCTGATAGACCAAGACTATTATATCGAAGGAGTAAAGATTGCTGAACTTGATACAATAAGAGGCCTTGGTGTTGTGTTCGATCGGAAGTTAACTTTCATCCCACAGATAGACAATATAATAAAAAAGTCCTCTAAGATGCTAGGATTCGTTATTAGAAATTCCAAACAGTTTAGGTGTTATAAAACAAAAATTATGCTTTACAACATACTGCTTAATACGAAGTATATTAGAATATTGTAGCGTGATCTGGCGTCCACACTATGCCACACACTCGTTGCGTCTAGAACGCGTTCAAAAGCGTTTCCTATGGAACCTGGCATTTTCTAGCGGAATAACAAGAAAAGTACGCTCGTACAGTAACAGACTTAAACATTTTAAAATGGTTTCGCTAGACAAGCGCCGAAGCATTAATGACGCAATGTTTGTGTGCAAAGTAATGCACCACAAATTGACTGCCCGCAAATACTTCGCACCTTTAGTTTCCGTGCCCCCTCAAGAATTCCTCGCAGTGCAATTACACCACTCTGCCCGCCGCAGAGAAGAACGGTTTTAGGCGCCAATTCCCCCTATGCAAGGTTATGCAAGGTTGTAAATAGCTGCAGTGATCAAATCGATTAGCACTTTGAAAGTTTGGGCAAATTGAAGGACAATTTTTTTTAAGCATCTTGCTGAATAGCAAGATAGCTTTTCATTATCTCCCCTGAGGGGTAATGTGTTTACCTATTATAAGTACCTTATGCTGCTATATTAATTATTTAGACCCTTAGACTGTTAGACTTCCAGATAAGTAAGTAATTATTGTAATCTAGATTAATATCTTAAATTGTACAACTTCTTTATGCATGCGGAGTTTACCTGTAAGTGATTGTTGCACTGTTGCACTTACATTTTTGCATGTTACTTTTAGCATACAACCTGTGTAAACAATCGTTGGTGAACCAATAAAAAAATAAAATATAATAAAATAAATAATATATTACTCTGTTTAAATAGTTCCCTGAGAGATTCGCAACGATTTCGATCATAAATGGCTCTGACAGCACTTTGTTTAAAAATTAAGATGGATTCAATGTCAACAACCCGACCCCACAGTAAAATGCCATACAACATAATACTGTGGAAGTAGCTAAAATAGACCAAACGCGCAGTTTCTACATCTGTTAACTGACTTATCTTTCTAACGCACATAAGCGGCCGGGCTTAGCCTTTTTTTTATTTTTTTTTAACTAGGGCATCTCGCAGGTGACCACTAAGGTCGTAGCTGCTGAACCGGGCTTTCCTGTGGCTGATTTAAGCTTCTACACTCAAAGCCTCCAGCCAGGGGCAAACAAACTATTCTAAATTAAAGCTAGGCGAACGCTCGCTAAGGGCACCCCCTGTGGGGTACGAACCTCGGCTTAGGGCGTTTGCTGAGGGGAGGACAGCAAGAGGGACAGGCTGGATCAAAGTTATATTATCATGATTATTAATCGGGGAATTTAAAGCTACTGGCTCAGCATCAACGCGGGCTGGCGCATCGTTGTCGAGCAAGGGTCGGGGGGGAGTATCGTTTACTCGGGGGGGTCGCGGTCGCGATCGCGGTGGACCTCGACGGCGAGGTCGGTATGACGGGTGTCGTCTGTATTTGTATACTGTGCTGGTGGCCCTATTGCTCTCCTGGAGGAGGGTTATGGGGTCATCTGGGTCTAAAAGGATGTGCCTCGGACGGCGGACTTGACTAATAAAAAATTAAAAAATATTTTATTGTCAGGCATCAGGCATCAAGGCCCATAGGGTGTTAGTTACATCTTCCTTAAAGACTATATTAGTAACATGCAGGAAAAAATAAAAAATAAAAGAAAAGTAAAAGAAAAATCACAATCACAGGAAGGTTTAACAAGCTTTGTTGCCAACATGTAGCTTAGTAAACCTCCCCATTGTAGGCCCATCCAGCCTCTCTGCAAATCATCATCATCATCTCTGCTAATGGTTGGGGACATATTTAGCTGCTTCGACAACCAGAGGGTTGCGGTGATTGGCAGCCGAGTCGAAATAACGCTTGGACATGCGTTTTAAGAATTGATGGATCGTAGGGATTTTGAGGTCGAGATGGAGGATCTCATTTCTAACGTACCAGGGGGAATCAGTGGCTTTTCTAAGGAATCGATTTTGAACTGTCTGCATCCTATGAATCGTGTGGGGTTTTGCATGTGCAAAGACGGTGCCCGCATAGGTCATGATAGGCCGAATGCACGCCGTGTAGATGCGCAATTTGCACTTGAGTGACAATTTGCTACGTGCATTCAGGACATAGTGGAGTCTACCGAGAGCGAAGGCGACTCGCGAGCGAACCGACCTTATGTGCTCTGCGAATGAGAGGTGCTAATCCAGTATTACACCTAGATATTTGGCTCGCTTCCTCCAAGGGATCGGCTTGCTGAACATGGTGACTGGTCGGGGGATAGTGGGATTGCGACGCGATCTCGAAAAGAGTACCGCTTGACTTTTGTCGGGGTTGACCTCGATTCTCCACAATCTAAACCAGGCGCCAAGCTTGTTGACTGCCCTTTGTAGATTTAGGACCATCTGAGTCGTACAAAACCCTTTACAATAGATGGCCGTATCGTCTGCAGAGCCAACTGTGCCTTCTTGTGCTTAGGGATGTCGCTAGTGAAGAGCGTGAACATGAGGGGAGAGAGCACTGAGCCCTGTGGGACTCCCGCGCGTATGGGTCGGGGGGAAGAGAGCGCTCCTTCGATGCGATAGCGGAAGGTGCGGTTCGACAAAAAGTCTCGTAAGATGAGCACGAGACGATCCGGCACGCCGAGTTTGTATAGCTTGTATACTAAGCCATTGTGCCAGACTTTGTCGAAAGCTTTCGCTATGACAAAGAAGATTGCGCCTGTCAACATACCGTGGTGGAAACCTCCGGATATGTGTTCTACGATACGGTGGGCCTGATGCACGCTAGAGTGCTGGGTTCGAAAACCGAACTGTTCGTTCGGGATGAGGCCCTTGGTTTCCGCGTAGTCTCTGAGACGCTTATAAATAAGCCTCTCATAGACTTTGCCGAGAACCTTGAGCAGACTGATGGGGCGATAGCTAGAGGGATCTGATTTGGGTTTACCGGATTTTGGAATGCCGATGACGGTGGCCTCTTTCCATGATTGAGGAAAGATGTTGTTGCTTAGAGCACTGAGAAGGTGGTCAGTAGCATGATCAAGTGAGCGGGGAAGAGTTGGACTACCCTATTGGTGAGTCCGTCTGAGCCAGGGCCGGGCTTAGCCGCCCCGCAAGAGATGTTATATGAGGTCCCCATTGTAATTTCTCGTCTAGCGTGATTCCTAGGAAAACCGTTAGATGAATAAATTCCAGTTTTTCTCCATTCAATATGATGTCACATTCGATACTTCTAACATTAGGTAATTTAAATCTAATGCATTTGTTTTTTTTTTATTCAGTACCAAATTATTTAGACTTGAAGAAAACAGCTGTTTACGTTGTCAAGATTTTGTGACCGTCGGTTTATTTTAAAGATCAATGATGTATCATCTGCAAATACCACCATCTTCGGTTGATTTTGAAGTAATTGGGGTAAATCATTAATATAAACTAAAAAGAGGAATGGACCCAATATCGATCCTTGAGGAACGCCCATTACCATTTCAGACCCCAATGAGTTTACGGTGTTTACTTGAACTTTAACTTTTCTATCTTTCAGGTATGATCTCAGTAAATCAAGAACTGTATTCCTAATCCCATAGTGCTCTAGTTTCAGCGGAAGTGTCTCATGGTCTACGCAATCGAACGCCTTCGAGAGGTCGCATAAGATTCCAATGGCATCTTGTGCTTCTTCCCAGGCGTTAAAAATGATCTTTATTAGGGTGACACCGGCGTCAGTGGTTCAACGCCCTTTAGTAAAACCGTACTGTTGTTCATGAAAGATGGAATTTTTATTAAAATAACGTAACATTTTTCAAGGACCTTGGAGCCTTTATTTCCCTCTATCTCGTGCCTAATGCGGTCTGCATTAAACACTTTTCAAGGACTTAGAGATTCGTCTATTGAGCTGTCGTTACTTGAGCGCATCGTTTGAAGACTGCAGGATCATCTCGCGACTCTCCTCCATAAGCTGTAAAGTAGGATCAAAAAGTTTATTTTTGCCATTTGTGCGACGGGTCTTGAACACCCCACCGTATGGACAGTTTTCACGAAGCCATCGTTATAATCATCCACGGAGCTCTCTAGGCATTCGAAACGATTCTGAAGTTCGAGCTGAAAGCTCGCGAGGTTTTGGACTTGGGTCGGTGCTGGGCGGAGCGTAAACTTCATCAGTCGATATCTTTCCAGCTTAATATTTAACTTCAATCTGCCTCTTACCATGGGGTGATCACTTCCGGATTTCACCGCATTGATCACAGATACATCATTGAATACTTGCTTCTTCCTCGATATAATGAAGTCATCTCATTCTTTATCGCACTATCAGGGCTCTGCTAGTTCCACTTTCTGTGCTTACGTTTTCTGAAGAAGGATTTCATCATAAAGAGGCCTTCCTTCTCCATAACACTGGCCAGTAGGTGACCCCGGTGGTTCCGACGTCCAACTCCAAATTTCCCCACTCGTAGCTCATCATCGCTTCGTTTGCCCAGTTTCACGTTGAAGTCCCCACGACAACGGGGGTTTTAGAAGTTGGTTATGTGTTATGGGTATATGTAGTTAGAAGTTTTAGACCAATGTATGTATAGCTCTGGAAATATCCTCATACATAAATGGTCTCCATCTCATCGTCGGGGTGTGATGAGGTTGGGGTGTAAACCTGTACGACTTTCAGCAATTATCTTGCGGATATTCTGAGTATAAGGTACGCCACTCTAGTCGACACACTCTCGATCTTCACCGATATACGATAAATCCGACACCATCTTGGGATTGCTAGTCGCCCTCCCGGAAATAGAGCGAGTTCCCGGATTTGAGGATTATTGAGTCTCCCCCTCTCTTCGGACTTCAGATAACCATATTATACCCATCATAACTGTAACATCGGTCGGTACTCATAATTGTATGGTGGGGGGTAGTTACTTTACTTTTGAAAATATATCAGTTTATCGTTGACCCACGTATTTTATTGACGTAACATTTTCGACGAGAAAGGGATTTCTGTAATTTCTTTTTAATTTCCGGGGTTTTGCGTGTATCAAGATCCCTATTGGTAAAATTGAACCATTTAGTTTAACCTAGAAACTATGGCCAGCGTATACAATGTGAAATTTTAAATCGCGAAAAAAATATCAGCTGTTCCATACATTTATGTTCGCATAGCTCGTTATAATGAAGGGAACAGCTGATTTTTTTTCGCGATTCAGGGTTGGCCCCATAGTGAAAGTTGTTCATAATGATGAGTACAATGACCCCTTAAGAGGATGCAAACGAATTAAATTTCACATTGTATTCATCGAGTAAATCAGTACGTACAGCTTAATGTAAGCAATATTTTGTAACGATGTCTTGATTTAAAATAGTGTCCGTGGAGTTTCTTGCCCGTTCTCCTCCATAGGTACCTACTACGCTTTGGAATGGTCATCTAGCTTCATCTTTCTGACTGGCCGACCCCTTGACAGCTCAAAAGTGCCTGTAATTGGTTTATTTGAAATAAATGCTTTGAGTTTGATTTGTGTTTGAGTTTAATGAAATCGACGATGAATTGAAAGTGCCTATGTTAATAACGGTCGTGAGGGAAGAAACGTATGTGGTCACCTAGTTTTCCGAAAAATAAACATATGACGAGCTAGTGAAATTGGTGATGGAACACCTGGCACCGCAATGATCGCCGAGCCGCAAGTGTTCAGGTTGCAATGGCAGCGTGCGGGCGAGTCACTTACGGAATACCTGCAGGCATTGAAGCACCTGGCGTTTACGTGCAGTTTTGGAAAATGCAAGTCAAATTCAACGCTTGCAGAAAATTTGCGCGATCAGTTTGTATCAGGGCTGACAAGTGACGTAGTGCGATCGAGAATCTTCGCGGAAAAGAAAGTACAGCATACAAAGAGGCAGTGGAGCTCGCGCTGGCTCTAGAAGCAGCAGATAAGCATGCCAAAGTGAGCAGCACCACGACGACAGCGGCAGCGGACTCAGCAAAGCCGGCAGGTGGCGAGGCGGGCGAAGGCCAAAATTACGCGCGCGGCGGACGACCTCGCCCGCACGGGCTGCAACGGGTGCTCAGCGGCGGCGGTGGTGCAAGCGGCGAAGCAGCGGCAGCAGCAGGCACGGCAGGTACAGGTGGCACGCATGGGCCTGCTGGCGCTGCGGCAAGACGCATCCGGCCGAAAGGTGTCGGTTTAAAAATTACTGTTGTGATGAGCGCGGTCAAAAAGAGCACCTAAAAGTGATGTGCAAACAAGTGCGCGGTAGTGGCGGTCGGCATAATTATGTAAGTGACGAATCAGAGGATGGTATGTTCAACTTGAATGTGGCAACTCGAGGTAACAAACCGTATTTACTATCCATTGATAGCATTAATATGGAATGTGAAGCAGACACAGTTTAGTCGTATATCAGCGATAAGTGAGGTAATGTTCCAACGTATGTTTTCACATAAAAAGATTGAACCCGATAACTTAGTTTTACGTTGTTTATCGGGTTCAACAATTGAATCATTCGGTTACATTGAGGCGAATTTAAAGCTAAATCATTACGATTATACATTGCATGCGCGGCCTTTGATAGGACGAGAGTGGATGCGCGATTTAAAGATAATGCAAATAAACCTCTATGAAATCATAAAATTCAAATTCAAAATTCATTTATTCAAACTAGGCTGAGAATCAGCACTTTTCGAACGTCAAAATTATATAAGACAGTCCCCCAAAACGCCCACCCTTCACCACTTCCTAGTGCGTTAGCTGGGAAGAAGAAGTTTCGCAACAAACTCTTAAGCAGCACAGCTGTCTGTTCAGTTAGAAAGAAAAAAAAATGATTCTATATAATAGTATTCAACATAATTAACCTAATTTAAATTATTATCCATATGTTAGCTAGCACACGCCAATATACCAAACAAAATCATCGAGAACTATACTCGGGCAGAAATAAAAACTAAATGTAAATAGAACTTAATATCTTAATAAAAGCCTCCAGGCATAAAGGGCGTGCCCGCTTACATAAAGCTGTAACTGGAAGTTATCAATGGTAAACTAGGACCATCGAGGTAAAATAAATAAACGTTAATTACTAATAACAATAAATAATATGATCAATTGTCGAGGTCACTAGCTAACCACATAATTGCAATACAACTCATAAAAAAAAACATTGTAATGAGTAGATTATATCAATAATAACACAACATAGTAGATGAATTCATAAAAAAAATAAGTAAGGAAGTCCCAGAAATATTTAGCAATAAATTAGGCACCTGCAAACAGCTTATGAACAGTGTCTGTTGTCGGATGACTCGCAACCCTACACGGCTATAACTACGCATACTTATGGGTACTTTTATGTATAGACGTACGCACTTTTTAGACGATATTTGTGTAACAGGGTCCAACACGCTTGATCACACGAAGAATCTGAGAGCGGTACTAGAAAGATTACGTCACACCGGACTTACTGTTAACTTAAGTAAATGTAGATGTGAAGTATCTCTCGTGTGTGGTTTTATTATTAATAAGGAATTGCGACCGGATACAGAAAAACTTCGTAGACTGCGGTGGAGTGCGATATCTTATCATAGTAGACGCACATTCCAAATGGATAGAAGCCCTGCCGATACGCGGCACTAACGCAGCTTGTACGATTAAAGTTTTTAGAGGTAAATTTGCACGTTTCGTTTTACCATCGCAGCTTGTGACTAACAGGCTTCAGGTTTATTTTGAAAACAATTTTGCATCAAACATACAACTTTGTGCACCGTATAGGCCCCAGGGGATTGGCGTGGCGGAGAACGCAGTTAAAACCGTAAAAACAGCCATAAAGAAAGCGATATACGAAGGCGAGGACGTGAACGTTGCCCTAAGCAGATGTTTTTCCAGTACCGTAATTGTGAACACGCAACGACAGGGGTCCCACCGGCTGTGGCGCTCCAGGGGTGGCGCTTTTGCAGCCGACTTGATGCGTTACGGCTGGACGTAGCCGCAGCAGTACGCACGAAGCAAGTTGCCTGCGCTTCAGGGGCTGATAAGGAATTTCATGTTGGGAATGCGAAAATTCCACGCGATTACACGGCGACGGGGGATAAGTGGACCAAAGCCACAGTTATTAAAAAGACGGGCCAGTTTCATACAAAGTTAGTTTAGGTAACAGGGTTGAGTGGCGTAAACAATTAATTATTTCAGCAGTTATCAAAAATAGCTACTCATTATCACGCGTGAGTGATGTGGCCGTAGCCAAAGCTACGGGCTCTGAGGCCGCTATACCGAGGGTCGATAGTGTAACCGAAGGTGAGATGTTTGAGGACGCATCTAGTGGTGATAATGATACTAGGGACACGACAGTGGAAGAGTCCAAGTCGACGCAGGTTCAACCTAGACGGCTTTTGTAGTCGGTATCACCACCACCACTGGGCGCGTCAGCTCGTGCACTGCATTGTAGATAAGCTGTCAATAGTTAGCCACAATAGTTATACCTATGTATATAAAGTAATGTAAAATTGTTAAAGATGTATTACTGTGTGACTGTGATCAACGGACTTGATGAGAAGAGATGTAACATCGGTCGGTACTCATAATTGTATGGTAGTGGGTAGTTAGTTTACTTTTGCAAATACGAGTCTTTTATTGTATTTTATCCCACGTATTTTATTGACGTAACAGTAACCTGCTCAATTCTTCCTCGAGTTCGATGATCTTCTCGACGGTCCGAAATGTACGCATGTTGTATTTGTACATATTTCAAAGACAATTTAAATGATGTCGTTCGTTTGACGTTTTGTATGAATTCAACAATCCTCCCAGGTTTTCGCTATTATCGATGAATATTATTATTAATGATAATAGTTTAGTGATGACCTACAGGACGAAAAAGTGAATGTGAATGCTATTTAGTGCGTTTTTAATCAGTGAGTTGCAGATGTAGTTGAACACTTTTCCAGCATGTTCAATTTTATTGCTTCTGAGTCGGTTTCAAAACCTCATGTATGTGACCCTTGAGGTGCGACCGAACACAACGCAAAAACGAGTCATCACTTACTTGTCTTAAATTTTCGGCAACAAAAATCAAAAAGACTGCGCAGACACCAATCTGCCAAACCAAGAGAAACGCATCCACAGCAAAGCCGAATATATTGGCTGACCAGCGCATGGTCGGCGGGCCCTCCTGCACCGCCATCCTGATGGCCTTCGGGTAGCTCAAGTAACCGACTTTCTTCTTCTTGCACACTTTGTACTGCCCGATGACCTGTATGTCAAAACACAAGCTTAGTTAAATCCCTTAGACCTGAATGTCAAAACACAAACATTGTTAAACTCCTTCGACCTGAATGTCAACACACAAGTATTGTTAAACCCCTTCGAGTATTTGCACGACGACATAATTATTGTCCACTAGCTGCGCCCCGCGGTTTCACCCGTATAAGTCTACACAAGCAGACCTATCATCCTCTCAAAACAATAACAATTTTTTTCGCCGCTACACTAACACTGGAGACAGAAACAGAACACCTCGAAAACAAAGACCTACAATTTAGAATATTATTTCAAAATATCCAAAGCCTCTCCAATAAAAAACACTTACTAGAAGCCTTCATTCAAAAAACACCAAAATATCATGCTATATGTGTATCGGAAACCTGGCTATCAAAGGAAAGACTGGATTTAATAAATTTTAGTGGCTACAAGGTTGCGGCCTCATTCTGCCGGAAAACTCGCGCTGGTGGCGGCGTCTGTATTCTTCTACAAGAACACATAGAATGCTTAGAGAGAAGTGATATAACAGACATGTCCGTTGAATATGTGATAGAAGTGTGTGCAATAGAGTTACAAATAGAGAATTTACTATTAATAATTATTTACTGGAATAGGAGAGAGGAAGCTATATTTTATAAACAATTAAAACTAATATTAGATTATTTAAATAAGAAAGACTCCAGACTTAATATTGTTATAGGAGGAGATTTTAATATAAATGTATTGGATAGTAGCTTAAAAACAAACCAATTCCTAGATCTCATGTTAGAATTTAATTTTGTACAGCATATAAAAGTACCAACGCGACTGACCCAAACCACCTCAACGTGTCTAGATCTAATTTTTACAAATTGCAATATAAAATCACACACCACAGTGGAAGAGTTGGGGTTCTCTGACCATAGTAGTACAATAATAAAATTGGCTGTACCCCGGCAAACTAGACATATAGTCTGGTGGGTTGAAAAGAGGCTGTTCAATAGCAAAAATACACAATGCTTCAAATCTAAACTAAAAGAAGTAAAATGGAACGATATAATCAAGCCCGGTAGGGATATGATGAAAACTATAAATCATTTAACAATACATTTACTGAAATACTTAATCAATACATACCAAAAACAAAATTAAAGCTAAAAACAAACTATAAAAAACATTGGTTAACTAAAGGCATCAAAATTTCTTGTAAAAATAAAAGGCTTGAAAAAATACTCTCTATTAAAACAAATAACCTTTTAATTAAACAACATTACAAAATATATGGAAAAACTTTAAAACAAATTGTAAAAAAAGCTAAAAAACTACAGTATATAAATAAATTAATGAAATCTAATAATAAAGTAAAGACTATGTGGAAAATTATAAACGAACGAACGAATAAAAACGTAAAAAAGGTAAAAAAAAACATAACGCTACACGTAAATGACAATGCTATCTCGGACCCGAAGCAAACAGCAAATATATTTAATAACTTCTTTGCGTCTATCGGAGAAGGATTCAAATTCAAATTCAAAATATTTTTATTTCACATAAACCTACAAGGGCACTTATGAAACGTCAGAAGCTAGGTGCACGGTTCCAATTGGTCGTTTCCTATGGAGAAGAGCCGGCAAGAAACTCCACGGTTACTCTTTTAAAAGTAAATGGTTTTTACAATGATTCCAAGTTACAGTGTTAAAAGGTATGAGAGGACAGTGTAGGCCCATCAACAAGTACCAGGTACTTAGCAAAAAATTTAATGGTCCACCGATCTACAGTCTGTTAAGTCTACAACGTTCTCTCATTCACAAAATTTAAAAGAAAATAAGCTATATAAAAGACAAATGAAATTCCTAAATAAAATGAAAACCTATTTAAACCAAATGATAATGGTTGCCATTACTGCTGTAATAAATCAAATTTAATATATTGTAAATATACAATGTCAAATAATACAAAGATTATGTCATTTGTAAATTAAAATAAAACAAAAAAGTAAATTAAAATAATTATCGTAATTTGGGAGCAGTTAATAGACATTTACATAGTTATGCCGTTAATGAGGCACCAGGGAAGCCACATGTGCAGAAGGAATTATTGCCAAACTTCCTTGTCTTCAACGTAGTCTTTAATCTTATAATATGCTTTTTTGATAAGGACACGTTTGATGTGGGCTTTGAACTTTCCATCGCTAAGTTCTGTAACTGACTTTGGCAACTTGTTATAAAAGCGAATACTGTTTATAAGAAATGACTTACTAGTTTTGGTTAATCTAAATTTGGGTATCACAATTTCATGTTTACTACGTGTATTTATATTATGGAAATCGCTTCTTATTTTGAAAAGTCCTAAGTTTTTGCGAACATACAAAATACTTTCTAAAATATAAAGAGAAGGCTGAGTAAGTATATCAATTTCTTTGAATTTATCTCTAAGCGACTCACGAGGAGCCATTTTATAGATCGCGCGAATTGCCCTCTTTTGTAAGATGAAAACTGAATCTACATCAGCTGCCGATCCCCACAGCAGAACGCCATAAGACATAATACTGTGGAAATAAGCAAAGTATACTAACCTAGCTGTGGCTACATCAGTCAACTGCCTTATTTTTCTTACTGCATATGCAGCTGAACTTAATCTACCTGAAAGAGCTCTAATGTGGGCGCCCCATTGCAATCTCGAATCTAAAGTAATTCCTAGAAATACAGTTTCCGTAATAGCATCTAGTTTCTTGCCGTCAAGTTTTAAATTTAGACCTGCTTGAGGTACATTTGGTAATGAGAACTTAAGACATTTAGTTTTGTTCGCATTAAGTAAAAGATTATTAGCTGCGAACCATTTCGAAAGAACTGCTAGACTATTGCTGACATGTAAGACATCCGTATCTTTTCTATCTATTTTAAAAATAAGAGAAGTGTCATCAGCGAATAGAATTATATCTGATAAGTTGGCCATCATGTAAGGAAGGTCATTAATATAGACTAGAAATAGGAAAGGGCCAAGAATTGATCCTTGAGGCACGCCCATCTTAACTAGAGACCCCGAGGACGTCGCCCCGTTAACGTTTACTTTTTGCTGCCTGTTCGACAGATAGGAAAGAACAAGATCAGCAGCTTGTCCACGAATTCCGTAGTGGTGTAATTTACAGATCAGTGTTTTGTGGTCAACGCAGTCAAACGCTTTTGAGAGGTCACAGAAAATGCCAAATGCGTCCTGGGAATTCTCCCAGGATTCCAAAATGTGACTTATGAGTTTTACTCCTGCGTCAGTAGTGGACCTACCTTTCGTGAAACCAAACTGGTGACCATGTAAAATCCCATTTGAATTAAAATGTGACAACATCTGGTCTAGCATGACTTTTTCATAGATTTTACTCAATGCTGGTAGCACAGATATAGGTCTATAATTAGAGGGATCACTCTTACTACCTGATTTGAAGATTGGTACTACTTTACTATGTTTCATTAAATCAGGAAACGTACCGCTATCTAAACATTGATTAAATATGCCTGTTAGGGCAGGGGCAATTGTGTCAATGATATCTCCAAGAACCTTAACGGAAATCCCCCATAAGTCTTCAGTGTTTTTTATGTTAAGACTTTTGAATGCTTTTTTAATTGTGACAATAGAAATGGGCTCAAAAACAAAACTTGGAATATCCTTACTGAAGTTTTCTTTGAGAAGAGATTCAGCTAATATAGATGATGAGGGGAGACAATTCGTAACCTCTATTGGGATGTTGGTAAAGAAATTTTCTAGTGTCTCAGCAACTTTTAACTTATCTGAAATGGTTTCATTACCAATTTTTAAAGACAATTCACTCTGATCTCGTTGTTTTAGGTTTCCAGTTTCTTTGTTAAAAACCTGCCACACAGCTTTTATTTTATTTTTAGAGATACTAATTTTGTTACTTATTAATTTAGATTTAGCTTGGGCGCAGACTCGTTTGAATATCTTAGAATAATTTCTGACATAATTATGAAGGGCTTGATCAGAAGTCAATGATTTCTCGTTGCACAAATTATATAAAATATCTCTGCTTTTTCTAATGCCAGCAGTGGCCCAATAATGCGGATATGCGCAAACCCCCGGCAAAGAACCGCGAAACATCTCTGTGGTCCACCGCACTGAAAATACCATGTTCCTAAGTACAGTAGATCCCAGTGAAATAAATTTAATATTGAAAAGCCTTAAAAACAAAAACAGTTATGGAATAGACGAAATACCACCAACCCTAGTCAAACAGTGTGCAGATGAGCTGACCCTTCCATTCTACTTGCTAGTCAATCAGTCTTTTGAGGAAGGAAGATTTCCGAACTACCTAAAAAAAGCCATTATAAAGCCAATTCACAAAAAAGACTCAAAAACCGACCCCTCTAATTACCGCCCTATTGCTCTTTTACCTACAGCCTCGAAAGTATTCGAGAAAGCGATGTGTAATCGCGTCTATTCGTTTTGCGAAAAATATAAAAATTTTCATGAATCCCAGAATGGTTTCCGAAAAAACCACTCTACAGTTCAAGCAGTATATAATTTTATCCAGGAAGCCATAAATATAATTGATAAGAAAAAATATGCCGTAGGTATACTATTAGACATGACAAAAGCCTACGATAAAGTGCAATTCGACATTCTACTTAACAAGCTACAAGGAATAGGGATCCGCGGAAAATCTTATGAATGGTTCAAATCATATTTGGAAAATAGAGAACACCAAGTCGAAGTAGAATACTACAACGAACATGAAAAACAAATCCAATACATTCGGTCAGATAGCAAGCAAATTAACGCCTCAATCCCCCAAGGGAGTGTTATTGGATGCCTCTTATTTATCATCTATATAAATGACCTCCCTACAATAATAAATGAATCATGTGTTCTGTTTGCCGACGATATCTCAGTACTAACTTCTTGCCACGACAATACCAACTTAACCGAAATACTTACAAGCATACTTAATAAAATAATAACTTGGATGACAGAACACAACCTTGAATTAAACTTCAATAAAACTAAAATCATGTCCTTCCATCCACGTCAGAAAACCCCTTTAGACTTAACATTTATTTACAACGACGCAAAAATTGAAACAGTAAAAGAATTCAACCTACTCGGCTTATCCATAGATACACATTTAAATTGGAAATCACATATTAAAAAAATCAGGTCAAAGCTATCAAAATTTTCCTATGCCCTCCGTGAAATAAAAAAATCCACAAATCTCTCCACTGCTCTGGTTACGTATTATGCCTATGCATACGCATGGTTAAACTACGGCGTAATATTATGGGGAAATAGTACAGACGCATCAACATTATTCATACTACAAAAACGACTGATTAGAATACTAGTTAACATAGATAACACAGACAGCTGCAAACCCCATTTCCAAGAACATAAACTTCTAACCCTACCTTGCATATATATCTTGGAAATGTGCAAATTTGTTAGAAATAATCAAAAACTCTTTACTACACGCGAAAACATACAGACTCGCTACACACTACGACACAAAAACAGACTAAACCAACCAGGTTCAAAGCTAAAAATTCACTCCGCAAGCACTTTAGTAATGTCAGTTAAAATATATAATAAACTACCTGATGAAATTAAAAATGAACAAAAATTTAATATCTTTATAAATAAATTAAAACAATTTCTAATCTGTAAATGTTATTATAATGTAAATGAATATTTAAATGATAAATTTAATAAATAAACAATAATATCAAAAAAAAAAAAAACGCAATAATAATATATTTACCAATGATAATAATAATATATGTATAATTTAAATAAATATTAATGCTTAAATCAAATATATGAGTGGTAAAAATTATATGTACACAATTAGTTATCAGCCTACCTACCTACACAAAACGAAAGAGTAGATTAATATTAAAATTGTTAACAAATATCTATAATAGCCCTCCTCCTAATTTTTATGTTGTTATGCCCGACAGGGCCCACAATGCTCCAAAACGAATGTATGTCTTTATGTACCTACCACCTAAGTTCACATTGTGGAATGCAATAAACGTATTGAGTATTGAGTATTGAGTATTATTGCGTAATGTATTTTTAAGTCTACTGCTTGTTAATGTTTCATAGCTACTGAGGTTTGATTTAACTAAAATTGAGGCCGCGTAGATATATAGAGAAGGGAGGGTTAATATCTTGAGGTTTATGAATTGAGGTTTACATGAATCTGTTTGGTGTATCCCACATATTGATCTAATACACTTTTTTTGTGCCTTGAACGCAATTTCTTTACCAGTTGAGTATTCCCAATAAAGTATCCCAAAAGATAGAGTGGATCCCACATAGGCATGATAAGCACTAAGTAGTGCGGTTTGGTTAGAGAATTGATTTAATTTACTACATACACTATTTACATGTGTTTTCCATGATATATTAGAATCTATATAGATACCTAGAAATTTTGTACTTGTAACCTCAGATACAGTTACATTATTGTACTCAATAGATAGTGGAATTGATTTTGCGTTTTTTTTCTTGAAACTCATATAATGTGTTTTTGTAAGATCTATTTTTAGATTATTTATTGTAAGCCAATTTATTAATTTAGATAGGGAATCATTTATTTCTAGTTCATGATTTTTATTTTTATTATTTGTGAAAAGAGCCGTACTGTCATCTGCAAATAAAACCATAGGGTGCCGAATAGCGTTAGGTAAATCATTTATATAGATGAGAAATAGTAATGGTCCTAGTATGGACCTTTGAGATATTTATTTTATAGATCTTGGGCTCGATGTATATTTAATTTCTGTTTTTGTGAAAGGAAATAATTGTTTTATTTCAGTAAACTGTATTCTATTACTGAGATAGGATTTGATTATTTCTAGTGCTTTACCTCGAACTCCGTATATTTCTAGTTTATGTAGAAGTAGTCCATGGTCAACATAATCAAAAGCTTTGGTCATGTCCATGTATAGGGCTGTGACCTGATTTTTTTTATCTAGTTCCGTTATATTTTTTTGTAAAAACTGATGCATTGCCGTATTAAACGATTTCCCTTTTCTGAATCCAACTTGATTATCTATTATTATTTTATTTTTTTCGAAATATTCACTAAGATTATTATGTAGTACTCTTTCAAATATTTTTGCCATTATTGGAATGAGAGCGATAGGTCTATAACATCGTACATATTGGTGTAACGACAGTAGTTTTCAAATATGTCGGGAAAATTCCTTCTTCAAGACACTGATTTACTATGTATGTGATGATTGGAGCAATTTCGTACACTACACGTTTTATTATTTTTGTGGAAATTCCATCACAACCTGTACTGTTAGTGTTTTTTAATGTCATTATTATTTTGACAACATCGTAAGGTGTAACTGGTGTCAAGAAACAGAAGTTTGGTTTGTTATAGGTTAGAATATTAATATAATTTATTGTATTATTCGTTAGTTTTGTAATGTCATCAATAAAAAAGTTGTTGAATGTTTGTGCTATAGCATCAGGAGCAGTTATAAGTTGGTTATTATATTTTATTCTATTAATTTTTTCAGGGGGGTTATTGTTTTTGTATTTATTGATTATTTGCCAAACTGCTTTAGATTTATTTGTGGCTGTTTGGATATGATAGTTATTTTGCGACCTTTGAGTGAGTTTTATGAATGTTTTAAACTTTTTTGTATATTTCTTCAAATCACTCCTATCTCTATTATTACCTGATAGTCGATAAGTTTTAAGTAGCATTCTTTTTCATAATTCCGAATGGTTCAAAATTCCGAATATAACAACTCCGACTTATCATTACTCCTATTTTTATAATTCCTAAATTTCAATATTCCTATTGTTCATAATTACTATTCTCAAAATACCGAGTTTATATAGATCGAATAACAAAAAGTCCGACTTAATGATAATTCGAAACATCAAAAATACGAATTCCGATTATTAAAATACCGATTAATACAATTCCGAAATAAAAACGCCTTAACGAACGCCCTAACCTAACCGAAGTGATTCATCAATAATACAGGGGATTTGCAGCATGCAAGCAGACATGCAACGTGCAAGCAGACATGCAGCATGCAAGCAGGCATGCAGCGTGCAAGCAGACATGCAGCATGCAAGCAAACATGCCACATGCAAGCAGGCATGCAGCATGCAAGCAGGCATGCAGCATGCAAGCAGGCAAGCAGCAAGCAAGCAGGCATGCAACATGCAGCAAGCATTGTTTCTGTCACGGCTCCGACACTGCGGGGTTTGGGCGGCCTCACGCGAGCTTATCGTCGCAGATGGTTTTAACGCTCACCGGCCAGCCTCAGCCGCGGCGGCGGGCCTTCAAACCACTTGCGGGCCGCCTCACCCCTCCGCGCCTACGCGGGCTTAAATTACACTCTAGGGGTACGGCAGACAAGACTGCGTGAAGTCGGCTTTGCAGCGATTCATTTCTGTCACTAAATTTTGTAGCACAACATGTTGACTTTTAGTTTATTCGAAAAATCGGAACATCGAAATTCGGAATAAATTAAATATTTCGGAGTATTTGGGTGTTCCCCTTATAGACTGAGGGTTGTATGGAAGTCGGGTTTCTTCACTCGCTTTAAGCAGGATTTCGATTTGAACCCGATGGACATCAATATTGCTGAGGGAGTTTAAGACCGCAGTAACGCTACTGGAAGATAAATTAGTTAACACAAGGTCTAATATTCGTCCAGACACATTTTTAATGCCATTAAGCTGTGTCAATTTATGCATGTAAGTAAAGTCCATTAAGACTTTACTAATGCCAGGAGGAATATAATTATTCCTGAGTCATTAACCAAGTTCCATTTTATGTTACCTAAATTAAGATCACCAACAATACATGCGTGCAAGTCTGTCTATTCAAGTATTACATTACAACAGTCCAAAAAATTGTCTAAGGAACTACGTAACACAAGGGGTGGCAAATAGACTGCGCACAGAGCAATTCGACGAGAAGATTTCATAAATGGTACTTCAATAGTTATCCAAAGATCCTCGCATTGGCTTTCCCAGTGAACCATACGTTTTGAATTGATTTTCTATAATACGGCGATTAACACACCACCGCCATCCTTTTTCCTACCATCTCTATCTCTTCTGTATACAATATATCTATCGTCAAAAAGCTCCGCGTTCAGAACACTACTATTCAGACATTGTTATATTGACTGAAAAGTCAATATAACAATGTCATAGTTCTCTAAAGATAGTTGACGACAAAAATGATGAGTCTTCGTGCGTAGACCTCTTGTGTTTTGGTAATAAATATTAATATCAAGAGCAGAGAATTTTAACTAAGATTAATAATAATCAATCACTAGCACACGACTGACGCGAGATAAACTAAAAATAATGTTTGTCTGTCTGTAAAAGAGAGTTGCTTAAATTTTATCATCGCTATGAACTAAGCTTGGATGCGAGATGGCGCTGCCGTCACGTAAACATTAGCTCCGTGTATAAAATTTATTGAAAATAGTATTAACGAATATCTAGCGTTGAAAGTGGTGTTAAAGTGTTAGTAACGCTTGGAATTAGCTGACTTATCGTTTTCTGGACGCTAACTTAGCCAGAAAAACAAAAAAAATGAACTATAAGTTTTGTGTTTTAAATCATTTTCAAGGAGACTGATCCAAAATAGAACGTTTGACTAGTGCAGTGTTTGGATCTCAAAACAATATTAAACATAAAGCCATATAGTGAACAATTCAAAAACGTAAACAGTGTTTTAAAAAAGTGCCGTGAATCCAGTGTGACAGTTCAAACATTTTTGCAGCATGAGTCACATAACGACTATTTTACGTTTTGAAATTATTTTGAATTGAACCGATACTCTATTTCACCTATATAAGTAATGTTAAGTTAGTCAAGAAGAATAACAAGCGGCGTCGACACTGGTGTAAACGAAGTTACGCTGGTTCGTACCCCACGATCAGCGGTCTCTTTGTGGACATTTTTATTTTTCTGCAAGATAATATCTTATGTTTTGTTTGAGTCGATTAGGCATAAGATAGATTCTAACATACATTTAACTAGTTTTTTGGTATTTTTACTTCTTTTTCTTACTACAAATTATGGCGAGTGGAGTATCTAGTAACATAACTTTAAGAAAAATAAGAAAATCTAACTCTTATAATAATGTGTCGATTATGAACGCTTCTGACTCGTCACTCTTTAATAGTACGATGCAGAGTCTACCTGACCCCAGTGAAACTTTAGAAGTACGTAATTTACAAATAAAATTATCATCTGTACAGGAGGAATTGATAATTGCAAATAATGAAATTGAGAATTTAAACTTAGAGAATACTAACTTAAAGTTGGAATTGGAAAGATGTCAGAAAATTGTAGAATTGTACAAAAAGGTCGGATACGGCGAGTCTTGTTCCGCCCCACCAACATCAACGAGGAAAACGAAAAAGAAAGATGAGAAGAAAAATACTCTCAACAATGGTTCCCAGACATGTAACCCGATCAACAAGGACAATAATACCGAAGTTACAGAAAGGAAAAACCAAAATAAGTCAGATCACGCGCCTAATATAAAAAAAATACCTAAACCAGAAGGTCGAGGAAGCCAAAGAAAGGTATGCATCCTGAGTACAAACAACAAAAACAAAATACTAACGATTGCAGAAAATACATTATTAGATTACAAAATTTGTCACTACTTGATACCGGGTTGTGGCATAGAGGCACTTATTAGGGACATAGATCTCAAATTGAAGAACTACACTACGGATGATTACTGCCTGATCTTCATCGGCGAGGAAGACTTTCGCCGAACGAACAACTATGTCGATCTCATAATTACATTGCGTGAAGCACTTTTAAAAATTAATCATACTAATATTATAATATGTGCACCTACATTTAAATTGAATGACTTTTCTATGATGTATAATAGGAGAATAGAAAATTTTAACAGTCTTTTATACTTAGATGCCTGTACTCATCACTACGCGTATTTGTTTGATAGTAACTTTTATTTGACATATCGCACCTTAGGTAGAACAAGGGCATAATTGTCAAAAATTGCCAAACGAATGTTTTTGTCCCTCCAGTTCAAAGGGCCTTTTTAAAGCATTTCTGCATATTTAAGTCATTTTGGCAATTTATGACAATTATGCCCTTGTTCTACCAAAGGTGCGATATGATTATAAAATGTTCTTGCCAAGAAATGGATCTGTTAATAATAATGGTATAATGAACATATTTAAAAATATAAATTTAATGCTTAATGAGATTAATAGCTACGACGTTTTTCATGTAATTGATGGTGAGTCTCCCCCAATTTCTTCTTCGTGCACAAAAGACAACACTAATGATATTTTTTTTCGTTAAAAAACATATTAAATTGTTACACTAAAATATTGCTGGTTTACTAAATAAAGCAAATGTTTTAACTGTATGCCTAGATGAACTGTCCGAAAAAAAGATTGACGTGGATGTTTTATGTATAACGGAACATTTCATTATGGAAGGGCTCCAACATCAACTGTATGTGCCAAATTATAACCTAGCTGCCTGTTTTTGTAGGGAAGGCAGAAAAAGAGGAGGGGCTTGTATTCTTGTGAAAAACGATGTTCAATATAAGGAAATACCTAAAATTTCAAAATTATCGACATCAGGCATATTTGAATGTTGTGCGATTGAGCTCACCCATTTTAAGATAATTATTGTATGTATCTACAGAGTACCAAATATAAATAATCTCAGTTACTGCTTTGATAAAATGGAAACGCTTTTGAAAGAAATATCACGCACACGATATAACAACATTGTAATAGAAGGTGATTTTAATATAGACATGCTTAAACCTAATAGCCACTCAAATGCTTTCGAATGTCTGTTAATGAGCTTTAACTTAAAACTAGAATTAAGACAGCCGACTCGCATGGCCAGTATGACGTGTATAGACAACTTTGCTCATAATTTTAGTTCAGTATGTAAAACCGAAGTAATCGAACTGGCTTTGTCCGATCATACGGCACAGCTGCTTCACTGTCCAGTACAAACAAAGTGTCTCATAAAGTATTGGTATACCGTCAAAAGAGACTACAGTGTAGACAATATTTTGTATTTTAAAAACCACATTAAAAATCTCTCTTTTGGTGAGATTTACGACACAATCGATCCGAATGAAGCCTATAATAAATTTCTCGATCTATTTAAATTAATTTACGACTTGTGTTTTCCAACTAAACTGATCAAAGTAGATGTCACAAAAAGACCTAAATGGTTGTCAAAAGGTATTAAACTAGGCAGTCAAAAAAAAAGAAAACTTTTGTGGCAATTCAGATTAAACCCAAACAAATATAATAAATATACTTTCAAGAACTACTCTCGCTTACACAAAAAAATTATACACCTAACACAAAAAGCCCAGAACAATCATAATATAACAACATCTAAAAATAAGTCTAAAACCACGTGGCAAATTATAAATCGTGCAAAATTTAACCTACCTAAGTCTAATATTACTAAAATTATAAATAATAACAGCGTTCTATCTAATCCCAACGATATTGCCGAAGCTTTTAACAATTATTTTATCGACAAAGTACAAGGGAAACTTGATGTGACTAGCAAACCTAAATGTAACAGAATTGACACTTGTAATAAAACAATGTTTATGGCTCCTAGTATACCACAAGATATTGAGAGAATCATCAAATCATTAAACAATACAAATAGTGTAGGGTATGACGATATTGCTACAAAAATATTGAAATATGTGTCTAAGGAAATAAGTGGCCATTTAAGTCACATAATTAACTTAAGTATTAGCGCAGGCGTTTTCCCTGACGCATTAAAAATATCGATTATAAAGCCATTATTTAAAAAAGAAAATAGAGAACGGATGGAAAATTACCGACCAATATCATTAATTCCCGTTATTTCAAAATTTTTTGAAAAATATGTCGTCGCAAGCGATTTCAAGACGACAACTTTATCAAAATTACTACCCGTTGATTTCATAATATTGGTCAAACTGTAACTTAATTCTTATTGGTTGATCGGTTAGTACTGTGAACGCCGTGAGGTGGCGCTTTAATTTTCCCGCCACAAACGTGGACAGAGTCGATCGAGAAGGCGATTTTCGGATTGCTGTAGCTGACGCCTTATAGTGCAGATCATACGATCGAAACTGTCACGTTCACCGTACAAGCCATTGTTACCTTACTATAAATAACGACCACCATTGTAAATTGCCGAATAAACGTGACTCTGATTGTGCATCTACCTACGTTTTACTGGTTTGCCCGAGTACCCACCTACAACATGGAACCCGTACCAAGAAACGAAGATGATGACCCCGTTATCGCTACGCCCACGTTCCCGCCGTCATCAGAAGTGGGATCAACTCGGGCGCCTACCATGGATATCTATTGGCGCCAGCTCCTCGAGCAGCAAAACCAGATTACCATGCGCATGATTGAAGCCATGCGAGGATCAACACCGAAGCCAGATTCAATCAAGCTGCCAGACTTCAACCCGGACCTACCAGACGTCGATCCACTTTCTTGGAGCTCGACGGTGGACATTTGCCTAACAGAACGTCCCTTGGAAGGAGGCGCGCTGATTATTGCGCTCAGCAAATCTCTGAAAGGAAGTGCATCGACATGGCTTTCTCAAGTGTCGCATACTGGTATGACGTGGAGCCAATTCAAGAACCTGTTCCTAGCACGATATGATTGTGCGGAAACCTGTGCAGCGACTTTAATTAACGCCAACAATAGCCAACAAAAGGAAGGTGAAAATTTAGCTGCATACGCGAGCCGTTTGATGACGTCACTTCTAGCTAAATGGAAAGACATGAGCTGCGAGGAGATAGCTGTATCGTATGTACTTGCTCACTTAGCAAAAATGGATAGTCGAATCAACCGACTAGCTTTTACAACGGAAATTAAAACAAGAACTAAGTTGATCCAAGAATTAAACGCATTTTCGTTGAAGAGAAAATATGATCGACACGTCGACAACACCACTTCGGACGCTAAACGAACAAAGACAAGCAACACGCCGTTCCAATGTAATTATTGTCATAAGATTGGACACAAAGCAATCGACTGTCGTTTACGTAAAAGCAATCAGGCGCTTGCTACACAAAGGACCACTTCTACCGTTACGCCTACGTCATCGGATCCTAAGAAGAATGTCACCTGCTTCCGCTGTGGAGAACAAGGCCACGTCGCACCGCGCTGTCCGAAGACGAGCAACGCAGCAGCCAGTAACACCAGCAGCAACAGCGGCGCGGCCCTGGAACGAAGAGTCAACTACTGCCAAGTCCAAGGTGTACGTGGAGAGCTAACACAGTCCGGTGAGTCGTACATTTTTTATTTCGATAGTGGTGCTGAGTGTTCTCTCGTAAAGCAGAGTATCGCGAATAAATTCTTAGGAGAGCGTTCCGTTGCTAACATACAATTAACAGGCGTTGGTAACGCTCATGTTTACTGTAGCGAACAAATTTTATGTGAGGTAGTTATTGCCGGACATTGTTTACATTTGTCATTTCTTATCGTTCCGGATGAATGTATGCCGCATAACATAATGATAGGCTCTGATATTTTAAATTATGATTTGAGTGTTACTTTATCGAGAGGGTGTCTAGTAATAACAAAACCGGTTTCTTGTTTTGCCGCGGTGACAGAAATGAATTTAAATGAAATTAATACCGACGTTCCGCCCGCTTTTAGAGATAGTCTTGCGCGTGTATTGAGTGAATTTTCATTTGCGTTTATTGATGGGTTACCGGTAACTCGGGTAACTACAGGTGAAATGAAAATTCGTTTAAAAGATTCAACCCGTACTGTTTATCGCCGCCCTTACCGACTTAGTCCCCGCGAACGAGAAATAGTGCGTAACAAAATAAACGAGTTGTTGAATGCAAACATAATCCGACCGAGTAGTTCACCGTTTGCTAGCCCGATTCTACTTGTCGAAAAACGTGATGGTTCACAGCGTATGGTAATAGATTATCGAGAGTTAAATTCGAATACAGTACCAGATAGATTCCCACTCCCGCGTATAGACGATCAAATAGCTAGACTGAATGGCGCCAACTATTTTACCTGCCTAGATTGTGCAAGTGGATTTAATCAGATTCGTATCCTTGACCCTGAAAGCATTGAGCGCACGGCATTTGTCACACCGGACGGGCAGTTCGAGTATCTGGCCATGCCCTTCGGATTACGCAATGCGCCCAGTGTTTTCCAGCGAGCAGTATCCAACGCTTTGGGGCCTTTAGCTTTTTCATACGCGATCCTCTATTTAGATGACATTTTAATCCCATCAACCAACGTAGAAGAAGGACTTACTAGGCTACGTGAAGTGTTAACTGCTTTGACCGATGCTGGGTTTTCCCTAAACCTCTTGAAGTGTTCTTTCCTCAAACAAAGAGTCGAATTTTTGGGCTATGATATTTCGTCAGGACAGATACGACCAAACCCTCGTAAAGTAGAGGCGCTTAGTAAGCTTCCCCCTCCCGAAAATAGTTCTCAATTGAGGCAATTTATAGGCCTGGCTTCCTATTTTCGAAAATTCGTAAAGAGTTTTTCACTTATTATGCTCCCATTGTTCCATTTGAACACCAGTACCCAATTCAACTGGAAACCTGAGCATGAAGAGGTAAGACAGAAAATTATTTCTGTTTTAACCGACAAACCGGTACTTACGATTTTTGACCCAGACCTCCCAGTTGAATTACACACTGATGCGAGCGCTATCGGTTATGGTAGCATTTTATTTCAACAAGTAGATGGCCAGTTGCGCGTTGTCGAGTACTACAGTCGAAGAACTATAGACGCCGAGTCGAGATACCACTCTTATGAGTTGGAAACTCTGGCGGTGGTGAAGGCTGTAAAACGTTTCCATCATTACCTTCAGGGACGTCACTTTGTAGTAGTTACTGATTGTAATTCCCTAAAAGCATCTCACAACAAGGTCGATCTTTCCCCGCGAGTCCATCGCTATTGGGCTTTCCTACAGGCATATGATTTTGAGATTGTCTACAGGGAGGGTAAACGTATGAGTCATGTTGATTTCTTATCTCGCAACCCTTTGCCCGAACTACCCGCATTACCTGAGAATGTGTCAACGGTCGAGAGGGTAGAACAAAAACGAATTGACCTTACAACTCTTTCGGAAAATTGGCTATTGGCTGAACAGTTGCGAGATGACGAAATTCAAGCTATTGTCATAAAACTTAAAGAAAATCAACTTCCTGCCGACATTGTCAAGACATATGAGCTGCGATCGGGTGTATTGCATCGTAAAGTACAAAGAAATAATCGCACGCGTTGTCTGCCGATAGTACCGCGTGCGTTTCGATGGTCAGTTATAAATCACGTACACGAATCGATAATGCATCTTGGCGCGGATAAAACATTAGAGAAGGTATATGAACATTACTGGTTTGACCGTATGGCTAAGTACGTACGTAAATTCGTAGATAATTGCATCACGTGCAAAGTTTCAAAGTCTCATTCCGGACGTATCCAAGCAGAGCTTCATCCCATCCCCAAAATTACTGTCCCCTGGCATACAGTGCATGCTGATATTACTGGTAAATTAAGCGGTAAAAACGATCAAAAAGAGTACGTGATAGTGTTGATAGACGCATTCACAAAGTTTGTGCTTCTTTATCATACTCTTCGTATCGACACCACTAGTGTCGTCAAGGCACTCAAATCCAGTGTAGCTCTCTTTGGTGCACCCTCACGCGTAATAGCAGACCAAGGTCGTTGCTTTGCTAGTAAGGAATTTAAAGAATACTGTAGTTCGCATAACATTCACCTTCATCTAATCGCGACAGGTTCCAGCCGAGCTAACGGTCAGGTAGAACGCGTGATGAGTACACTAAAAAGCATGCTTACTGCAGTAGAAACATCGCAAAGGTCGTGGCAGGATGCTCTTGACGAGGTGCAACTGGCGTTAAATTGCACTTTAAATAGAGTGACGAAGGCGAGTCCCCTCGAACTAATGATCGGTCGCGTAGCTAGACCACTGAATCTTTTGACTGCTAACGATACTGAAGTGGAGGTAGATATTTCTGAGACGAGAGAGCACGCAGCCCATAATATTGAACGAAGTTCTAATTACGAAAAGTCTCGTTTTGACAGTAATAAGGCTAAATTAGTCAAATTTAATGTCGGTGATCTGGTTCTTATTCAAAACGAAGAGCGAAATCAAACAAAATTAGATCCGAAATATAAAGGTCCATTTAAAATAACTGATGTACTTGAAGGCGATCGTTACGCGTTGAAATCATTGACCAGTAACAGATCCTATAAGTATGCCCACGATCGTCTTAGAAAGATGCCTCAATGTGAAGTTCCATCTGAACTGATTGTTGACATAGAATCCAGTGCAGATAATAATAGTGAATGCACTTCCGCTATTGTTTAAATGTACGCACACTAAAATGACTAAGTAAATACCTACCCTTTCTTAATCAAACTATACAGTCTAGTCGTAGTTGTAACTGCGATTCTATGAGTCGTTCAGGGTGCGATGCGCGGCTAGATGTATGGTGGCTGAGTCTGTAAGATTATTGCTTGGGTCGCAATAAGATTACTAATGGGTCTCTGTGAGAGTCCTGTTTGGGTCACTGTGACTATTGTCTGGGTCTGAATAAGACTACTGTTTAAGTTGGGTCTCAATGAGACTACGCTGCCGAGCAGCCGGGTCATATTAGTGTTGTGTGTTTGTGTATTGTTCACTGTACAATAATTAAAGTTTATTCTGATTATGTTTACTTGTGAGGTATCTTTCGAACTTTTTTTATGTTAACCTTGTAGTCAGGGTAAGCCGAGCAAGAGTTTTGCTACAAATGAGAATTTTGTTACAGATACACACGAGGACGTGTGACTCATCAGTTTGGCCGTGTCGTCGCAAGCGATTTCAAGACGACAACTTTATCAAAATTACTACCCGTTGATTTCATAATATTGGTCAAACTGTAACTTAATTCTTATTGGTTGATCGGTTAGTACTGTGAACGCCGTGAGGTGGCGCTTTAATTTTCCCGCCACAAACGTGGACAGAGTCGATCGAGAAGGCGATTTTCGGATTGCTGTAGCTGACGCCTTATAGTGCAGATCATACGATCGAAACTGTCACGTTCACCGTACAAGCCATTGTTACCTTACTATAAATAACGACCACCATTGTAAATTGCCGAATAAACGTGACTCTGATTGTGCATCTACCTACGTTTTACTGGTTTGCCCGAGTACCCACCTACAACATGGAACCCGTACCAAGAAACGAAGATGATGACCCCGTTATCGCTACGCCCACGTTCCCGCCGTCAAATATATTTATAGGGAACTTTATAAATTCGTAGAAAAAAATAACATCCTGTGCGAGGAACAGAAAGGATTTCGTGTACATAGGACTATCAATATGGCTATATATGATTTTTTATACAGTGTCATAAAAAACGTTGATGTCCGGAATCCTGTATGTAGTGTATTTTGCGACATGACCCAGGCGTTCGACTATGTACACTATACTACTCTTTTAAAGAAACTCGAAGCCTACGGGATAAGAGGCAATGTCCTTAATTTGCTTAATTCTTACCTACAAAATAGAAAACAAATTACTGAAATTAATAAAGTTAATACAGTTAATAAACGTGAAGAAATATTTCGGTCTTCAGAGCGTGAATTATTATTTGGGGTACCGCAAGGCAGCGTTTTGGGACCCTTTGAATTTATACTATACATAAATGACCTACCGAAATCTATTGATCGACCAGTAACACTATTTGCGGATGACAGTACGATTACAATACCTTGTAGAAGGATAGATAATTATGAGAATGACATTAATAATAGTTTACAACAGATGGTAACCTGGCTAGACGCGAATAATTTAAAAATAAATTTGAGTAAAACTAAAGTTATCCATTTTAGACAACAGACCTCTCCTATTAATTTAAATATACACTACAATAATGATATCATAGAAGAAGTTGAAAGTATAAAATTCTTGGGTCTCAAAATAGATAACAAATTAAATTGGAAATCACACATTGATACCTTATGTAAGAAGCTGAGTAAGTCTGCATACGCTCTATATACATTATCACCTATAATTAACACAGATGCTCTTCTTACTGCTTATTATGGCATAGTAGAATCACATTTACGGTATGGGATCATATTTTGGGGAAACTCTACTGAAAAAGAAATCGCCTTCAAGGCGCAAAAAAGATGCATTCGATCGATGTTTAAAATTAAACCCACTGATAGTTGTGAACCATACTTTAAAAGTTATAAGATTTTAACATTACCTTGTCTATACATACTAGAAGTAGCTGTGTTTGTGAAGGCAAACCCGAGTCGTTTCAGACGTATAGCTGACGTGTTTCCCCGCAATAGACGCGACAATAGCTTGCTTTGTCAGGAGCCAGCTAAGACAGCACTCATGCGCAAAAATGTCTACTGCATGGCTCCAGTTATTTATAATCACTTGCCTAAGAGTTGGAAAGAGCTTCCAGTCCAATTATTTAAAAAAAGACTTCGTAGCTTTTTAGTGGTGAAAGCTTATTATAATTTAAACGAATACCTTACTGAGAAAGATGTTTTAAGTTAGAATAATGTTTATTTTGTGTACCTACTTTTTCGTGTAATGTTTTTTAATTGTACCTACTCTCTAGTTATAAGTTGATGTTCTATATCTTTTGCATGCCTACGTGGTAAAATATGGCTGAACTTTCAATATGTTTTTTTTTGTCACCATTTAATGTTACCCATGTTTGCAAAATAAAATTATCTTTATCTTTATCTTTATCTTTATCTTTATTAATGCCAATGCGATTACATTAAATGATGACGAAAACAAAGTTAACTTATTTAAAGTGTTCATGTTTCTAACCAAGATGTGCTCTGATTCAGTACTTTACGCATAAAAATTCTACCACCTTGAATCCACACAAATTTATAACCAAGTTCTCTGGCTTTGATCCTCGCGGCAGCGTGCAGAGCTCTATATGTTGGGGAAAGATGTTCAGTCACGAAAATGGCTGTTTTTCGCCCAGAGTAGCCGAGATGCACACTGTTCAGTTTATTGTCCTTATTGTTTTTATTAAAATTAACAATAGACGCCAGGAATAGATCACGAAGTCGAGGAGAAGCCAGCTGTGCTACTATTGAACGTGGTCTAGTATTATTAGGGTTGAGTTTGGCAACCCTGGTACAATGCAAAATATCTTTGTTTTCCACGGCACATCCGGCCACTTTAGAGATTTCCGACACAATATTAAACAGATTTTCGTGTTTCTTCTCAGGCAAGCATTGAATTTCAATATTGTTAGATCGAGTTTGCTGCTCCAGCTGATCTACACGCACATTTAGCGAATTAATATTATTACTCATTTCAAGATTCTCCTTCTGCTGCTCCTTTAGTAGGTCTTCATACTTACTGTTCATAAATTTCATTTATTTATTTATCACAAACACAACTATCATTACAGGCAATAATCCTAATGCGGTAGCGTGGTCTTTAGTTACATTCTAAATTACAATTAAAGCTACTAGTTATATATTAGCATAACATAATACAAACAATGTTACTTTTGTGAATTCATTCAGAGAGCAATTAAATAAATCTATCCTATCAGCAGTGTCATTCAGTGTATGCAAGGCTCGCGTCAGGGGCGCTTTACTGAGCAGGTTGGTTCGCGCGCGTGGCACTGCTAACAACCGTGGCCGTCTGCGTCGCAATGCGTACTTATCAGGCACATTCAGACATATTTCCTTCAAAACACCAGCATTAAACATTTTACCGCGCAACAGCTTAAAAATATACGTGGTAAAAGCCAGGTCCCTTCTTGTCTCCAGTTTGTTGTACCCAACCATGCCAATTACGAACAAGGTTGGGTACATCAACGGATAGAAGGGGTAGACTCCGTAAAGTTTCATATACAAATTCCTGATAAATTTGTTCTGTATGCGTTCCAACATAAGACTATATTTAATCTCATGTGGAGCCCATATGACAGCATTACACTCAAGTTGAGTTCGTATCAGAGCATTATACAATGCTGTTACCGCTGTAATGTTTGTAAAACCCGATGCCCGACGGAGTATGAAACCCAGGCTTCTATATGATTTTTTACAAACATTTATAATATGTTCACGAAATGTGAACTCGGTGTTCAGGCGCACCCCCAGATCGCGTACCTTTTCTACCCGCTCAATTGGCGTGTCATCTAACGCATACCCGTGATGATGTGGCACTCTCATTCTGCTAAAGGTTATAACCGAGCATTTTTTAACATTAAATTGCAGCTTATTCTTCCTGCTCCACTCTGCCACACTATTTATATCACGCTGCAACCGTGCACAGTCACTCAAATCTTTAATTGCCATAAGCAACTTAAGATCATCCGCGAATAATAGACAAGTGGCAACCCTGACAACCTCAGGCAAGTCATTTATCATAATAATAAAGTTCAAGGGACCCAGATTGCTTCCCTGGCTTACTCCTGACCTCGTGTAATAAGGCTCAGATTTATAACCAGCAAGCAGCAGCTTCATAGAGTCACCCATGGCAGTAATTTTTGCATTGGGCTGCAACTCTCTGTTCAGTATTGCAATCATGGTTTCATTAAATTTCGACAACATTATCAAGTTTGAGATAATTCAGTCTTCATTACTTCCTCGATAATATCGCGAACATCATCACACGATAATTCATTTTCATTTTCAGTAGTCACCTGAGGCGGAGATCCAAGAGCTTGCCTTTTGCTCCCTCTGGTGGTCGATACATTACGCAGAGGAGCTTTTCCGTGCTTATTGGTGGGAGACGTGTCATCACCATCAGCCATGTTCAATTATTTTTGGTAAATAAAGCGTAAAATTACCAAATACGAGTTATATGGCTGAAAACAAAGCAATTGTTTCAAAAGAAAGAAACTTGTAAACAAAAAGGCAAAAAGAAATTTGCTCCTCAGATTCGAACCCACGCTCCCGTCAGGTGAAGTGTAGCTCCAAACTTCAACTAGCTATATCGCCTTGTAGGTGTACCTCAAAAGTTCCAATCAGTATTTCGTACCTGCGTCTTAGTGAGCGGGGCAATTTGCGACCATATGGTAGTGCACCGAGCGGTATCGTATGTTCTGACTCACCACCTATCGGCGAATAGGAGCAGCGCGCGCACTGTGTGGCTCACTCTTGTTTGGTGATATATGTTGCTTCTTGCTTATTACTTCGGTCGCATTTGAGAGGAACTCGTAGATATTATTTCACCAAAACTTGTAGTAACTTGTGCACTATTTGACAAATGTGATACTGTATTATTATTACTTATAAATTAACAGAAAATATTTATTTTTAACGGAGTGACTTACAAAACGTCTTACCTACTGCTAGCGCGCGGCGCGAAACAATCAGTATTAGCATTGTATAATTGCATAGCAGATGTGTGAGTACTGTGTACCGACTATAAAGCTACCATTTAGGTACTGGGTTTGTCTTTCATTGACTTGAATACACATTCAAGTCAATGAAAGACAAACCCAGTCCCCCTGGCGGCTGAGAGTAAGTCATGCTCACTCCAACGTCTCGCTGACGTTGGCGCGTGTGTTGGATCATTTAGCTCCCTTCAAAATGTTTGAGCTGAATGGTGCTAATCCATGCGTCATGTTCGTGAACGGGTGCCGTCAATGGGGACTGGTCATCTATGTAAAATCGTGTCAATAGCATAGTTATTTAGATTATTAATTTTAATTATAAAAAATTTACCCTCAAATTTGCGATGCCTGTAAAAGGCCGCTAAGTTATAAGTTCCTACATTATAGAATAACACCAAAATGTACACTTAGTTTGCAAATAAATCTTTGAGTTTGACATAATATTGGTGACATGATTTTTGGCAGGCATAGCAAATGGCTCGATTGATTGTCCGGAACTACTAAGCAAAATATGTACTTCTTCGCACTAATCAAAATAACCTGCGTAGACGACCTCTGTTGTAGGCACCATGCGCATCGACTAATTACAGGCGCAACGTCTTCTTCATTCGTAGTGTGAAAGCCTTCAATAGTTTACAATGGCACCTGGAGTTCGATCTATTTTGCACCAGCGCACACAGTATTAGAAAGATCCTAAACAAGGAATATTTTGGGGATAGTCATGAATAACTACTAAATAGTTCAGTTTGTGATATCCGATGTAATGTTATTTAACTGTTTTGATGTTGCACGACTTGACAAACATTTTTATTTTATTTTATCTAAGTCTTCGGCTATGTTTTTGTTATCAAACTAAAAATATTTTATTTATTTCGTGGTTTGCAATTCGCTGTTAACGAACATTTAGTTAACGCAAAGTATTTGTTACTAGATGTATACATGTGGAAGCTTGTAATTAGCAATTTTTCCTACCTATGAATGATTATAATTGTGTTTTAGTTTGTAAACTTTCTGTAAAATAAAATAAACAAATAAATAAAATATTATTATATTTTTTTTTTGAAAATAAACATTATTATTATTATTTATTATTATTATTTCCGGAAAATAATGTAAGGTCAAAGGAAATGAAATTGATGTAAGGTTTCATATTCATATTCATTTATTGCATTTCATGTTGTTTACAGGTTGTTACATTATGATAGTTCCAAACAATGAACCCTGCTAGGGCACAGCAATGTATAGACGACAGGTTTTAATTAATTTAACATGCTATCATTATTCATTATTCATACAATTTGTTGATATAGATTAATTTAAAAATTATTAATTATTATTATACATTATGTCATTCTTACAAACTAAATAAATAAATTATCATTTTCTGACTGATGTCTTATAGAGTACCTAGTTATGTATGTGTAATGTGTTCGAGTCGATAGTAATTTATTTATTTCTCAGTTAAAAATTCTTTTAGGCTATAATGTGATTTTAAGTTTAAGTAGTTTTGTAGGTCATTTTTGAATTTGTTGTCATACTCTGTATCCTTAACTGAATTCGGGAGTTTATTATAGATTTTAACGCACATGGCCAGAGGCCCAGAACGAAACATAGCTAGTCTTGAAGTTGGTACCGCTAATTCGTTTAGATATCGGTTTCTAAGACTGCGTTGCTGTGGGCGTTGCTGTTTTGCTAGCGGAAAAAGCGATGGGTATTTTCTCACAAATTTACTAGCTTCTAGGATATAAATACCTGTTAGCGTAAGAATTTTATGTTCTATAAAGTATTTTTTGCAACTTTCCGTACGTTCTATATTTACTAGGATTCGAACGCATTTTTTTTGTAAAATAAATAGTCGCTCTATATCTACACTATTTCCCCACAATATAATTCCATAGTTTAGCCACGAATATGCGTATGCGTAGTAGGCTGAAAGAGCTGTTTTGAAGTCGGTTGCTTTTTTTAGTTCTCATAAGGCGTATGTAAAGCTAGCCAATTTATTTGATAGGGTTTGTATATGACCTTTCCAGTTTATATTTGTATCGACAGTCAGGCCTAGCAGTGAAAAGTCGTTTACACATTGTAATTTTGTATTATTATATGAGAAGTCGATATCTACCTTTTCTTTCTGATATGGTCTATATTGCATCAGCTTCGTCTTCGAGAAATTTATTTCTAAATTATGGTCCTTCAACCATGCCACTATATTAGTAAGAATGTCATATAAGATTTCATTTAGGGTCCCGTTATTATCATAAGGAAAAATTATTGAAATGTCGTCAGCAAATAGGACGCTGTATGAATTTATTTCTTTAGGGAGGTTATTTATATATATTAGGAACAATAGGCACCCTAAAACACTACCTTGAGGAATTGACATGGTTACTTTTGCTCTATCAGATTTAACACGCGTTATCTGGCCAGTCTGTGCATCTTTATAATCTACTTCTACATATTGTTCCCGATTTCCTAAGTAAGAGCAAAACCATTTGTAGGCTGTGCCCCTGACACCTATTTCATATAATTTATTTAGAAGGATCTTGTAAGACACTCTATCGTAGGCTTTGCTCATGTCTAGTAAAATCCCTACTGCGTGTTTGTTATTATTTATTATATTTAATGCTTCTTGTATGTATTTGAATATTGCCAGTGTAGTAGATTTATTTTTCCTAAAACCATTTTGGCTATCGTTGAAGATTTTGTACTTTTCACAAAATGAGTAAAGTCGTTTTGACATTGCTGTCTCAAAAATTTTCACGAATGTAGGTAATGCGGCTATAGGCCGAAAATTATTTGTATCGGTCTGATCTCCCTTTTTATGGATCGGTTTTATTACTGCTACTTTAAGCAGGTCGGGAACACATCCTTCGTCAAGGGACTGATTTATAAGTAGAGTCAGTGGCATTAATAATTCCTCAGCGCATAATTTTATTAGTGTTGGCGGTAGCTCGTCGTGTCCATAGCTTCGTTTATTTTTAAGTTTTTTAATTATAAGTTTCGAAACAAGTAAAAATAAGTAAAAAATAGTGTAAATAGAGTTTTCGCTTTGTGAGGGCCCTGGGCGGCCAGTTGCAGCATTATCTCCGATTGTACTGTCCGATTTGCCAACTGATATGAAATAGTCATTGAAAGCGTTTGCTATGAATTTCGCATTATCTGTAAGGTTATTATTCACGCGCAATTGCATATGACCTGTTGTTTTTTTGTTTTGTCTATTTGTACACTTTTTAATTATTTGCCACATTGTTTTGGTTTTATTTTCAGATTTGTTTATTTTTTTAATATAATTTAGTCTTTTGGAGTAGGTTACCGTTTTCTTGAGTATTTTTTCGTATTGTTTGTAATGTTTATGTAGTATATCATTATTGGTTGTAGTTATTAGTGCTTTTAGTAACCTTTTATGTTTGCATGCCACTTTTAAACCAGTAGTTAGCCACGTTTTAGGGGGCGTACTTTTAATTCTTATGTTTTTCTTCGGGATGCACTGGTCTAACATTTTTTGTAGATGGTTATGGAAGGATATGTAATTTGTGTTAGTGTTTTGATCTGTGTCAATTTTATTACTCCAATCTACTTTCCGTAGTTCAGCTTTGAACGCTTCTATATTTTGTTTATTGTAAAGTCTCTTTTGAGTTGTCATTTGTGTCATATTTTTTATTATAGGGTCGTTGGTAGGTATTGAAAGCGTTATTCCTTTATGGTCTGAGAGTCCCAGGTTTAAAACTTCCAAGTCAAATTCATGAATGTGGTTGTTTGTGAATATTAAGTCGATACATGTTGAGCTCGCTCGTCACTAGCTGTCGGAGGTTGTAGTTAGTCATAAAGTTCAGGAGAGCAAAAGAATTTCTATTTTTTTCTAGAATATTTATGTTAAAATCTCCTCCGATGATTATATCTCTTTGTTTATTCTTTACGTTAAGTTTATGTAAGAGTTTTTCTAGAGAAGTATAAAATATTTCAGTTTCTCTGTTCTTCTGCGGCCAATAAATAACTATAAGTAAAAGATTAAGTTTAGGTATCTCCACTCCACAGGTTTCAAAAATGCATTCCACTGACATGTCTGCTATGTCATGTCGGACCTTAAATTCAATATTTTCTTTTAAAAATATACAAACACCACCTCCCGTGTGGGTTGCGCGACAGTATTTAGCGGCTAAGTTATATCCCTGTAATTGTAACAGGTCTTTTTTTATTATTGTAATCCAAGTTTCTGTAAGACAAAGTGCTTCTATTTTGTATTCGTTTGTAATTGATTCTAAAATGTATCGTTTATTTTTTAAGCTTTGTATGTTTTGATAAATAATATTTAATTTCTGTGGATGTAGGTGTATAGTGTTGGGAATGGAGTTTTTAGTGGCGAAAAAACTTTGTATTTGCTCGTGTTGGTGAGTGTACATCTGCCGTTTCCTGATACGAAATTGGATTATTTAAATTCCTTATTGATAGTTCTAAATCTTCCAAATTAGATATTATAATTTTTTTGCCAACATGATTTATTGCTCCGGAACGCTGATTATACATATCGAAATCGTACGAAAGGTTAAGGTTGGAGTCCAATATGTGTGCGTACTCGTACGTTTGCGCATCCATAAAAAGAAGATTGTTGAACGTTTCTAAACGGCTATTGTACAAAGAGGTGCCATAGTTTAACTGGTGTTTAGCATAAGAATAATTAAATTTAAATTTATAAGTAGGCAGACAAATAACAATGTTGGTATGGGTTAACATTAATAGTTTTTCTCTAATAAACATAACTAAATCTACATAGTTTTGAGTAGTACGGAAATCCTCTTCGCCGATGTAGATTATGCAGTAGTCCTCAATCGTAAAGTTTTGAAGTTTTGTCTCAATTGTTTCTAAGATTTGTTTTATTCCACATTTAGGTTTGCGATAGTGGCAAATTTCGTATTCTCGAAGGCTAGTTTCTTCTGTAAGAGCGTATAATTCATTGGAAGTTTCGCTACTTAGTATACTTATTTTAGGTTTGTTATTCGAAGAATTGGTTTCAAACTTTGCCAAAGATGTAAACAACAAAGGCCGCTCGAAATTGTTTATGGTTTAGTGATCCGGTAGTATGGTAATATAAAATTGTTTAAAAAATACAGTGATATCCATAACATAAACACTAGGAACAAACACAAATTTGTAGTACTTACAACAAGGCTCAACAAAATAGGTATTAAATCATATGCACAACGGTATGAATATTTACTTTGTGAAGTAAAATATTTTTATAATTTTTTTATTATTGTGAACGTGATGACTATGTGGGTCAGTTACTTTTAATGATAATCTGGCAGTTTGAGTACTTTATGCGGCCTACCCAAATACCCTAGTCCTTTTTTTGGTATTGTTCGTCCAGTCGTTGAACTCCTTAAGTTCTGAGTTGAGCTACACGATTACTGACAAATGCGTGCACTGACTAGACAGGTCCACTCAATCTCTGTGGTTCATTCCTCAAAAGACCATTTTTAGACACCAATCTACATGATCTTAACATGATCTGACCAAGATTATGTCTGGACTTTAAAAAAGACTGTGACCTCTGAGTTTGTTTCGACCTTTCTTCTCGGAGTAGTCAGATATAGGAAACGCCGACCTCATCTAGTTTAAAAAAATATGATTGACGTGTAAAAGTGTTTTGTAAAAACCTACCAGAAAGAAAATCATTATTCATTTATGATCTTTAAGTTTTGGTTCTATCGATGTTATCTTATATTAGAAATATCGCGTTCAATTCCCAAGCAAGTACAATGTTATTGCTTTTGGCGAGTGGCGATCAAATCAAGTTAAATAATTAGATTGCACTTTTTTTTTTCTAATGTCATTAATTGCCTTTTCTATTTATGGTAACATTGAGAGCGATTGCGCACTGCATCTGATCCGAATCCAAGTTCAACCACCGGGTTCTTTTGCGAATTGGAAATTAGGAGCAGAAACTACAGCATGAAGTAAACACACAAATCTTAAAAGTGACAAGTTATTCAAAGTACCCACTTCAAGATTACATCTGTACGAGAATTGTTTGGCGCGTAGCAAAAGTGAAAATAGTCGATAGTTAGTCGCTTCCTCGCCGGCGCTGGGACAGCTGATGTCTGACCCAGATCATGGTCTAGTTGTTTGCCAAATATCGAAATCCGTTCAGTCGTTAGGCATGAATAGGTAACAAATAGACAGACAGACAGACAGAAATCTGTCTACTACTGTGTACTTTAATATTATAAATGCGAAAATTATATGGCAGATAGATAGACGGACAGAAATATATCCGTCTGTCTATCTATGGATTATAATTGAATCTGTACAAATAAGTACTAAAAAAATAATAGGTACTTATCTTTAATTGAAATACAAAGTGTTAACCTACCAGTATTTGTAAGCAGTATGTGGTGATGCATCCTAGGAAGATGGTGCCGATAGTGCCAAACACCAAGCCCAGGCGTGACATGGCGTTGGGCATGGCGAGCATGCCGACGCCGATGCACGCCTTGATCAGGTGCGACATGGTGTCCGAGTACCTGCGACACACAGCCTATTAGCCACTAGTCAGTACGCGTAGTTCGTACTTGCAGGTGATACTCGAGGCTCTAAGGCTACAATATTACGAAATTGGCTGGCATTGACATTACACTGGTATAAAACATAATATTATCAGTAGGATGGTTTGATCCAACAGATAAAATGTTTTTCACCAGTGTTTGCTTGCCTGCGGTGAAGCAAAATAGAAATCACAACGAAAAATTACAATTTTATTTCTTTTTCTTTCTTACCACAATCATCATCAGCCTGTAGTAGGCCACTACTGGACATACTTAGCCTCTGATCACACGCCAGCTTGATCTTCGGCAACTCTCATCCAGGTACTATCAGCTACCCTGCGAACATCCTCGCTCCTACCTAAAGTTTGCCAATTTGCATTCTCCACCTAGAACACGTCTTCCCGCTCCAACACTCAACAGGATGAGACCGCGAAAGATACAATACTGTTTAATTTTATGACTAAAAAGAAAAGCCATCTTGAAAAATGAGGAATATTAACACCTAACGTTCTTAGATCGCGTCATTTACCTATAAGTAAAGTTCATTCAGGACTTTTACTTCATGTTCAGTTGATTATTCCATTGTAGCGAACGGGTCCCAGAGCAGTGCTGGCCCAGTGATAGTGGCCGCGACTTACGAGATGTAAGTCGTAAGTAATCCAGATAGGTGCTCTTACTTTGTGTAAATTATTCATCACAACTGCTCTCAAAACGGTGAAGGAAAACATCCTGAGGAAACCGGCATGACCTAGAACCGAAAATTCTAAGACATGTGCACTTCCCCTCACTGAGGAGGCCTATGTCCCAGTTGTGGCAATATTATAGGCTGATTATGAACGCCCTTTAATAATGCGGGCCCGTTAGCTCTTTTATTGCATTAAACCTCGGAATTAGATGACTCTGAATATAAACTATTATATCACGTTTTTACATGTTTTTCAGGCTAATAAATAAAGGTGCTCCATAGAATTACCGCGAAAAACATCGTCCGGCAAGCATCGGCGGTGCACAGTGGGCTAAACATCGGCTTTCATAGACTTAGGGATTTTAATTTGTAAGCGCCGGATTTTTTGCCGGATATTGCTTCTGTTAGTTAAGTACTATATACAAAAACCGGCCAAGTGCATGTCGGAGCACGCGCAATGAAGGGTTCCGTAGTTGGGATAAATTTATCCCAAGAACAAACATGTAGTTGAAAAAAGATTTTCTCCCATTCTCCCGTAGCCGAACTAGGCAGAGTCTGAGTTTCGGCTATCAGCGCCAAACCCCTCGAGTATTACACATATATAATAGCCGTTAACATTGCATTAGTATCTTGTACAATAATCATTTTAACAATTTTTAATGTACACACTTTTAAAGGCATCAGAGAAAGAAAAAAGTACAAAAAGAAAAAGAAAAAAAATTGTGTAGTGTTTGCATGCAGGTCCTCTAATTTGTGTGAGATGGGAATGTACGTGTCTGATGTGTAAGAGGATGAGTGTGGTGTTGTCTTGTATTCTGCTGTGTTGTGGTGTGAGTGAGCGTACGCGCGTTTGTGTGTATGTTATATTGTAGGTTTTTTGTTAGGATGCTATGTGCAGAAGAAGTTCAGTCATAGGATTAAAGGTAAGAAGTTTAGGACCATTGCTGCATGATCGGCACGAAGACTTGTATTTGGCAGGATATAAGGAACCAGGCTCTGGACGATATTGTTCGCCGTGGACCCAGCAGGATAACACGACTGTATTGCCTATTAGTTACCTCTAGGGCTTACTAATAGGTTATTGTGTTCAAATTCAAAAGTCATTTATTCAAACTAGGCTAAGAATCAGCACTTTTCGAACGTCAAAATTACATAAAACCTTACCACCCTTCACCACTTCCTAGTGCTTTAGCTGGGAAGAAGAAGTGGCGCAACAAACTCCCCAGCAGCACTGCTGTCTGTTCAGTTAGAAAAAAAATAACTTGATTCTATACAATAGTATGCAAACTAATTTACATTACTCAACACAAAACAGTAAATAAATTGATTTGCCCTAATGACAGCTACCACTCGCCAATATACCAACAAAACAATCAAAATCTATACTCAAGCGAAAATAAAAACTCAAAACATAAACAAAACTTAATACCGGAATAAAAGCTTCCAGGCTTAAAGGGCGGGCCGCTTACAATATCTACATCTACATCTACACTAATATTATAAAGAGGAAAGATTTGTATTTTTGTGTGTATGTTTGTAATGAACTTCACAATCGCCTTTAATTCGTCATTGTCGACCAAAGTCTTCGGACGACCGCGAGGTTCATTTTTCAGGTCGAAATTTCCAGAACGGAAGCGAGCAAACCAATAACAGGTGGTGCGTTGGTTTGTTGTGTTAGCTCCGTAAACGTCGTTGATGTTGCGTGCCGCTTGTGCCGCGTTGCTGCGACGACGGTACTCATATTCCATAATTACTCGAATTTTTAACGTATCCATGATGACGAAAAAGATTGAAATGCGATGAAAATGTAACACTAATCAATAAACAAATGACTACTTTTGGAAAAAAATAAACATGTTTTTTTTTAAATAAAATTTATTTGAAATTAGAATTCTAGCCAAACAAAAATTATTTTGATTTGAAATGGCCAGTACTGCAGAACGGCAATTTCATAGGTAAAGACCTAATATAATTATGATCAATTGTCAAGGTCTCTAGCTAACCATGTAATGTAATACAACTCAATAAAAAAAATAAAAAAATGTGATGAGTAGATTATGTCAATAACAAATGAAAATAAAATAAAAATCAATTGACTTATATAGCCAAATAAAAATAAACAATTATATAACTCATATAACCTGTCAATAGGTAAGCTAATTCTGGAGAAAGAACATTAACATTGTCTTGAGTTAATCACAGCGACCAACTATTGTTATCATTTAAGTAGTCGTTGATAGAATGGTTGAAGGTCCAACCTTTGAAGAAAGGTTGGATTTTACTTTCGTTTTAAACGCATTAAAAGGCAAATCTAGCAAAGACGAGGGTAGCTTGTTATAAAAGGTTATGCCAAGCCTAACATATGAGTTATGAACCTTATGAACCCGGTGAAATGGAGCTTGTAATTTGTCCTTATTTCTGGTGTTAATATTGTGAATATCACTGTTTTTAGTGTATAAGTGTATATTTTGCCTAATATATAAGATATTGGTGAATTGTGATGCCACCGTAAGAATACCAATAACTTTAAAAAGATCTCTTAGAGAAACTCAGGCAACTAGCTGGTAAATTGCTCGAACAGCTCGTTTTTGAAGAACAAATATATTTTGAATATCAGCGGCTTTGCCCCACAGTAGAATACCACAGGACATAACGCTATGGAAATAATTAAAATAGACTAACCGAGCTGTATCAACGTCAGTGTATTGTCTTACTTTCCTTACGGCGTAGGCGGCCGAACTGAGCCTTCCCGCTAGGCTTGATATATGTGGGCCCCAGTGAACTTTGGCATCTACTTTTATGCCCAGGAAAACTGCCAAGTCTACAGTTTCAAGCACCTCATTATCTAAGACGATAGTGGGTCCTAGATTTCTAACATTCGGTAAGGCGAACTTTATACATTTCATTTTCTTGGAATTGAGAACTAAGTTATTTATTGTAAACCAATCATTGAGAGGGCACTGTTTACGTCATCAAAATCTTGTCTATTCCTGTCTACTTTAAAAATAAGAGAGGATACCTCTCTTATTTCTGCAAACAGCACAACATCACAGATATCCTTTAAATAAAATGGTAAATCATTAATATACTAAGAATAAGAATGGACCCAGTATTGAGCCTTGAGGTACACCTAACTGAACTGGTAACCCGGATGATATCTACACATTGGAACCTATTGTGTAAATAAGAATTTAATACTTTGAGAGCTTCGTTTTGGACACCGTAATGACGTAGTTTACGCAAAAATGTGTCATGGTGCACGCAATCAAAGGCTTAGGAGAGATCAAAGAAAACTCCAATAGCATTTTGCGAGTTCTCCCATGCGTTAAATATGTGTTTCAGCAGAGCAACACCCGCATCTGTGGACGAACGACACTTTGTAAAGCCTAGCCTAGTATTGTTCATCATGAAAGAGGCTATCTGTCTTACCAACTGCTTGAGTATTAATTAACCGACTTCCCAAAAAGGAGGAGGTTCTCAATTCGGTTGTATTTATTTTTTATTTTTTATGTTTTTTACCTCATAACTCCGTCATTTATGAACAGATTTCGAAAATTCTTTTTTTATTTGAAAGGATATACTTCCCGATTGGTCCCATTTCTATCAAAATTCAGTTTTGATGATGGAATCAATGAGGAATTGAGGGAACTTCTCAAATATTATAGCCATACACAGCGATTTTGGTATTTTCAGCAACAAGTTAAGCATATGCATTCAGAAAGTATCATTTGGTAAAGTGGAACTGATGAAGAAGACCACAGATGGCCACCGGAACTACTCAATGATAAGTATTTTACGCGTGGCGATATGACATCTCGATAAAAATAGTTAAGCGACTATGAAGCACAATCTGATGAAAATGGTACCATCGAACTGTTCTGAAGATGAAGCCGGAAGGAAGCCAGCGGAACTCCGTCATAAAACAATGTATCCTAGCCGTGTTTGGCCTTATTGGCATTGCCATGAGATACACTCTGCCTGTAAATGATTAATGGTAGTATACCGACTTCAAATTGCGCTACTTGAGTCGTATGCTATGTGTGGCCTTGATTGTCAGAAGACAGATTTCGTAGCCTCGTTATTTCCGTCAATGATCCTGTCGTCGTGTGGTCGCTTTAATAATTTGCTGGCATCCGATTCTGATAACACTATGCCTTCCAAACTTCTGATACGACTAAGCATGACGCATATTAGCGCTTTTGCAAAAAAAAAAATTACCAACGTCGATCACAGATCTTTCGAGGGTACCCTGTAATTTATAGACTGTGACCGTGTGACTGTGATTTATTATAGTAGTAGTAGTAACTAATAGCTTAATATTAGAGGCACCATACGACGCTTCACATCTCCGTAACCCCTTGCCGCCTGGAACCTGCTTGTTGGTGGTATGCTTATCACTTTGAAAACTAAAAATTAGCATATATTTTTATTGGATGACACGATTGCAATGAAACAAAAACTAAATGTTACATCCTGATTATATTCTATTTACAATTTTAATAGGACATATTTAATTTTTTTAAATGTTATATCTGTTAAATTGTATGTACTAAAATTTATTCATTAGTACCATTTTGGAGCAATAGATGTTGTTGTCTGATTATGTGATCGATAAGTGTTTATTAAAGTATGTATGCCCCCACCACAGTTAGTCGCAATTAAACAGTCTTGAAGCAAACACGCATTTTAAATGACCAAATTCCTGCTAAGCAAACATCAACCTTAATCCAAAGCACATAGTGGTCAAAATCGAGCCGGACTAATTAACAGAAAAAAAACAAGTTATCGAAGATAATATAAGATAGGTACCGGGCGGCCGGGGGATCCCCCACAGCGAGGGGGATCCCCCAAAGCGCTTACTTTCACGTAGTATCCCCTGGGCAACGCCGAGTCTAACCACCGTAACGGAGTGGCAGACCGGCGGCTAAAGTGCGCTGTGACTTTTAACTTGCGAGCATTGTTGCGGACGTTTCGTTAACATGTCAGGAAAGCCAGCACGCAATGCGTGCGGCCGTTTTATTTCTAGTTGCTCTCCCCAGGGCGAGTCAAACGGCCCTTCTCAGGGCCAACCCAACGGCCCTTCTCAGGGCCACCCCAACGGCCCTTCTCAGGGCCACCCCAACGGCCCTTCTCAGGGCCACCCCAACGGCCCTTCTCAGGGCCACGCCGGCGGCGCGTCAACGCCGAGAGCTGACCGCTCACGATCGGGGAGCCTTTTCAGAAGGCCCGATGATTCGTCGGACGACGAATATAACATGGACACGTCGGCTGCCGAAAGCGGCGACCGCTACAAGCGGAAGCGGTCCGAGGGCTCCTCGGAGTCGACGGCAAGCAGAAGCAAGAAGAAGTCGAAGCCCAAAAAGGCTTCGTCTTCTTCTTCTCCGGCCCTTACCCACGAAGTGGGCTTGGTGGACGCCGAGCGCCAGCTGAACATGACGAAACGGACGCAGCTCCAGCAAGACCTGGAGGATAGGGTCGCCGCCAAGGAGGAGCAGGCGCAAGCTGCCAGGTCGAGGGCTGGCTATGGTGCATCCCATGTGCTGTATACCGACCACTCCCTGGCAGAACTGGAGCGCATGGCGATGGAAGACAAGGAGGAGGTCGCCTCCAAATCCTCCAACCTTAAAGGGACCTTCCACAAGGCCCTCAAATGCCGTGCCGCCAGCATGCACGCTATTGTCCTGGAGCTGGTCAAGCGGACGGCCACGGAGGAGACGCGGCAGCTGCAGGCGAAGGTAGATTGACTGCAGGTGGAGGTCAGCCAGCTTTACCAGAAGCTGGCTGAAGCCACGGCCCTGCCTGCCCCAGCTACGGTGACAGGAAGCTCTTCCTCCTCCTCCTCCTCCTCCCCCTCCCCTCCACCCCTGCCGGCCTCGAGGCAGCCTTGAGGCAGGTCGTGATGGAGGACAGGGCGTTTATAAGGGTCTGCTTCGCAGGCATAGAGGACCGGCTCTTGCCGGAAAAGCGGCTCCACCCACCGCTAGCGGCGGACAAGAGTCGCCAACCAAAGGAGCCGGAACCTGCGCCTCAAGCAGGCCCGGTATTGGCAGTGCAGCCCTCCAGCTCCAAGGGCAAGGGCAAGGGCAAGAGGACCAAGGCGGCTCCTCAAACCCCCACCACAAGCGCGGTGGGAGTGTCAGGGTCGTCTGCCACTCCAGCAGCCCCAGCCCAGAACTCGCTGGAGGAAGACGCCCTTCTTTCCTCCACCACCCCGTCCAACCAGTCGTGGACAGAAGTGGTCAAGAGAGGGAAGAAGGGCAAAAAGTCGGACCCCAAGCAAGCTGCGACGGCTCCTGCAGCCGGTGGCAAAAGGGCCCCAGCCGGCGGGAGGAAGCTGGTTCCTCCCAAAACCACGGCCGTCGTGGTGACCATCACCCCGGAGGCCGCGGAGCGGGGCGAGACGTACGAGTCCGTCCTGAGACGGGCTCGTACTAACGCTGATCCCTCCCAGTTAGGGATCAGCAAAATTACGTGCCGCCGAACTCTAACCGGGGCTCGAATCTTCGAGTTCTCGGGGGAGCAGCATGGCACGAACGCGGACCTCTTCGCAACGAAGTTGCAAGAGGTCATTGCGGATGTGGCCAAGGTCGCTAGGCCTGTACAGACAGCTTTGGAGGTGGCCGATCTGGACGATTCAGTCACCAAAGAGGATGTGGTCGCGGCCGTCGCAGCGGCTGGAGGCTGCGACGCTGGCGCGGTGAGAGGGGGAGCCATCAGACATGGCCGCCGCGGCATGGGCATCATCCGCGTTGAGTGCCCGGTCGCCGCGAGCAAGGGACGGTTGATGGTAGGCTTCAGCTCGGCTGTGGTCCGGCCACTTGAAGGCCAGCCTGCTCGGTGCTTCAAGTGCTGCGCGTTCGGCCACACCCGAGCCACTTGTCCCTCCAAGTCCGATTGGAGGGAGACCTGCTTCCAATGCGGGAAGGAGGGTGGGCCGGGTGCATCGCCACCGCGCCACACTGCGCGGCGTGTGCCGCCAGTGGCCGCCCCGCAGGCCACCGGATGACGGGCAGGAGCCCCCCGTCAAGAAGGGCGTGGTGCTGGCGCAGGTTCGCCCTGTTGCCACCACCGCCGCCGTCGTCGCCGCTGTAGCTCCAGCGGTGGCGGCAGCTGAGGAGAGTGCAATGTCGGAATAATAATTTCCGACTACCGCATCCTCCAGACGAACGCCAACCACTGCAGAGCGGCCCAGGACCTGGTAGTGCAGGTCATGGCCGAGTGGTTGGTGAACGTAGCGGTGGTCGCCGAGCCCTACTTCGTCCCCGGCAGCTGGCTGGGTGACGAGGACGGCTTGGTGGCACTAGCGGCGCGGTCTTCCACAGACTCCCCTCCCCTCTCGCTATTAGAGAGGGGACCGGGATACGGCCGCCGCGTGGGGAGAATACGTCCTTGTGGGCGTGTATTTCACCCCAAACTGCCCTCTTCAGGACTTCGAGAACTATCTCGGAGTCCTGGCCGCCGTGGTCGGTAGGGCGGCACCACGTCAACGCCAAGTCGGTGACCTAGGGCAACCCGGCCACCGTCGCCCGCGGGCGGGCAGTGGAGTTGTGGGCGACGTCCTCTGGACTCTCCCTCTTGAACAGAGGCAGCGTCCAGACATGCGTGCGGCGGCAGGGCGGCTCAGTGGTGGACGTCATTTTCGCCACCCCTGCGTTAGCCGCGCGCGTGCTGAACTGGCGGGTGAACCTGGTGGAGACTATGTCGGACCACCGCTACGAGCGGTTCGACATTTCCACCAGTCGCCCCGGAGAGACGCGGACTCTCCCGGGGCGATCACCGTTCCCACGGTGGGCTCTCGCCCGCCTGGACAGGGAGGCAGCGCGGGAGGCGGCGTTCGTCCAGGACTGGCTTTCGCCGTCTTTCGCCAGCCGGCTGGATGTGGACACCGTGGCGGGGCAGCTGAGGGAGTCTCTGACCGTGGTATGCAACTCAAGCATGCCTCGGTCTGGCCGACCACCACCCAAACGGGCCGTGTACTGGTGGTCGGCGGAGCTGGCGGGACTTCGAGCAGCCTGTGTGGAGGCAAGGAGGGCTTACACGCGGAGTCGGCGGCGGCCTCGACGGGACCAGGTCGTCGGGGACCACCTCTACGAGGTGTACCTGGAGGCAAAACTGGTCCTCGATCGGGCCATCACCGTCGCCAGAGATTTCGCGAGAGCAGAAATGCTGGAGGGTCTCGACAACGACCCCTACGGGAGACCGTATAAGGCGTCGCGGAACAAGCTGCGCCCCTTTGGTCCCCCAGTGGCCGAGACCCTAGAGCCCTCCTTTCTGGATGGGGTGGTTCGGTCCCTGTTCCCGTGCAGGGACGACTTCACCCCACCAGCGATGGGCCCTCCACAGAGGACAGCTCCGCCAGCTGATGACGAAGAAGAGACGCCTCCTGTCACGGAGTCGGAACATGGCGAATATTTATCCGTGAGAACCTGTAATTGGCTGTATGTTTCATTTTCAACTGTTATCCATTTGTTATAGCTGGACGCCTGGAGCCTATCAATAAATAAATAAATATTCTCCATATATGCGCCAAGAAGACGGCTCCGGGCCCCAACGGTGTTCCGGCAAGAGTGGTGGCCTTCACCGCCACTCAAATGGAGGAGCGGTTTCGGGACCTCTTCAGCGCATGCCTTGCGTCTGGAAGGTTCCCGAAACCGTGGAAGGAGGGACAGCCGTGCATCCTTCGCAAGGAGGGCCGCCCGGCAGACTCCCCCTCGGCATACCGGCCCATCGTTCTGCTCAATGAGGTCGGTAAGATGTTCGAGGGGATAATCGCTGCCAGCCTGAAGAGCCATCTGCGGTGCATCGGGCCGGACTTGTCGGACGCTCAGTACGGATTTCGGGCTGAGCGTTCCATGGTGGACGCGCTGGCCTGCCTCAAGGGGCAGGTGAAGGAGGCGATGGAGGCGGGGGACGGGTTGTTGGCCGTGTCGTTCGACATTGCCAACGCCTTCAACTCCGTTCCCCACTCCACCATCCTAGAGGCGCTCCGATTCCACGGAGTGCCCCGCTACATGCACGATCTGCTGGCCAGCTACCTGGAGGATCGGGCGATCCTCCTGGTTAACAGGGCTGGCCAAGTCCGGCGGTACGCCGTTGAAGCCGGCGTTCCACAGGGGTCAGTCTTAGGACCTCTCCTCTGGAACGTCGGCTACGATTGGCTCTTGCGGGGAACTCTCCTCCGAGGCACAAGTGTCGTCTGCTACGCGGATGACACTCTCCTCACCGCCCGGGGGGAGAGTTTCAGGGAGGCGGCCAACTTGGCCTCGGCGGGCGGATCCTTGGTCGCAGGGAGGATCCGCCGCCTTAGGGTTAACGGTGGCGCTGCACAAGACCGAGGCCGTGTTCTTCCACGGTCCTCGGCAGCGCCCCCCGCCACCTGACGCCCACATCTTCGTCGAGGGCGTCAGGATTGAGTTGAAGGCCCAGATGAAATATCTGGGCCTTGTATTCGACAGCAGGTGGCGCTTCGGCCCGCATTTTAGCGGGCTGTCGTTGCGCCTGCTGAAGACCGCGGGCGCTCTCTCGTGGCTCCTTCCCAACTTGGGGGGGCCCAGCGCGCAATGCCGGCAACTCTATGCCGGCATCTTGAGGAGCATGGCCCTCTACGGGGCCCCCATCTGGGAGGAGTCCCTCCACAGACGAGAGAACGCTGCGGCCTTGCGGGCACCTCAAAGGGCGATAGCCCAGCGGGTGGCGCGGGCTCTTCGCATGGTGAGCTTCGCCGGAGCATGCGCTCTGACCAGCACCCCTCCTTGGGAACTCGAGGCGTGGGTGCTCCAGACGCGGCGCTGCTCCGAAGGTAGAGGAGGGCTCGAAGGTGACGTCAGTTCGACAGTCATCTCCGACTCCTTCTCCCCGGTGGAGGCCAGCAGGCAACGGGTGCGGGGGCACCCTCGCCTGCATTGCACAGGCCTCCACCAGTGCCGGACGGGAATGGCTAGGTGCTCCCGGCCATGTGGGGCCCGCCAGCTAGGCGGGCATGCGCCGGGAGGGCTGTGGATGTAAAGGCTGAGCCGGTTTCCCATGGCCCTCCCATCACGGCGATGCGGGAGCACCGCTGAGTTTTAGTGGGTATACTGTGTCGACAGGAGTCCCACATACCCCGACACGTCCCCCTAACGCATTTCTCAGCGACAAAAAAAAAAAAAAAAAAAATGGTACCGGGCGGCCGGCCCGAACAATAGCCAGCCGCATTCCAGAGGTGATTAGTGAATATTAACAAAAAATAAAAGGGGCGATGAGTACTACTGCGGAGTTAATTAACGTTTTCAAAGACACAGCTGCATTATTACAAAAGACACAAGTGAATTTGAAGAAATGTCCTAAAACCTGGTTGACAAAAGGTTACGTTGAGGCAAGAATAAGATGTATAGAACAGTATTGGATAACGTTCAGGGAAACTCATCAATAATTAGTGAAGATAACACCGGAAGATCCGAAACAAACATTACACTATTTTGTTAACGAAGATTTCTTTATCTACGAAGACTTATATCTTGTGTTATTAACCAATTTACAAGACCTTTTGTTAACGGTAAATGCAGCGTCCGCGCCATATCCACATCATCGAAAAACAACTCATTTATAAGTACAAATAATGATCAACTCGTTAGGCTGCCGCGGATGCAACTACCGAGCTTTAGCGGGAATTATGAAGATTGGCCTACTTTCTAAGACTTATTTATTTCATTAGTACATGAAAACACGGCGATCAGTGATGTTCAGAAGTTGCACTATCTTAAAGAGCAGTGTCACCGGAGACGCCGAGACATTATTAAAGCCTATTCAAATTACACAAAGTAATTATAACCAAGCATGGAGTGTTCTCAAAACAAGGTACGGAAATAAAAGATTGATTATCAATTCAGTGTTAAAAAAAATATTTTATCAAAAGAAAATAAGTAGGCAATCTGCAAATCAAATAAAGAATTTATTATACGTCACAACAGATTGTTTGAACAACTTACAAAATATGCCGATGCATATGCCGTCGACGTCATCATATTCTACTACACCGAAATAGGGATTCTGCTTCTTCGGTACAAACTGAGGACTCTAAACAACCGAAAACATCACAATACAGTGTAGAAGAGAAGGAGGAAATAGTCAACACTACGATCGCGTCGCATTACACTGCCAAACAAAGCACAAGTATAGCACTACTGGCCACGGCAACAGTTTTATCAAGGAACGAGCATAATCACACTGTTGTTCTACGTGCGCTAGTGGACTAAGATTCGCAGGCGTCATTCATCAGCGAGAAGGCGACACAATTGCTCAAACTAACCAGGCATACAGCAAGAGGAATTATCATCGGGGTGGGATCTACAAGAACCAACGTCGATCACGTGGTGCAACTAAGGATTGGTTCTCGATGGAATCCAAGCTTCGAGATCAACATACAAGCATACGTCATGAGCAAACAGTTGACCACGAGAATCCCCTTCAAAGCTGTTACTGTCACACATTGGCCACACCTAGAAGGACTCAAACTGGCTGACCCGGACTATCACAAACCGGGTCCTATTGACTTGCTTCTAGGTGTTAAAGAGTATGCACAAATCGTGCAATAACAATTAATCAAGGGTCCTCCCGGTTCTCCGTGTACCCAAGAAACAAACCTGGGATGGATCTTATTTGGAGAAATCAACACCAATTTACGAGAGGAATCTTTTCTGGTCCTTCATCAGCAAATATAAGTAGAGAATCTGGGAAATTGACACTGAAAACAAAAGAAAGTTAACAAGAGAAGAAAAGCTATGTGAAACAATATATGAATACAATCATGCAAGAAAAAATTAAGGAAGGTACATAGTAAAGTTACCTTTTAAACCCGATAATCCGTTATCGCCTAACGGAAACACAAAGGAAATAGCAAGACATAGATTACTACAGCTAGAAAGAAGATTTAGAAAAGCACCTACACTAAAAGAAGACTACCAAAAGGCCATGCAAGAATATATATTATTAGGTAGTGCGCTATGTTTTGCCAATATTGACATACAAATGATTAATATTATTAAAAGCTCTTCAATCATTAGTATTAAATTACTTGAGTACATAATTGTTAAATTAACTCATGCAGGCAAATTCAATTTTATTACGAATCAATGTCAATTTCATTTCATGTCAAAATTTTATGTCAATAATTCAAGTCAAAAGATTATTATTGGTGTATTAAAGAATTCATGTCATTCATGTTGTTGAATTCATGTAGTAACATTTTTCCAGCAGTAACCCGTTAAGTGTTTTCTTAAACTTCTGCAATGAAGTACATTTTATTTCATCAGGTATCTTAATATACACCTGTGGAGCAACACCAAAGAAACTTTTCTTCACTAGAGAAGTTTTACATTTCACAAGACATCATTTGTTCATGTATTGAGAACGCATCGGCGTTTTCTTTACTGCACGTATTGTTTTAAATAAATGTGGATTTGTTTTTACAAACAATGCCGAAGCCGTGATATAGAATCGCTTTCATATATAACTAGGTATATTACGGTATATTTTGCTATACACTTAGTATAAAATATTTTCGTTTTTGCCACCGACTTCCGAAATTAAAGTTATTTTTCACTTTTAAGTGTATTTTTGTGGAATTCGGTAGTTTTTGTTTAGTAAAAAGTTTTTTTGGTGATTTTTTTTGGAAGTCGGTTGTTTTTCAAATATTTTGCTAAATGCAGGTAAGACAGAAATAGGCCTGAAATTACCAACGTCATTTATATTGCCCGATTTAAATAATGGTATGACTTTACTCTTCATGAGGTCAGAAAAAGTTCTAAAATCAACACATTTATTAAAAGTAACAGCTAAATAGTGGGCTACGATATCTATTATATTACTTAATAGTTTAATGGAGATGCCCCAGAAATCACCAGTGTTTTTATAGAATAGAATAGAATATTTATTTGCCAGAAACGTGGTATGTTTACAAAAGGTGTTCGTATTATTGCATAGTGCTACATGTCTCACCGTTTTAACGGTATGCAAATCAAGTTACAATTATTATTACATACAATCATTGAAATAGGGTACATTCATTTTTAGTTACCATTATTTACATTATATTAATATTAAAATTTTAATCATTATTTCAATTATTATAATACATAAACTACACACTTCTATTTTTGACATGACATTAAATAAAACAATAAGTTTAACAAAATAACACTTACATAACTTAAATAATTACATTACTTATGGCTGTATTTTGATACCAGATCAAGAGAAAAAAAATTACAGGGACATTTTACAAAAAAATCGTGAATTGAGTAAAAACATTCCTGCAACAGCCACTTTCGTAGTGCCGAACAAAATTTTTGGAAGGGTAGTTGGGTAATTGTATTCGGCAAAGCATTATAAATTAGGGGAGCCATGTAGATAGGTACAACTCTTTCGGAAGAGTTGCAACTTAGGAACAGGTATCTCGAAATCTAGATGTGCAGCTTTCCTTTTATTTGTATTATCCCTTCGTTCAAATAATGCAAGATTGGATCTCACAAACTTGGCAACTTCGAAGATAAATATGCAGGGTACAGTCAAAAGGTTATGTGACTCAAATATAGGCTAACACGAATCAGACCAATCCATATTAAAAATTGCGCGGATATACTTTTTTTGAGCAATGAAAATTCGATCTGTTTCTGAGGAGTTTCCCCACACAACTATGCCGTAGCGAATTACTGAACAGACATAGGCATGATACTATTATGGAGGTTTCTCTCGACGTTACATTTTTGACCTTTTTGAGCGCAAATACAAATTGGTTAATTTTCTTGCAGAGTATCTCGATATGATTCTTCCATGTTAAGTGCTCATCAAGTGTTACCCCTAGAAACCTTGTGTTATATACCTGCTTTACGCTAATATTATCATACGCGACATGAAGATGGACAGGTTTACTTTTCCATGTTTTAAAATGGAGTACGTTCGTTTTCGTAATATTTAATTTTAGTTTATTAATATCTAACCATTTTATAATATCGTTCAATGCTTGATTAATTTCATTGTCATAGTTTTGCTCATCTTTACATTTAATAATAATTGTGGTGTCATCAGCAAACAGAACACACTGATGTTTTAATGATTTCGGTAAGTTGTTTATATAGAGAAGGAACAATAACGGCCCGAGAATGCTTCCCTGAGGGACACCGCAAAGGTTAATTCTTGGTTCGGATTCGAAATTATCCATACTATTTGCCATATGGTTCAACTTTGCTATTCTTGTTATCTGCTTCCTGTTACGTAAATATGACTGAAATCATTTTATAGCGGGACCCCTTATTCCGTATCTTTCCATTTTATCCAATAGCCTAACATGGTCAATGAGGTCAAACGCCTTGCTTAAATCTAAAAATAATGCACAGGTAGGGATTCTTTTATTGATATTATTCATGATTTGTTTTATTAACGTATAAATTGCTACGGTAGTGGATTTATTTTGTCTAAATCCATATTGCTGACTGACTAGAATGTTATATTTATTCTAGGAATCTTAATAACCGCCTGTACATCACTTTTTCAAATATTTTTGAAAGTATGGGTGTTAGTGCTATAGGTCTAAATAGTTGTCAACGTTAGATTGGGAGCCCTTTTTATGTAATGGCTTAATTAAGGATAGTTTCAATCTGTCAGGAAAACAGCCCTGTTCCAAGGATAGGTTAATAATGTATGCTAAAGGCGTTGATATATATTTTGAAATACTTTTAAGAAGTTCAGTTGTGATATTATCATAGCCTGCTGATTTAGTGTTTCTTAAGCACTTTATTATACCTACTTTCAATTTCAGAAGCATTTGTTGGTTCTAGAAATATACTATCATCATGAATTTCTATGTTGTGTCTGTCATTATGATCATTATTAAAATTAGAGGAATGATTAGTGGCAATGTCAATGAAGTGATTATTGAATTTATTAGCGATGTCAGATCCGGAGGTTAGTGTTATACAATTGTCATCGATTTTACTAATGCAATCTCTAGACGGCTTAGTGCCCTTAATGCGCTTTACAATATCCCATGTAGCTTTGATTTTGTTTTGCGAATAAGTAATGTGCTTCTGGTTACATAGGGATTGCAAGTTATTCATACAACTTCTTAATAATTTGGAATATGTTTTAAATTTGTTTTTATTTTCATTATTTTTATTCAAATAATATTGATTTCTTAATGACTCAATACTCAATATCTTTATTGCTTTAGCCATAATGTGTACTTAGGTGGTAACTGTATAATTTTGATCATTATGGACCCTGTAGGGCACAGCAAAAGGGTAGGAGAGAGGAAGCTCTGTTATACTACTTAATTTACTATACTGTTTAATTTATTATTATTGCTATTTTATTTTTATTATAATATTGATTAATGATTACTATTAAAAATTATGCATGAATTATATTACCGTATCATTGATATATTTTAAACGATACGTATAAACTCCGTGATTATCATTTTATTGTTTATTATTTATGTTCATTTAAATATTCATCTAAGGAGTAGTAGCATTTGTTTATCAGTAGTTTTTTAAGTTTATTTATAAATATATTTAACTTTTCTTCTTTCTTTATTATAACAGGTAGTTTGTTGTATACTTTAATAGACATTACGTAGGGGCTTGTAGAATGCATTTTTAGCTTGGATGTTGGTATGTTTAGCCTAGATCGGTGTCTAAGTGTGTACTGTGATTGGATGTCTTCGCGTTTTGTGTAGAACTCTTGATGCTTACGGACAAATTTACATATTTCTAGAATATATATACTGGGAAGGGTTAGAATATTGTGTTTTTGAAAATAGGGTTTACAGCTGTCCGTTTGATCAATGTTTACTAAGATTCTAATTAATTTCTTTTGTAGGGTAAAGAGTGTTAGTGCATCTGTACTATTTCCCCAGAGAGTTACGCCGTAGCTAAGCCATGCATTGGCATACGCATAATAGGTGGTGAGGGCAGTTTGTAAATTGGTTGTCTTTTTTATTTCGCGGAGAGCGTATGAGAATTTTGAAATTTTTGAACTGGTTTTTTGTATTTGTGCTTTCCAGTTAATATGTTTATCTATTGTTAGTCCAAGTAGTGTAAATTCATCTACAGTTTCCAATTTTGAGCCGTTAAAGGAGAAATTTATGTGTAGAGGAGCTTTTTGGTAAGGGTGGAAAGTCATTAATTTTGTTTTAGTATAATTAATTTCTAAATTATGTGAGGTAATCCAGTTACATGTTTTTGTGAGTGTGGAACTGAGTTTTTCTTCTATGTTTGTGTTGTTTTGACATGAGACTAACAAAGATATGTCATCCGCGAATAAAACACATGGCCCCTCTATGGTTTTCGGTAAGTCGTTGATGTAAATGAGGAATAATAGGCCGCCTACGACACTTCCTTGGGGGATTGAAGCGTTAGTTATTTTGCTTTTTGATCGGATTTTTTCTATTTCTCTATTTTTGTGGTTAAAGTATTCAATTTCAACTACTTGTTCTCTATTTTTTAAGTATGACGTAAGCCATTCATGGGCTTTCCCGCGGATTCCTATTCCATACAGTTTACTAAGCAGTATTTTAAATTGTACCTTGTCGTACGCTTTGGTCATGTCCAGTAACATCCCTACGGCGTATTCCTTTTTATTTATAATATTTAGGGCCTCCTGAATATATTTATAAACAGCTAATGTGGTGGAACGATTTTTTCGGAAACCGTTCTGACAATCGCTCAATAAATTAAATTTTTCGCAAAAGGTATAAATTCGATCACACATGGCTTTTTCAAAAATCTTGGAGGCTGAGGGCAACAGAGATATTGGGCGATAATTATTTGGATCAGTTTTTGTGTTCTTTTTATGAATTGCTTTAATTAATGATTTCTTTAACAATTCGGGGAAAGTGCCTTCTGTAAAAGACTGATTAACTAATAGATAAAATGGTAAGGTGAGTTCATTTGCGCATTCTTTCAATAACGTAGGTGGAATTTCATCTAAACCATAACTTTGTTTATTTTTTAGGCTTTTGATTAACTTGTTTACTTCCCAAGCTTCTACTGGGCTAAGGAACATGGTGTTCTCCGTGGGATTTAGTGTGGACATGCCGCCCGGTGCACTGCCAGATGGATTGTTGCTATTTTCTCCTATAGACGCAAAGAAGTCATTGAAAATATTCGTAATTTGTTTGGGTTCGGATATAAAAGTATTATTGTGTTGCAATTGTATGTTACACTTTTCCTTTTTTGGTTTTTTGTTTGTTCTTTCATTTATAATGCTCCACATCGTTTTTATTTTGTTATCTGATTTCTTTATTTTGTTTATGTATTGAACTTTTTTTGCAGTGGTGACTAAACTTTTTAATATTTTTTCATATTTTTTATAATGTTGTGTAATTGTTTGGTTTTTGGTTTTAGTGGAGAGTAATTTTAACAGTCTCTTGTTTTTGCAGGAAACTCTAATGCCTGTAGTTAGCCAGTATTTTTTATAGTTAGTTTTAAGTTTCATTTTACGTATAGGCATACATTGGTTTAAACTTTTTATTAAGAGGTTGTTGAAAGAATTATAATTTTCATTTATATTGCTGTTAGTTTGTATAATGTCGTGCCAGTTTTGTGTACTAAGTATAGATTTAAATTTTTCAATATTCGCTTTGTTAAATAATCTTTTATTTGTGTACCAGGTAATTATTTTTGTTGGTTGAGGTATGCTTAGATTTATAATTGTTCCACTGTGATCCGAAAGTCCGAAATTTTCTACGGTTGTAAACATATTTTTGTCGCTGAAATTCGTAAATATTAGATCAAGACACGTTGAAGATGTTTCTGTAATACGCGTAGGCCTCTTTATATGTTGAGTGAATTTGTATTCTAGCATGAGATCCAGAAACTGGTTAGTTTTTAAGTTTTTGCCTAAAATATTAATGTTAAAATCTCCGCCTATGACAATGTTAAATTTATTATACTTAGTATTTAAATAGTTTAGAATTTGTTTTAATTTATCAGTAAATATGTCTTCCTCTCTTCTATTCCAGTACATAGTAATTATTAAAAGGTTTTGTTTAGGTAACTCTGTAGCGCAGACTTCCAGTACGTATTCTGTAGACATGTTTGAGATATCATTTTTCTCTTTATACTCAATTTGTTCTCGTAAGAGGATGCATACGCCCCCTCCTCCTCGAGTTTTCCGGCAGTATGACGATGCAATATTGTAGCCACTAATTTGGATAAGGGAAATTTTGTCTTCGGATAGCCAGGACTCTGATATGCATATAGCTTGATAGATAGGGTTTTCTGTTAAAAATGATTCTATAATGTGTTGCTTGTTACAAATACTTTGCATGTTCTGGAAGAGAATTTTACAAGGTAGGTCTATGCTTTCGAAAGGAGTGATTCGTTGTATCTTCGTTGGTGGTAGGTAGGTCGCAGATTCGGTCTACATTGTATTTATATGTGGTTCGCTTCGAGTCATTGTCTTGTGCCGTTTTATATGTTTCGTTTTTTTGGGTAACTTTCTGTCCTTCAATAAACAATTGATTGTTTTTGATGATTGCAAATAATCCGTTTCTTCGAGCTTGAAGCATTTCTTCTCGCATTAATTGCCTTTCCTTTCGCGCGTTGGTATCCAGGAACTCTGAGATAAATAGCCGGGTACCCTGAAGGTATTGGCCATTATTTATTACATACTTAGCCATTTTTTTGCTTAATAATTCAATGACAAGTGGCCTATTGTTGTTGTTGTTATATCTAACCACTCTGTGAGTTTCTTCTATATATCCCGTCAGGTCTACGTTCATCGTGCTGTAGAATAATTCAATGATTCTGTTGTGTAGGTCAAATTCCGGTTCCTTGTAATATTCAGTGAATCCGTAGAGAACTATTTTCCTTGTGTTTGTTTCAGTGCAAATCGCGGTTGGGGTATCTTTCCTGTTTTTTATATCTAAGATTTCTTTTTTTAGTTTCTGGTTTTCTTTTGTTAGGTTTTCAATCGTTGAGATAACTTTTTCTATTTCTTCCTTTCTTAGTTCGTTCTGTTTATTTAAGGTGTCTGTTTTATGTTCGATATCAACCTTTAATTTAGTGATGGCTTTATTTATCTCGGATTGAATTGTATTTTTAATTTCAGTTATAATGGATTTATTATTTTCCTTAAGGCGCAGTATTATAATTTCACTTAGATTTTGTAGCGTTAGCTCGGTTTGAGAGGCTGTTTCCTTTTCCTCTGTGTTCAGTGTGTCGCCTAGTATAGTTAGGTCTTCAGAGTTAAAAGTGTAGTTGTGTGTGTTATTCACTCTTCTAATGGTGACATTATTTTCTTCAGAAGGTGATTTTGTCTGCTGTGGTAGCTCGCGGTCTTGTAGGCGTATAGGGGTATTTGTATTACCGACTTTAGGGGTTTTGCAATAGCAAGCTTGACATTGCCATTTAGTTTTATGCTCAAAAGTCATCAATTTTGTAAAATGATGAACTGAAACATTAGCACATTTTAGGTCGTATGTGTTTTTGCAGTGCGCACAGGTAAGCTTTTCTGTTTCTGGTATTTTCTGATAACATCCTGCACATTTGGAAGCCATTTGTGTTTATTTTTATGACCAGTAGCGCCCTCTAGTAGTGGGTTGTGATAGTACTTGAAGTATTGATATTTGATGTCTGTTTCTCTTGTCGGCAATAGATGGTGTTGTTGGCCGGTAAGCGAGTTCGCAATTTGAAGTTAGTTTCGCTATTCCGCGATAGATGGCATTGTGTTCAAAATCAAATGTCCATGCAGTTGCAAATATTTTGTGTAATAATTATTGTAAAATAAGATAGATTATTCGTTATTCGTTTTTTCCTACCTTTCTTTAGGTTTGTAATTCTGGTTGGCTGTTTACCGCTGGAACTTCAGTGTTTGCTATGGTGTTCGTAGAAAATTTTGAATTCGAACACAAATGTCGTTAGAAGGTATTTATCACTGTTTCTCTTTGGGTTTTAGAAAATTCACTGATACTTTAACTTTTATCACTGTATGTCCTTTTTAGCTTGAACTTTAATCACTTTTTGATAAGATATAACCACAATAACAATTTTATAAGATTTTTAAGTACGGAGCTAATGTTTGCTTACGCACAGTAGCGCCCTCTATCTCCCTGATGACCTCTTAGTACTGCAGATTTTTTTAATACCTTTTGTTATCCATTTTTGTTTATTCGTGTTATATTTTCCATAATTAAGTAATATTTCTTTAAATTTAGAATTGTTTTTATCAGTTATTAGTAAGTCTATATTAAAATCACCACAAATTATTATCTTGTATTTTTTATGTTGAAGTTTCAGTAATGTTTTAATGAAATTTAGAAAAAATATATTTATGTCAGAATTTGGTGTTCTGTATATACAGACCACAATCAATTTGATTTGTTCAATTACTACACCAAAATGTTTCTCCACTACAAGATCCTTTGTAAAACCTATACTAGTTCAGTACTTACATAACCCTTTTGACACAATATACATGTGCCTCCGCGTTTTTGTCCTTCGCGTGAGTAAATGGCCCCAAGATTGAAATTATTAACATTTAAGTATTTTTCATCACCTTTTTTAATGAAATGTTCACTGAGACATACTACTGCAACATTTTTCTTTAATTCTTGCAACTCATTTAACACTATCTCAAAATCTTGAATTTTATTTAAGGCACCGGCAATGTTTTGGTGAACTATTGCAAAAGAATGTTTAGGAACGAAAAAAAATATTATTGGAATTTTCTTTTGGATCTACTTGTGATGTTTTTTTGAGAATTGGAAAATAATAGGGTATTGTACCCTGCAATGGTTCTTGGTTATTATTTGGACAAGATGAGTTGTGAACCTTTTTTGAATGATTTCTTAGTTGATTCTCAAAGCAATAGGGTATCGTACCCCTTTTTAATTCTACCTTTTTATTCGAAGCATAAACTTTTGTCTATCATGTGTACCCTTAATAGCGGCAGTACCCTTACTTTTGTGGTTGTTATAGGAAAGGAATGCATTGTTGTAATTTTTAACATTGATTTTATAGATTATTTGTTGCAAAACATCCTCTATTCCTGCTTCTATAAATGTACAATTTTTATAATTTCGAGTAAGTAGCTTTAACTGGTCATTCCATTTAAGTTCATTAAGAATCCGATTATAAAGTACATTGGCTATAAATACATTGCAATTTTTTAGGAAATGTAACGCTATCGATATTTCAGACATAAATTCAGTTGGATTAGAGTCATTTTATTTTTTTTAAATCTTGAATTATTATTACGCAATATAACCCACAAAGTTAAAAAAAATATTATTTTTAAGACCAAGCTTGAGCTTGACAGCAGAGTAACAGATTAAGTGAAGTATTAGTAACAACACAAAATGGCGTCGTTTTACAATTGGTTTCAAATACGGCAATAGTCAGTAAATTATTTTAAGTGTTAATTTAATTGCACTCATTTAAATCAGCAAAATATAGGTAATATAATGAAATATGCTTAAAAAGTATCTAAATCATAAATATACGTATTTATTTCATCAACGTTTCGTTTTACGAAAAATCAACACAGATAGTGACAGTGATAGTGTGTTGATTTTTCGTAAAACGAAACGTTCAATGTCGAGACAAAATGTCAAAAGTGACTAAATAATGCTAAATTTCTTCGATTTTGTTTTTTTTTTCTCGTAAACCATTTATCTCCGCAACTTTAAACTTTGCGTGGAGGCTTCTAATAATATAATCTTTCTGTAAAAAAAATACGGACTCCCAACTCGAGGGATGTTAATCTAAAACTTAGCCACAGTTTTCGCGTCGATGTCCCTGCCACCCTTTATATGTACTTTTATTTTATTTATAAGCTTTTCATAACTTGATACAGTGTTTTTAGTAAGGAGTGTACTTCGCATAAACGAATTTGTGCCTAAACGTTACCGAAAATAATAAATCATATTTTTGTAGGAAATGGTCATACTGTACATTTCTACACTATGGCACGAGTGTGTTGCGCGTATTAGGTACATGGCATAGACGAGACCTACACAAACGTTGCAGACACCATAAAATATTATTATTTTTTGTGTTGTGGTGGCAAAAGCAGTGTCAAGCTGGTCTCTTATTCTAATGAAACTCCGTACGTTGGGCCACCTCAAGGTCATAGTGTTATCACTTACCACAGACGCGTGACGTGTGGTAGACAATACAATACCTACTTACCTAGGCTAATAAACATTATAAAAACCACCCGGACCAACTCAGCGGCATGAACTATTTGAAAATAGTAAAACATTATAACATTTGTACGCGTGGCGGCTTTATGCTCTGTGATATAGGGTTCAAATTCAACTATTTTACACACTTGATGCGGTTGGTAAATCTATTCCGGGAGAAAAATAAACCATTATAACTTTTGCGCGCGTGGCGTCTTTATTTACCAATGTAAATAATAATATTATAATAGTAGTAGTTGAATTTAAACCCTATGCCAATGCATTGGGTTTAAATTCAACTGTTTTACACACATATTTGCGGTATGTAAATCTATTCCGCGTAGGTACTTACCTAGTTAATAAAGTAAAATATTATACATTTATATAATATAGGTACCTATGGGAATATTGTCAAAGCATCCTTACTTTTTTTATTTATTCAGCCTTCCTAGACCCAGCGACGACAACATTTTTTTTTTTAATTTTGCCCATTTTTTAAAATAAAATAACTAAGAGGTACCTACCTAAAAAAAATCACTATTTAAAAATTAAACTATAATTATACAGGTACCTATTATTATTTACAATCATTTTTGGCTCAGCCGGTAACAGAACTTAGCGGGGGTGGCGGGTTCGCAAAAATTGGCATACGTCCGACCTCCAAGACGTTCCGCTCGGGACTAAATGACACGGGGCGAGCGCATGAAAAGATGAAAACGCTTGATTTTGGAATTAGTGGTATAAGTATTTTCATATTTCACAGTTTGACGGCCGTTTTCTTTCACATTTTTTACGACCTTTATTATGGTATAAGTTTTATTATTCAAAGCCTTATATAACTCAAATAAAATGATAATTAGACCATAATTTAGACGTGTCTTTGCGATTTAATTGGATGCAGTAAAGTGCACGTAATCGTGTATCGGTCGGCCGAAATACCTAGATCGAAGTGTGAAATATATCATATGTTTTTTTCAAAATTTAAATCCGTGTAACCGGAGTGCCGTGCTGTGTCCGGTGTGTGTGTGTGTGTCCGAGTTTGTGTCCGTGTTTTGATCCGTGTATCCGTGTCCGTGTGTATCTACGAATAAAATACAATATAAGATGACGTTTTCGGGGTCACCTCGCCTTAAATTGTTACGTGCAAATTATTGTTCATGTACCAACATTGTTTGCTTATTTATAAAATATAGGTAAATAGTGTACGTACCTGGATAATATACATGAATAATATATAATAAGTATAGGTATGCAAGTTATATTTAAGTGATTAAGGAGTGTTCTTATAGCGAATGTGAGTACCAATACAAACCATTTCTGGTTTAATGGTACAAAACAAACATGAACCTGTATTAAGATTGTATGCACAAATAAAAAAATAAAAAATAAATAAAAAAGAAAAGAAACAGATTCATAATTTGAAATGATAAATGAAATTAGGTATTAATTAATGATCAAATACAGCATCTAGATCACAGACGTTATCATTCACCACAAGTTCTTCAAAAAATGATCTACGTGTAATTGGCATTGAATCACACAATTTCAAAAGTTCCTGTTTTTTTATTGCACTTACTCCTCGAGGACTTTCTTCGAAAAGAATACTACTGGTAAAGTCCACAGAGTCATTAGGATTAAAACACTTTTTGTTCATTACCTTTAATTCTTTGAAATCATTCGAAACATATGAGTTTTTAGCAAATATACTTGTTGTGCCTCGTCGAAACTCAATCATTTTCAATGCTTTGATGTTGTAATCCTTTGGTAATGTCTTTTTTAATTCATCTTTAAACAAAATCATGTTATGATGAGTTACTGTTTGAACTGTCATATTTTTTCGTGATTTCTTAATTTTATCTGTATAATCTGATATGTCATAACATCTCTTTTACCTTACCAAATTTGTTTGCTATACATCCGTGTACAGTATCAGCTGCCATATATGTGTGACCCGGTTCAAAATATACAAACTTTATTTTTTCTGCTGATACTAATGACGGTGAATTAACCAATCTTATCATAGCCGTAAATAAAATTCTGTTCTTATTTTGTGATGAGCAGTTGTCACAATAAAAAAATATTTCGCTATAGTTGCGTGCATTATTCATGACAAAATAAATATATGATGATGCAATGTTATGGGCTTTTCTGCCGCTTTCACCTTCATGCCAAACTATGCAATATGCATCTTCATTTTTTCCTGGAGGAACGAAGGTTTCATTAAATAGTACTAATTTTCTGGAAAACTAATAATCTTTTATGGTTAATTTAGGCATGCAAATTGCCTTTTGCATATCTACCGTGTATACTTTTCTAGTTGTGCATTGGTTTTTGACATCATCTTCTAATGCTTTACGGGATTCCGTTTTGTTCAGTACATGATTAGGATATTCCTTGCATAATGCACAATTACATTCAGAACATGTATGATTCAGCTCATTGTTGTTCTCTCTATGATTTTGGCATAAAGTACACAAATCTTAAATTGGGTTTGAGGTTGACAAATTCATTTCTTTAATTATTTTGTGAAAATACGCCCAACTACATTTGCGGTTATTTATCTCGTCGCATTGCGAAATATATGCTTTGTATAGGTCTCTAAAAGATACTCCACATGGAAGATATCGTCTGTTTGGAGCATGCTTGAGATTGTAGTGAAACACGATTGGTTTTATTTTTTCTATGAACTCTTTGACTCCTTGTGCATACCCTTCAGGAAAACAATTCCATGGCTTTTTAGATCCGCGTTGTTCAGGTGCTGCGTCTTGCGTGTCTACATCTATTATTCTGTTCTTGAAATTTGCTTTCAGAACAGTGATCACTGTTTGAGCATTAAAACATCACAACGTATTTAAAAAAAACGGTTGACATACCTCAATATTCCGTAAAGACCACGTCAATTCCTTTAAATAAATAAAGAAAAAAAAAAAAAAAAAACCACGTCAAAGAATTGTGTCGTTGTGAGTTTTCCTTCGTAGTAATTTTTTTAGGATGCTTCCGTAAATTTCTGCTTATAAAATTTCTTTGGTTTTGTTTGCTCAAGTCTCTAAAATTCGACCAGATTTGGTATCTATCTTCCTCTGTACATTTTTGGGAACATTTTTTTCTACATTTCTGTGTGCAGGGCGGTTTCATTATATATTTATTTTTCTCCAATTGTAAGCGCTTTGTAGCATTTCTTTCTCTCCTTTTCTTACCTCCATTTAACGAGTTATTACTACTCGAGTTATTTAAGTTATCTGTTGGCAATACTTAGAATCTTGGTTCCCAGAATTATCGATTTCCGAATTTTCCTGGTTTTTGGACACACTTTTACTCTTCTTTGTTTTCTCTTTAGACTTCTCAATTTCTGAATTTTCCTGACTTTGGGACACACTTTTACTATTCTTTTTGTTTTTTTTAGATTTCTCAATTGTCGTAATTTCCTCATCTTTAAACACATAATCACTTTTATTTATTTTCTCTTTGGACTTGTTAGATTGTTCGATTTTTGAATTTTCTCGACTATTTGACTCACTGTCACTCTTCTGAAGTTGCCCTTTTGATTTGCTAGTCTTTACACTTTTTGACTATTCTTCATCGTTTTATTGACTGTTAGTTTTGTTATCACTAAGTTGCTGTACTAATTCTTCTACGCTGTCATCAAATGAAGTTTCATGGATAATCGAAGATAGCTGTGTTTCTGTACTAATACGACGCTCTCTGGTTTGCTTTGGAGTTGAAGTATACGGACCAATATGATCTACTTGACATTTATTTAAAATGTTGGATATATTGTGGTACTGCTTTACACCAGCGTTTTTTTTATTTTTGCATTCGTCACAGCATCCATAGTGTCATTTAATACATGGTCAGATCGGATGTGTTCAGTGCTTTTGCATGACTCTTGAACTTCAGAATTTTCAGTACATAATTTTCGTTTCTTCACAGCTAAATCCATTTCTCATTTATTGATTCCATATCGTTGAAGTCAATATCTTCACTAAATGTTCCATTTAATTATATTAAGTCTTCCTTGTGCAATTCTGGAATGGGTGTCGATGTATTGCTCAATGGTACCCGTTGAAGTTCACAAAAACTAATTGGTGATACTAAATTTTGATGATTCATACATATTGCTTTATTCTGTGAATATGACACTTTCTTCAATTACATTAGAAACTGGCGTCACCAAGTTCAAAGGCACCGGTTGAAGTTCGTGATAAACAGTTGTTGAACATAAGTTTTCTTTATAACTATTTATTTCGGCTTCATTTTGTGAATGGATCACCGCATGATGGTCTTCTCTTGGTTGAGCTAATACTTGAGAGTAATTTGTTGGATATCCCTTATTTTCTACAACACTTTTATCACTACACATACGTATCAACGTCTTTCCTCGAATAGAACTCATATCTAACAATGTTTATTATGTTTGGAAACAAACAAACTAAATACTTCTTATTAAAACAAAAAACAACGGAGCGAAGTTACCCGTGACGTAGTTGCTAGTGAAATGAGAGAATGTAAATATAAAACGCGCGCGCGGCGACTTTGCAGTGGTTAGGCGAAACTCTATTATTTTAAGATAGCAGAGATGTGCGTGACACGGCAGCACAGACTTCGTGAAATTTCCCATCGAATTGAGGGAATTGCACAGGATTTCCTACAGCCGTTTCAATCTTATTCTCGTGTCGGCACTTCTCAATAGCTCTGGAGCCAACTCTTGATGGACACTCTTAAAATTGAGGCCCCCTACAATTCGATTCCCTTTATTTGCGCGTGAATCGCTGCTGGAGCGGTTGGGCCCATTTTACAAAATTAATAACGATCATTTAGTGTTTACTGTAATGTAAGTTACTGTAACCTTTCCGAAAATCATAGATGTATTAAGTATTTAAACTATTTATCTAGGACGAAATCAATTAAAAAGTTTCAACAATTCATTTGAAAAGTTATTCATCACCGTTAAATAAAAAGGCAAAGGTATCAACAGGATAAAGCCGCTATCCGGACAAAAATGGCAAATATAATTCAATTCCGTAACTAAAGACAGAATAAAAAGTAAATTATTAAAAAAATCTAACGACAACAATAATAAAATTGTTTGTTTATTATGCTTTATAACCACAATATTGAATACTTAATTGATTCCGTTCGAAACTCATGAATCCGATATCAATAAGGAGTAGGTAGGGTACACTCCGACTTTTCCGACAATTTTCGGACAGGCCTACTCTCTACTCTCTAAGTCCGTCAACGAAGATATGGATCTTCGTTGACGGACTTAGAGAGTAGGCCCCCTGATATTGCTGAGCTTTGTGAAGCAGGCCGAATAACGCACGATTCATGAACTTCTGATTTTCGGCTTGGCTGAAGCTTTGGCTGGTTTATGTCCGAAAACAAAAATACGACCGAATCATGATGTTTTTGGCCGAAAATGGCCGAAAACGAAAACGACGATTCAGTCGGTCACTAACGAATTCATTCAGAATCATCTAATTCAGAGATTATAACCCTCAGGGCATCCACTAATAATATACTGACACAAAATGTATCTACCTATAGTTTAGTTTTGCTTTTTTTTAGTCTTTAAAAGTAAACAATGCATTTAATAAAATAAAAGGTAGTAATAGTTACGAGGTGGGATTCGCCACAACGCGATGTTGATGCGGGTCGTATTCCTCCTCAATACCGGCGAGCTTATGTAAAGGCTGCAGTATTGTACTGGCCACCTTGGACAGCACTATGGACGGCGTCGTGGACAGCGTCGTGGACGGCGTCTTGCCCACGTTGGACTTGGACGGCTGCTGGGACACATTGTAAACGTGGAACATGCTGCTGCCGTGCCTCGCAGACGCACTCTGGCTCAGCTAACCCAGGCCCACTAATTAATGGTAACACGGCTCGAGCCGTGACTCGATCGATTTGTTTTTCCACTATGAACTAATTTTCTAGTGATCTGCAACTGTTCGTCGTCGGTTATAAAATACCCTGTTTTATAGACAGATATTTATGACAATAGGGTAATCTGTCAGTTTATTTTTAATTATTTTATGTTTACCAAACACATGGGATTAGTAAGTACTTTATGATTTATTTAAGCTTCTTGACCAAAAATAACGCGGAAACTGTGGCATTAGTAAGCATGTTCTATAAACAATCAGTACTATAAAGCTACGGTTTCCTAGAAAAGTGCTGGCCGCATTAGACGGCCGCAGTGACAGCTGTCATGAAAATGATGACAGCGGCAAAGATTTAAATCATTAGATTCGCCCTACCGCGTCAAAAGATAGTCGCGTTTCTGTTTCGTTTTCACCTCTGCCACACAATGACACAGTGACTACACTTGTTTGTCATGGAAACGCTATTTTTTGTGTGACTGAGCATGGTGACGGCAAATCTAGCGATTGAAATCTTTGGGGGGCGGGGTTTGCTTTACGGTGTCAACAACGCTCTCTAGAAAACCACACCACCTTGCTCTCACAATAAACGTTTCAGTTACGTCATTCGCCCGTAAATTGCAGACACTGCGTGAGCGGTCACGGCTCTTCTAGGAAACCGTAGCTTAAGAGGTGACGTAATTTGACGTATTCCTTCCAGGACGTGTGACCGATTTGCAACAATTGAGCACCCCATATACATTTAGGCAAATTTCATGGGATTCGAGAAAACCCAATATTTTCAGTACCAGTATTTATAATAATATAATAATATTTATATATAATATTTTCAGTATTTCAGTAGTATGTTTTATAATTTCCCAGTTTTCGTCACTAAATATCAATTTCCTCTAAACTCTCAAATTTAATGGCTTTCATTGCTATTCTATTAGTTACTCGTAGGTACCCAAGGAGTAACCTTTGCAACTTGCTATCAAAGCTTGCTGGACAAGTTTTACTGCCCCCTATTTCTTAATTTTTTAAGAAAAAAAATATATTTGTACCCTGCTCGATGAGTTTAAGACATTGATAGGTACCCCACATCCCAGAGTAAGATTTTTTTTTTCAATATTATTTTTTTAATGTATTCTTTTTTATATCCTTTTTTTTTTTTTTTTTCGGCAGTAGAACTACATAATCTGTGAATATTTCAACTGTCTACCTGTTACGATTCATATGATACAGCCCATTGACGGACAGACGGACAGCGGAGGCATATTAATAGGGTTCGGGTATCCCTCGGGTACGGAACGCTAAAAAATATATTTATGCCATTTCGCTCCGCCCTAGTCACAGAACAGATAATAGTACTGTCGTCCTCATAGAAATATAATTCTTTCTTATACATATAATGGTCGTCCTAGTGTAGACTGTACAGAATGACGGCGCGACGCCGCCGCGCGGGCTATGCCGGCCACAGCGCCGCGTTGCCGCCCCACGCTGCCCCACACCACCCCGCGCTGTCCCGCACGCCTCGTACCGCCCCGCGCGTGACGTACCTGGCGCCGCGGGTCCGGCACTCCGCCGCTCGCAGCCTTACCGGCTGCTGCGTGCCGCAACTTTACGTTGTCACGGTCGTGCTGTGCTCTACTGCGTATTCGGGTGCTGTGCGCTTCACTCAGTTTTTCCCTTTTATTGACCCGATTCATCGCATGTTCTCACAATCTGAGTACAAACCTGTACGAAGTAACGATTCACCAGACAACAAGTATTACTTACGTAACGTGAGCGAGTGGCCTTAATTTTATTATTTTCCGGTAAACTTTTGCGTTTTATTTGAAGGAGATTTTAGTGGTCTTCGTGAATACAAAGCTGGTGAGCAGTGGTCTGGGGGTGCAATATTGCCGCGTGCCTGAACGAGCGGCGCGCGTGCACCGCGCATGCGCCGCGTGAATCTCGACCGCACGCATCCGCGGGTGTCGCGGGTGCCGGGTGCGCCGCTCGTGCCGCGCGTGCCGCGCACGCTTAGCTTGCCGAGCTTACTGCGCGCGCCGCGCCTCCAGCTCACGCCTAACGCGCCGCGCGTGTTCGTGCCCGGCCGCACGCGGCCCCGCGCTCTTTCCGGCCCGGGACTCGCTTTCGCCGGGTAAAGCTCATCTTGCTTTTAATACTATAACTGTTTAAACTGTGTCATGAATTCAAGATAGTAAGAAAACCACGCGATTGCTACTCATGAGTGTACGGGTACACTCATGAGTAGCAATCGCGTGGTTTTCTAACGAAATGACAATAGGTAATATTGGGTATCATTTTATAAATATTTAATTATTTAGTAGAAAATCAAACAAATACAACACCAAAACATGGATGCACACATGGTGCATTTTACGTGAAACTTAGATGTTAAACCGGTCTACTTTTCATTAAAAATATTCAGTTGATTAAGTTTGCAACCAAATTTTTGCCCATGAGCTTAAATCCATACTTCCATACTAATATTTATAAATTCGAAAGTAACTGTCTGTCTGTCTGTATGTTACCTTTTCACGGCTAAACCACAGACCGGATTTCGATATAATTTGGCAAGGAGATAAACGGTACCTATCCTGGAGAAGGACATAGGGTAGGTACTTTTGTCTCAATAATAATCTTAGGGGTGGTGATATAGGGGATATGAAAATTTAGAAGTAGAGAAGTAAAGAATTACACATTTCACTGTTTTGTAGAACCATCCCCCAAAGGGGTAGTAAAAAAGGCGTGATTTTAAAATTCATAAGAATTGACGTAAGGGACATTTTGCTCAAAATGACTTAAAAATACAGTTGGTTTCAGAATTTTCTGCTCTTTCCAGTGGTATAATTGAAATATTTTTATCGTTCAAAAAATGTCCCATACGTCTCAGATTTTTGCTTTACCTAAACAGAATTTTAGAACTTCAGTAGGCGTATCAGATAATTTAAATAATGACCAGGTCGTAAACTCTTCTTGAATTCTTTTTTCGTTAGCGTAACCATAGTCATGTTGTAACGAGCAGGATACAAAATGACGTATCATCTAGACAAATTCAACTCTATGGTAATTATTTGTACTAAGGGCTGATACATTATGTTTCTACCGGGAGATATTACTTCACTGTCCCATACGTCAATTTAAACAATTTTTTTTGCTTCTTTTTGTGCCTTACGTTAATTTAAGTTTTAAATTACTTGAAATTACTGCAATTACGCTCAAGTGTAATAAATAAGTATTTTCTTCGAAAATGTTGCATTGACCAGCTATAGCATAGCTAGCTTATTTCAGTTATTTATTTACAACAAATAAGCTTTTTATTCGCCGGAAAACAACACAACTATGATAATGGTTTAACCTATAATAGCCGATACGTTAATTTTCCTTGGGAGGCATTACTTCTCTGTCCCATACGTCAAATTGAACTACAAATTATTTATCTTTTTGTGCCTTACGCTGGTTTCAAATTACTTTAAATTACTTCATTTACGTTTATATGAATTGTTATTTGTTACAGAAAATGTCGTATTAACCGATGCTTACGTTAACTTGAAACTTTCTATTAATTTTTCGTATACTCGTAGTAGCGACCATTTATTTTAATGCTGTTCTGTAATCTTCCATTTTAAAATGTTTAAGTTGAATAAATTTATTTAGATTTTGAAGGTTCAAAATAAAGCGATGTTCACCGTCAGCTTTTGGTAATGTAAATATGGGTGATATAAATTGTCCCTCGCAGGGCTCACAGGTTGTTATAAACTTTGATTTTGATAGTCCTGTGATACAATTATCAATTTATAATCTTGCATTCCGACATCGATTTACGGGAATTTCAGGGAGGAATAGTTTGTACAGGTTCTTGCTCAAACGGTATACTATAGCCTCGTACCCAAGATAAAATTATTGGATCACTGGTTATACGACACCAGTTTTGATAAAAATATTGCAATCTACCTGCGACTGCTATCTTGGCTAATGATGTCAGTGCTTCCTGATGCTCTGGCGCGCCGAGCTGGCCCGGTTCTGGCGGTACGAGTCTGGACGGCGATCCCGCGGCGCTGCTGCTGGCCTCCGTGGGGCGGGGTTCCGACGCGGCTGGCCGGCTGCTGGTCGCGGAACCCCCCGCGCGTTTAAAGCCCCCCTTGGGTATTGTGTTGTCGGAGGCTTATACGGAGCGCGCTGAGCAGTCTTCATCTCCAGACCAGATTTAGAAATAGCTTTTACTGATTTGAGACGTTCAGAAAGGTTGGAACCGAATAAGTATTGATCGATCTTTGTGTTCTTCACGATTGCTCGAGTCTCTTTATTCAAATTTTTAATGACGGCATATCGCCTTGACTGTGACTCTCTATAATGACAGTCACACAGGAGTCGTCCAGCGTTACTTAATGGTTTTATAATTTCCTGTGCTTGTGGTAATGCGCCTTTAGAAGTAGACAAAGCGCAATTAAGTACTATACCTATAGCTGTTAAGCAGCTAGATATTTGATTCTGTTTGTATTGGCTAAACAGATCTTTTTTAATATTAAGGGCTGACAAACCCGCCTCAATTTCTAGGTTAAGTTTCGGTGCATTCATACTACTACAGTTTTCTGCCGGTAAGTATTGTTTCATCAATTCCAATTTGATTTCTTTAGGTAACCCATTATTTAAAATGTGCCCATCTAGCAGCAATATATTTATGTAAATCCTCCCATGTTCCTTCTGGGTAGATGGATCTTCACCTAGCATAGTTAAAATTTCGGGGTCAAGTACGTCTTCAGTTTTCTCTGGCTCCATGGGCACCAAAGTTATCGCTTCCTCAGCAGCATACGGTACGATAGGTTCCGAGAGTGCCGATGCGTCCTGTATATCTAATTCCCTCAATTTTACTTCTCCGTTCGGGATTTCTTCACCTGTAAATGAGCATCGTCATAATTACATATGTCTTCAAAACTCAACGCGACTTACGCGGAGCAAGACAATTAGGATCTCAACATGATTCACATGGGTGTTGCCTCAACACGATATACGTGGAGAAGGAAAATAAATTCTCACACTATGGTCGTCACTGAGCAAGTTCCCAAACCGAAACGTAGGTACTTGAAATCTTTGACACGATTTACGTGGAGCATTGTACTGTCCTCTACACGATTTAAGGGTCGTACAGACGAGCGCGACTACAGGTACAAACCTTGTTCGTCCACACATTCAACATCATTTGCCCCTTTATAACCAGATAAACTTTCAAAATAAGAACGTTCCGAATATGATGAACTACTTCGTCGGTATGTTTGCAGTTTACGCTCGAGTTTTTTAACCTTTTTTCGCATACTACGATAATAATCCTCACTGTCCTTATATCGCGAACGCTTCCGTTTTCCCATTTTCAACTTTGATGTTCCTATATCAAACTAAAAAGCAGTTTTAAAGATAATAATTTTAAGCAGTATGACTCCGACAACACGAAAACACGTAATGAATAAAGAGCGGGAGCGACAGCACCGCGTGCCGGGGTTGGGAGCGAGACAGGACACTACGTCGTGGATTTGTTACTTTTTTTTATTTTTGGAACGAAGTTTTGGAACGAAGTTCCTTATCGCGCGTTTTGAAAGGGGGCTAGACGGAAAAAATTCTTACGAAAAGTTATCACGACCCTTTTTGCTGTAACGCGAAATTGAATGACAGCGCACTCTGTTTTTATTTTTTTGAATTTTTTCAACCGAGCTACAGCTTTCGTTCTTGTACTGACAGAAAGCCATATAAATTCCTGACATTTTCGTAAGATGGCGTTATGTTGTTAGAGGCATAATAAATATTGTAGCAGTGGTTGAAATCACTTGTTTATCTGTGCCGTGAGAACTTCGTTCCATCCGGGTGGCCCTTGACACCTCTCAAGTTTTTATTTTATTCTGTTATTATCTAAAAGTGTGGCAAAGACAGCACCTTCTCATGTACTGCTGCGAGTAAATTTGTAATCTTCTTCGGTTGAGACCCGAAGTATAATTGTGAATGTCTGCTGCGTGCAAGTGCCTCCACACTGTGGCGATTGAGATGCCGTGTTGTTGAGCACTTGAGCGAGTGGTTGCGAACGGCGAATTCAAGTGAACATTTACTATATATGACGGTGGCGTTCACACTTGTTTGCCTGAACCTCCGCCCAAAAGGTTTTGACTTCACATCACCAGAATCCAAATAACGTTGCACCCACAAGCTTTTAAGTTTATCAATCGAGTGACAAAGTTAACGAACTATTCAATTTATTTTATTATTAGATAATATTTGATTTACCACTATGCCCAGCTGTCTGGCAATCCCTTTAATGCTTGCATTTTGTTCGTAAAGAACCACAATCTTTGTTCTCAAGAAATTATCTATCCTTTTAAAATGTTTTTAACACAAACACGTATAGTATGCGAAAGGTGTAACAAAACTAGACTCATCAGACGGTAACTTCATTATAGATTAGTAAAATGTATGCATCACTACCCTCAATTAACAAACTATGCATTCTGAGTTCATATATTATATATATATATATATATCGATAGGACAAAGACAGAACTATAACGCCAACTAGATTGATAATATTCAAAGAAAGAGCGCACGGTAATCATAGGCTATCCAATGATTCCATGGTTCGAATCTCGTCCGGGCATATGGAATACTTTTTCTATTTTGCTACAACTTTGCAATTCAAACATATACATTGTTTGAATTGCAAAGTTGTAGCAAAGTTAATTTTAATACAACTGGGGTATCCAATTGATGCAGCCCACTGTACAAAAAAACTAATGCTTTAAATTAAAAACCGGTCAAGTGCGCGTCGGACCACGCACAATGAAGGGTTCCCTAGTTGGGATGAATTTATCCCAAGAACAAACTTAACATTGTAGTTGAAAAACATATTCTCCCGTATGGACTGAATGGGAGATAATGTTTTTCAAAATTTAAGTTGTTCGATTATTACTCGTTAACCTGTACAGCCTACTTAGCTGTGAATTTAATTCTAAGTAAGTATAAACAACTATCTTAGCTGGTCCGGAGGAAGGTGATGGCATTCGTGATACAGGGTAATCCTAGTACGAGTGCCAAAGCACTCCTTTGACCACCTAAGTGCACATTTCATAAGACCAATTTTTTTTTAAGGATATTTATTGTACCTATTCTTCCAGTAATAAAAAAACTTTATTATTATTATTTCGTTTATTTTATTTTTGTACATATAAAATACATTTTTAAATATTTCTTAAAAAAAATATAAAAAACATTTAAAAATATAAAAAATAGTAGCCCACCGGTATCAGGAACAGGGTCCAAGCTACCGGCGGTGGTCAGGGCTCCTGAGAGAGGAATCTCCTAACGATACGCGCCGTGTCCAGAAGTACCGCTTTCTGGATCAAGCCCTTGATCCAGCTGCCTAACGAGAGCCCCCTCAGATGTTGGCTATTATACCATTGGCCGTCACGACTATCGGCACAATGACTGCTGTATCCACATCCCACATGTCGACAACCTCGCGAGCCAGGTCAAGATACTTTATCTGCTTATCTTTTTCAGCTTTCACGAGGTTCTCGTCATGCGGGACCGCAATATCAATAATCATTGTGCGACGCTCTAATCGATCTATCACCACTATGTCTGGCTTATTGGCAACAATAGTCCTATCAGTGATGATAGATCGATCCCAATACAACGCGATATTGCCATTTTCGAGAACTGGGTCGGGCACATACCTATAGTACGGTACTTCCGATTCCACAAGGCTGTATTTCAGAGCAAGTTGCTGATGGATAATCCTGGCTACAAGGTTGTGCCTATGCAAGTAGTCTCCGTTAGCCAGACGAGAACAGCCAGAAATAATGTGTCGGATAAATTCCCCCGGACGGTGGCATGCCCGACAGATGTCGTCCTTCACAATATATTTCCGGTAGTTGTTCGTCATCATAACTTCATCCATAATCGCAAAGACAAAACCTTCGGTGTCCCCAAAGAGATCACCGAATCGCAGCCAGGATACGGACGCTAATAGGTCTACATCGGGCACATGTAAGGCCCGGTAAAAGCGGTCATTAGTATCTAATGACCGCAGATTATTATTATTATTATTATAGTTTTCCTTTTAACTTCGTTATATCGAGGGTATTCTAGCAAAACCGGATAAGTGCACAATATATAATAATGAGAAAAAAGCAATTTAAGTTTTGAGTGATCATAGTTTAATGTTGAAGCATAATAACAACATGCTATCAGTACTTGTAGTTAGATATATTATCAAAGAAGTTTTTGATAGAATAATTTATAAAGTAACTGTCATTAATATGAAGAAAAAAGGATAACTTCTCGTCAAGGTAGTGCAGTTATTTCGTTTTACCAGAAATTTGTAAATGAGCTGTAAATCACTAATAACACAAAGTATTAATACCTCATATACTATTATGGGATCATTGCACAACGGTGACTTAGTTCATGATGAAATAACTGAAATAATCTTGCATTTACGACGGCAATATACAGAATTGTTCAAAGTTATCCGTTTTTACCTGTAAATGCTTTGAAAATTGCTGTATTTTTAAAACAAATAAGTAATATTTTGTAAAATTATTATGCTTTAATCAGTTTAAACAGCTTTATCGCGTAGGTAATTACAATAGAAAAATATCAAAAGAATCCAGAATACCTAAAATTACACATCTTCCTCGTAAGACAGTACATTCTCCTCTTCAACATCTTCAGGAACACTATTCACTGTCTTCAAACTTTTATACCAAGGCTCCAATTCCTCCGGTATTATATTTTTTTTAATCAAATACAATAAATCCTTTTTTTGGCCTCCGTTATAGGTAATGAATGATTCTTCATAATTTTTTTTCAACTCACTTGGAAATTCATCACGTTCCTTTCTTTTTGTTCGTGTAGCTCTAGCCTTTCCTTCTTTGCCAGTAACGTCTATGTAATTAAAATTCTCACTCATGTCGTAGTTAAAATAATAGTATATTATGCAATTAGTGAATAAAGGACGGATTTAAAGCGAGGGCCATAGATGAATCACGAGCAAGTGAAGGATTCTAACGACTGAATCACGACCGAAGGGAGTGATTCATGACGATTGAATCACGAGCGTAGCGAGTGATTCAAGTGTTAGAATCCTGAACGACGCGAGTGATTCATGGCCCTCGATATAAATCCGTTTTATTCATGAGTTGCATACTATACTTTATACCATGACTACGAGAAAAAGAAAGATTTAAGCGAAAATAGACATTTAATTAAGAAAAAAAACTGACCAAGTGCATGTCGTACCACGCACATTGAAGGGTTCCGTAGTTGAAATGAATTTATCCCAAGAAAAAACTTAACAATGTAAGTAGTTGAAAAACATTTTCTCCCATACGGAATGTATGGGAAGATCATGTTTACCAAACTGCAAATTGAAGTTGGTCGATTATTACTCGTGAACCTATAAAGCCTAATTAGCAGTGATAGTTTTCCTTTTAATTTCGTTATATATACTACTGCTATGATTTTTTTCACAAATCTAAGTACAACCATTTAGCTGGCAGGGGGGGGGGGGGGACACACTTGACTCTAACAGAAATTTGCAGTTAAAAGCTTAATATTTCGCAAACGGATCCCTGAATCCAAAAATGGTTTTCACAAACTCACAAAATATTTTTGAACGACCTTTCTAGCAATACCCCACACTATGGGATAGATGAGATTATTTTACCACTTGGTTGGCATGATTAATATGTATGTTTACCCATGCCAAATTACAGCTTTCTAGTACTAACCGTCTCTGAGCTAAGCCGCAGACAGACAGACAGATGGACATGGCGAAACTGTTAGGGTTCCTTGTTCACTACGGAACCCTAAAAACGGGGAATTATTTCAAATGAGTTTTAAAATGAACCAATAAACCAATATGGTCATCGTCCTTTACGTTCCAATGTTCGAGCAAGCATCAACAAGAATCATACAAAACGCAACTTTTTAGTTAAAATATCAAAATTGTTTGACCCACTTGTCTGGCTCTGTTCGAGCCAATAATGCTCATACAGCAAAAGTACCTTTATGCGTACCCACTAAACACTATAATCACTCATCAGCATAACTAAAACTCCGTCACGCGGTGATGTGCGGCTCAGATAAACACACAAACATAAGTTGTAACTGTTTCCATAAATAAACGATTAAACTTAGCAGTGGTTTTGGTGTAATTTAACTAACTTCCTACAACTACAACCGGGGTATCCGTCAACGACGAGAAAACCCCAACAGGCTCCCTTGGTAAAAGTTATTATTCAAAAAAATGTGGGAGGTCAAATAATTACAATGGGACGACGAAGTTCCCGATATACATGTCACAAATGGATTGTCGAATCCGCTGTTTTACATAACCGTTAGCTGTTATCGCCATATACATCGATCATATCCAAATCTACCTACATCAAATCTTTTCAACTTTTAGTTATACTAGAATATGGCGGTAATTGGTACGTTTCCCATCTACACCTTCCTTTCTATTAATTCCTGCAGCATCTACCACAGGTCAGGCCGAGACAGCAATACAAGGCTAGAAGAAAACTGACCATAACGCACGTCATTTTTCAAAAGGACTTCAAGTTCGTTCTAACCCGCTACCGCGAAAGCATCTCTCCAGAGCTTGTACCGCTAATACGTATATCTGGATTTCATAATAAATTATAAATTCAGGTTTTCGGGTCTATGTATGAAACTAGACCTACCTACGTAGGTAACGTACATATTTATCAAGTTACACTGATTTGATATTTTGTTAACAGTTTTATAAAAGTCAGTTCTAAAAATACTAAATAGCCAAGTAACTACTACCATCTTGGAAGTAGTGCTCGCCGGCCGCTGCCGCGGCACCGCTTGCTTCGCTCGTTCGGCTTGCGCGCGGTTGGTCACAGTTCTAATCTAACCTAAACAAATTGGTCAGGGTATCCCAGCTTAGTTACTGCGCCCGATTCGGCATTGGAAGCCACACACCAAACCCTTGTTGTGACTGCCGATAACAGTTTTGTTAAACGTAACGCAATGTCAATCCAGCTGAACTTTATTCAGCTATTTTACATAACGGAGCTGTTTTGTAAAACAGCCAGCCGGTATGTGAAACGACGGATACATATACATACATACAATGGTGCAAAATACAAGCGGACGTAGGGGTGATACATTTGTGTGAAGTAGGTACCAAGATGGCTCAGATGTGACGGAAGACAAGCTATAGAATTATATGGCTTCAGTGACGCCTCCCTAGACGCATACGCGTGTGTTATTGTCATCGCCAATGTTCCAATATGAGGCAAATATAAAAAAAAATTGTGAATATTGTTGCCATAAATATAATTCTGTCTCTGTCATCTTCAAACGATTGACTGAAACAGAACGAATTTTTAAATTCGCATAGCGCTATACGTACTTATTGATGTATCGTGCAAGTGAACCTTTTATGTACTATGCTTATCGCTAAACAGTTTCGGCCATCTGACAGAGGGGTAACTGCGACGTGCAAATGGAACACATTGATTGTAAAAGAGATACTAAGTGGACAATTGATGGTATGATTGTTTTATTGTCGGTCGTCCCGATACATGCAGAAGTGGAGTACGGTAATAGAGGCGCACGCCCTCGCTGCCGCCGCCGCCGGTCCGCCAGTCCGCGGCCGGCTGCGCGCGCGCCCGTCCGCCTTTCCGCTGTAAGTGTCGTGTGACTAGTGTCCGCCGCTGCGCCGCGTCCGGTCTACGCTCATTCTGGTACTATTTAGGTAATCACATTTGCTTTATAGACGGTTAATGTTTTCATAACACAATGCGGTCAACTCAGAGATGTTTAACGCGAGTCGAGTGGTCCTTTTTGCCTCAGGGGTGGGGCAAAAAATAAGGTTATCAGGGTAAAAAGAACCTGTTTTATTCATTGTGTTTTAAGAATGTGAAAATAAATGGAGCAATTGAATGAGTTTGTGTATTCGGGGAGCCTGTTTACAAGGGGTGGAAAAATGTATGCAGATGTGAAAAGGAGAGTGAGCGCATTCACTTTATTCATAGTGATATACCTACATGCCATTGTGACCAACCAATGGTGTTAATAGTGCCTACAAATGTATGGAAGTGAATGTTGGGTGTGGCAAAATAGGCATGAAAGTAGCATAAAAGCAGTGGAAATGAGTTCCTTGAGAAACGTGTGTGTGTAACTATGAATCATAGACTGAGGATTGATGATATAAGACAGCTTTGCGGTTTAAAGAAGCTATTGTAGTGACAAACATTGAAAAGAGTTTGCTTAGATTGATTGATGGATGAAAGGCAACGCTCCCGTTTGGCGACTCTACATATAGTACCTATATAGCGATGTATCGCGTGCACCAGCTACAGTCAGTACGTTACGTCAAATTTTTAATGAATGTAAATTTAAGGTATTTACAAGGCACATATGAGTGGAAACGTCGGGAGGGGACGCCCTAGAAGGGCAAACGTAGTGACCCTATCGGTGATGTAGATCTACAGAAAAGTCAGGTGCGGTAGTACTAGCTACGGGCGTGTATACAAAACCAGATGTATAAACGTAAACGAAGCAAAAGAAGTATGTAAGGGTCGTAGCAACAAGCGTTCTGTATTTTCTGCCTACCCCCTGGGAAGAAGGCGTGAGTTTATGTTAGTATGTATTACTGCAGTTAAGGGGAGCCAGAGGGTTTGAATTTATGTTAGTATGTATTATAGCAGTTAAGGGGAGCCAGAGGGTTTGAATTTATGCTAGTATGTATTACTGCAGTTAAGGGGAGCCAGAGGGTTTGAATGTATGTACAGTAACAGCGGAGAGTTGATAAATGAGTAGGTGCATAGGTCTAACCCATAATGACTTTAATAGGCTAATCTGATAAATAAATTGTGGGCTTTCTCAAATCTAACGTGTTCGAAAACTCAGATCTAGACAAGTTTTAAGAAAACAGCTGAAGGAACGGTCGTAGAGAGATTTGGTGCCGTAGTGAAAAATGTTTGGGTGGACTTCCCCTACTTAGGTGACATAGAATACTTCTCAAACTCAAACTCAAAGCATTTATTTCAAATAAACCAATTACAGGCACTTTAGAATTGTCAAGGGGGTCGGACTTTTCTTCGTTGGCCTAAAATGTTCCTCTCAGACGCGATTATACCTTCAAGGTAACTAGATTTTTCTTTAAAAAACAGCTGAAGGAATAGTCGTAGAGATTCGGAGCCATAGTAAAAAATGATAACGAGGATGTCCCCGACCAGGAAAACATTATTTTAGCTGCCCGCTTTTTTTTCAAAACTCTTGTTCGGCCAGCGACAAAAAATCTTTGGCTGGCTTGGGTTTTGGGCCCAATATAATAATTATGGTCTCCTTTATTACTTACGGTTTTGGCGGAAAGACGCAGCGTCAGCGACTCAGCATCGAGCGCTTAGCGTTGACTGACTACAGCTAGGTAAGAGCGGGGGGCCCTACAGTTAAAATACAGGAATAGTTTGCATACGGCTTGTATGCAAACTGTTCCTGTATTTTAACTTTCTGCACTGTCATTTTCATCCACGCTATGAAAATTTTCTGTTTGAAAAATTCACCCAGCTATATTAGTGTTCAAAAGATTTGGGTAGCTTTCCCACTTCAACCAGACAAAGTCGCGAAGCTAATGAATAAATGAACACATTAAACCATGACGCAATTTGTGTGTTGTCAGACGCCATGATGATGGAAGACAGCAGCAAGTCGGAGACGGTGCATTTACAGCCCGTGGGCGAGGGCGCGGGGGATTCCTTGAAGTGAGTATAACTGCAGATCTATTCTGATTCTAGTAAGGAGTGACAGCTCACTTCAAGCCCAATTCACAAAAATTTTCGAGGGGAGATTTTTACGGAATAGACCGGGTAGGTGTCGTCTGTGGGTCTGTAGTATGGCTAGCACGTATCAATCCTTCTATCATTCAAATATGTACTGACAAGCTTCTTTAGAATTTCGTTTAGTTACCCCGTTTGTAAATACGACGGCATGTTTACCAAATAAATGTATTATCATCGAAACGGAACGAGTAGGTCGACCTATACAAAGTTTCAACTTGATGCCAGGAGAAAGTTAATCTCCAAACGTACATTAGTATATCTATACAACATGTAAAAGAAACACTGTCCGATCCGTGAGGGTGTTGTTAGGTACCGTACTGAAAGTCTCTTTATGTGATAACATTCAGAAAAAATAAATCACCACTTTTTTTATATGGGGAATTTTCCCGGGTTATTTATTACATGGGGCGCGGGCGGCCGTCATTGAGCGGGTGTCTACAAGTCATAACTTATGAGTCTTGTTGCAAATTTGCTAATTTTTAATGGATTGGGGGGGTAATTTTGGTACTAGAAATGTGAATATTAAATAGCAATAACTTTTTATTTTCAATAATAATAACATTTTTTTATTACTTTTTGGAAATGTGTTGCAGTACCTTTGTTCCTCTTTCGGATCAGACAGGGTTTTTGTTTACATATTGTATAATATCTTGACATAAGAACACAATGTACCTTGGTATTATTAATAAGTATTTGTCTGCAGGGACTGCTCCTCCGACTCCTACGACCCGCACTTACATCGCCAGCTGCCCAAGCCTACGAAGTAAGTGATCGACACCAGAACTAAAAGACATTGACCATCCTTTTATGGAAGTTGGACAAAGTGCTGCCCAGAATGGACACGCAGTGCATTATGTCCCTTGGGCTTTATTTACTGTTTTAAATAGGTTTATAAAAAATTAAAATAAATAGTAGCCCACCGGTATCGGGAACAGGGTCCAAGCTGGACCGGTAGTCAGAGCTTCTCGGAGAGGAACCTCCTAACGATACGCGCCGTGTCCAGAAGTACCGCTTTCTGAATCAAGTCCTTGAGCCAGCTGCCTAACGATAGCCTCCTCAGGTGTTGGTCGAGGTTTTTTGCTATTAAGCCATTGGCCGTAACGACTATCGGCACAATATCCACTGCATCCACATCCCATAATTATGTCGACAACCTCACGAGGCAGGTCAAGATACTTATAAATGATCTGCTTATCTTTTTCGGCTTTCACGAGGTTCTCATCATGCGGGACCGCTATATCAATCATCATTGTGCGACGCTTTAATCGATCTATCACCACTATGTTTGGCCACTTTTTTAAACGATTCGCGCAAGTCTTGAACGGAAAATGTAAATAGCTAGGTTAGTGATGATCGATTTTTTTATTAAATTTTTTTAAAGTATAAATTGATGGAAGGAAACATTTGGAAGTACTCCCATGTCTGGCCAGCATTTGGTCCAAAACGGTCAATGTCCTTTACCCCACTAAATCATAACCTTAGCAGTATTAACTTCGTCTGAATGTATTTTGTATTAATTCATGATTTTATATATATTTTCTTTTTTCTTTAGCACACGTAAAAGAACTATTTTTTATTATTGTCAATTTAAATTCTATATGTGTATCCTTTGTTGGAGATCCCAAATAAATAAATAATATAAATAATATTTAGATATTCACGACGAAAAGTAGCCTATCAGTCAAATTGCATAACGATCAATTCAGTGGTTTAGACAGACAGAGTTAGTTTCGCATTTATAACATTTATTAATAAATATAATGAGTAGACAAGGGTACCTATGGATTATTATGGTGGTGTTTGGAAAGAGTAGAAGATTTGTCGGTGTGTGATGTGATAAATGATAAGAATGTGGAGCAATCATTTAATGAGTTTGTATATTTGGAAACTCTGTTTACAAGAGATCGATTGTTGTGATTAGGATACGTTGCTGTTTAAAAGAAGATGTAGTTTGGTCATGTTGAGAAGTTGAATGAAAGGCAATTAACTAAAGGTATTTACAAGGCAAATGTGAGTGAAAAAACTGGGAGGGGACGCCCTAGAACGACATAATAATATAGTGACCTTCTTGGTGACGTTCTTCCTGGTGTGCGTGTATGACCAGATGCATGAACATAAACGAAGCAAAAGGAATATGTAAGGATTGCAGCAGGAGGCGTTCTATAGTTTGTGCCCCCATGCAAACAAGGCCAGAGTTCATGTATGTCTGAATCATCATCATTAATCTCCTACCCCTATCTCAGTTCATGTATGTCTGAATCATCATCATCATTCTCCTGCCCTTATCTCAATTTATTTGGGGTCGGCGAACACGTCTTTTTCGGCCACACTTATTAAAATGTATGTGAGTCATAAGTAATAGGAAAGCGTTTATAAAACAACTGACAAGTACTAGTAGTCACCAATAGCCGTAAGTGGACCTCAAACTAAGGTACTAAATGTTACAGCAACTGGGAAACTTTAGTGCACCTGCTCAAATGCAGCCTGGGTACCGGCATCTTGGCGATGCCGCAAGCCTTCGCGCGCGCCGGCCTCGTCACCGGGGTGCTGGCAACCATTATCGTCGGGGCGCTAGTAACGCACTGCCTCCACGTGCTCGTGAGTCGTATGCCACCATCTATCTTACAAATAATAATAATACAAAACTAGAGTTTGTCACAAACTATTAGTTCATTGTCAAAACTAAATATTGTGCGTGTCTTCGTAACTGACACCATTTTCCGATAAATTAAAATTCATCGTTTTCATTTCGTGGTCAATAATGTGATTTTAATTTGGAACCTAACTAAAAATTCGTAAAAATCTGGTTATTAAAAAAAAGAATTGTGAGCGCTTGGGCAGTTACGTCCGAGTAGACAGCTCTACTTCTCGTCCCATAAGTGCGGCCACGTGGTATGTCCTGTGCAGGTTCGCTCCCAGTACGCGGCATGCCGGCGCCTACGCGTGCCGCTGCTCACCTACCCGCAGTCTATGGCCGCAGCGCTCGAGGGGGGCCCCCCGCCGTTGCGCCGGTTCGCAGGCTCGTTCGCTACCACGGTCGACGTCTTCCTGGTGGTCTACCAGCTCGGGATATGTTGCGTCTACATAGTCTTCATCGCTGATAACATAAAGAAGGTTGGTACCACCCTAACTTTTGCTCTCGGTACTTCGCACTCGTACGAACTACCTTTTTTCAATTGTGATGAGCTGTAAATATATTACTCACTGTTTTGGAATTTCAGTAATTATTATGTTCCAAAAGTCAGAGTCAAAACATTTATTGCAAACATAACTAAGTGAACAAATATTGGTCTTATATTATGTTAGTAACACCTATAGAGGTACCTACAGTATCGGTGCTCTTCAAGCAGCCAGCGCGGCAACCTCCTTGGTGACTTCTGACCGGCTTATCTCTGCACCACGACACAAGTTGTTCCTAACCCAACAAAAACATAAATGTAAAAACCGGCCAAGTGCATGTCGGACCACGCACAATGAAGGGTTCCGTAGTTGGGATGAATTTATCCCAAGAACAAACTTAACATTGCAGTTGAAAAACATTTTCTCCCATACAGATCATGTTTTACAAACTGCAAATTTAAGTGGGTCAATTATTACTCGTTAACTTAATAATATTAGTAATAGTTTTCCTTTTAACTTCATTATAAATACTACAGCTGTGATTTTTTTCACAAATCCAAGTACAACCATTTAGCTGGCAGAGGGGGGGACATTTGAGTCTAGCAAAAATTTGCACTTTAAAGCTTAATATTTCGCAAACGGATCCCTAAATTTAAAAATGAGTTTCACAAAAACAATATTTTTGAAAGACCTTTCCAACGACACCCCACACCATGGGATAGACGAGAAAATAAAAAAACATCCCTACTTTATGTCAAGGGGAGGTAAATTAAAAAAACAATATTTGAAAACTTGAAAGTTTAATAAAGTTTCTTTCATGTCTTTGCGTTTTTTCCTTTGTATACCTTTGTAAAAACCTTCACCTTCAATCAAACAAAAACAATTAAAAAAAAACAAATAAATTCAAATAGGCCGTAGCAGCTAAGAGATGACCAGTCCCCACTGACGGCGCCCATTCACGAACATGATGCATGGATCAGCACCATTTAGCTCAACCATTTTAAAGGGAACTTAATGATCCAACACACACGTCACCACCAGCGAGACATGTGAGTGAGCATGACATACTCTCAGCCGCAAGGGCACATTCAAGTCAATGAAAGACGTACCCAGTAAATGGTAGCTTTAAAGTAGGTACATAGTGCTCACACATGTGCTATGCAATTATATAATACTAAGAGATTGAATTTATACAATCTAAAGATAGTTTCACAATCTTCAGCAGCTCCAACAATATTTTCGAATGCTAATCAATTAGTTTATGCGCCCTTGTGGAGCTGGACCAGGGTTGAACCAAACATTTTTGTCAACGATGTAATCCCCCAACTTATAATATGCTTGGCAGCATAGTGTGCGTTTTATACAAGATTTAAATTTCGTTTCATTCAGTTGGAGTTTGTGGGGAGGTATTTTATTGTTACATTTTAAACAGTACCCCATGAAAGATGAGTCTGCTATAGCCAGTCTGAAACCCGGTTGAACTAATTGGTCCCTATTTCTCGTGCTATAATTGTGTCTATCACCTCTTTTACTGAAAAGACTTAGGTTTTTCCTAATGTAACCCCATATTAAAATACCATAAGACATAATACTATGAAAGTAACTGAAATAGACCAGCCTTGCGGTATCTACGTCAGTAAATTGACGGATTTTTCTCACAACATATGCTGCTGAACTTATGCGTCTTGCAAGAGATGTTAAATGAGGACCCCATTGCAGCCTTGAGTCGAGCGTAATCCCCAAGAAAACAGTTTTATCGACGAATTCTAATTTCTCCCTATTCACTACAATTTCACAATACTACTTTTAATATTCGGTAAAGCAAATCTTATGCATTTAGTTTTTTTCCCATTTAATACTAAATTATTAGCAGTGAACCAATTTTGGACTTGCAGTAGGGCGTTATTTATGTCTTCAAGATTTGATGCACGTCTATTTATCTTAAAAATTAGAGAAGTATCGTCAGCAAATAACACCATTTGTGGTTGGTTTTTTAATAAATGGGGTTGATCATTAATATATTATATACTAAAAAGAGGATAGAACCCAATATCGAGCCTTGTGGAACACCCATTTTTACTTTTAAACCGAGTGAATTGATACCATTAATTTGAACTTGCTATTGTCTATCATTTAAATAAGATTTTACCAAACTAAGCGCAAGTTTACCTAGTCCGTAATGCTCAAGTTTACCTAGTCTGTAATGCTCAAGTTTCAAGAATAAGGTTTCATGATTTACGCAGTCAAATGATTTGGAGAGGTCACAAATAAATCCTATGACATCTTAGACCCACGCTGTAAATATGTGTTTTAATAAAGTGATACCGGCGTCAGTCGTACAACGTCCGGAAAGACACCTTGGTCCACACACAAATTAAATATTAAAGCTAAATATATAGTTATTATATATTAGTTATTATTATTATATATTATATATTAGCAATTATATAGTTTCGATTATGGATGTACAAAATTTTATAGATAATCTCCTTTTGCCGAAAAGCTTTTATAACTATCACAGGGTCTATATGTTTAAATTGAAATTCAATCGGACAGCCTGGAACGTTCGCTCAACATTGAGACATCGGGTGAAGAATTTAAAGCTTCCGTCATTTTAAATGGAAAATCAGTAAAGAAACGTAGAAATTCTTGAGCTACTTCTAAGTTAGAGCATGTGGCACCATCTAAAGTCTCCAAAGTGTACTCAGTATTTCGTATTTTTTTCCTATTCGTTTCATTATTTATAACTTTCCAAACTGTTTTTATTTTATTTTCTGCTGATTTGATCTTGTTGCTAATGTGACAGGGCTTTAGTTATCTTGCAGGTATTTCTAAAATTTTTGGAATATGTAGCAACATACTTGATGCAAGTTTCAGTTTTGATGTAAGGCTTAAGGCTATACAGCTCTAACAGTCTTTCCCTACTTATCCTAATACCTCTAGTTGCCCAGTCACTAAATATAAAACGAGGGCAAATATATTTTGTTTTCTTTTCAAAAGTTTTATTGAATTCAGTGTCCACTACTGAAAAGAAATCCTCATACAATTGATTTGCATTGTCCATATTATGGCCCAGAACGTTTTATTTATTATTAGGGTACTATTGAATCTATTTAATTTGCCAGTTGTTATAGGTCTAAATTATATTTATACTTTTTTAAAGGTGTTTTAAACTTAAAAGTTACCGTTTGTCCACTATGATCAGACGGCAAATAAATTTACAATGGCTTTAGCTAAATAATTGCAGAAGACATTATCGATACAAGTAGCAGAAGTTGGAGTTATCCTAGTCGGTTCTGTAAAACTATCAGATAAATTAATTGAACGATTTAAAAAGGCTTACTAATCTACTGCTATTTAAATTATTTTCCAAAATATTAATATTAAAATCACCACAAATAATTGCAGCTTTGTTGCTGAATGCAAGTTTCGCTAGGACATCTTCCATTATTCACTCAAATAAAGAAAACTTCTGATAATTAGGGGGTCTGTACACACACACTACAACATGCTTATCCAGCTCAACACAGGACAGTTCGATGCAATGTTCAACTGATAAACCAACTATGTCATTACGTTGCTTAGATTTGAAATAATTTTTTATCAAGATTAGAGATCCTACACGCAGCATAGATTTACGGTTAAAACAACTGCCCATACATATATATAGTTCTCATAATTAATTAGCATTTGGTAATCCCTTAACCAATGTTTAGTAAAACAAACGATGTAAAACTTTGTTTTTTCTAAAAACATTTCAATTTCTAATAATTTTGAAGAAATACCTTGAATATTTTGATGAAATAATTTCACAGCATTCTGCCTATCCCCTTTTTGGTAAAAACTTATTTTAGAGCCAGAAGACACCTTGTTGATGTTAGTTATAAGAATATTCTTACTGGTACTGGTACCGTCTGTTGTCGTACAAACTAGTTTAAATCCGGAGTTGACCCCAAGACTTCAATGTCATCACAAGGCAGTGAGCTCATATCATGGACTAGTTGCCTCTGTTTTACGGTATGGTGTATTTTTTTGGGGGCAGTCTACTGATAAGGAACTTGTATTTAGACTGCAAAAGCGATGCATAAGGTCAATGTGCGGTCTTAAGACAACAGATACCTGTCTTCCTTATTTTAAATGTTTAAAAATATTAACTTTTCCATCTTTATATATATTGGAAACGGCTTTATTTGTAAAAAAAAAATCCACATCTCTTTCAAAAATTGTCGGCTGTCAGAAAGAATCCAATACGGACTCAATACGTAAATCAATTGTGTCAAGTAAAAAGTAAAACCGCACTAATGCCAAAAGGATTTTTGGTATTGCCCCACGCATTTATAATAAAGTACCTAATGCTATTAAAAATATGACTGTTTTCAAATTCAAAAGGGCACTACATAAACGAAATATTAATTGAAAAAAGTTATTACACAATTGACGACTTCCTTAATGATGAATCACTGACTGATTGACATGCTAATAATCCTTTTTTTTATTATTATTGATTACTGCAACCTTGTTGACATTTTTGTATTATTTTGACATTTACTGTATGTAATTCGAACGATTTGACATTAATTTATATTATGTATTATTATAATTTCCTAATTATTATTTAAAATTATAATGTCTATAAATTTGTGTAAATTAAATATGATTTGCATGCCCATGTAACGGTAGAACATGGAGGACTTTTATAATAAAACATCAATGTAATAATTACCCATGTTTGCAAAGTAATAAATGATTTATGACTCATAGTGAGTGAGGTACATGGAGCCTCCTTCGTACAATTTGTATAAATGTTTATAGCATTTGAGCTACATATATTCAGGCTCGCCACCTTGTTATTAGTACTATTACTAATCATTATGGTGTTAATAACACAAGACTTCGACATACTACCTATGTCTGAGTTTATATCAAAAGCTAATAGTGCTATTATGTGTCTAAAACTAACAGGCAGATACACAGTACCCAGTACCTAGTCGATTTCAGCGTTTCCACAAAAATTTTGGTGTCAAGAAATACAAGCTTGTCACCATTATGACCAACTTAAAAGTGCATAATTATGCTTATTAAGCATATGAATATAATAGTTTTGTCTATTTGTCAATCTTTGAAAATATGAGAAAGCATACAGTATTATTTTACAGGAATTTAACTTTAACAACTCAGTTACACAGTCAGTAATTTCTTCTTTTTTTACATTAGAAAAAAGTATAGCACAGTTCATACTAATTCCATTCTGCCGTGATAGTAGGTACTTACTAATTCAATGCCGATACAATTGAGTCAAGTGGGGCGGCGTCGTGCCCACTTCCTTACGTCAATATTAATAAATGAGCAATTCCGGCACGCGTACTCCATGCCGCAACCGCGCGCCTTTTAATAGCGTTTAATGGTGAAGGAATTCCACCTTTCACCTCTGTAAGCAGTAATTGTTTGCAGATGGTAGACCCGTACTACGAGATGGCAGTGGAGTGCCACATGCTGATCATCCTGGTACCCCTGATCGCGTTCAACCTGATCCCGAGCCTGAAGCTGCTGGCACCTTTCTCTGCGGCCGCCAACGTGCTGACGTTCGTGGGGCTGGGCATCGTGGTGTATTACCTTCTCACCAACAAGAAATCCTCGGCGCCGCTGGACCTGTGGGGCTCGCCAGCCACCTTCCCGCTGTTCTTCGGTACCATCTTGTTCGCGCTGACGGCGGTCGGAGTGGTGAGTTCATTGTCACGCTTCGCCACCTTATATTTTATTATAATGTGAATTGGCCGCCAAGCGATCTGTCTGTTCATTATTGACTAGCTGTTGCCCGCGGCTTCGCCCACATGGATGTTGCGAAATATTCCACGGGAACGTACTACCGGGATTACATACCTAATAGCCGAGGAAAAAGTCATTGACTCCTACCGCTGCGCTCGCAAACCGTCAACCATAATTATTTTGTTACGCGTAATTTTGAATCTATGATATCTTTTTAACTATTAATTTAAATGATATGATGTCAGACATATTTTAATCTCAATTAAACGTCCTATTTAAATAACATATTTTATTTGATTAATATAGCTGGTTAAAATAGCTTCGGAAATAACAATGAACTTTTTATCAAATTCTGAAAGATAATAATAGATACTGTGGAATCATACTTAGAAGATAGACATTTATGCCATCGCGGAATTTTTTGTTGAACTTTTTAAGTAGAACAATTCTGTAGCAAATATTTTTTATGTACTTATCTTTTACGGTTTACGCGGCGCACGCCAGGCTCCCATTCGGTATGATTTTTTCCGACATCTTCAACTATGATCGTCATATTTCAGCCAATTTACACAATACCTTAATGAATTATGTACTAAAACCTTCCGCATGAACCACTCCGTCCATATCTGAAAACCGTTTGAAAATCCGTTCGGTAGTTTTTGCGTTTATCGCTTTCAGACAGACAGACAGACACGGCGGGGTAGTTTGTTTTATAATTATGTATCGATAAGGATACTGTTATAAAACCAATACCATCATTTCATTTTCATTTCATCGTCATTTGACATTGCGTTGTCTGCGCGTGACACTGCTGAAATACTGTTTTTATGCCTTTTATGCTATTCTACTTATTACATAGTGTTATGAATTTATGATATACATATCTATCTGCCTTGGTTTATTGTTAATTCAGTTCGTTTCTGAATAGTATTTTTTTTAATGTGCTGGATGTAATAATTGGTCAATGTATGAGCATGTGTGGGCGCGTGGTTGTAGTGTGCGTGTGGCAGGTGATCGCGCTGGAGAACAACATGGCGACCCCAAAGGCGTTCGTGGCGCCGTGCGGCGTGCTGAACGTGGGCATGCTGATCATCGTGCTGCTGTACGTGGCGGTGGGCGCGCTCGGCTACGTGTTCTGCGTGTCCGAATGCAGCGACTCCGTCACGCTCGACCTGCCGCAGGGACCGTCAGTATACACTGCTTGTTAATCATAACCATATCACGGAAATGCTTCTTCATGCAAACAAATATTTACTTCGTAAACGGATCTCTTATAAGAAAGTTAATGATAAAAGTAATATCAACATTTAAAGAAAAATGAATCGAACTTTAACTTGGAATTGATAAGCGAGCGTTTTAAGCCTCTTTTACTATACTAGGAGAGTTCGAAAAACTATGTTATCAGTTTTATAGTGTGTGCAAATATTCAAATAAAAATAGATGCATAGATGTGTAGCAATCATAGAAATATAAATAACAGGAGAAGTGGCATGGGGACGTGTGTGTCCGCCCGTCGTGATCACGATGCTCATGTCTCAGACTAATGGCCGTCTCCGCTAACTAGTGCACTTTCGAACGCAATCGTGATAACATTTAAGAATACCGTGTTGTTGAATGGTTTCTTGTAAAAATCGAAGCCACACTAGAAACTTTATAAATCATAGAACCACTTATCATAAATCAGCACAAGTATTTTACTAAAGTGTTGAAAATCATGAACAACAAAATATCATAAAATATTTCTTGCCTTTACTACGTTATTTTTGGTTTCATATATCACAGCGGCTGTACTATTATTGTTGTAAATACATTGCTTCTATACCACTACCAAAGTATGTTCCTAAGTAACTGGACAAGCAATGTAAAAATCACAAAACGATACTTTCTTTAAGAGGGCGTATAAAGCAAGCAAAAAATAAAATTTCACCCGCGCAACCCTTACCTACCCCTCTCATCAAATACGACGAAAACAAAACACAATCCCACCACCAGAAACTTTTCGCCCGGCGTTTATTAGAATTCGAATTTGAATATTCTGTAGTAAGTATACGCAAAATAATGAGATGAAACGGCTCTATTCAATTTATCTAAGTATGATCGCTGTGTAAAAGTAGGTATATTCTTCAATATTATTGTATATCCGTGAATCTGTTACCGATGCTGGTGGGCTACTATTTTAAACGTTTTTATTTACCTGAACATAATTATTATCTTATATACATCCGATGTGTATTTGTCAGTTATAGGCATTGATTAAAAAACCACGCAAGTGCGAGCAGATCATCATCAAAGTATTATACTATATACTACATTATGAGTCATGATGAAAACAAACTCAATAAACTTGCTTTTTTGACGATACAAAAGCAAATATAATTGTATGACTTACCTTCCCTTTTTTACTTTTAGGTAATGAAATCAAGCCTTTTTAGGGTACCGTAGTAAACAAGGAACCCTTGTAGTTTCGCCATGTCCGTCTGTCTGTCCGTCTGTCTGTACGCAGCTCAGAGACGGTTAGTACTAGAAAGCTATAATTTGGCATATGTATACATATTAATCTTGCCGACAAAGTGGTAAAATAAAATCAAGAAAAAATAAATTATTTTTTAGGGTACGACCCCTACGCGTAAAGCGAAGCTGGTTTTTTTTTCCTCATCTACCCCATGCTGTGGGGTATCGTTACAAAGGTCGTTTAAAAATATTGTGAGTTTGTCGAAACCATTTTTGAATTCAAGGATCCGTTGGCGAAATATTAAGCTTTTAACTGTTTTTTTTTGTTATAGTCAAGTGTTCCCGCCCTGCCAGCTAAATGGTTGCACTTGGATTTGTGAAAAAATTCACAGCAGTATTATATATAATGAAATTAAAAGGAAAATCATCAGAGCTAAGTAGACTGTACTGGTTAACGGGCAATAATCAACCAACTTAAATTTGCAGTTTGAAAACCGTGATCTTCCATACATTCCGTATGGGAGAACATGTTTTTCAACTACAATGTTAAGTTTTGTTCTTGGGATAAATTCATCCCAACTACGGAACCCTTCAATGTGCGTGGTCCGACACGCACTTGGCCGGTTTTTAGAATGATGACATCGTAAAGGTCATATTAAGGACGAAAATCATTGAATAAAAATATCTATAAACTTAGAATATTTGTTGGACAGCAGTGATCAGCAACCCTTTTCCTTGAAATGGTTTTTGAGTTTAAATATTTAAACAAAATAATTATGATCATTGTCCATTCCCTTTATTTTCAATGAAATTCTTCATTAGATAAAAAATAAAAACTTCTGTTTATTTTGCATAAACTATACGCTAGCTTGAATTCAGAATCTTAGATCATATTCAAGTTTTTGAACTAGAAACCTTGTACAATTTGTACCTTTTGAGGATGGGAAATTATCCAATAACTTCTCCCGCTCTGGGCGGAGCGGGAGGGCGTGTCAGACTTTTACTGACTAAAACCCACCCGTGTTCCTTCCGTTGCCTGTGTGCCGAGGTCGCGATATCCCTTTCAGACAAACCCGCAACCCCGGCACGTTGTCTTCGTGGAAAATTGTGATACCAAGTAAAAAAATATAATGCGAACAAAAAAAGTTAATTTAAAAAAACAAAAAATGGAACCCTTATAGGATCACTTTGTTGTCCGTCTGTCAAGACCATTTTTCTCAGGAACGCGTGGAGGTATCAAACTGAAATTCGTACCAAATACTCAGGTTTACTGTCCCTTAGAGCTGTGAAAAAAAATCAAACTTCTAAGCCAACGCAATCAAAAGATACAGCCGTTTATGCTGCAAATTTTCGATAATCGCAAGGGAATCAAAACCTACAGGGTACTTCCCGTGAACTCAGAATCTTGAAATTTGGTACGAAGCAACCTCTTATTGCACAGATAAAGGAAAAATTGCGAAAAACATACATTTTTAATTACATCATATAATAAAAATATTATTAATCATTTTAAACTTAATACTTATATGTATATCTAAAGGTGTGTACGGAATCCTTGGAGCGCGAGTCCGACTCGCACTTCGCCGATTTTTTTTATAGTCCGGTCAAGATAGACATACAAGGTTACATTAATTCGCATATAGCTGAATCTTGGTTTGATTGTTTATTTCATCAATATATTAGGTCTTTACCTATGAAATTGCCGTTCTGCAGTACTGGCCATTTCAAATCAAAATAATTTTTGTTTGGCTAAGAATTCTAATTTCAAATAAATTTTATTTTAAAGACGGATTTTTTTTCTCCAAAAGTAGTCATTTGTTTATTGATTAGTGTTACATTTTCATCGCATTTCAATCTTTTTCGTCATCATAAATACGTTAAAAATTCGAGTAATTATGGAATATGAGTACCGTCGTGGCAGCAACGCGGCACAAGCGGCACGCAACATCAACGACGTTTACGGAGCTAACACTTCAAACCAACGCACCACCTGTTATTGGTTTGCTCGCTTCCGTTCTGGAAATTACGACCTGAAAAATTAACTTCGCGGTCGTCCGAAGACTTTGGTCGACAATGACGAATTAAAGCCGATTGTGGAAGCTGATGATACACAATCTACGGCTGAATTAGCAGCAGCTTTCGACGTTAGCGTCAAAACAATATTGGTCCATTTGCGTCAAATTGGCAAGGTAAAAAAGCTTGACAAATGGGTGCCCCACGAACTCAATGATCGCCAGCGCAAAGTACGCGTCGAGACGTGCCTTGCACTGCTCAACAGACACACAAATGAAGGAATTTTGAACCGCATTGTTACCTGTGATGAAAAATGGATTCTGTTTGATAACCGCAAGCGCTCAGTAAGTTGGTTGGATCCTTGTTCAGCACCTAAACAATGCCCTAAACGAAAACTTACCCCTAGAAAAGTGATGGTCACTGTTTGGTGGTCTAGCGCCCCGGTGTGATTCATCACAGCTTCTTAACAAACGGGGTGAGCATTACTGCAGATGTGTACTGTGAAGAACTGAACACAATGATGCAGAAGCTGGCACATCTCCAACCAGCATTGGTCAATCGCTCGTCTCCGCTGCTACTGCACGACAACGCGCGACCTCATACTGCACAGCAGACGGTCTCCAAGTTGCAAGAACTGGGCATGGAAGCTCTCCGTCATCCGCCCTACTCACCAGACCTTGCGCCTACAGACTACTACTTTTTCCAGAATTTGGATAACTTCTTGGCGGGAAAAAAATTCAATACCCGAGAGGCAGTACAAAATGCCTTTGAAGAATTTGTTGCCTCCCGTCCGGCTGATTTCTTTAAGAAGGGCATCAATAAACTGCCACTGCGTTGGCAAAGATGCATTGATTGCATGGGTGATTACTTCGATTAATACAAATAAAAAATACATGAAAAAAAATCGTTATCGTATACAAAACGGCAATTTCATAGGTAAAGACCTATTAAAAGAAACGTCAAAGTCCCCATCGATCGCGCATGTTCAAAAAAGTTATTCTAGGTCGAAGTTCGCAAAAATGGGTTTTTTAAAATTTTCAGCCAAACGGTAAGTTTTATCATAAAAATACATCAGAAAAAATTTGAAGAACATGCAGTTATCTCTTAAATTGTCCTAACAATTTGTTTCTAAGAATTACCGTTTTTGAGATATAGGATAAAGAAGAGAAAAGAGATGGGAGGACGAGATAAAACTTACAGCAGGGGACTAACTGGCCCTGCCGGGGTTGCGGGTTTGTCTGAAAGGGATATCGCGACCTCGGCACACAGGCAACGGAAGGAACACGGGTGGGTTTTAGTCAGTAAAAGTCTGACACGCCCTCCCGCTCCACCCAGAGCGGGAGAAGTTATTTGATAATTTCCCACACTCACAAAAAAAAAAAGAAAAAAAAAGGGGCCTAACTGGAGGAGAGCGGCTCGTGATAGAGTTCAATAGAAACAGCTGGAGCAGGCTTTTGCCAAGAGGCGTGATGAATTGAGAGGTAGACTTTAGCGGTTAACTACATGCAACAGAGTAAAAAAAACTACATTCTACAAAAAAAAAATCTGGGTTCTATAAAAAAAATTCCCATGTGCCCATAGTACAACAATACCCTACATTCATGAACTACTAAATGGACTATGTAGGTTTCATCAACCGACGCTATCTGGACCACTTCCGCCCGCTGTCCTTTTACCTCTTTATAATATTAGATAAATTTCCGTATTTTTTTAATGCGTTGCATTCGAAACTTTAGTCTTTAGAGCCCCAAGGGACCGTAGACCTACGATATAAATAACTTGATACCTCCAAGCAATCTTGAGAAAAAGGGACATTCTTGACAGACAAACAGACGGATCCTACAAGGGTTCCGTTTTTCATTTTGAGGTACGGAACCCTAAAAATAGAGTAACTTGACTTGTAGGAGTAATTTTATAACAAAACTGAATACAAACGTTTTGGACACTTTGAATGAGCCGATCTGTATGAGCCAATAGGCGCGGGCCGTACACTGTATCTGCGTAGTTTAGACTAGACAAAACCGGCGTTTCTACAAGTTGCTCTTCGAAGGTCTTTGTCCATAATAAGACCAAGATTCCGCGCTTCATAGACTCTGTCAATAAATTCAAATTCAAATTCAATATATTTTTATTTCACATAAACCTACAAGGGCACTTATGAAACGTCAGAAGCTAGGTGCACGGCTCCAATTTGGTCGCTTCCTATGGAGAAGAGCCGGCAAGAAACTCCACGGTTACTCTTTTAAAAGTAAATGGTTTCTACAATGTTTACAAGTTACAGTGTTTAAAAGGTATGAGAGGACAGTGTAGGCCCATCAACAAGTACCAGGTACTTAGCAAAATATTAAATGGTCCACCGATCTACAGTCTGTTATGTCTACAACGTTCTCTCATTCACAAAATTTAAAAGAAAATAAGCTATATAAAAGACAAATGAAATTCCTAATAAAAATAAAAACCTATTTAAACCAAATGATAATGGTTGCCACTACTGCTGTAACAAATCAAATTTAATATATTGTAAATATACAATGTCAAATAATAAATAGATTATGTCATTTGTAAATTAAAATAAAATAAAAAAGTAAATTAAAATAATTATCGTAATTTGGGAGCAGTTAATAGACATTTACATAGTTATGCCGTTAATGAGGCACCAGGGAAGCCACATGTGCAGAAGGAATTATTGCCAAACTTCCTTGTCTTCAACGTAGTCTTTAATCTTATAATATGCTTTTTTGATAAGGACACGTTTGATGTGGGCTTTGAACTTTCCATCGCTAAGTTCTGTAACTGACTTTGGCAACTTGTTATAAAAGCGAATACTGTTTATAAGAAATGACTTACTAGTTTTAGTTAATCTAAATTTGGGTATCACAATTTCATGTTTACTACGTGTATTTATATTATGGAAATCGCTTCTTATTTTGAAAAGTCCTAAGTTTTTGCGAAAATACAAAATACTCTCTAAAATATAAAGAGAAGGCTGAGTAAGTATATCAATTTCTTTGAATTTATCTCTAAGCGACTCACGAGGAGCCATTTTATAGATCGCGCGAATTGCCCTCTTTTGTAAGATGAAAACTGAATCTACATCAGCTGCCGATCCCCACAGCAGAACGCCATAAGACATAATACTGTGGAAATAAGCAAAGTATACTAACCTAGCTGTGGCTACATCAGTCAACTGCCTTATTTTTCTTACTGCATATGCAGCTGAACTTAATCTACCTGAAAGAGCTCTAATGTGGGTGCCCCATTGCAATCTCGAATCTAAAGTAATTCCTAGAAATACAGTTTCCATAATAGCATCTAGTTTCTTGCCGTCAAGCTTTAAATTTAGACCTGCTTGAGGTACATTTGGTAATGAGAACATAAGACATTTAGTTTTGTTCGCATTAAGTAAAAGATTATTAGCTGCGAACCATTTCGAAAGAACTGCTAGACTATTGTTGACATGTAAGACATCCGTATCTTTTCTATCTATTTTAAAAATAAGAGAAGTGTCATCAGCGAATAGAATTATATCTGATAAGTTGGCCATCATGTAAGAAAGGTCATTAATATAAACTAGAAATAGGAAAGGGCCAAGAATTGATCCTTGAGGCACGCCCATCTTAACTAGAGACCCCGAGGACGTCGCCCCGTTAACGTTTACTTTTTGCTGCCTGTTCGACAGATAGGAAAGAACAAGATCAGCAGCTTGTCCACGAATTCCGTAGTGGTGTAATTTACAGATCAGTGTTTTGTGGTCAACGCAGTCAAACGCTTTTGAGAGGTCACAGAAAAAATAATAGGTTCGCATTAGCTCCAGGAAACGTTCAAATTCAAATTCAAAATATTTTATTTCACTTAAACCTACATAGGCACTTATGAAACGTCAGAAGCTAGGTGCACGGTTCCAATGGAGAAGAGCTGGCAAGAAACTCCACGGTTACTCTTTTAAAAATAATTGGCTTTTACAATATTTCAAATCATAGTGTTAATAGGTATGGGAGGACAGTGTGGTGCCGATTCTCTTGTCACAAATGCCTCTAAACTAGACTAAAAATCACTAAAATTTAGTTTATTCCTGTCAAACGACGATTACCCATTCTGAAATAGACTAAAGTGACACAACTTAACTATATTTTAGTTTGACAGCACTAATATAGTACTGAGTTTTTAGTTTAGTGAAAATGGCAATTTTGCTATTCTGAATTTAACGTTTTTCACCTAAAATTTTGATTGTAAAAATCCAAACCAGACTAAACCTGACAATTTTTAATTGCGATTAAAAGGTGTGGGATAAAATAAGTTGTCATGAACTAACACACCAACATCTCGACTTCACGTGCAAAAACAGTACAGTATTTATTTTTCTTTTACTTATATCTCGAAAATGGTACGTCCTATCGCAAAAATAATGAAAATTTCGACCCCCTTTTTAAAACTCTTTAACCCCTAAATCTCTATATTATGTTGGTAATATTTTTTCATATTTTCCATACAAAAAGTGAAAAATTCCACAAACACGTCGAGGCTGCAACTCAGCGCGCCACCGGCTCTAAAAAAAATCACGGGCTATGGCAAACCACGGGTACCACGTGGATGCGCGATTGTCACATTCGATTTTAGTTGTGTCAAAAATATTTTTTAATTTAGAGAATTTTATTTGCAGAATAGCTCTAAGATTCTCATAGCCAAAAGTAAGGAATTTTAGTGATAGTTTAGTTAGTTTAGTTCGGTGTACAAGAGAATCGGCACCATTGTAGGCCTTTCAACAAGTACCAGGTATCAACAAAGCTACAGTCCACTAAGCCTACAGCGTTCTTACATTCACAAAATAGAAAAGAATCTACAGATTGACAGGGAAATTCGCACTATTCCTTGAAAGGGGTTATACTAGAGGGCATTAGCAACAAATTGAGCCCAGTTAACTAGGGCTCAAAACTGGATGGTTACCGAGCTGTGACGGTTCTTCGATTTTTCTTAAATTTTCTGACTTGTTACCAAAAATAATTAATTATGAAAAAACTACTCCACTCTAAACATTTAATTGATACTTTTGTGAAAGCTGAAAAACGAGTGATCATTAAAAAATAAATGCTTGCCCAAAACTTAGGTTTTTAGCATTAGGATAGGATAGCTCTTTTTAGTTCCACAGTTCATAAATCAAATCCAGGTTTTAGAACGTATTTTTAAGTTCATTATATTTTATACTTAATACATTTTGTGCATTTGTCTATCTAATAATTAATTCACTTAGTCCATACTCCATGTTCAGCCACATTTCTTATCCTATTCATTTCCTCTAGAGCATCGTTGTTGCAAGGTTTCTGATACATATCCAATGAGACCAAACACGATGGTGCTAACTGTTTGGTTGACGAGTGCTCGTGACTACCTTCCGGCTCCATCATCAGACTCTAGACACCACCTAGTGTAAAACACTTGTTAATACATAACCAGTTCAGTTCTGAGTTGAGCTCCACGATTATTGACAAACGCTTGCACTAACTGGACAGGTCCACTCAAATCTGTGTGGTTCTTTCCTCAAAAGTCCATTTCAGACTCTAATCTACATGGTCCTCATATGGCCTGACCAAGATTATTTCTGGACTTTAAAAGAGACTGCGACCTCTGAGTTTGTTGCGGCCTTTCTTCTCAGAGTAGTCGGATATGAAACACCGACCTCATCTAGCAAATTTTTAATATTTTTTATATGACATGTAAAAGTGATTCCGATATCCTATATAAAGAATAAACAATTTCATTTCATTTCCAATGAGTCCAAACACGATGGTGCTGTCTTGTTTGATTGAGGAGATTATTTGATTACTTTCTTAAAAATAGGGCTGACGTACTAGAAATTATTAATTTGGCACATGTTAAATCTACCACGGACAATAATGTTTACATTACATCTTTAGAAACCACACATTCACAACATCCAAGCAAATCACATAGTTACACATCAACACAAAATAAACAATCTAATAATACGTTCTCGTATTTGCACTATGTGTCAAGCTAACCATCCGCTTTATTCTTGCGGTTCGTTCTTAAAATTATCTGTTAACGATAAAATTAAATTCATTAATGAAAAGAAGTTATTTTGTAATTGTTTACGCGCTAGTCATTCGGTAGATGAGTGTTGGTTCCAGTGGTGTGCCTAGGGGTCAAAATTAGGGCAAGCCGAGACATAATAAAGAAAAAAAATATTTTGTCATTATTGGCATAACAGAGCTGTTCGAGTTAATTCATTTTACAGTCGCCCGCAAAGTCGCAACAGTCGCTATGGGTAAAAAATTACAATGATTCATGATAATCAGCGAGGCGACACGCTTTCGCATGATTGCGGAAAAGTCGTCTATAGGTGCCTCTGCGAACATCCCTGGTGCGCTACAATGTCGTGGCAACCCCAACAGCGCCCTGTATGCGTTGTTGTACTGGATGCGTAAGGCGCTGTAAGCCTGTTTATAATGTTGATAATATAATTACTCACAATGTGAACAGCCATACATCTTCATTCTTCGCTTCTTTACCACAGATTGTCTGTAAAACTCAAAGTATTTACTTTTCCGAGTAAGGATTGCTCACACTCTAGTCCAATTCACAAGGAACAATTGCATGCGTTACCGAATTCATTTTAATGATAAGAAACTTTTTAATCAATTCAAAACAAAGGTAATCACAGCAAAATATAAGTTAAAAACTAATTTAAGAGTTTAATGTTATTCATCTTATTAATTCTTGCGACTCGAATGATTGACTTGGTTAATTTTTGTTTTACAATTTTACAGGTGTATTTATATTTATATTTATATATACTTTATTGTACACCACAAAAATAAATAACAAGAAATAATAATTAAGCACTGCAAAATATACAATGGGCGACCTGACCTGGCCTGACCTGGGTGTAGATTTTTTTTGTTTTGTTTTTTGTTGGGCTCACGTTTTAAGCCAAGCCTTTCGGCTTTAATGAGAGGAACGCCACTAGCTGGTTCGGTCCTTGTAGGCAATGCAATAAGAAACACAAGGCTTTAATTCATGGTAAATATGACGACGATGCGAGTGCATCCACATCGCCAGCTGTTAAGCTTAATTCAAAGGCATCGCCGCAGGAAAAAACTAGTGCTAACTCTTCAAACACTACCTTCATTCTGCATCTCACACAACACATCAAAGTACTACTCATTCATTACTAGAGACGGTACTCTGACGTGTGAATCCAAAACACTGTATCTCAGAAATACCTATTTCGAGAAAAGGGCTTTTAAAACATTTTTCGGTTTTAAGTATGTTTTAGTAATATTATTCTAACATTATATTATGTGATACGTACCAAATTCAAGGTAATTTTACGTTTTATCTAGCCATGTACATTTTACAACCATAGTATCCATACAATTAGAATTAACTAAGTATGGTGTCTATAAAACTTAAATAAATGTTCCCGATTGTTTGAGCAAAACACTGTGTGATTAGTTACAGTGTATTGGTTTTATGAGTAAAGATCTACTGACTCATACAAAAATACTTTATTTTCAAATATAGTGTATTACTTTATCAATCATAGACATTAATAAGGCGTCCGAAAGAAGAAAGAATAACAATACTAACCACAGTTTGCAATAACATAGGTAGTTTATTTTGCGTGTTCAATTTTGTTTACGTCAAAGACAATAAAACCTGTGTAAAAAAAAGAAAAAGCAAGTAAGTAATGAATCTTTCTTTTCAAATCAAATCTAAAAATGAATCAATCAAACAATTTAAAAAATATCAATCAAGTCACAATAACACGAAAAACTAAAATATAAATAAAATATTTAGTGAAATAAGAACAAAAATACGAAATTAACAAAAGCTCAACCCAGGAATGAATTCTTTTCAAATCGATCATATCTATCTCTTCGAATCAAATCTTAGTTAAAACAACGGCATTATAAAACTAACAACGCAAATAAAATACGGAACCATTTAATAATGAGATCAACGTTTTATTAATCAGTCTATGAATTACTTTGAGGTCTTAGGTTTACTACTATATTAAATCAGCTATCTAATTACGCAACACATTTTCGTTGACAATTCCGACTAATCTGTTTCAATTTGACAGGTTGTTGACCTGTCAAATTGATTGATTGACATTCATTGTGTTATTTACGTTGTTGAGCAGATTTTTTATTCGAACGTACGAAGCAATGGATTAGCAATCTGTTTCAAAACGATTCAGATTCTGATTGATCGTGTATTACGTAATTAAGGTACGGGTCAAGATCGTAATTCGTCAAGATCGGGTGATTCCGAGACAACAAGATTTTTATTAAAAATTGGTCTTGTTTGAGGCATGGATTTGCACAGTGCTAATAACTCTCTTCTTTTTGTCTCGCTAATACCTCTAGGTTCACTCTCTTTAGGTATCTCTTCCAAAAGATCAGTTACATCCTTTGTAGGTTTTGTCCGCAATTCAAGTTCTATTTTCTTTTTCAAAAAAGATGTCTCCTTAAATTCTGCGTTATAATCATTCTTGACAAATATTGTTAATTCATTTCTTCTGAATTCTATGACTTTCAGGTTGTGTATATTTATACCCTTTGGGGAATGCTGCTTTGGAATCTTTACTGAATATGAATAAAAATAAAATGATCATTTGTTTGTGACCTAATAAATCGTCTTGCATGTTTTTTCGTGAACTTTTGATATTTAATATAAAATCATCTATAACTTAGACTTGGGCCTTAGATTTCAATTTCTTTGTAATTGCAGCATGTACAGCATCTGTGGTGATAAAAGTGTGTCCTGGCTCAAAGTACTCCAGAGTAATTTTGTCTAAATTTGTCATTTTATCATTAATTACTCTTATCAAAGGAGACAAAAGTATCTTTTTTTTGTTTTGCGCATTACAGTTATCTAAGAATACAGACTTCAGGTCTCTGCAATATTTTCTGAGAAAATGAGTTTATGTGGAAGCAATATTATGAGTTTTTTTACCACTTTCTCCCTCATCCCAAACTGCACAGACAGCTTGTTTGTTTTTTCCTGGGGCACAAAAGATTCGTTGAAAAGTACGAGTTTTCTTGAGAAAAAGTATTCTTTTGTAGTCAGTCAGTAGTGTAGTTAGTCAACAGTGGCATACAAATAGCTTTTTGCATGTCTACAGTATATAACATGTCTCGCCCTTCAGAATTTTCACACATTTCTTCTATTGATTTCAAATCTCTTCTTGAATCTCTTTTGTTTTCGAGATGTTTGCCTAAGTCTGTACAATCATTACAATTACACGGCAGAGGTACGAGTAATATTTTAGATTTTAACTCATGGTTTCTACATTTTGTGCAAATATCTTGAGCTGGTTCTGCTTTAGAAAGATTAAGATGTTTATCATAATGGTGAAAATGTGCGATAAGGAAAACAAAAATAGTACAAATAATTTTATGGAAAACAAGACAATACCAAGTACAGTACTTACAACTATTTTCTTAATGTCCCTCGGCAAACTTCGTGTTTCGTCAGTCGTCGGATTTCTATCAGTTGTCCTTTGCACTTGGTGCTTGTACGTATTGACTCCTACCGCTGCGCCCGCGTTGCCGTCAACCATGATTACCAAGTGTAAAGGGCAACTGATAGAAATCCGACGACTGACGAAACAAGAAGTTTGCCATACGACTGACAAACCACACAATATTTCACAATCGCCGAATCACAGTGAGCATAATTAAAATATCCATGAAAGGGAATATAGTACTGGGTAAATAAATTAACAGTAATTTATTAATCCAGTACTTTAATCCCTTTCTCCTTGACCGAAAGTTCATTTTATTAGAGATATTTAGAATTGTTGGATGATTCGTTTTTTAGATTAATAAACACAGGTTTATTATCACGTCGAGCTTCAAAAAGGTAAAATGAAGCGATTTAAGCGAAAGAAATTTATTATAAAAAAAATATGCTGGGTGAAACGCTGCGATAGGTAGGTAGGTAGGTAGATACGTAGTTTGGTAGGTAGGATAGGTAGATAAGGACTACCTCTCTATCTATGTATCCTGCCAGACCCTACTGTAGTTAGCAGATAGTTGCAACACAAACTTGATGTACTTATAACTTTTGAAATACTGACACTTACTACAACTAAACTTACTTTACAAATCAGTGTATACAACAGTATAAGAAGGTAGACACCCTTAACGAGACAAATAATCGGTATAACGAAAACAAACAAAAAAAAAATTGTATAGTGTGCTATTGCTGCCGCTACCCGGTGCCGATGCCGGGCCAAAGGTGCACTGCAAGTCAGCCTCACAACGGATTTGGCAAGTGGCGTCTCCGAGTGTGAATCGGGCGAGATAACACTCAATACTTTGTTTAAACGGCTTCGTTTTGACCGTACAAATTGCCAACCAAGGCGACTGCCGTAAAAACTCCCAGAAACTCAACTGATTCATACACACAAGTTATATTGAGGTGAACACTTCATTAGGAGTAATATACAATAGGATACTCCATTCCAGTGTTTCATATGAACCTACTTTAAAACACATTAATTCATATCAAAGTGCTCTAAATAAACTTTCAAGGCACTCGGTGGGTGCCTCGCATCTCGCATATCATTAGATGAATAGATAATAAATTATGTAGTCACGCTGCACCGTCTCCTTGTATTCAAGCCATCATAGGTCGAATGAATCAGCCCAATTTAAATTGTGAAAACGGGTTGCTATTAAATACCAAGTTGTCTGTTAGCACAACAATCACCGCTTTCGCTGACTGGCTTCAAATTATCTTTGAATCAGAGTTATCACCCACCATTCGGTCATTTTGAATGATCACATATTATGTGATAATTCAAAATGAGCTATACCGAATGAATGAATACAAGAGGTTAGAAACAGCTTGGGATGTCGAGTGATTCACTACTATGGGAACTAATGCGTGCATAAATCCTCCCTTCCTAAGTTCAAAATCATCATTTGCATTCTGAGAATGATGGTTTTGATTTATATTACAAATAGATAATATTTTAGAATTAAAACTAGAAATACAATTAATAAGATAATTAAAATTAATATGTAAATGATCAGAGTTCCGATATCTACACTAATATTATAAAGAGGAAAGATTTGTATTTTTGTGTGTATGTTTGTAATGAATAAACTCAAAAACTGCTGCACCGATTTCAAAAATTCTTTCACCATTAGAAAGCTACATTCACCTTGAGTAGCATAGGCTATATTTATTGCTAGAAAAGATTAGGGATTCTTACTAAAACTTTAGTAACGTAACCCAAGGTGTAAAAAAAATGCCATAAAACATCTTTCGTCGCATGCGCTGCGGAAAGTATTGATGATAGAACAAAACAATGTTCTACAATATTAAAGAACATATCAATAATTACAAAAAACTTCGCAATACTATATGTCCAACTATTATCGTTATGTCACAATAACCAGTTTTTACATTTTAAAAGTTGATAGAAATACCTAACAAAATTAGACCATGTTATTCATACTTCTGTTTAAAGGCGCTGCTAAACAACAGTAACAGCATAATAATATGTACGTACACCAATTTAGCTTTTTTTTTTTAAATATTCCTTTATGTTCGAGAAAGGTATAGGATAAGTGAAAATTTGGAATAATTGCCCAGAAAAACGTAAAAACACCACTATTATTTTTCCAACACAAACTGTTCTTAAACCAAATCAAAGAAAAGACGACCGTCGGGTCAGCTAGGTAGGTGTATATAGGTAGGTAGGTAGTTATGTAAGTAGGTAGGTATGTAGTTAGGGTGGGTAGGTAGGTATGTAGTTATGGTGGGTAGGGTAAGGTCTGTAGGTATGTAGGTAGGGTAGGAAAGTAAGTGTAGGTAGGGTAGGTAAGTGTAGGTAGGGTGGAGTAGGTAGGTGTAGGTAGGTAGATGTACGTAGGTAGGTGTAGGTAAGGTAGGTAGGTGTAGGTAGGGTGGGTAGGTAGGTAGGTGTAGGTAGGTAGGTAGGTGTAGGTAGGTAGGTGTAGGTAGGTAGGGGTAGGTAGGTGTAGGTAGGTAGGTGTAGGTAGGTAGGTGTAGGTAGGTAGGTGTAGGTAGGTAGGTGTAGGTAGGTAGGTGTAGGTAGGTAGGTGTAGGTAGGTAGGTGTAGGTAGGGTAGGTAGGTATAGGTAGGGTAGGTAGGTGTCGGTAGGGTAGGTAGGTGTCGGTAGGGTAGGTAGGTGTAGGTAGGGTAGGTACGTGTAGGTAGGGTAGGTAGGTGTAAGTAGGGTAGGTAGGTGTAGGTAGGGTAGGTTGGTAGGTGTAGGTAGGTGTAGGTAGGTGTAGGTAGGGTAGGTAGGTGTAATTAGGGTAGGTTGGTAGGTGCGCCGTAGATAAGTACTTAGTGCTACCCGTGCGAAGCCGGGGCGGGCAGCTAGTTATAAATATTCAAAAAGTGCGTTTCGCTTTTATCACTGTACACTACACTTTCACTTTTCAGGAAATGCGCCAATAACCGTAAGTTTTCAAAGTCTTTTTCATCTAAGTTGATCTGAGGTTTTCCTTGCAATGCTGAGTAGATGCACGCTCTGCGTGATATGGACTGCCACCTGAGCTACTTGTATGCGTTATTTAGTAAGAAATCACTTCGCAAATAACGTCTAGAGGCAGAATACAGGTGCCGAGAATATTGTGGTGATTTATGTAATTCTCGCAATAGTCCATCAAAAATGTGTGAACACCGGAAAATAGGATTCAAGAGTCCGGCTGTATAAGTTTGAATTTCACCTTGGACGATTTCACTGGCAAGGGAAACCACGTTAAAATTTCAGCGGTAAACTTCATTAAGCCCGCGATGCGTGTGCTAGGGAGACGTCTGTCTCATTCCAAAGAAACTTTCGGTCGTCGATTTCCCTGCATGGCTAGGAGAGCGCTAGTATTTCCCTGCATGGCTAGGAGAGCGCTAGTATTTTCAACCCTTTCGCAAGAATATTGCATGTATGTATGTATGGGAATGATTAGGAATGGAAGGTTTGTTCAGGGGTTATACATTGGAAATAGATGTAATTGATAATAATTATAAACGATATCCCGTTGGACGGTTGGAATTTATATAATAAGTGCATTTGTGCGTTTGCCTTTTATGTATGATTTAATATTTTAACAATTTTCTATGTTTTTTTTTTTTGTGTTACAGGGGACAGTAACTTTAAAATTTTTATGTCTTTTAAAATAACAAGAAGCTCCGTAATATTAATAATTGATTGGTGTAGTATATTAACTCGACTTAAAAGAAACAGCTGTTTCTACTTTATCCAGTCTGCACGCGTAGCATGACGCTTTCTATGTCTACGAAGAATAGCCACAGCTCTTTCTATACAAAGTGACATTTTGTTTCTCTATTTTTGACATCGCACCGTAGAAATCCTTCTACAATCTGTAATTTTGTCTTTCGTTTCTAACAATCTTTGTCTAGGTCCTTTTATATCGGGTGTAAAAAGACACTTTCCGAAGCCGAAAGCCACATATTCTACCCATTATTTGCATCATTTTTTTCCACTAGACCATACCTGGGAATCCACTGGTTCTGGAGATATTGAAGGTCAAAGTCGCATTTTTTTTTTTTACTTTTTCACGAAAATGAATTCTATGCGATAATACGAAACTTTTTTCCAAACAAACATTACCTGAATTTTAGATTTATCTTAACAGATTACGCATTTGAAGTTACAAAAACGCAATGAACAACAAGTACCTACCTACGTAGCGTAGGGGCGGAGCTTAACTAACACTGAATCCGTTCATTCAAGCGTGGGTTCGCGTTACATAGCGCGCAATAAAAACTTGTTTTTTTTAATTAAAAAAAAAAAAATTACGGGTCCCAGCAATAATTTTTGCGCAAAGCTACTTAGCTATACGTACAGTATGCGTAGTTTACGGCTTTGTGATGTGTCTTTTTACACCCTGTATGTAGACTATTTCAGAAGAAAGTTTTCTACACCAAACTGTCAAAATCACACTGACAACTGACAGTTGTCTCCACGGCCACAAAGTATATACGGTTATCTGCAAAATCATGATTTTACAGGAGAGCATTTAAACACAAAACTGTGATAATTAATAGAAGAACAAAGCCATCTTCTCATATTTTACATCATTTCGTTAATAGGAAATATTACCAAGCAAATGGTTAAGGCCAATATTACTGAAATATTTTTTTGTTCTAAAATACGGTTCTTCGACACTGGGAAAAATTGTTGTAGCTATCTATATATACGTGACTTAATATCAGTAAAAATTGAGAATCAAACAGAAAACTAAATCTTATGACAAAACAAAGAAACCTGAGTCGAATTATGTAAAAGAGTGAATTTCGTAAAATGTGCAGTTGACTCTTTCTACTTTGCTACCGCCGCACTGTCTACGCGGAACGTCAGTTTTGTCTACTCTTCCGTCGACAAAACGGTGTTCATGCTACGCGTGAGTATTGTTTGTCACCAAACTTCATATTTTGTATATGGAGTTTGGAGACCCAATCACGGACGTGCAGTGTAATTTTTTAACGAATTTCAAATTTTCCTACGTTTTTTTGCAATCTGCAGGTCGGTGTCAGGTTTTATTCAAAATTCAGGTTCATCAAAATACGATTCGCGACTATAACAAATATTTATTTATACAGGTTGACTTGTAATTTCACGTATTTCTTCCAGGACGTGGTAGGATGACCAATTTGCAACAATTGAGCACCCCATAAAGCCTAGGCGAAAATAGCACTTTTCTCCAAACTGTCTTAATGAATGGGCTTCAATGATATTCCATTGGATATCTAATACTTTAACAAACCATTCGATGTAACAAAATTTTCTAAAACATCAATAGTTGAAAGTTAAAGGAGCTAGTTTATTAATCACTAGCTGCCAGCCCCGGTTTTGCACGGGTAGCACTATTTAGGTACTTATCTACGGCGCACCTACCTACCTACCCTACTTACCCTAAATACTACCCCTAAAAAATTCTAGCTACCCCTGTCTCTCTGGACAAAGGCCTTCCTCCACTCCTTCTATCTTTCGCGAGCCCGCGCGTCTTCCTTCCAGTTTGGACGGAACCTATCCAGGTCGAACTGGATAGGTTCCGTTCAAACCTTCATTTACATCCATAAAAATACTGGTACCAATTTACTTGATTTTATATAAACTTAAAATAAAATGCAAGTTAGTAACTTCCCTTGACAGTTTTGTACTTCAGTGTAACGAGGCAAAATAATGTTTAAACCTATTTGTGAACTAAGTTATGAAGGTCATCAACACGTATGAATCTGTCGGTTCTTTGTGGTCATTCTAATCTAGTCGGATTACCAGTAATCTAGATGTTGTTTTGGTTTTTTGTCTATATCAAGTTTAATGCGAGAGATTTGAAGCTGAAATTTTCAGGATATTTATATTTCACTAAATGCTAAAATTTTTGGTTTAAACCCAAACTTCTTGGATTGATTCTGTTTCTTGCATTTCAACTTCGAAATTGGTTTGGTTTGGTTTTGACCATAGGTAATAATACTTATTAACACGCTTTTATTAGGTCGACCTGTATGTATGTAACTATGTAATCAAATCTAAGAAAACTAATTTTTGACTTGAAGTGATATTAGTCAAAAGCGCGTGTATACTTAGTCTTGAAACATTTTATGAATGTAAGAATAACAAGAAGAACCGTTTAAAGAACCATTTAAATACCGTTTTCAGTGTTTCAATTTTTATTTTTGTTTTCGTTTCGCTTGGTTTCTTTAATATGTGTAAATATTTTTGAAAATCTAATTAATGCACAAATTAAAAGCTGTTGATATACTTTTATTCTACGGGCGCACAATCATTGGTTTACGAGAAACAAGATTCTGCAAAACGTTACTTCAATAGTTTTAATATCTCAAAAACCTAAAGACGTACAAATTTCACTATCGGCGCACATTTACGCACAAATTTAAGCTTTACCCATGCCCATGTACTTTATTTCTGTCTCCGGTCATTCGGATAAAATTTTCTTGCTAGAACAACGTTACACCAGCAGGATTCGTTTATCCGTATTTTTTTCAAAACGACAGCATGCATTTTTTTTATTTGGCGCACGTTTACAGCAGATTACTCTCTAATTATTCGTTGAACTCAATTCATTCTAGAAAATATTTTCTTGCCGGGGTAACGCACCTGGCTCCCAGGTCACCGTGTACCTGGGAGCCAAATCTTGAAACTTCAAGTTATATGTAAACCACATTAGACGGGTTCACTTTTCGGAGCCGATTTTCTTTATAAGAACTCCGTTATAACTCCTTTAAAAACTTGCGGAGGCGGATGTGGAGGCGGAGGTACGATTTCTAGCGGAAATTCCGCATTTGTGGACGCGGAGGCGAAGTTCCGTTAAATCCATATTTCAAGCGATCCTGACACGTGTTTTGTTGTGGCAGGCTGGCGACGAGCGTAATCGCGATGTTCGCGGTGGCCATTTTCATCAGCTACGGCCTGCACTGCTACGTGCCCGTGGAGGTGGTGTGGCGTGGCTACCTGCTGCCCCACCTCACGCGCTCCGGCGCACCGCCCGCGCGCCTGCGCACCGCCGAGTACGCGCTCCGCGTCGCTCTCTGCTTGCTCACATGTAAGTATAGTAATGCCTGTAATCGCCGAAAGGATAGGCAGAGGTATACCTTCCTAGATTCCGGAATTCCAATATACCTACCTATACCTGCGAGTGTTGAAAGTGAGTGTTTCCGTGCGCTGCCGCGCTGGTTACCTTAAACGAAGCTCGCTCTTTGACCAAATGGTGGATGCACCATGGGTTTCCCGGGTTTCTCTGGGTCAGGTAACGTTGAGTACGTTTTTTGGGATTATTATATTCCGTATAGGTAAACTAAAACCGCGCAACGTTGTTGTAAGTAATTAATCTAAGACAATTTGGACATCAGAAGAATGTTGGTACATGAGATGCTATACCTATTTATACGAGTATGTCGGAGGATGGTATGAGTCTCTCTCGTTCTCAGGTATATTTTAACTACTGTGGGCGTACTAATGGGTAGTGTTGGTTATTGCGCAATAGAACAACCGTTACAGTTCAGATCAAGTTATAATTTACAATAACATTACTCACACTAGCATTTCACACACTGTAGGTACACGACACAACTATTCGAAACGCGCGACAGTTCCTAGACTGGTGGTTCTGTTCTCTAGAACGGTCGGAAGGCAAGTGCGCTCGCACTGGCGCCCTTCCATTAACTAGGCTCCGTCGTAGCACGAAGTTAGCCGAGTCTTAGTGCTGCCACTACTCGGGTCACGTGCTGCGCTTCGTTTAGCGACCGTACTAATGACCGTCTCCGACATATACGTTAATAAATGATGTAGTTAATTAAATAAATTGTAAAATGAAGGTAGCTGGTATTTACTTGGATTTAAGCACGGCTCACAAAAATGGAGCACTATGGCGTAAGAGGTTTATATAACTCTACTCTTCATATATCAAAAATAGAAAAAATGTTTGCCGAACTTGATTCTACACAACCAACGGGTGTAAAAACAACTACTAAACATTACAAACGGTGTGCCTCAAGGATCTATTTTAGGCCCTTTATCGTACATATTATTCACTAGTGATCTAATCATTTTCGTATAAGTATAAACTTTTGCCGGACATGCAACTTGTTGTCTTTGCGGATCACACAAATGCCATAGTTGCAGGTAACGACTTTCAAGACCTTACTGTTAAGGTAAATGTATGTAGCTCTAGAGGCTTTACATTCTTGGTTTAATGCGAATATGATGATAATAAATACGACTAAAACTAGCATTATGCTAATTAAAACGATTGCGTGTAACAAAGATGATATGGATATTGAGTTGGATTCTGTTAAAATTGAGCTTGTCCGGGAAGTCAAGTTTTTAGGAGTATACATATATATATGAATTATTAAATTGGAAGAAAGAATTAGCAGCACTGGATTCATCCATATCATATGTTTGCTATGCCTTAACAACTCTTAGGGATGAAGTAAGCATAATTATTACACTTCGAAATGGTATACTATGCACTGATTGAGTCTAAATTGAGGTGTAGCATACAGTTTTGGGAAAACAGCATTAATTCTCCAAAACCGGCCAAGTGCGTGTCGGACCACTCACAATGAAGGGTTCCGTAGTTCGGATGAATTTATCCCAAGAACAAACTTAACATTGTAGTTGAAAAACATGTTCTCCCATACGGAATGTATCGGAGATCATGTTTTTCAAACTGCAAATATAAGTTGGTCGATTATTACTCGTTAACCTGTAAAATTTACTTAGCTGTGATAGTTTTCCTTTAAATTCGTTATATATGCTAGTGCTGTGAATTTTTTCACAAATCCAAGTACAACCATTTAGCTGGCAGGGGGGGGGGGGACACTTGACTCTAACAAAAATTTGCACTTTAAAGCTTAATATTTCGCAAAAGGAATCCTGAATTGAAAAATATTTTCACATCCCTACAATATTTCGACGACCTCATAACGACCTTTCCAACGATACCCTACACTATGTGATAACCGAGAAAAAAAAAACATTCCCACTTTACGTGTACGGAAGGTACCCTAAATAAAATATTTTTCTTAATTTTATTTTACCACTTTGTCGGCGTTATTAATATGTACCCATACTAAATTACAGCTTTCTAGTAAAATCCGTCTCTGAGCTAAGCCGCGGACTTACAGACAGACAGATAGTCAGACGGACATGGCGAAACGATAAGGGTTCCTTGTTTACTACGGAACCCTAAAAATAGCAATCCGAACCATTGTTCGCATTTCTCAACGTGTCGACCATATTTTAAAGAACTTAGTATTCTCACAGTACCTAGCCTTTATGCGGTAGTACTATTAAATTTTTAATATGTGTTGATTTAGGAACTTTTCCTGACCTCATGAAGAATAATAAAGTCATACCATTATTTAAATCAGGTAATAAAAATGACGTTGGCAATTTCAGGCCTATTTCTATCTTACCAGCATTTAGCAAAATATTTGGAAAGTTAATACTCAAGCAGCTGCTAAGACATTTTAATTTAAATAACCTCCTTCATAATGAGCAATATGGATTTACAAAAGGTCGCTCGACTACAGATGCGGGTGTTGCTCTGCTGAAACACATATTTAACGCATGGGAGAACACACAAAATGCTATTGGGGTTTTCTGTGATCTCTCCAAAGCCTTTGATTGCGTGCACCATAGTCAAAGTCAAAGTCAAATCATTTATTTCAAATAGGCACTTTTGAACGTCAAAGTTTACAAAAAAATTGAATTGATTCTAGTCGCCCCTTCCAAAAGGTAGTTTTCGTATGGAGAAGAATGGGCAAGAAACTCCACCGTTACTCTTTTAAAATGTGTTACAATATTTTGCATATGTACGTACATTAGTTATATAATTATATGTGAAGACGATGTAACTAAAAAAAAAAAAAAAAAAAATACGTTACCACAATAGGTAAAAAGAAGAATTAATAAAAATGAAGCAATGAAAGATAAATTAATTACTTATGTGATAGATGCATGGTCCTCACATATTTACAAACATTGTAAAAGTAGACGATTTTCTTAAAATTTTACAATTAATAAGTCAGTGTGTGAGGAAGTAATCACAGAATGTAAAATCAATGTCATATAATAAAAAAAAAAATTCATACAACTTAAATTAGCAACCAGTTTGATATTGTCTAGATTCTAGATTATCTTATGGAGCAGGACCAGCATGTTTCCAAGCATTCTTATCTTGGATATAATCCTCTAATTTGTAATATGCTTGTTTACAAAGTGTACTTTTAATATGAGTTTTAAATTTTCTTTCATTTAATTGTAATATATCACAAGGTATTTTGTTTTAACATTTAACACAGTACCCCATAAAAAATGAAGATACTTTAGATAATCTGAAAAATGGTTGATCTATTTTGTCTTTATTTCTAGTATTAAAATTATGTCTATCGCTTATTTTATTAAAAATATGTAGATTTTTTCTTACATACATAATATTTTCATAAATGAATTGGCAAGGTACTGTCATAATATTTTAAATAGTTCCCTGAGAGATTCGCGACGATGTAGATTATAAAAAAAAAAAAAATCTTTTATTTCGGACCCATAACTAGTCCATTTGGTTAGTATACACATGACTTAGAAACTAGTGTTAGTACTTACATCTACCAGAAAAACAAAACAAACTATTAATTAACACGCCACAGTGGCATGTAGGCGTATCCAATATCCCAGTATGGGGCTGTCCCACCTGCTATAGTTTTCTATATAAATGGCTCTGACAGCTCTCTTTTGTAAAATAAATATAGATTCAATGTCAGCAGCCCGACCCCACAGTAAAATGCCATACGACATGATACTGTGGAAGTAGCTAAAATAGACCAAACGCGCGGTTTCTACATCTGTTAACTGTCTTATCTTTCTAACAGCAAAAGCGGCAGAGCTTAGCCGCCCCGCAAGAGATGTTATATGAGGTCCCCATTGTAATTTCTCGTCTAGCGTGATTCCTACGAAAACTGTTTGATTAATATATTCTAGCTTTTCTCCATTCAATAAGATCTCACATTCGCTACTTCTAACATTAGGTAATTTAAATCTAATGCATTTGGTTTTTTTTTTATTTAGTAGGTACCAAATTATTTACCGTAAACCAATCTTGGACCTGAAGAATAGAGGTATTCACGTCGTCAAGATTTTGTGACCGTCGGTTGATTTTAAAGATCAATGATGTGTCATCTGCAAATAACACCATCTTCGGTTGATTTTGGAGTAATTGGGGTAAATCATTAATGTACACTAAAAAGAGGAATGGACCCAATATCGAACCTTGAGGAACGCCCATTGCCATTTCAGACCCTAATGAGTTTACGCCGTTTACTTGAACTTTAACCTTTCTATCTTTCAGGTATGATCTTAGTAAATCACGAGCTGTATTCCTAATCCCATAGTGCTCCAGTTTCAGCAGAAGTGTCTCATGGTCTACGCAATCGAACGCCTTCGAAAGGTCGCAAAAGATTCCAATGGCATCTTGTGCTTCTTCCCAGGCATTAAAAATGTTCTTTATTATGGTGACACCAGCGTCAGTGGTACAACGCCCTTTGGTGAAACCGTACTGTTGTTCATGAAAGATGGAAATTTTATTAAAGTGACGTAACATTTGATTGAGCATCAACTTTTCAAACACCTTACTGAGAACTGGTAGAATTGACACAGGCCTATAATTGTTGGGTTCTTTACTATCACCGGATTTGAACAATGGAACTAGCTTACTGTGTTTCATGAGATCCGGAAAGACTCCTTGGTCTACACTGGTGTTAAATATGAAAGCTAAATAGGGCGCAATGGTTTCGATAATACATCTACAGACTTTTACAGACATTCCCCAGAGATCTTCTGTTGATTTAATTTTAAGATCTTTAAAAGCTTTTATAACAGCCTGGGGGTTTGTATGCTGAAACCTAAACTCCAAAGGGCATGCCTTCACATTCTGTCTAAGTAAGGAAGCAGAAAGCGCGGGTGAGGAATTTAAAGCTTCAGTAGTTTTAATGGGAATATTAGCAAAAAAGTTTTCAAATTCCTGAGCTATTTCTACATCTGTGTTGATAGGGCCATGAGCAGTTTCTAAATTAAATTCAGTATTTCGCTGTTTTTTCCTACCTGTTTCATTATTTATTATTTGCCAGGTAGTTTTTATTTTATCATCAGCTGATTTTATTTTATTGCTAATATAAAGAGCTTTGGCTATTTTGCACACACTTTTAAAAGTTTTTGAATATTTTGCAACATACTTATGAAAGCTTGTATTATTCATATGTTGCTTTAGGCCATAAAGTTCAAATAGTTTTTCCCTGCTTTTACGAATACCTGGAGTCGCCCAATCACTAAATAAGAACTTGGTGTAAATACTTTTAGTCTTTAGTGGAAAAGTGTCATTAAATTGCTTGTTTAATAGTGAAAAGAACTGGGCGCAGAACTCATTTGGGTCACCTATATTATTAAAACTCTGAACACATAATTTACTGGCCAGTGAATTATTTAATTTCTCTAAACTTTTACATGTAATTGACCTAAACCTTATTTGAATTTTTTGTAAAGGTATGTAGGAGCAAAATGTTATTGTTTGTCCACTGTGATCTGATGGCAACTTGTTTACAATTTGTTTGTGTAAGTAATCACAATTACAAAAAATATTATCTATACAGGTGGCAGAGGAAGCTGTCACTCGGGTTGGTTCAATAAAAACATTTGACAAATCAAATGACTTAAAAAGGCTTAATAATCTGACAGTATTCGAGTTATTTTCTAATAAGTTAATATTAAAATCGCCACATACGATTATTGACTTACTACTAGTACTAAGTTTCTTTAATACATCTTCCATTACAGAATCAAACACGGATAGATTCTGGTAACTTGGAGGTCTGTATACGCATACTATAACATGCTTATCAAGCTCAACACAGGACAATTCAATATTATGTTCAACAGATAATCCGATGATGTCTTTTCTTTCTTTCGATTTAATAGAATTTTTAATTAATATTAACGACCCACCATGTATCATCCGTTTTCGGCTGAAATGGCTAACTACACAATAATTTTCATAATTAATTGAGATCACTTGATGATCTTTTAACCAATGCTCTGTTAAACAAATGACATCAAACTTGGTATTTTCCAAAAACAATTCTATTTCCAGTAATTTGGAAGAGCAACCATGACACACTTTTGCGTAAACTGCGTCATTACGGTATGCAAAACGAAGCTCTCAACGTTATAAATTCTTATTTACATAATAGGTCCCAATGTGTAGATGTTAATGGTGTGAAATCTTCCGGGCTACCAGTTCAGTTAGGTGTACCTCAGTTGCTCAGCTCAGTTGTTTATCTTGTTTAACCGACTTACCCGTTTCATTATTAATAATTTTCCAAGTGGTTGTGGTGTCCACTTTATTATTGGAATTTTTAATTATATCGCTTAAAAATTTAGATTTAGCTACAACACTAACCTTTTAAAATAATTTTTAATACTTTTTGACATACTCTACGAAAGGAGTATCAAACCTGTATTTTTTCAAATCATATAACTCGTATAGACTCGCTCTACTTTTATAAATTCCCGGAGTGGCCCATTGGTTAAAGCCAACGGAGGTGACATTAATTTGAATAGTTTTGGTCTTGAAAGTATGTAGATTGGTACTCTTTTTGCACAACATCAAAAAGGGCCCCATAGATTTCATTGGGATTCTCGTGTTCTACTATAGATGGTGTAATTCTATGAGCTATATTATTTTTAAACTTATTGCAACGACTAGCTGTATAAGGCCTGCATTCTATTTTATGCGGCTTTTTAGGGTTCCGTAGCCAAATGGCAAAAAACGGAACCCTTATGGATTCGTCATGTCTGTCTGTCTGTCTGTCCGTCCGTATGTCACAGCTACTTTTTTCCGAAACTATAAGAACTATGCCGTTGAAACTTGGTAAGTAGATGTATTCTGTGAACCGCATTACGATTTTCACAAAAAAAAAAAAAAATGAAAAATTGGGGGTTCCCCATACTTAAATCTGAAACTATTTTTTTTTTTTCATCAAACCCTTACGTGTTGTGTATCTATGGATAGGTCTTCAAGGAAAATGATATTGAGGTTTCTAATATAATTTTTTCTAAACTGAATAGTTTGCGCGAGAGTCACTTATAAAGTGGTAAAATGTGTGTCGCCCGTGTAACTTCTAAAATAAGAGAATAATAAAACTAAAAAAAATATATGATGTACCATGTAAACTTCCACCGAAAATTGGTTTGAACGAGATCTAGTAAGTAGTTTTTTTAATACGTCATAAATCGTAAACATCGATCAAAGTTACAACGAACTACAAGAACTTTTATATTATGTTACTTGCTGCTACGGAACCCTTCATGGGCGAGTCCGACTCGCACTTGGCCGCTTTTTATGTAGGTAAGGGCATGGGGAAGCTAGCTAATAAACCACAGTGGTCAGACGTTAAGCCACTTAGCACTATTTTATTTTTGGCATCACTATCAATAAATATATTATCAAGACAAGTTGAAGAAGATGCCGTGATCCTAGTAGGTTCAAAAAACAAGTTAATTAAATTATAAGACCTAAACAGATTAAGAAGTAATACTTAATGGAGTAACATCTAAAATATTAATAAAATCTCCACATAAAATTATACTTTATTACTTGATTTTAACCTATTGAGTGAACATTATCGATTCAAAACTAATAAAATCAACTGAGGGGGGCCGCTAATCGCAAATTATAACGTATCGCTCGAGTTCAACACAAGACAACTCAATAGTGCGCTCGATGGAAAGATTAACTAAATCTAAAAGTTGTTTACATTTCAACTTGTTTGAAACAAAACTAAAGATCCACCGCGAATGGCGCTTTTCCTTACAAACGCACTTTGTACAGTAAAATTATCATCATTGATAAACACTACTTCATGTTCTTTCAACCAGTGTTCAGTCTCAGTAAAATCATTTTTGTTTTTTCTAACTGAACAGACAGCTGTGCCGCCGGGGTGTTTGTTGCGCCACTTCTTCTTCCCAGCTAAGGCACTAGGAAGTGGTGAAGGGTGGGCCTTTTGAGAGACTGTCTTATGTAATTTTGACGTTCGAAAAGTGCTGATTCTCAGCCTACTTTGAATAATTGACTTTTGAATTTATTAACATTTCCACATCTATGTAGGATGTTGCCAGAAGTTATTTATATTTTGGTGATATACCTACATAGTAAAATATTCTTATTATGCTTCTCTTTTGTCGATTCTAAAAGTTTAAAGAATCTATTACAGTATTATTAGAAGTACTAGATGATACTGTTTCGTCACTTAAGCTAATCTCTGTTAAAACATTATTCTCTGCGTGTATATTGTAGGCTAATATAATAGCTAATACACGTTGGGTTTTCTTAGGTAAAAACATAGGCTCCTGAATCAACACAAAATCTCTAACAAAATTGTTAGTATCAAAATAATAATGGGTGTACAGTCACGAGCGTTAATAAGTATCCACTTAGCAAATTTCAAAAGCGATTTTCTCTCCAACTTTGAGATAAGGCCTATTTCATATTAACATAGGTTCCCAAATACTATAATTCGTAGCAACATAAAATAACAATCAACACAGTAGGTGCAAATCACTTCTAAATGTTACTAAGTTTATACATATTGGTGCTCGTGACTGTACTATAGGTACACCTCAGCCTAGCCCTTGGGGGAGTACAGGCGTGATGTAATGTATGTAGTACAAACTATTCTAACTTCATACAAGGTATTATTCGCCGAGATTCACAGTTGACCTCGAATCACAGTATGTGAGGCCGAGCGTTGCGCGCTCTACATCTCAAAAACGGTTGAACGCATGAAAAAATGTTTGAAAGAAAACTTGTCGCAAATTGTATGCTCAACAATTTTATAATAAATAGTAACATCATTGAGGCAATAGGAACTTAGCAAATCGCGAGAAATCCATTTTCTGGAATAACTCACGACGCAGACACGCGATTATATCAGACTTTTGAGACAACGGTTAAAACGCCAAAATAAAGGTTTATACGAGTTTCCAGCTTATAGACAATATTGCAGCCCACAACGCTGTTCACAGATTAGCTACAGGATACTAAGAGTGAATATTTTACATATATACATTTTTGTTTATTTTTTCGTAACTAACGTCTTTAATATATCTAGTATAAATCCATATAAATCTTAAGAATTTGTGCAAAAACAAATCAAGAAATATTATGTTCAAGAAAGCACCTTAAGTATAAAACTTTTAACGTATGGGGAGCACAAACAAAAATGTCTATATGTTCAAAAGTCCCATTGTAGGAATCGAGCATTCTGCGAATAGGCGAACGCAATCCAGAATTAGACTTGCAAGTACGCACCTTTCGCCCTTTTTATTATCTCTCATTCCGAGGTTTACCCTCTTTTTACGCTAATTTGACTGGACTATGTGCGGAACTTGCAAACCTCGTAACATCCTAGGCAACAATGTTACGCGGCTTTTGTTTACTATGAATACTGAATATAATATTGCCAAAAAAGAGTATGTGGCTTTACCCGACCCGGTGATACCCGGGAATCCCATGCATCTAACATTTGGTCAGAGAGCTTCGTTTAGGGTAACCAGCGCATGGAAACACTCACTTTCAACATTCGCAGGTATAGGTATAGTGGAATTCTGGAATCTAGGTACGTATACTCTAACGTTTAGAACGCCAAAATGACGGTGTATACGAGTTTCCAACTTATTATCTGTCATTCCGAGGTGAAACGCTAATTGGGGCCTAACATGCAACAAAGTCCGTTGTATGTATCCATGTACCTATCGTTTATAATATACATGGTTTCACACTTGAACGCGTACTGTCGCAGTTGTGCTGGCGGTGGCGGTGCCGCGGCTGGGGCTGTTCATCTCGCTGTTCGGAGCGCTGTGCCTGTCGGCGCTCGGCATCTGCTTCCCGGCGCTCATGGAGATGTGCGTGTCGTTCCCGGACAAGTTCGGGCCGGGCCGCTTGCGGCTCGTAAAGGACGTGCTGCTGTTCGTGCTGGGCGTGGTGGGGCTGGTGGCCGGCACGTACACAGCTCTCGTCGCCATCGTGCGCTCCTTCATGCCGCCGGACGCCGCCGCCGCGTCGCTGCACGCATAGAATTCCTTCCCCCTCCCGCTTCACAGACTACGCTTCTCACCCACCTAGTGCGATCAGAAGCCAAGCAATAAATTTTATTGTCTGTGTAACTCTCCTCTCAATGCTTCATTTAAGTAGTGATGATACGAGCGACGTCATTGTAATGATACAGTAGTGTACCTGAGTCTATAATTATAGTCCTCTTCACCGTTTCCGGTGACAGCGAACCAGATTACTTTTATTTTCTTTCGTGAGCTCTGAGTACGATAGTATTATACCTTGGAAGTATTGTTAGGTAGCGTACAGCCGGTCGCGCCGCTCGCGTTCAGCTTTGCATTAGTACAGTATTATCTCGTGTTGTACGGAGAGCGCACAGCTTCCTAGAGGACTCGTCCGACGCACAGTGCGACATGATTGATTTTATAAAGATAATTATGTTTCGTAGGTATATTTCTATCAAAATGTGTATATTGTTTCAATATTTTATAGTTTTAATATTATGTTATTATTTTTTGAATAGCGAATGTACCTGCGTCTATTATTTTGTTATGTAAAATAAACGTTTCTTACGATTTAACCGCTGTTACCTTATATTCCTAAGAAAAGACGCGTGTAATGTATTGCGAATAGCGTGGATGGCACGTGAGCTCAACTTGAATCGAACACAGCGAGTACACCTTGTGTTCATACATATAATACCCGACACCCGATGGATCTGCGCACGCGTCATATTACATTACATAATACATTACACTCGTCTGTACGTCTTTATCAAAATCAACAAAAATAGTATGCACGACGACACATCAAGCTGCCTACGACGCATCAACGGTAGGTTCTAGGTTCTACCAGTCAACTCCTACCGCAAGCCGCATTAAGGAACTTCGTTCCAAAAACTGTAATTTTGCTATGCGTGTGCGCATAGCTGCGTAGCAAATCATAATGAATTATAACTTCGATGCAGCGTATGTAAAGGATATGGCATAACGAGGGAGCGACGTAACAGAGGCGCATCCTTAAACTAAATAGGAGTAGCAGGGACTGTGAAACTATTTATCGGCACTAATTATTATCTGTGGTGACTTCAATATTAATATCTTAGTAAATAGTTCAAATAGCAGTGTTTTTAAATCATTCAATTTATCAAATGTGTTTGCAAAACCAACCCGCATAACTATAAATAACACCTACCTACACCTACCTACACCTACCTACACCTACCTACACCTACCTACACCTACCTACACCTACCTACACCTACCTACACCTACCTACACCTACCTACACCTACCTACACCTACCTACACCTACCTACACCTACCTACACCTACCTACACCTACCTACACCTACCTACACCTACCTACACCTACCTACACCTACCTACACCTACCTACACCTACCTACACCTACCTACACCTACCTACACCTACCTACACCTACCTACACCTACCTACACCTACCTACACCTACCTACACCTACCTACACCTACCTACACCTACCTACACCTACCTACACCTACCTACACCTACCTACACCTACCTACACCTACCTACACCTACTTACACCTACCTACACCTACCTACACCTACCTACACCTACCTACACCTACCTACACCTACCTACACCTACCTACACCTACCTACACCTACCTACACCTACCTACACCTACCTACACCTACCTACACCTACCTACACCTACCTACACCTACCTACACATACCTACACCTACCTACACCTACCTACACCTAGCTACATACCTACTTACCTACTTACATACCTACCTACTTGCATACGAGTACCTACCTACCTACCCTACCATCACCTACCTATCCTAAGAACCTTCTCCTGATAATAAGGAACACAAAAAAAAAAAATGCGAAATTGGTCCAGCCGTTCACGCGTGATGCCGTGTCCAAGGGAAATAGGGATTCATTTTTATACATATAATAATATTATACAGGGTGATTGGAAGATGGGTGCAAAGCTTTAAGGCGAAAATAGTACAGACAATTTAGAACCATTTAAGCCATGGTTGTCTTAGACGAAGTCTTACCAAATATTTTTAACCAAATTTATAAGTTTTTTTTCGGAAATTCTCAAAATTTAATGTAAACTGCATAATTATGGCCAAATTGAATGATAAATGAATTCATTTTTTATTTATTTAATTAAAGTAATGTGTAAGCAATCAAGCAAAACATGTTTTAGGCTTCTGTGTCATTAGACATTTTTTTTACAGACATTTAAAGCTCAGAAAAAATAATGAAAAAATTTGTACAATACGTCTTTCAAACCTTATTAAAAAAAAAAAAAAATTGGTAAGGCTTCGTCTAAGACAACCATGGCTTAAATGGTTCTAAATTGTCTATACTATCTTCACCTTAAAGCTTTGCACCCATCTTCCAATCACCCTGTATATACTCGTATTGATGCTACATGTATTGATAATGTTTTTTTTTGCCGCGATTACTTATCGAAAGTCATTGTAAATTATCTCCCTTCTGATTACAGCGGTCAAACCATTGTTTTCAAGTATAACACACCATTACAAAGAATTCATATACAATGTAGACAAATAACAAGTTAAGTAATTACAATAAGTTAAGTATAGTACCGAGTCATATTATAAACAATGTAAATGAATTATATGAGGAATTCTTTTCGATATTGCTCAAAGAGTTCAATGATACTTTAAAAAACCGGCCAAGCCATGTCGGACCACGCACATTGAAGGGTTCCGTAGTTGGAATGAATTTATCCCAAGAACAAACTTAACATTGTAGTTGAAAAACATTTTCTCCCATACTGAATGTATGGGGAGATCATGTTTATCAAACTGCAAATTTATGTTGGTCGATTACGCGCTAATAACGAAACACAATATAAAACTATAAGGGCTACTACGGAACCCTAAAAAGAAAATTAAAACTATTTGCCCAAATTTTTTGTTCAGTGACTGGGCAACTACGGGTACCTATTAGGAAAAGTAGGGAAACATTGTTTGAGCTGTATTGCCTTAAGCCTTATATTAGGTCTTTACCTATGAAATTGCCGTTCTGCAGTACTGGCCATTTCAAATCAAAATAATTTTTGTTTGGCTAAGAATTCTAATTTCAAATAAATTTTATTTTAAAGACGGATTTTTTTTCTCCAAAAGTAGTCATTTGTTTATTGATTAGTGTTACATTTTCATCGCATTTCAATCTTTTTCGTCATCATAAATACGTTAAAAATTCGAGTAATTATGGAATATGAGTACCGTCGTGGCAGCAACGCGGCACAAGCGGCACGCAACATCAACGACGTTTACGGAGCTAACACTTCAAACCAACGCACCACCTGTTATTGGTTTGCTCGCTTCCGTTCTGGAAATTACGACCTGAAAAATTAACTTCGCGGTCGTCCGAAGACTTTGGTCGACAATGACGAATTAAAGCCGATTGTGGAAGCTGATGATACACAATCTACGGCTGAATTAGCAGCAGCTTTCGACGTTAGCGTCAAAACAATATTGGTCCATTTGCGTCAAATTGGCAAGGTAAAAAAGCTTGACAAATGGGTGCCCCACGAACTCAATGATCGCCAGCGCAAAGTACGCGTCGAGACGTGCCTTGCACTGCTCAACAGACACACAAATGAAGGAATTTTGAACCGCATTGTTACCTGCGATGAAAAATGGATTCTGTTTGATAACCGCAAGCGCTCAGTAAGTTGGTTGGATCCTTGTTCAGCACCTAAACAATGCCCTAAACGAAAACTTACCCCTAGAAAAGTGATGGTCACTGTTTGGTGGTCTAGCGCCCCGGTGTGATTCATCACAGCTTCTTAACAAACGGGGTGAGCATTACTGCAGATGTGTACTGTGAAGAACTGAACACAATGATGCAGAAGCTGGCACATCTCCAACCAGCATTGGTCAATCGCTCGTCTCCGCTGCTACTGCACGACAACGCGCGACCTCATACTGCACAGCAGACGGTCTCCAAGTTGCAAGAACTGGGCATGGAAGCTCTCCGTCATCCGCCCTACTCACCAGACCTTGCGCCTACAGACTACTACTTTTTCCAGAATTTGGATAACTTCTTGGCGGGAAAAAAATTCAATACCCGAGAGGCAGTACAAAATGCCTTTGAAGAATTTGTTGCCTCCCGTCCAGCTGATTTCTTTAAGAAGGGCATCAATAAACTGCTACTGCGTTGGCAAAGATGCATTGATTGCATGGGTGATTACTTCGATTAATACAAATAAAAAATACATGAAAAAAAATCGTTTAAATTTTTTCATACAAAACGGCAATTTCATAGGTAAAGACCTATTATTAACTCTGAAACTTTTAATAAACACGTTACTATATACTCTAAAACGTTTAAAAATACCTGCAAGGTAGCCAAGCCTTGTACATTAGCAACACGATCAAATCAGCCGATAATAAAATAAAGACGGTTTGGAAAATTATCAATGACGAAACTATCAGGAAAAAATACTTACATAATAATGATTTCACACTAGAAACTCCACGTGGTCTCATATAATAATAATAAAGCCCTATATTCCGTTCAACATTTTCACTTAATAATAATAATAACAAGCCCCCTAAAATCCTACCTTACGTCCAAGCTGAACACCTAAGTAGCTACGTGGGGAGCGGACACGCGTACTGTACAACTGTACAAAAAACTTACGCGGCTAACAAGGAAAGGTAACCCTTTATGGAGATAAGCAATAAAAGAGTATAATACAATAATTTACGGTCGCTTCCCGGGGAGTGCCGGGGCGCCTACCGACAAAATTGTTACAGTTGGTCGTAGTGAACTGAACAGGCGGGCTCACTAAGTAGAAGCCACAGCCGATTCCACAGGCGATGATACCATTTCATTATTCTCATCCATCCCTTCGACTCGCCCCTCCTACATGACAAGAAGAACAGCCAGCCTGTCTACCACTACCACGCTTGATAGTGTTGCGCAAGATTTCAACCTTGACTCTGAGCTTGAACCCACTACAAGCGCTCCAAGTACGCGCAGACGATGGACACCTACAATGAATTAGTTCATACTGCGCACTTATCTTCAATTTACTTCACTAGATACAGACAGAAGAACTTATCTCGAACCGCTCCACCTAAAATTCACGGAAATATTCTCAAACATGGAGGTTAGTCGACATAGAATAGGAGACCAGCCTAGAGCAAAAATAAATAACAAATTACTACCACAACAATCAATAGATGAGATACGAAACAAAGTAAAAGAAGAGTTAGATCAACTACATTTTACCCTACAGTCACAAAACTCTGGCGAGCTTAGACAAAAAATACACAACCTACAACAATAGAGACACATAGCACACAAAATAGGACACAAACCCGAATGAGATGGACCAGTGAACACAACGAAGCTATAATGCGGTCATATTACAGAGTTACAGCTTTGGGCACTAACGAAACTACGTATCGAAAACCTATGTACGAAGATTTCATCAACCAATTTCCTTCACTTGATCACTTAAGTGTACAACGAATAGCTGATCAGAGCAATAATAAAAAATAATTACTTAAGCGATGAGAAATTAAATTAATTAAAGTTAGAGGTATCCGAAGAATTAGGTACAGATAACACACGCAATTACAATAGTGAAACGATAGCAGTTATTACTAATATCAACAATACCAATGTCCAGTTAACAGATAACATTGGCATAAACTCTATAGAAGAAACTACCCCTATGTACAAACAACGGATAAACCTGAATTAAATAGTACAGATATTCTACCTAACCCACAAGTTAATTTAGAAAGGACACAATAATAGACGATTCTTTCCAACAAGCATTTCAATTTTATAAAGATACTAGCCCTACAAATAGAGTGTATATTCCAAAACAAAAACCATCTAAAAATCTTGCACGAATAATTAGCTACCTAAACAAAATCATTATTCCTGAAAATAGTAACAACAACACAGACTTTCACACATTCCAGATCGTTATATATTGTGTGGCATGGACCGTTGCTAAGGTCAAGGGAGCCAAGATAACACTCGAACCAAGAGAAATAACCCGAGGTACAAGAAAATAATATAAACCAAAATAGCGAAGACGTCTTGTAGAAAATTATAAGGTTTAGTTACTCCAAACAGTTTGACAAATATTCTTGAACTCTTTCCTTTGTAAATCGGAACTAACATGCCCTTCATAAATATGTTTTAAATGCACATCATCTTGCTTGAATACTTATAATAAGCAAATTAACATTGTCACGTAACAAATGTTTTTTATTTTTTGAATAGGTTTGAGATAAATAGAAACAATCGATTTGTTTATGCCTACCCATCTAATTATAATAAAATCGTAGCGAAGTCAAAACTGTACATTTAATATTTTTGAAAAAAAGTACTGCGAGTTTCTGCGAGGTCCGGGATTGATTCTAATGCCGAAAATTTAGTTTTTAGAATTTTTGTCTGTTTGTCTGTATGAATGTTCCAGCATCACGCAAATTCTACTGGACAGATTCTGTTAAAATTTTGCATAGATATTCAATTTAAGTCTAGTCAAACTGTGGGGATAAACTATCACGCTATTTGCTATAGGGGACGTGCAATATTACATTATGTTCGTATTCTTCGTTTCAGCATCACGCAGATTCTACCGGATAGATTCTGTTTAAATGTTGCATAGATATTCCCTATAAGTCTGGTCAAATTATAGGGTATACATTATCACGCTATTTGCTAGGAGGGGTGAGTAATATTACATTATGTTCGTATTTTTCTCCGCAAATAGTAAAAGGACGCGCCAAAAGGTTAGGATATTGTACATAGTCAGCGATTTAAGTATTTAAATGATTATCATCACGCTATTCATTTATGGAACTAAGCAGTCAATCATGAAATACATAAGAACGGCTATTTTAGCTAACTTTCAACATATAACTAAGCGGTTATAATATAACCGCTTAGTTATATGTTTTGTTGAAAGTTATATTATTATGGTTGCTTTGCATACCTGAAGTTGAGAGTTCGATTCCCAAGTAATGTTTTTTTTTTTGTCAATTTTTTTTTACATTTTGTAATACGATTTATTTTTATTTTTTTTTATTTTTTTGCTATAATAAAATTTATTTACAATACTTAACACAAATAACTATTTACACTAGGTACTAAATACAATGACGAACTATACAAATAAATACAAAAAACAAAACATTTATTTTATTATTTTTTATTATTTATAATATAATTATGTAGTTCATAGAATGTATTAATTTACTAAAAAAGGAAAACTTCGTAATCTTTAGGAAACTGGTGCGTCACAAAATATTCAAGGTTGTGTTCTGATCATTTTAGAGCTATGGACTATAAGTTGTTTTACAAAAATATTGTGTTTTTGTGTGTAAAAAACACAATATTTATTGTGCTATTTACTTTTAATGGCATATTGTAAAGTAGTTCAATATCACAAAAACAAAGTAATTGAAATACTAAATACTGCTAATTAAGTCAGCTTCTTTAAAATGTCTCTCTCGTCTTCAAATATATTTAGTTGTCTAATGAATTCATAGGTCAGCGATGAACTTTTAGCGTCTAATGAATGGTTTTCAAGCGACCATATAAGTATATTGTAAAACAAGCTACTGTTAATATGACTGTCAGTCAATTTATTTTAAATTTTGTTTTCATTTATTGTTGATATAATCTACTCCTTAAAATGTTTTTATTTTATGAGTTGATTGCAATTTGTGCTAATGTAAATGTTTTGCATTTGTGCAGGATATGGGATGCATTCACATTAAAATGCGATGTAGGAATAAATTACTTGTTTAATAATCAAGTTACAGTTTTTCACACTGGACGGACAAAGTACGCGTGTATTGACGGAGCGATGTCTTCGTTCGCACTCTTCACGGTAGAGGGCGCGGGCGCCGCGCCGGCCACATGCACTACGTGACGTTAGCGCGTGTTCCACGCGTTTCTCACTTCAGAGTGATACATTGTTAACATCCTCCGCCCCCTTGGAAGCCGTGCTTTCAAGAAGCTCTGGATCGTCAACTGGCAGGATGCAGACTTTGTTTAGAGCTCTTCGGAAGATTCCTTTATTTGTGGTTATATCTGCAACTCTGCATAAACCGTCTGGTCGAACAAAAAGCTTCTCCACTCTTCCGAAAATCCATTTCATTGGCGGCAGATGATCGTCTTTGATTACCACTACATCTCCAACTTTGATAGGTTGGCCACTGGATCGTCGCCATTTTACTCGCTGTTGTAGCTCGGAGAGAAATTCTTGCGACCATCTCTTCCAAAAATGTTGCCTCAGTCTTTCTAAATGCTGATATCGATTGAGGGACAATAATTGTTCCATGATAGGAGATGCCAGTGACGTCAACGGACGCCCGATAAGGAAGTGGCCGGGTGTTAATGGATTAAAATCTGACGGATCTGATGACATAGGTGTCAACGGACGCGAATTCAATATTGCCTCAATTTGTGTAAACAGAGTGGAAAGCTCTTCAAATGTAAGATTAGAATTACCTGCGATTCATTTTAAATGGAAGTTAGCCGCTTTAACACCAGCTTCCCAGATTCCACCAAAATTGGGTGCATAAGCTGGACTGAATTTAAATTCAATGCCCTCGCTCGCTCCGAACTCAGTGGCGGACTCATCGACGGCCTTAAGCATTCTGCCTAACTCGTTATTTGCCCCTACGTAGTTCCTACCATTATCGCAATAAATTAGGCGAGGCTTTCCTCGCCTTGAAATGAACCTACGTAAGCACGAAATAAATGCATTGGTACTTAGCTCACTAACAACTTCAAGGTGCAAAGCCTTGGAGGAGAAACAGACAAAGAGACACAGATAGCATTTACTAGTTCTAGCGCCACGTCCTTTCCGATTGGAAATATGGAACGGACCTGCAAAATCGGTGCCACAGATCTCAAACGGAGATGAGGGATTTACTCTTGGTTGAGGTAGGTTACCCATCAAAGTTTGAACGGATTTACCCTTTATCCGTACACATTTCACACATTTGTTTACAGTTTGTGTAGCAAGAACTCTGCCACCAACAGGCCAGAAGTTCTCACGTATCAGACTAAGTAATTGCTGAGGACCGCAATGTAGTAGACGCAGATGCTCCTCTGCAAATAAAAGTTTGGAAATGCATGTTTGGAATCAATTAAAATAGGATGTATTTTGTTATAGGGTTGCAATGCACCTTGAATGCGTCTCCCGACTCTCAGGATATTTTCATTATCCAAAAATGGATTCAAAGATAGAATATTAGATTTACAATTTACAACTCCTGTAGTTTTTAAAGAATGGATATCCTTTTCAAAGGAATAAGTTTGTGATATTTTTAATATAATAATAATAATCATTTTATTTCAGAATGAAATTCCATAATTTGTTAGTAAACATTGATCTTAAAAACTATGTTAGTAAACATGCAGGTTGGACAAAAAAACGACAAGCGGGCAATCAAATTTACCCGCAATTACATTCAGGAGACTGTTCGAGCTGCCCCGGACCCTCTGCAGCAACGATGCGGCACGCTTACGTCTGATCGCTGCAAAACCATCAGTGTGCGCATCAGCAAACATTCCCGATGCACTGCAGAAGCGTGGCAGCCCCAACAGCATCCTGAATGCATTGTTGTATTGAACTCGAAGAACATTGATGGCTCTCTGCGTACAACTTGTCCAGAGGCTGCACGTGTAAAATATCTGACAATATGCTTTAAAAAGCGTCAGTTTCACTTCACACGTGCAACGAGCAAACCTCAGCAAGCAAGTTGCATCGAACCGCCAATGCTCTTCGTTCCCTTTCTACATCCAGATCATCTTTGATGCCCGCCGTAACAATATGGCCGAGATATCTAAATTGTTGAACACGATTTAAGATATTACCCGCTAGTTTAATGGGAGGAAAACTTTCTGAGGACTTAGCTCCAAAAATAAGAACCTCGCTCTTTTTGGCATTGTATCTTAAACCGTGTTCCTCAACGTACCTCTCACAAACATCCAACAGCTTTCTCAAGCCTGAGACTGACGTACTCAATAGTGCCATATCGTCGGCGTAGCTGATATTATTAAACGCTACTCCATCTATACTGCCGTGCTAAGGGTAAGACCAGTAAGTCGGAAATTTCAAAGTTGAGAAAATGGCGGTCAAAGTTATCGATTAAATTTTTACTTACTACTACTTTAACTTACAAGTTTTAGTAGGTCTGATTTTTTCAATATGTAGCTTGAATGGAGTTCTTTCATGATACCAAGTTAATAATTGCTATTTATTTATTATAATATATATTATTGACGAAAACTCCTATTATGTCTAGTACGAGTTAACTCTATTTATACTGATTGCTTAGAATAACCGCAGTAAGTACCCTAGTTGCTGCTTTAATGCTAAGTATTCCATACATACGATATCTACATTTTGTATGAAATTACGTGTCACTTTGGGGTCAAAAAAAAATAAGATGTTAGCTAAATAGTATTATTGATTATATATCATTTAAAAGATCATTTATTGAGAAATCTATGCATACCTTGAAATGTAGTGAATTACGTACAGGTTTTTTCGTACAAGGCTCTGAAAGTATGTAATTAAAGTTAATACCGTTTAATTTCTAAAGCATTTTTGTTTTGTTTTTTGTAAATAACTTACAATATTTTATACCTAAATCTATTTATTTATTATTTTTGTTTAATAAGTGTTTGTACTTGTTGAAATGGTAGCAATGAGAAATAAATAAAAGAATATGTTTAATTACAACAATCAAAACTTTAATTGTTCAAAACTTCTTATCAAAATTACAGACACAATAAACTTAGACTATTTTAAACAATACTTAGAGCCAATAGGTACCTACTCCTGTACCTATTCCTGAAATATTATAATCAGTCTTGTAATAAAATCTGCAACTATAAATGCTCCTATGGAGTTTTATGTTAATAATTCAAGAAAAAAGTACCAAAACTAGCTAATATATTAGCATTATTTTAAATGCAGAGAGTTAGCATTAATTATTTATTAAAAAATACTTTAAAACTAAATCATGTGAACACAATTTAAGATCAAAGACACATTATTATAAAATCACAAAAGTGTTTTACTTATTCTAAGATTTTTGAACAGTTGTACTTACAGTACAATAATTGCGTAGGTAACAGTATATTATAAACACTTTTACAAAAAAAAAAAATACGTGTGGCACTCGAGGACTGCCGCGGTAAAGCTATTGCATAGCATATATTCAAAATAAGAAGATAATATTGTTGATTTAAAATATTTTTTTTAAAAAATACCCCTATACCCCCCCCCCCCCTAAATCGCAGAATTTACACAACCGTCAATGACGTCTGCCCTCACGCGTCTGCCCGCGTTCGGGTCGCGCACTCGGCAATCGCGCGTCATTGCCTATCCCGCCCCTCCACCCTCGTTCTGCGCGCCCGCCGTCGACTCATCGCAGGTCATTCTTATCGTTCTAACTTTTAAAATATTTGTCCAAATTACTTAGTGTAAAAGACAAATTTTATCTACATTAAATACCGAAAGCGATGAAGGTATTTATTTTGATACGAATTAACTAAATACTCTAAAATATGCAACTTAAAAAAAGTATTCAATTTAAATGTATTTATAGCTCACTATTTTGGCTATAATGGCTTCCACATAAAAGGTAGATATATGCTGTTGCGGACTTTTATTTAGAAATCTTTAAGACAAACAACCCCACAATACATTCTTTTCATGTAACTCCAGCGGTTTAGGCAGCGCACGCAAAGATAGATCTCAGAGGGCAGGATTTTTTCCGACTTACTGGATACTTATCGTTATATTATGGCTAAATCACATAAAATCTTTATAAATTGTAGCCTATGTGTTATTCTGATATATAAGCCACATTACTGTAAAGTTTCATTAAAATCCGTTCGGTAGTTTTTGCGTGAAAGAGTAACAAACATCCATCCATCCATCCTCACAAACTTTCGCGTCAGGTTTTTTTTTCGTTACGGAATTTCTACATTCGGTCGCCGCGCTCAGAGTCTCCGATAAAAGCTATGCAATAGCTTAAAAACTATTCGATGTTAGTGACGTGTTCTGACACCGGCAAGTTTAACCAAAACCTTATTTTCTGTTATTTGGCATTAAGCTCAATTGTTTGCTTATAATCTCATCTTTGGTCGACTTTGGTATTCCTCTAGCAGATATTTTTTTTTTATATTCCGGGAACTGTTGATGTTTAAATTTTTTTGATTTTTTTGTTTTTTTTTGAGTTTTTTTTTTTTTTTTGTTTGTAGAAAGTCCAAACATTGTTCTTCTTCCGCGTCATGATTGAACTTATATTTGAGCTGATACTCGCCCCGATTTGCTATTATCACCATTATATTTTGAAGGTAAACTCTTGGTTCAATTCGACGTATCTTGTGTTGCGAAGATAAGTCTGTGTAATTGGAAAAATCCACACTTACTGCTGATATTATTAGTGAGATAGTGAAAAAATAGTTAAAAAATGCCTATCGTCACAGCAGTACGTGGGGCTACTGCTTATATACTTAGAGATAAGGTAAATCAGCTTACAAAGTATGCTTGACATAAAAGCAGTAAGTGTGATTATTGCTGATATTCTAAGTATCCAATACTTAAAAGTTTTTGATTACGCTCATTTACACAACAGTATGTTCACTTACTGTTTTTATTATTAGCAAAATAGAATAAAAATGTCGGAGGTACACTAATTACCGTGAAGTACCTAAGTATATTTCCTGCTTTTATGCTAAGTAAAGAAAATCATTTCATTGACTTGCTGCTGTTATGCTTAATGATATTTTTAGGTTCCAGTGAATATAGAAAAACGGGAGTAAGACCAGTTTATAGAGCATTACGTGGCGATCCAGGATAGGTACTTAACTCATTTTTGAAAAAAATCGACTTGCTGCTCTTACTGTTAGCGCGGCAGTATATAACAGCCGGCCTGCAAGCTACTGAGCTCACTAACGAGTCCGTCTATGTACAGGTTAAACAATATTGGAGAAGTCAAACCACCCTGTCTGACCCCGCACTGCAACCTATACTCATGAGAATTGGCCTCAGCCCAACGCACATGGTTCACCTGGTGACCATACCAGTACCTAAATATCTTTATAATTTCTAATGGTATATTTGCATTGCGTAACTTACCCCATAACTTGTCATAATTCACCATATCAAATGCCTTTGACATATCAAGGAAGCAAGAAAAGACAGGACTCTGATTAACTACGTAATAGCTTACTGCCTTTTTTAGGCACAATATAGCAGTCTCTGTTGATAGTCCCTGACGGAAACCGTGCTGAGCATCATGCAACGTAATATTCTTTTGTAGGAAGGTGTTCAAGAGACTATCAAAAACTTTTGCGACAATCGTTGCCAGAGAGATCGGTCTGTAGTTTGACTTGTCCGACATGTCACCCGTTTTATTTTTAATAATAGGTACCACAACAGTTTTCATCATGTCACTGGGCAGATAGGAATGCGAGATACAAAAGTTATACAGCAACGCTAAGACTCGGGGCAAATGCTTACCAGCGTGTCTTAAATGCTCAACACTGAGCCCGTCGTGTCCGGGCGACTTACCACGTTTCATCTGACTAATTGCATTTTTTACGTCTTTTGCTGTAAATCTTATGGTAAAATTTTGATTTTGATTTTTTTTTTGCTAGTGTTTTTAATGAAGTTTGTAATTCTTGTAGTGTCAGTTTACCCTTTAATTTATTATTTTTATTTTTACAGTTGTAGATAAAACGTTGTACATATGTAGCTTAGAACTCTCTGTAGTTTTGATAGTTTAGAAAATTTATCAAATGAAATAAAACTCTGTTTACATTGTATAGCTAAACTAACTTTCATTTCAGGCAATGTGTTGCTTGGTAAGTTAATATTAGGCTGAGGCCATTCATCCTCAGGTTTAGTTTAAAAAGAAGCACCGTGCCACCAAAGATAGTTACTACTAAGGTCCTGCGGCTTGACTCCACGTGAAGCTAGATCTGCCGGATTATCTTGAGTTGGCACATAGTGCCATTCATGTTGAGAGGTAAGTTCACGAATTTCTTGTATACGATTGCATACAAAGGTTTTTAAGGTTTTTGGTTGGGTATTAATCCATCCCAAAACTATAGTTGAATCTGTCCATAAAACAGCACGTGAAATTTCAATATTTTTATTACTTGATGAATTTAGAACCTTTGTAAGCAATCTAGCACCTAATAGAACACCCATTAATTCAAGACGCGGTATAGTTAATTCCGGTTTCAAAGGAGCTACTTTTGCCTTGGCACAAAAAAGATGAACATGTATGACGCCTAATGCAACCTTAGATTTTACGTACAAACAAGCACCGTACGCAGTCTGCGATGCATCAGTAAAACAATGAAATTCTACATTAATTGGTGCCGAGCAGACTACATGCCTGGGCACCTCAACAATTAAAATATAGTGTAAATGTTTAATGAATTCTTCCCATTGATGTTTAATGTTATTTGGGACTTCTTCATCCCAATTGTTTTTTAATAACCACAATTGTTGTAATATTATCTTTGGAATAATTGTAGTTGCTGATAATAAACCTAGTGGGTCAAAAATTTTAGAGGACGTAGATAAAATATTGCGCTTAGTAATTGTCGATTCAATTTTAAATTCTGTAGAAAATTTTAAAGTATCTGTTTGTGGATACCACTTTAGACCCAAAACAGTGGATTCCTTGCTGAAATCTTGACAGATGTTTGTTATAGGAAGATCTTTTAAAATATCTGGAGCATTAGTCCGGAATTTACGTAAAGGAAAACAGGCTTCTGAAAGTTTATTAACCCTTAATTTAGCAACGAAAAAAAAGTAAGAAATATATAAATTTAATTATTGTAAGGCTTTAGGGGTGTGCTAAAGAGCCCCAAAAAAATGTTAAAATAAATCCAGAGATGCCCACAGTTGGGAAAATTCGTGTCCGTCACAGCGGACATTACCAATGACTTAAGGTGGATGTATAGACAGGCCTCGCCATACATTTTTCAGGCGTTCTAATCTCCGTAAATAAACGGTTTCTGCAGAATAAAAGCAAGTATAATGAGACTTTATAATGTATTATGTCCGCCTAACGCCAAAATTTTATAAAAAAAACTGTATTTCTAGGAGAATTAGACCCAATAAAAAACGAAAAATCTTTACATGTGTGAGTGACCTGAATCGCGCCATCTAACAGAAATTTAAAGAACCACCGAGAAAGAGTTATTTACATTGTGTTACGAGTTTACGTTCGGTAAACATTTATAATAGATGGCGCTGTTCGAAAATTCGAACTTATTGCCAAATTGCTCCAGTCAGTCTATGTGTCTTGACAACTTGCGAATCGTTTCCAAAATAATTGTGTTTCTAGAAAGTTAGCGCCGGCGCGCGGGTTTGCCCGCGGGTTTTACATTTTATGATTGATAAAATGTTTTTTATTAGGGAATGAGAAAGAATGCTAGAAAGTGAAAAAAAAATTCTGCGATCTGCATTTGGTTCACACAGATACAATACTAATGTAATTATTGTAATATCTACTTTAAATATAAAGTACCTAAAGATTTAAAAATCTTTCTACTGTATGTAAGTAGGTACTGATAATACATTTTCTGACACGGTTAGGTACTAATTCATTGGTTTGGGTTGAATAAAATCAGAGAATAGAAGTTCATGTAAACTTAGGGTATAGGTTCCTAAATCAGGCGATCAGCGTAGGCAAATTTACCTATTTTTTTTCTAATTACCTACCTACGCAATGGTGTCACCATTGCGTAGGTACTACTTACATCTATTGATTGAATCATATTTAATTTATGTGAAACCATCAAGATAAGTGAAAACACAGACAAACCACATTGATTTTTCATAACAATTGCACATTTTAGTATTATTAGCACACGTCAAAGTGCGTCGAGATAAATTGGTCTTGCCATCTAAGAAGTTTACCAAGAAAAAGGGGAAATAAAACATAGGGCAGTATTTTAGTAGTAAGTTGTAGGATGTTGTGATATTTAAAACGATGAATGATATAGGTACATCATTTATTTATGGTTTCGGGGTTTTTAACTGTCAGCGAAATGACGTTCTCAAAATGGTAGCTGTAGTTCCAATTTCGCTCGTCTGAACAGCTAAGTAAGGAGTTTTTATTTAAAAGTGAAGTGTTTTTGTGTTTTATTGACGGTAAGTGTTATTTTTATGTCCAAAGGATGCTTTTCTGCTTGAAGGTGATACAGAGTTATATTATAATAGTAATTACCCTTAAAACTTAAAAAAGTGTAAGATTTAGAAGAGAAATACAAAATCAAACGTTAGCAACACTCGTTGATTGTCATCACATCACATACCTACCTACTCTAAATTTCAAATATTTCACCCTAATAGGGACGTCAATTCTCTCTAAAAACTCACTTTGCCTGTCCCAGAGGAACGTTATTTCTGACTAATACAAATTTCTTGAAGCATTTCATATTTAACGATACTTTTGCTGTTGTGTTTAATTATTCTTTTTGATTACAGATTGAATTGCAACTCTGCCTAAGATGAATCCGACTAATAAACTTGCCTATATACGACATATGTATTCAGGGCCGCGAAAATCACGGAAAAAAGTGCAAGCAACATTGAAAAGACATCATGGAAATTCTTCTAATGATTTTTAGTGAGTAAAGGCTTGTGAAGACCAGCGCGACTTGTCGCGCTACGCGATATTGCGATATTTTATCCGTAGAACAATTTCTATGAAAACGCGCGCGACACTTCACACAGGGGCGACCTGTAGCGCCGCGACACAGATAATTCGCGTCACGTGATACGAAACCCGAATAAAGGCTCGTGCAGACCAGCGCGACGCGACGGCGCGACGCGACTCGAACAATACAATTTCTAAGAAAACTTCACGGTATAACAATAGCCGGTGTCGCGCCGCGCTGTCGCGTCGCTCTTGTCTGTACGAAGCTTTACAGAGCGGCATCAACAAAGGAGCATATTTCTTAGTAATTGTCGCGCTGCAAATCGCCGCCAAGAGAGTAAAGGCTTGTGCAGACCAGGGCGACTTTTCGCGCTACGCGATATTGCGATATTTTATCCGTAGAACAATTTCTATGAAAACGCGCGCGACACTTCACACAGGAGCGACCTGTAGCGCCGCGACACAGATATATCGCGTCACGTGATGCGAAACCCGAATAGCAGAGCGGCATCAACAAAGGAGCATATTTCTTTGTTATTGTCGCGCTGCAAATCGCCGCAATATCGCGTAGCGGGCGCTACGCCACACCAAGAGAGTATAAATGGCGGTGCATTCCGAGCTGAGTTCACCCAGCTACCAAAAAGGTAACGGACTGGAGGAAAGTAGGCACCCAGCTGAAATCCAACACGTCCCCCCATTTGGACTCTATCCCCGACCAATTCGACTCTATTGCAGCAACAACGGCCGCGATCGACTCACTCACAGATCACGTACAATCCGTCGTGAGCGACTGCTCGAAGGAAGTTCCAGTGGGGGAAGACCCCCGCTGGAAACTACCTGACGAAGTGCGTGATCTGCTGACTGAGAAGAACGCAGCTATTCGTGCATACAGCAACTTTCCCTGCGCCGCTAACAAGGCCCATATGCGCTATTTACAGAGATCTGTAAAGACACGCATACAGAAGCTGCGGGACGCGGGCTGGGACAAGATGCTGAGCGATCTAGAGCCGACCCACCTAGCCTTCTGGGAACTCCAGAGGAAACTCAGGTCCCAGCAGGTCGCCTCCACACCTCCCCTGATCCGTCCCGATAAGACCATAGCTTTCGACGACATCGACAAGGCGGAATGCCTAGCCGACAGTCTAGAGGCACAATGCTCGCCCAGCTCTTTACCAGTAGACCAAGCTCACCTCGAAGAGGTCGACGCCGAAGTCGAACGTAGAGCCTCCCTCCCTCCCGTCGAAGACCCTGAGAGTCCTCTGCCTCCCGTAACTCCGGACGAAGTGCAAGACATCATCAAAGGTCTCAAAGTCCGAAAGGCCCCCGGCTCAGATGGAATCACCAATAGGGTGGTCCAACTATTCCCAGCCCACTTGATAATGCTTCTGACCACCATCTTCAATGGTGCGCTAAGCAATAACTTCTTCCCCCAAGCGTGGAAAGACGCCACCGTTATCGGTATCCCAAAGCCCGGCAAGCCCAAGTCCGAACCGACCAGCTACCGCCCCATCAGTCTGCTCAAGGTCCTCGGCAAGGTCTATGAGAGGCTTATTTATAAGCGCCTCAGAGACTACGCCGAGACCAAGGGCCTCATCCCCAACGAACAGTTTGGGTTCAGAACCCAGCACTCTAGCGTGCATCAGGCCCACCGGATCGTCGAACACATAAGCGCTGGCTTCCAGCGTGGTCTGACGACCGGTGCAGTATTCTTCGACGTAGCGAAAGCGTTTGACAAAGTCTGGCACAACGGCTTGATATACAAGCTATACAAACTCGGTGTGCCAGATCGTCTCGTGCTCATCTTGCGTGACTTTTTGTTGAACCGCACCTTTCGCTATCGTATCGAGGGAGCACTCTCCTCACCCCGTCCCATCCGCGCCGGAGTCCCTCAGGGCTCCGTGCTCGCCCCGCTCATTTTCACCCTGTTCACCAGCGATATCCCGAAGAGTAGAAAGGCGCAGTTGGCTCTGTTCGCAGACGATACGGCCATCTACTACAAGGGAGCTGGCCCCGACTCGATAGCTCGCACTCTCCAGACCGCAGTCGACAAGCTCGGCGCGTGGTTTAGAAAGTGGAGGATCGAAGTCAATCCGGATAAGAGTCAAGCGGTCCTATTCTCTAAGCAGAAAAGACGCTTCAGACCACCGCCTCCCCGACCCATCACCATGCTCGGCAAGCCGATCCCTTGGGGGAGGCGAGCCAAGTACCTAGGTGTCATCTTAGATGAAAATCTTTCCTTCACAGAGCACATAAAGCAGGCTCGCGCGCGGGCCGCTTTCGCTCTCAGTAGACTCCACTCCATACTAAATGTACGTAGCAAATTGTCACTCAGGTGCAAATTGCGAATCTACACAACGTGCATTCGCCCTATCATGACCTATGCGGGCGTCGTGTTCGCACATTCAAAACCCCGACAAATCCATAGAATGCAAGTGATGCAGAACAGATTCCTTCGTAAAGCCACCGGAGCCCCTTGGTTCTGTAGGAACGAAACCCTCCACGTAGATTTTAAACTCCCCACAATCCACCAGTTTCTCAAACGCAATTCCAAGCGTTTCTTTGACTCAGCCCTCACTCACCGCAACCCTCTGGTTGTCGAGGCCGCTAGTTATGTCCCAAGTCAGATGAGTAGAACCCGCCGTCCGAGGCAAATCCTTCTCGACCCCGATGACCCTATAACACTCCTCCAGGAGAGCAATAGGGAAACCAGTACAGCTCGCATACACACACTCCGACACACTTTCCGACCTCGCCGCCGAGGTCCGCGATCGCGACCCGCCCGAGTAAATGATACTCCCCCCCGACCCTTGCTCGACGATGCGCCAGCCCGCGTCGCAGCTGAGCGCGTAGCTTTAAATTCCCCGTCTAATAATCATGAAATATCCTTGATCCAGCCTGTCCCTCTTGCTGTCCTCCCCCCAGCGAACGCCCTAAGCCGAGGTTCGTACCCCACAGGGGGTGCCCTTAGCGTGCGTTCGCCTAGTTTTAATTAGCATAGTTTTGCCCCTGGCCGGAGGCTTTTAAGTGTAGAAGCTTAAGGCAGCCACAGGATTGACCGGTTAAATATTCATGACCTCAGAGGTCAGCTATGAGATGCCCTACATAAAAAAAAAAAAAAAAAAGAGCTGAGTTCAGTAGTAGACGATCTTTGTCATAGGACGGAGGCAGGTCTGTGCGTGTTTGCAGAGCGTGGGTCCTAGGTTCGATTCCCCGGTCGGTCAACATAACCCAACCTAACCGAGGTACCTAAACTTGCCCACGCGAGCACGAACGGTGATGCTTTACATCCGTGCTAACCGAGGGCTTAGTTTTATTTAACGTTTTATTCCAAAAGGTAATAACAGCCGCACGGGTCGATCAATCGTACTTCGCTTGGCGGGGTTTGGTCCGTGGATGAGTGACATCTTTATATAGGTAGGTACCGAGACTCCTCCGTGCCTCGTGGTCCTGGTTGTCATTCGTGGATCTTTGTCAGTCGTTACGGGTCGTCAGAAGCCCGAAAGTGACCACCAGTCTTACCAAGGGTATCGTATTACCCAGTTACTGGGTTGTAGAGGTCAGATAGGCAGTCGCTTCATGTAAAATACTGGTATTCAGCTGCATCCGGTAAGACTGGATACCGACCCCAACACAATTGGGAAAAGGCTAGGCAGACTGACAGACTTGTAGGCTATACATACATATTACATACAACACAAATACATACATATATACACACAACAGTAATAAAATAATTTCATAATTAAATATCCACAACCGTGTGAACACTGCCTAATCAATTCACTTGTCTGTACACCGCCTTACTGCCTACCTACCGCTCGACCGCGCGCTACGGCCAGCGGAGCCCTACGCCCGCGCTGTGCCGCACGCCGTTAAATACCTACGACACGACCGCGAGGCGAATTCGTGGAACACGCGACGATCGGACCGCCGCCGCCGCGCGCCGCCCGCGCCACTGCTCTAGGGATGTGAAAAAATAATCGATTATAGAAAAAATCGATTAAAAATCGATTTTTTTTTTTAATAAAAATCGATTTTTATAATTCATTTACATATTACAAAAAATCGATTAATAAAAAATCGATTTATTTTTCACTGTCGATTTTTTTAGTCAGGATCGTGAAGCCGCAAAGTGCCGCGAACCACTAACTACGAAGTTCGTCAATAAATCATGCTAACGCCATCTGAGATTTTAACGCTATGACATCAATTCTGTACGTAGAAAACACGTTACGTTGAAGTAATCAAACCTGACAATAGATGGCGTCAACGAACTGTATTACCGATATACCGCGACTAGAAGAACTGTTTTGCCGACACGACATTCATGACAGATTTTATCGGTGTCGGTAAAACGGTGTCTTTGTCAACAACCAGCGTTGCCAACTTGACGGATTTTCCGTCAAATCTGGCGGGTTCAGGCATGAGTAAAACGGAACAAAACATAATATGTTAACGGCTGACGGATTTTTTAGCGGAATCTTATGAATATTACTACTATAACTATTAATACTAACTATTCAGCCTTCAATCGATTAATTTATTTATGATTAAAAACCGTGGCATGTTAAACTACATTTAATATGTAATTTTATCATCACGTTGGCAGCACCAACTAATGAAATGAACTTATCTGTTAGGAAACGGGGACTTCCCCTTGGCATAAAGAATCAAACATAGTCAGAAGCTAAGAACAAAACGTACGTCAAGTACTCAAGTAGGTATACTGTTTATGTGCCGGTTCGGGTTCACGTACGAATAAGATTTACTAGTCAAAATTAAAAAATTAAAAAATTAATTAGTTTAAAATTAAAAAATTAATCTACCTAGTTGTAATTGTCTTTTAATTTGTCGCATGTATATTTATCATCTATCATTATTTGGACGAAATATTCTAGCGGATTTTATTGGCGGAAAAAAGAGAAGGAACAACGGATTTCTAACGGATTTTTTTAATAGAGTCGGCGGAATTTCAATATTATTGTTGGCAACACTGTCAACAACAACAAAAAAAATATAAGGTTTTTCGTGAAAAAAGTACAGACAATCGATTATTATTTTCTAGTATTTGTTATTTGTTGTTAGTTTTCTGTTGATAACTTTAACAATGTCAACAACCAAAAAGCCGAAGAGTAGTTGGCGCCAATATTTTCTTGTTGACTATAAATCTGGCAATGCCAAGTGCAAATATTGCCCGAAAATTTTAAAAACTTGTAGTAATACTACCAACCTGAAACAACATATGGAGAGAAAACATTCTGGCATCATCACCAGTAAATCCAGTAATGAAAACAATGAGGTACATATTTGTATTTAAATACCTAGTGATAACTTTTATTAGAGTTATTTACATACCTAACTACTTTGTTGCAATATTGTGTAAAAGGTAGGTGCTATTGTAGTTAAAAATTATAGCACGGACTAACTATCGAATGTGAATGTGACACGTGTGTTAAGAAGCTAAAATGCTAAATGTAATTAATATTGTAATCAATTCATTCTGTGGAGAGAAGTTGAACGGAAAGCATGGTCAATTTGTTTCAATAGTTCTAATTTATTGTTTAGGTAATAGACTTTAGTATATAATTATATTATTTGTGCCCTAAAGTGTAGTGATAAAGACATGAAAATATTGAAACACTGAAATTTTGAATTTGATTCGAACGCGCGCGCAAGCACTGTCAAGTGTCAGGCGAATTGTTGCGTGGTGTGGACAACTTGGTTGGCACTTGTTTTAGACCCTCCACAGAATCTATATAAATATAACTAAAATACCCGTGTTTTATTGTGCAATTTATATCAATATATTCTAATAAATCAGATCACTCGGTATAGGCAGAAATATACCTCGTTAAAGATTTAGTTGCCATGAACAAAAAAATAAGAAATTGGTACCCTATTTTTTTTTTAATTATTATTAAAGTATTTATTTATTTCTAGATGTATTACAAATTAAACTTAGGCTAGTTTTGAGTACAAATAAGATAAGCTGTAGCCGAACTAGGCAAAAAAACCTGTATTTCAGCTATCAGCGCCATCCCCTCAGATAATTTTACATAATTTAACAGTAGTGTTATTTTACACATTGGGTATATTTTATTATAATATATAGTAGAGTATGAATGCGTGGCCTCTCACTGTGTGGAATGAAGTGTGAGTTGTGACCTTTTCACTCCTTATACCATTTTTTTTACATTCTTTATTTTTGTCGTAGGATAATGTAGTCATATCGGAAACTCTATCTGCCATGCCATCTACATCCAAATATTCTGCCCCTTTATCTGAAGATTCTATAAGGTCAACTACTCCCGGATTTGAGGATCCGCCTTTAGAGTCTTCAACTCCAAAACGCCAGAAAACGGGCATAGAAGCTTCATTCTCAAAAATATTTGAATATGGATCAGGTGGTGCAAAACACAAACAAATTACAGACGCCATAGCAGAATTGATATTCCGCGACAATCTCCCTTTCAGCGTGGTCGAAGGAGAGGGGTTTAAAAAAATGATGAAATTGGTTGTACCACTATATAAAGTGCCATGTCGAAAAACGATAACAAATATAATCGATGAGAAATACGAGGAGAAAAAAGCTATTATAAAAAATAAATTACAATCCGTGAGTAACATATGCTTAACTATCGACGAATGGAAGGATTTGCAAATGAAGAGCTATCTGGGAGTGACTGTTCATTTTATCAAAAACTTTAAAATTTTTTCATTCAATATAGCATGTGAGCCGCTATCAGAAAGTCACACCGCCGAATATTTGTCAATGACTATAACAAACATTTGCAGACAGTGGGAGATACCAGATGGAAAAATTGTAGCCGTCACTACTGACAATGGTGCAAACATTGTAAAAGCAATTGAATTGACATTTGGGCGAACAAAGCATGTCCGTTGCATGGCGCACACATTAAACCTCGTTGTGCAAAATTCAGTTACAGGTACTGAAATAAAAGATTTTATTAATAAAGTTCGCAAAATAGTCCAATGGTTCCATCAAAGCGGAGTTGGTGCAGACCAATTAAGGAATTCGCAAAAAGATGAAAATGTGCCGGAAGGAAAAATTAAACACCTCATAGGTGATGTTTCTACGCGGTGGAATTCACAACTGCACATGCTAGAGAGGTTTTTAGCAATGAGTGCGAATGTGGGTGGTATTTTGGTGAATCACCCTAATGCTCCACCTATGATTCAAGCTAGTGAAATAGCTGTACTCAAGGAAATAGTTAAAATGCTCAAACCATTCGAAAAGGTAAGCGAGGAAATGTGTAGCGAACAGTATGTCAGCGGGAGCAAAGCTATTCCCATGATTAAGTGCCTCAAACAATATTTGGAAACAACAGACGTGTCTCTTGAGCTAGCATATCAATTAAAAAATTCATTATTGATTGAGTTGAACAAAAGATTCGAACATATACAAAAACATCATTTATTTTCGATGGCGACATTTTTGGATCCTCGGTTTAAAAAATTACACCTTGATGACGGAGCTTCGCTGGCAAGAACAATTAATTACATTAAACGAAATATTCAGGAAAACCCTGAACCTGCGGCCAGTGCACCGTCGACATCTTCGACCGCTGATGATGTTGATAGTGGCGACATTTGGAAAACCCACAAACAACTGTTGGCGGAGACCACGAGAGCCAGGCAGAATCAGAATCAAAGTACAACTTCCGAACTAGACCTTTACATAGCTGCGCCTCTAGTAGATTTAAAAGAGGATGCCTTGGAGGTTTGGAGGAACTACGAGGGAGCTTATCCCAAATTATCCCAATTAGCGTGTAGGCACCTTCTGGTTCCGGCTTCTTCGGCTCCAGCGGAAAGATTATTTTCGAAAGCTGGCGCCATATTAACAAAGACCAGGAGCCGAATACTATCAAAACGTTTACCAAAACTTTTATTTTTAAATTCATTGCCCACAGACTTTTAACTAATTTATTTTAGAAAGGCGAAATTAAAAAAGTCGGCCAAGTGCGTGTTGGACCATTTTTCCTTTTAGGGTACGGAACCCTAACAAAAAATGTGAGCCGTCACGGGACGCCTAGCAGATGTGAAACATCGACATTTTTTTTTTTGTAAAAGTAATATGCAGAAAAGAACAGATTGTGATAGGAACTAAATATGTCATAATGATAAAATAAAATATTACGATTTTTTTTCCAGATAACGATGACTATTTATTGAATAAACATTTACAGTCGATTGCGCATGGCGACGCTTCGCCACACCGTACACACTACTGCATATAGACTGTATATATATACCATCATATAGCGTGGCGACGCATCGCCACGGCATGCGTCGCCACGCCAGAAATCGGTTTTACGTGCGGCTATAGTTGTTTCACATCAAAAAACTAGAAAAATCGATTATTATCACTACAAAAATCGATTTTTTATAAATCGATTTTTTTACTGGGGAAAACAATCGATTAATTAATAATCGATTTTTTATGTACAATGTCACATCCCTACACTGCTCTCCCGCGCATGGCCGCGCCCCTGGCCCTCGGACGCCCTCGCCTCGCCAGTCCGCTACAAACATCTACGGCGAATGCATGTTTTTTCGCGACTCGCGCCGCGCATTACTGTTATTAGTTTTATGATTTATTTGTATGTTAATAAACATTTAATATCAATGCTAAAGTAGTGTTTAATTAATAGGTCGTTAACCTACCCTAACACACTACAGACTATTCCAAAGTGAAATAAAATCATAAGCAAAATAGTAAGTCATTGCAATGTGACTCTTTTCTCATTGTTTTAAGGTATAAATCAGGATGATTGACTACCTTTACAAAAAAATTATCATTTCTCTATTTCCAACTAAAAAACTCCTCGCAAATGTCAATTATTCTAATTTATACCTTATCGCAATTACATAAGAATTACATTGCACTGACTTACTAATGGTTTAGGCGGCACGCGTCGGCGCGGTCAAAGGAATGAGTAGCTTTTGTAGCACAGCTGCCGCTCGCCACTGCCACCTAGGTACCAGGTACCTATATTATTCGCGGATTTTGACATTATGTTTCTATCTAGCTGGCACACCTGAGCCACACACAGCAACGAAACCGATGTAGACTGTTAGCTTATTGAATGTACATGTCTAATCCTCACATCAAATAAAAAACCAAGACAGAGCGCTGCCAACAATGAAGTGAACAGCACGGCAGACGGCACAGGTTGTAAATATGTGCGTGTGGGCGTGTATGCACAGAGCGGCGGTGTAGTTTTGGCATGCTTCACTGTATTGTTCGCAGCGCTCTGTCTTGGTTTTTTATTTGGTCTGAGGTCTAATCTTACGAAAACATTCAATGTACAGATGGCTACACAGCCGAACAACTTTCACGATGGGACCAACGTTGAAATCGCGAAAAAAAAATCAGCTGTTTCCTACATTTTGACGAGCTATGCGAACATAAATGTAGGGAACAGCTGATTTTTTTTTCGCGATGAGTTTAATGACCCCTTAACAGGTGTCGCATGAATTCAAATTCACATTGTATATACGGGATCGAGACTTATGCGGGTGAAACCGCGGGGCGCAGCTAAGTACTTATAATTGGATCACTCATCATTAGAATTAAGTTATCATCGAGCATTTCTTAAACATCAGAGTATTTCTTAAACATCACGCCTGTCATCCCAAAGGATTAGGCAGAGGTGTAGGTACATACGGCTACACATGACATCAAGCTTTACATTTCCAGTTTATGCTGATCTCGCATTGTATAGGATTTCCGTACAATGCGAGGTCTGTATAAACTGGAAATGTATAGCTTGATGTGTACCTACCTATAGTACACCCGTATTTCACCAGTTATGCGTATTTATTCATCTGTGGTACCTTCCTATTATACTTATTGAACATAATTTTATTAGAGAAGATTCTCGGAGATAGGTAGGTACTTACGGAATTAGTTTGGTAAGTAAATTAAAAGTAAGTAGGTACCTAGGTTAGTTCCAATACTTCCAATATATCTACCCAAGCGTACCTATACTCCATTTGAAATAAGATTGTACACCATGTAGAAATTTTAATTTTTCCGAAATCACATAAATTGGAAACTAAATTTAAAAAATCTTGACTTGTAATTACGTACGTAATAATTCTACGTACATAATTCATTCTAATACTAAATTCAGAATCATAATTGTAAATATCAAAATATTGAAAAAAGTACTTATGTTATCTTTGTGTGGTGGTACCTACGAGTCGATGGTTCGAATCCAACCAGAAAATATTTAGGTAAATGCAGTGAGAGTAAATAAAACGATATTTGTATGAAAATATTAACCATAGATAAATATTATTAATTTATAGTAAGATACAATAAAACGCTTTACAATTGAATACATAATCTTTTATTTATTTAGTACAGGTCACAATTTATTTACACGTTAGGTACTATTTAGGTTCAGTCACATTACAACAACCTATATAGGTACAATATACTCGTACCTTTATTACCCAAAATAATTTATCTAAATAATTTGTTATGGTGAAAAGGTATCTGATATCGAGCCTAGAAACAAAAGTATGCATATCCCAATAATTATATTATTAAGAAATAGATTGGAACATTACAATCCTCTAGTAATTTAAAGTATGCTTAATTAGTAAATTAATATTTGTTTTCAGTTTTTGCTATAATGTAAGGATATTCATCTTATAAATAATTTGGTCCTCTTTCTTTAAATTAACGCCATCTGGACATTTTAATTTCCAACCATGTTTTAATAAAACGACATCTAGTGGAGTCGGAAGTTACTACTATTTACTTTGCATGTGTGTGTAAAGAGTAAATTCATGTGGCTAAATCATTAAATTGTTCTAATCTTTGTATGATACCAGTTAACAAGCACAGTGATGATCTAAAAAAATCAAGTTAATGCCCTAGGTTCCGCTTATAATAAAGTTGTTTATTAAAAATTTCTATGTTAGGTGTAAAAATTGAAAATGTTCGAAATTGTGGATGTGTCGCCATCTAGCGACAAAATGGCTGTGAGATCATCTATGCATCCGCCTTAAGGATGAACGTGTAGATTTGCATGTCCGCTGTGGTGGACACTGCCAAATTATGGCAAAATAAAAAACGTTACTATTATTATGTTTATTTTATTAAAATAAGAAAATACAAAAATAAAAATGCAGAAATTGACCTGAAAATGTTATTTTACTTGGTGTGAAAATTTAAAAAACAATTTCTCGGGGTTTTGCCTGTTACAAAGCATAATCTTGTATAGCATTTTATGCAATATACGACGGTCTTCTTTTGGCAGTATCTGCAACGACCTTCTTCCATTGTTGAGGGGAAATGGCCTATGTTGTCATATTTGACTGGACTCGATGGGCGGGCTACATGTGGTTTGCTTACTTTTGCTGTCTCAGTTTTATTTCTTTTGGCAGATCTGTTTGCCTTCAACAATATTTCATAAACCTCGTATCTGAATGCTTTTAGAGGTATTTCAGCTTTCGCGTTACTTGAATGCTTACGGCGGTAGAGTAACCAAGCGTTATTCACACATATGTCGAGCATTTGTGAAAATATAGCTTAATACCATCTCCTGCTCTTAACGGACGCCATCTATGATGCGTAAAGTAAACAACGCGCTCCGTGTAATTTTATTCTTAAAAATGTTTAAAGAAATAATTTCGTGTTAAGTGTTATGTTAAAATGAAATAAACAGTATAAATATTATGTAAAATTGTTATCTCAACCGAACTCATACAGTGGACTTTGTTATAGTGTGTTTAAGTTGTGATGTGTAAACAGTAACTAATAACAATGTAACTGGATAAAATTGCTGTTTTTACTAAATAACCTGGTACTCTTAGTGATATTGTGAAGTGCAACCAAGAGTTTTTCAAAATCTCGTCCAAAAACTGCACAAAACCAATGACGTGCATATTTTTGAAACCAAGAAAAATAACCGTCTTGTTAAAACTTGATTATATACTTATTAGCAAATGGTAACTTATTTCACTAATTTTTATATTGAACGTTTGGCGCAGTGAGTAAGAACTTCAGTTTTTTGGAGCATCAAATTACACTTCGCGACCGTGGGTTCAAACCCAACCAAAACAGTGTACATTTCCAAATGTTTTCGGTGGGTTTATAATGATGGATTTCTTAGAGAATATCACATTTAGAAATCGGAAAACAAAATCTCAAAACATGACTCAATTTCGATCATCGTCAATCAATGATAGCAATAATAGTTGCAACAATTTGACGCTAGATGGCACCAGTAACAGTTTACCGAACCTATCCGATGACGAAAACGATAAAGAGATAACAGAACTCAAAGATGAAATAGCGAAGCTCAAATTAGAATTGTCCTCAGCTCACCAGGAAATTAACAACCTATCACTAGAGAATACGGAGTTAAAAAAATCTATAGTGGACATGAATTCGAAACATGAAATAACAAAAAAAGCTTTTAAAATAGTAACCAGTGAGACCCCTAACAAAAAAAGTAAAAAAAATAAAAATAAAACACCACGCAAAAGCAGCATCCAGGATCTGTGCCAAAAGCCAAGACAAGACTCTTGTTCATCTCCTACAATCCAGAATGAGTGCTTAACTGACGTACTACTACCCTCTCAATCTCTTTATGTAAAGAACAAACTGTGTATCATAAGCAGCAACAAAACTAATGAAGTATTATCAACAGCAGAAAATACGATGGATAACTATCAAATATGCCACTACCTTATACCTAATTGTGGCATTGAGAAACTGATTGACAACTTACACTACAAACTATCAAATTACACTCAAAAAGATTGCTGTATTATATTTATAGGAGAGGAAGATTTTCTTAAAACAAACAACTACTGTGATTTGGTTGTGCACATAAGGGAGGTTTTGAAAAAAATAAATGACACAAATATTATCTTATGCCTACCCACATATAAATGCAGCGACTACTCTGCGATGTACAACTTTAGAATTGAAACTTTCAACAATATGCTTTTCATGGATAATCAAAGCCATTACTATGCCTGGCTGTTTGACTCCAATTTAAACCTATCTTATAAAGAGGACATGTTCTCCTGGTACACAGGCCGATTAAATAACAAAGGAATGCTCAACATCTTCGAAAACTTAAAAACATTAATAAGTGATCTTTCTTATGAATGGACCGACACAAACGTTATAAGTTCAGAGACACCGCCTGACAATACTAATGAAGCAACTGTGGCCACAAGCAACTCTGACTTTTTTCGTCTATAACAGCATAAATATTCTGCATCAAAATATCGCTGGTCTTTTGAATAAGGCAGACTTACTTACTGTCCACCTACAAGAAATGTCCAGGAAACAAAAAGACATAGATGTTAGATGCATTACAGAACACTTCATTATGCTTGGCCATGAAAAAATATTAAACATTCCGAACTATAAACTGGCTGCGTGCTATGGAAGACAATCAAAGAAACGTGGAGGAGCTTGCATCCTTATCAAAGAAAATCTTGAATATAAAGAATTAACGGACATCTCACGCCAATCAATAACAAACGTATTCGAATGTTGCGGAATAGAACTTATCAAACAAAGATTAATTATTATCTGTGTGTATAGACCACCAAAACTAAATAACCTAACTATGTTTTATGAAAAATTGGACATTGTCTTGAAAATGATATGTACTAAATCGAATAAGAAGGCTATTGTGTGTGGGGACTTCAACATAGATATCCTGAAAAGGAACAACGTGACCAAAGACTTTGAATATTTTCTATGGGGGTACAATCTTAATTTAGAACTACGAAAACCGACTAGATTATCCAGTAACAGTTGCCTCGATAATTTTGCTTGCAGTTCTCAACTGAAATGTAAATGTGAAATAATAGACTTTGCTTTGTCCGATCACACTGCACAGTTATTGGAAGTAAAGGTAAATAGAACGTGTAGAATTAATTCCTGGCGCATTAAGAAACGTGATCTTTCAACCGAAAATTTTGTTAAGTTCAAAAATTATCTCCAATGTCTTTCTTTCTCAGATATATACCTGACAGAAAATGCAAACGAAGCATATGACTACTTTCTGGAACACTTTCGTCTACTATATGATCTTTGTTTTCCATGTAGGTTAGTCACTATCAAATCAAATCAAACTATTAAATGGGTATCACGTGGTATACGAGTATGCAGCAAAAGACAAATACATTTGTTATGGAAATACAGACGTGACTCGTCGGCTGAAAACAAAAATAAATTCAAAAATTACTCCTTAAAATTCAAGAAAATAATAAAATTAACTCAAAGAGCGCAAAACAATTATTTTATAAACACTTCCAGTAACAAATCAAAGGCATCGTGGAGTATTATAAATAAAAATACACGCAATGTCGAGCCAATATGCAAAATCAAAATCCAAGACACCGTCATTAGTAATCCAGAAGATATTGCAAATGCATTCAACAATTTCTTCGTTGACCAAGTACAATCCAATACATCTTCAACACATGTAACTACTGGTTTAATTAGCAACAGACATTCAATGTTTATGTCTCCAGTGATACCTCAAGACGTAATAAGAGTGATCCAGTCATTAAAAAATACAAACAGCGTAGGGTATGATAGTATAGCTACAAAAGTAGTAAAACTCGTGTCATATAATATTGCCCCACACTTAAGTCATATTATAAATTTGTGCATTAGCTCTGGAATATTCCCGAATGGTCTAAAAACGGTTATCGTAAAACCGCTTTTCAAAAAACACGATAAAGAGAGTTTATTTAATTATAGACCCATTGCCCTACTTCCTATATTTTCTAAAATCATCGAAAAGATCATATATGAATCAATTAATAAGTTTTTGTGTAAATACACTCGAGAGCAATGAATCCGGGTCACTTAAAGAATGTTAAAAATCTCGGAAACTAAAAATGATAGGTTAATGCAATAAATTGTATTTAATAGACAATGTAATACTCCTTAAATGAAAGTAAAAAAAATATGAGTCACCATACATTTTATTAACACAAAATTACATAAAGAAAAAAACTGCTGATCTCTCCTTAAAACAAAAATAGGAAACATGAAATTTTTGAACTTTATTACGATTTTCTTGAATTTTAATACTTCGTATTGCCTCCTCGTGCTTCCATTACTGCGTTTACGCGGTTTGGCATGCTGTACACCAAGTTCCTTATACGATTTTGGGGAATATTCTCCCATTCCTCTGTGAGAGCAATTTTGAGCTCACGAAGCGTGATTGGGGGAGGGTTTCGTTGTTTTACGCATCTGCCTAGCTCGTCCCAAGCATGCTCGATCGGGTTGATATCCGGGCTGCGCGCTGGCCACTCCATACGAGTAATGTTCATCTCTTGAAGGTAGTCATTCACAATCCTACCTGTATGAGGTCGGGCATTGTCATGCATAAATATAGCATCCTCACCTAAATTGACCATAAATGGACCAACGTGATCATTGAGGATTTCTTCCACATATCTTACGCTAGTTAAAGAGCCGTTTTCTATGATCACCAGCTCTGTGCGACTTTCAGAAGAAATTCCGGCCCACACAAGTACAGACCCACCACCGTAGGCTACTTTTTCTTCGATGCATGCTTGCTTGAATCTTTCCCCTGGTCTTCGATACACTCTGTGTCTTCCATCGTGCTTGTAGAGCATAAATTTTGATTCGTCGGAGAACATAACTTTTGACCAATCTTCAATACTCCAATTTACGTGGCTCTGGGCATATCTTAGTCTTGAAATACGATGACCACGCTCCAGTTTAGGGCCGTTTGCAGGTCTAAGGGGTTTTAAGTTAGATTCAGCAAGCCGACGTCTTACTGTCCATGCACTTGGGTTACTTCCTCCGAGGCGTCGAAACTGATTTGTGAGCTCAGTTCCTGTGAGAAAGCGATTTCGAAGCATGGTGTTCACCAAGTATCGGTCTTCTCGTGCTGTGGTACACCTGGTTCTGCCCGTTCCTGGTCTGCGTAGGTTAGAACCAGTTTCTTCGTAACGTCGGAGAACTCTTTGTACTGTTGACAGCGACACACCGACAGTCCTAGCTGTATCGCGCTGACTCCGGCCGGTTTCCAGCATTGTAAGTATTCTGGTGCATTCTTCAGGCGTAAGCGACATAATTTCAGCTTGAATAATGAATATAGAGCACTATCAACATGGTTTATGTACCCACATAAATGACAGATTACAAACAAAAGCAAAACCAAATGCTGTAATTTCGTAGTTCCATCTTCGAAAGTGGCCCTTTTTCAAATTTGATTTTTTTATGATATAACTTTACAATAACTAAGAAGTTTTAATACCTTCATTTAAGGAGTATTACATTGTCTATTAAATACAATTTATTGCATTAACCTAGCATTTTTAGTTTCCGATATTTTTAGGATTCTTTAAGTGACCCGGATTCATTGCTCTCGAGTGTATAATATATTATGTGATGAACAAAAGGGATTTAGGAAGAACAAAGGTATAAATATTGCTATTTACGACTTGCTTAGTATAATAATAGGAAATGTTGATAAAAAATTGCCAATTTGCGCAATCCTGACGGATATGACAAAAGCTTTCGATTGTGTCCATCACGTAACCCTGATTGATAAGCTTAACATGTATGGGATAAGAGGAAACGTACTTAATCTTATTAAGTCATATTTAAGTGACCGTATACAATACACAGAAATATCTAGAATCTGCATAAACACTAGGCGTGAGAAGAAATACATATCTGAAGCAAGAGTAATCAGACATGGCGTACCTCAGGGTGGAGTTCTTAGCTCACTTTTATTCTTGCTATACATAAATGACTTACCACACCACATTGAACACCCTATGGTCTTATTTGCTGACGACAGCACCGCACTAATTAAATGTACAGACATAATTAAATACGAACATGACATAAATGACACTCTTAAAGATATTGTAAAATGGCTTGACGAAAATAATTTAGTAATTAACCTGCAAAAAACAAACGTAATGCATTTTTATCAACGCACATCAGTACCAAATGTAAAAATAGAATTTAACAACTGTAATATAGACCAAGTACAAGTTGCAAAATTTTTAGGTATACTGATAGACAGTCAGTTGACTTGGAAACCTCAAGCAGAAGAGGTTTGTAAAAAATTGAGCGTATCCGCGTATGTCTTATACAATTTAGCGAAAAAGGTCAACATCTCCACAACAGTAGTTGCATACCATGGTCTGGTTGCGTCCATTTTAAGATACGGGATAATCTTTTGGGGAAATTGTACTCTACGAGAACAGGTGTTCAAGGCCCAAAAACGTTGCCTAAGAGCAATACTTAATAAGAAAGCGACAGATAGTTGTGTTCCTGTGTTTAGGTCCCTCAAACTATTAACTTTTCCGGCTATGTACATTTTAGAAATCGCAATTTTTGTTAAAAGTAACATTAACCTTTTCACTGCGATGTCAAAAGATAGAAAGAGACCTATAAGAAGTCAGTATAAATATCTTCTAAATGTTGAGAGTTGTAACACAGCTTTACAAAAAAAAAGTGTTATTAGTATGGGCCCAATAATATATAATAAAATACCTAACATAATTAAAAATGACACAATACAAAATTTTAAAAAGAAACTGACAGCATTATTAATTGTAAAATGCTATTATTCTGTGAATGACTTTCTAAATGACACTGACTTAAGTACTGAATAATTTAATGTAATTTAATTTGACACACCTAATTGTGACATTGTTTTAATTTTTAATTTTTTTTTAATGCCTATTATGTTCTAGATTATTTAAATTTGTATTTTATTTTTATTTTTTAATTGTATTTTTATTATATGAATGTACCATGCCGACTATTATTGAACTGTAATACCTCAAATATAATTGTAACTGTATCATCACTGCAATTCAATTGTTAATTCACTAATTTTATAATAATGTTGCATGCCTATTATAAGGTAGATTGCACAAGGATCAACCACCAAACTGTCACATCTTATTTACTGTACCTGCAATCTATGCAAATAAATGTTTACTTTACTTTACTTTACTTTACTTTACTTAAATGGTGTTTTGTATAGTGAGATGAGCATGCCAGCAAGATCAACACCTCCCATATGTTTATTGTATTGGCGCACAATCTGTGGACATTAGACGTCGATCTTGCATTTTGCTTCCTTACAATATCTGCGGATTTTTTCTACAGGCTCACTTGCCACAAAAGAACTAATGAATGTGACGGCCTTATTGTCATTCCAGCGAACTATTGCTAAGCGATTTTGGTTACAAACGGCTTGTACAAAATTACCTCTGGGTTTCTTTTTCATAGCCTTATCAGTAAGCAGAACAGTTTCTGCTCCTCTAAGGCGATTGCCTCGGATAGTACCTAAAGCAAAGATGCCACAATGTTCCCGAAGAATGAAAAATAACTCCGGCGATGAAAAAAGTTATCACAAAACACGAATCGGGTTTATGGTGAATGCTTTGGCATAAAGCTATGACCACCTGAGCGCCAAAACCAAGGGACGATTCCTCTTCGGTAAACGTATGGTAACGGAACGTATCGTCACCTCCATATAGCACAAAGTCATAAATTATCCCTGAAACGCCGGCCCTTACATATTTTTTAAATCCCCATTTATTTGGTTTATCCTTCATGTATTGTTTACGTTTACCTGCCTTTGACCCTTTATATGCTATCATCATTTCGTCTATGCTATATTTTGTCTCTTTTTTCTGTTGTTTTAATCAATTTTGCCTTATTTGCTCTACAACTGGACGTACTTTAAAGTATTTGTCTCCATCAACCATGTTATTGTCGACAAAATGTAAATATCGTCGTACTTGCTGGTATCTTTTCAACGACATTATATCACCAACTTTAGCATACCTACATTTATCCGACCAATAATCGTAAATAATTGACTTCATGAACAACATTTCTCAAATCTTGTTTTGAGTGAGAACCCGTATTCAAGTCGTCGACGTAAAAATCATGCTCAATAACATGCTGTACGTCGGGTTTATCAGCGCATTCACGCTCTAACAAACATCTTGTGCTCAAAAATGGAGCCGAGGCCGTGCCATAAGTTACAGTGTTTAACTGTAGTACTTGCAACGGCTTCGTTTCTTCGTCTCTCCACAGAATCAATTGTAGGTTCCGCTGAGACTCGTCAACTAATATTTGCCGGTACATTTTTTCTATATCGGCAGTAACAACAAAGGCATTTCGACGAAACCTCAACAAAATTGACAGAAGATCGTCTTGTATAACTGGCCCCACCAGTTGGATATCGTTAAAGGACCTTCCTGAAGTAGATTTGCACGAAGCATCGAACACGACTCGTAATCGAGTAGTTTCTCTATTGGGCCGTAAAACAGCGTGGTGGGGTAAAAAATAACCAAAAGAAGGACGCTCAATTAGTGAAAGATGACCCAAGCGTTCATACTCACGAATAAATGATTTGTACTCCTCCTTTAGAATAGGTGACTTGTTTAATTTTCGCTCTAAATTAATAAATCTACGACGTGCTACATTGTATGAGTCACCGAGAGCTTGTTCAGGAGAATCACTTAGTGGAATTTTAACTAAAAAACGACCGTCATTTAATCGTTTAGTATCTTTTGTAAAGATACCTTCACACAACTCCTCAGATTTAGAAAATAAATGTTTTTTATCAGGAATGAATTATTCTATTTCCCAAAATTTCGTTAATGTTTGTTGAATACTTTGAGAAAAGTTGCATACAGTATTACATATTATACTCGTGCTTAGTCCTCGATAATTATCCTGACTTACTATGTAGTCCCACTATGTTCCATCGTGTACACGCGAATATTCAGAGAATAAAATAAATCCTGCAAAAAAAAACTTTTACGCTGGCAACTATATCCAGTTTATGTAATTCACTATTTTCGCGTCGTGGAGCGCACGTCATTTTTAAGAAAATTATTGAATTTTCTTATAAAACTTCTTATTTTTTAATATTATCAACAACAAAAAGTTAAACAATGCCAGTTAATAAAATGTGGAATGTACGACAAGACGGACGAGACTTGATCTCGAACCTCAAGTTGAGGAAAAAAGCACAAAATATAATTTATACCTAGAAGTTCTATGGTATGCACCGCCTATGCACGACATATTGTTTTCTCTCGTGAGAAATTATTATTACAAATAAGGCAGGAGGACCTCGAGGCTAGATCTCGGAACCTCAAGTTGAGGTAAAAAGCACAAAATATAATGTATATCTAGAAGTTCTATGATATGCATGTATTATTGTTTTCTCTTGTAAGAAATGATTAAGTAAGTATTACAATATTGATAAAGAATTATCAGTTCTAATGTATCATCAGACTAGGTTAGTCTAATGATGATAGTGTGCTTTGAAGAAACCAAAGAACTAAAGGATGACGGTTTCATGGAGCTGCATTAAGCAATGATAATGGCCTTGGGAATCCCGTCCACCACCAAGAGTATTACAATATTGATAAAAAATTATCAGTTCTTTACACTTATTCATGTATCATAGACTAGGTTAGTCTAATGAAGATAGTGTGGTTTGAAGATACCGAAGAACTAAAGGATGATGGTTTTATGGAGTTGCATGAAGCAATGATAATGGCCTTGGGAATCCCGTCCACCACCAAGAAAACCTAAATGTTTTACTTAAAAAGTATTTAAAGGGACCAGTGGAGGACTACCATAGGAATTAGGAATTGCTGTACCGCAATGTTAATAGTATTGGTAATTTGATACAAACAACAGTTGCACTGAAATGGAAAAGTTTCCTGTATAGTAAAAAAAAATTATGAACACGTCAAGTCTGCAAAGGTAATTAAGAAGGCAGCCCCAACTACACTTTCCAGAAAATGTAAGGAAAACTCAAATGCCACCCTTCACATTCGAGTCGAACCAAACAGGGAAGGGGGGGGCAGGTATCAACCTAGGACCACGGGGAAGAACCAACAGCAGAGGACTTTGTCAAGCAAGACGTACCAATACAAACATGTATGCCAAACATAGAGGTAAAGACATTTGTATGTCATTATATTTTTACCCTCGTTGGAAAAGATCGCATAAGATAAAGTTATCACGGTTGAAGGAAGGGATATAAAATTCTACTTATGAAAATTCCTATACAACATAATACTTACTACTCCCTATATCACCTTAAAATTGTGCTTTTCAGAGTCTGAAAATATTGTTATATGAATAGATCCTTATAGGTTGGATTTGAGTGTTATTAATAAATGTGCAGTGTGCACCTGTCAGTGGACAGTCTTTTTGATCAAAAATATTTACTAAACACAAACAAAATGGAGATAAGTACCAGTATTACATTAAATCTAAATGGCTGATTAAATTATGTCCATACATAACAGTTTCAAATGAAGGTCATAATGCACTTTATGTTAACTCATTTTCTAAAAATGATTACATGTGCAAATAATTTTTTTATAATTTATATAATAGGTCTTTACCTATGAAATTGACGTTTTGTATGAAAAAATTTTAACGATTTTTTTTCATGTATTTTTTATTTGTATTAATCGAAGTAATCACCCATGCAATCAATGCATCTTTGCCAACGCAGTGGCAGTTTATTGATGCCCTTCTTAAAGAAATCACCTGGACGGGAGGCAACTAATTCTTCAAAGGCATTTTGTACTGCCTCTCGGGTATTGAATTTTTTTCCCGCCAAGAAGTTATCCAAATTCTAGAAAAAGTAGTAGTCTGTAGGCGCAAGGTCTGGTGAGTAGGGCGGATGACGGAGAGCTTCCAACCCCAGTTCTTGCAACTTGGAGACCGTCTGCTGTGCAGTATGAGGTCGCGCGTTGTCGTGCAGTAGCAGCGGAGACGAGCAATTGTCCAATGCTGGTTGGAGATGTGCCAGCTTCTCCATCATTGTGTTCAGTTCTTCACAGTACACATCTGCAGTAATGCTCACCCCGTTTGTTAAGAAGCTGTGATGAATCACACCGGCGCTAGACCACCAAACAGTGACCATCACTTTTCTAGGGGTAAGTTTTCGTTTAGGGCATTGTTTAGGTGCTGAACCAGGATCCAACCAACTTGCTGAGCGCTTGCGGTTATCAAACAGAATCCATTTTTCATCGCAGTTAACAATGCGGTTCAAAATTCCTTCATTTGTGTGTCTGTTGAGCAGTGCAAGGCACGTCTCGACGCGTACTTTGCGCTGGCGATCATTGAGTTCGTGGGGCACCCATTTGTCAAGCTCTTTTACCTTGCCAATTTGACGCAAATGGACCAATATTGTTTTGACGCTAACGTCGAAAGCTGCTGCTAATTCAGCCGTAGATTGTGTATCATCAGCTTCCACAATCGCCTTTAATTCGTCATTGTCGACCAAAGTCTTCGGACGACCGCGAGGTTCATTTTTCAGGTCGAAAGTTCCAGAACGGAAGCGAGCTAACCAATAACAGGTGGTGCGTTGGTTTGTAGTGTTAGCTCCGTAAACGTCGTTGATGTTGCGTGCCGCTTGTGCCGCGTTGCTGCCACGACGGTACTCATATTCCATAATTACTCGAATTTTTAACGTATTTATGATGACGAAAAAGATTGAAATGCGATGAAAATGTAACACTAATCAATAAACAAATGACTACTTTTGGAAAAAAAAATCCATGTTTTTAAAATAAAATTAATTTGAAATTAGAATTCTTAGCCAAACAAAAATTATTTTGATTTGAAATAGCCAGTACTGCAGAACGCCAATTTCATAGGTAAAGACCTAATATATTAACACTGAAAATTGATGTGATGACCAAAGCTATTTGAGGGTTTATTGTAAAAACAATGTTTATGAATTCAATTGTTTGTGCTTTGGTTTGTGTACTGCCCTACACCAGTAATATCTTATCTATGTAGTAGGTGATTAAAATCTGTGATTTATCTTGAGGATTTTATTAGAATACTAAGAATTTTCATTTTATTTGTAAAAGTATCAATCTTTTGGATTCTTGGTTGTTACATAAATAAGGATAAAAATAATCTCAAATCTAATGCAAGTTGCTGACCTTGACAGAGACAGATAAAAAGTGATGTTCATTTCATCTATTCTTTACACTTTATCCTAACAGCTTGTTGTCCATGTATGAGTTATGTTTCACTATAATTTTTGGAAAAACAAAAATGTGAAGAGTTAGTTTACCACAGTAATGACTTTGATTTAATTATAAACATAAATATGAACTGTAAAGAAGATCTACACTGGAAGGCAATTCTCGCGCATCTCACGTTCGTTATTGTCGCTCGATTCGAACTTTTCCCTCGTGAAAATCATGTTTTCGCTCGTGAAAATGGAGTAGAGCTATTCTCGCCATGTCGATTCGACGATTTCTCGCAGGAAAGCACGCGACATGCCATAATTTACAAGCGACATGCAAAGAGTGGTCGGAACCAGTCGATACGTTCATGACGTCATGTCGACCTTCGTACCAACGTCAAACATTTGTTGTGTCATTCATGATTAGTCAATGCGGAAGAAAATATTAAATGTTTTTTTTACAAAATGTGTTACACGAGTTCATAAACATCTCAGAAACGCTGCGATCGCCACACCAAGGAAAAACACACGAAGAAAAGAAAAAGGATCACAGAAAGTGGATCTTGTGCGGCGTCGATTAATAAGACACACATCTGAGATATATCTATAGAAGCTTCTATAGAAGCGGAAGGCTTCTAAAACCAGTCAAATGGACGAAGACGGCTTTACTCTGTTTGACGGCAAGAGAAGGCGATCGCGGGGCAGCCACAATAAATACCGTACCACCACTCCTGCAACCGAGGATTTTTGAGTTACAGTGCTCACCATCCTCATGCATATTTCCCGGTGTTACCCACAAACATTGAGAGAGAGGGAGCCAAGGTCTTATCAGTGCAGCAGCAAGGAATTTGCTGAAGCTGTCGTGAATGAAGTCGAGCTGTACTACAAATTTTAAGTCCTTCATCCTCGAGGTTCCCGCGCTGCAAAAGGCTATCGTCCATAGCCCATAATTTTGCCAGGCAGGTGTCGCATGAAGATGTTACAGGGAACTATGACCAAACCTAAGTATTGTGTGATAATAATTATGTTGTTGTGGTATAAACCCAAGTCTAATTAGTCTGTGATATATTTATGCAAAGGGTGACAAAAGTGACACTCGAATTATAATATAGCTATTATGATTTTATTACCACAGGTTCAAAAACATGATGTAGAATTTCAAAAGCATTTCAAACAATAAAGATTTCAAACATGTATAATTGTTTTTCAATATGAAACTCAAACTATCAAAAATACTACACTTAAATAATATAAAATCACTAGTTTACACGATTAGTCGGCGTCATAATATATGTGGCGCGCTGTTTAGTAGCCAGCTTAGGAATCGCCGGATCATTACACCTCTTGCTCAAAGTCTTCATGAATCTCGACAGACGTTGTCCAGGACTTTCACCCCAAAAAGAATTAAATTCGTGTTGTGACGAGACTCTTCCGCTTGACCCTCACGGAGGAAATTGGTTTTTGCAAGGATTAACAATATTTTCAGACTTTGTTGATTAATGTAGCCGTAACACGTTGATACAGCTGCGTCGTTGGAACGGTAGGACGCAGGAGCCATTATGAGAGCATTCTGAGAGCCCGTGATTCAGTCCGGTCTTTACGATAATCACGTTTCCTCTTCTCCATCTTGATAAACCTTGATGTTATTTCGGTATTCATCAGTTTACTCAGTTTAATCATTAGCAGAAATTCTGTTTTATTTGATTACTTTATTATGACGTGACTAAAATCGTTGACATTGACAAATCAGCATCAGCCATGCATTCTGTTGTACCAAATACAAAGGAGAGTTTATTTAAATATTCATCTATATCTTTCTATACTATGAATAAAGCTGAAGAGTTTGTTTCTTTTTTGTTTGAAGGCGCTAATCTCTGAAACTACCCGTCTGATTTGAGAATATGCTTTTTGCATTTGATAGTCTAATACTTGAGGAAGAACATCATTAACATCACGCTTCGACCCTTAGGAGCCAAGCAAAAAGAAAAAGTCAGAAAGAAGGCTAAGCGAAAACGAAGTAAGGGGAGGCACAGCTTGTGCCAATTTTACGCGGACAAAGGCGGGGGCAGAAGCCAGTAATTAAATAAAAATTGAGTTACGCAATCAATAATGAATATTTTTTTGATAAATGTTTATGAGATACGTATAAAATGGTGCTCGAAACATTTGTTTCACTTTGAAATAATTTTTCAAGATTGTCGACTCCTTAACCAGTCAAATGGACTCAGTATGATGCAGTATTTCAAACAATATAGATTTCTAATGTTTTTATAATATTTTTTTCAATACAAACTTATATATCTAAAATAAATACTATACGTAAACAATACATTATAATTATCACAAGTTTACACGAATAGTCGGCGTCCTGTATCGCACGCTGTCCGTGAGCTTAGGAAACGCTGGACCATGTCCCTTCTCGACCAAATTATTCATCAATTTCGAAAGATGTTTGTGCGGTACTTTGACCACAAATAAATTTGAATTCGTGTTGTGACGACGTGAAATTTGTTTTCGCTAGGATTTCCCAACTATCTTTTGGGCCTTTATAAAGTATTATAATCGGGACACGTAGGTACAGCAGCGTTGATGGAGCAGCAGGACAGTCTAGTTGTTGCAGTACCACACTTGTTACGACAACCATACGTCCTCTTCTTCTTCTTTTTCTCTATCTTGATAAGTCTTGATCTTATTGTGGTAGTCATCAGTTCACTTATAATATCATTGGCAGGCATCCTGTTTTTATTTAATTACTTAATTTATGTAGAGATAAAGAGATAATCAATGTAAATAAACAGAAATTATGACCTTAATAATTTGACGTGACAAATGACATGACACATTAAGCATCAGCCATGCATTCCGTTGTAGGAGAACTTATTTTAATGTTAATAAATAAATAAAAATGGAGTACCAAAATCAATAATGATGATGGTATTCATAAATGTTTATGAAATACATACGTATAAAATGTTGCTCAAAACCTTATAGATATACGCTTAAAAGTATTTTTTAATAAACTATAAGAAGTACATCTACGGTATCGTTTAAAACGTAGCATCATTTTGTGGAATGGATCACTTCACGCGACGTATAATGACAACATTTTTAGGGTTCCTCAAAAGGAAAAAACGGAACTATTATAGGATCACTCGTGTGTCTGTCTGTCCGTCTGACACAGCCGATTTGCTCCGAATCTAATATACCAATTTAATTGAAATTTGGTACACATATGAATTTTTGTGACCCAAACACGGACGTGTAACGTAAATAAATGAAATTTGAATATGGGGGTAACTTTTCGGGGGCAAATTGGAAAAAAAAAAAAGTTTTGTATACTATATCGTGTGACAGATCAAATGAAAGGGCTTGTTGTGAAGATCTCATTTATATAAACTTTAAAAAAATAAGAATATAGATGAATATTGCCCATAATATGCCCCCCCTTATCTCCGAAACTACAAGGCCCAAAATTATGAAAAATATACAGAGAATGGTTCTTTACTCATAGATTACAGGAAAACCTATAAGTCTATGGTCTGAAAAAAACATGGTAAATCACTCAATATTGTGCATACAAGCTTACATTTGCAGTTGGAATGTATTCCCATACCAAACATGTTTTTCAACTACAATGTTAAGTTTGTTCTTGGGATAAATTCATCCCAACTACGGAACCCTTCGTTGTGCGTGGCCCGACACGCACTTGGCCAGAATCTGGATAATGTCACCATTTTATAAGCGACATAGGAAGTCGAGCGGCAATACGAATGCGACTTGAACGAGTGAAAACGCGAGAATTGGCCTCCTGGTGGCATAAATGTATAAAAATGCTGTAAAAATTATCAATAAAATTTGAGATTGATATTTAGTCAGATGCATCTCACACTTGTTCGGGAATATTTGTTTTGATGGTCAGATAGCAAATGGGGTTTAGACAGAAGAACACGGTAAATCATACTGTTGTACTGTTTGCAGACGATACCTCTCTTATTTTTAAAGTAGACCGGAATAGACAAGATTTTGACGATGTAAACAGTGCACTCTCAATGGTTACGGATTGGTTTACGACAAATAACCTAGTTCTCAATGCCAAGAAAACGAAATGTGTTAAGTTCGCCCTACCAAATGTTAGAAATCTAGGACCCAACATCGTCTTAGATAAAGAGGTGCTTGAATCTGTAAATTCGGCAGTTTTTCTGGGCATAACAGTAGATGCCAAACTTCAGTGGGGCCCACATATATCGAGCCTAGCGGGAAGGCTCAGTTCTGCCGCCTACGCCGTCAGGAAAGTAAGACAATACACTGACGTCGATACAGCTCGATTAGTCTATTTTAGTTATTTTCATAGCGTTATGTCCTACGGTCTTCTGCTGTGGGGCAAAGCTGCTGATATTCAAAATATATTTGTCCTTCAAAAACGAGCTGTTCGAGCTATTTACCAGCTAGGCCCCAGAGTTTCTCTGAGAGATTTTTTCAAAGATATTGGTATCCTCACAGTGGCATCTCAATTCATTTTCGCCAACATCTTATATATTAGGCAAAATATACATTTATACAGTAAGAACAGTGATTTTCACAATGTTAACACTAGAAATAAGGAAAAACTAAGAGTTCCTTTTCACCGGCTTCATAAGGTTCATAACTCATTTGTTGGGCTTGGTATAACCTTTTATAACAAGTTACCCTCTTCTTTGCTAGATTTGCCTTTTAATGCGTTTAAAACGAAAGTAAAATCCAACCTTTGTTCAAAGGCATACTATTCTATCAACGACTACTTAAATGATAAGAATAGTTGGTCGCTGTGATTAACTCAAGACAATTTTGATGTTCTTTCACCAGAATTAGCTTACCTACTGACAGGTTATATGAGTTCATATAATTGTTTATTTTAATTTAATTTTAATTTATTGTTGACATAATCTACTCATTACAATGTTTTTTTTAATGAGTTGTATTGCAATATGTAACTAGTGACCTCGACAATAGATCATATTATTTATTGTTATTAGTAATTAACTGTTTATTTATTTTACCTCGATGGTCCTAGTTTATCATTTATAACTTCCAGTTACAGCTTTATGTAAGCGGGCACGCCCTTTATGCCTGGAGGCTTTTATTAAGACGTTAAGTTTTGTTTACGTTTAGTTTTTATTTCTGCCCGAGTATAGTTCTCGATGATTTTGTTTGGTATATTGGCGTGTGCTAGCTAACATATGGATAATAATTTAAATTAGGTTAATTAAGTATGTTGAATACTATTATATAGAGTCATTTTTTTTCTTTCTAACTGAACAGACAGCTGTGCTGCTGGGGAGTTTGTTGCGCCACTTCTTCTTCCCAGCTAACGCACTAGGAAGTGGTGAAGGGTGGGCGTTTTGGGGGACTGTCTTATGTAATTTTGACGTTCGAAAAGTGCTGATTATCAGCCTAGTTTGAATAAATGACTTTTGAATTTTGAATTTTGAATTTTTGAATTCATATAAGCTATTTGGAACTATTAGCTGCTTTTTCTTGGTCTACAATGTTTTACAAAAGACCTAAAATTATGCCAAATTTTATTACATAGAAACAATACTACAACAATAGATTATATCATAAAATTGGTAGAAATCAATTTAATAATCTTAATTGCTAGGCATATATGTCATTGGTATGAAGCCCGAAAAATAGGGATATCTACATTTATGTATGATCTAAGGACAGCATAAAAGCTGATCTACAGTCTAGAAATAAAAACATTGATTGTGAGTGGGAACTGGCTCCTGCAGCATTTCAGGACACAGTGAAATCCTTTTGGAAATCATTCCAATGATCTATTTGTTGCTATTAGAGCTAAGTGTGATAGATATCAGTCCTGGCATAGAGATCCATTTGCAGAAAATATGTATGCATTTACAGTAATTTGGGCAAATTACCCATTATATTATGCATTTCCCGCATTTGCATTCTTTTAAAAAACTATTCTGAAAAATTAAAGATACCCATTTATTAATTCAAGGGTCATCACAGATTCAGGTATATGGCCTGAACCATCAAACCAATTGTTGTTGTCACCTTCCAGAATACTGCATCCAATGCACAGCAGTCTTTTTTCCCGGGGGTTCTGCATATTGTCAAGGAAGTGTTTAAGAAGCAAATGATACCAGATGACACCATTAACGTCATGATATCTTCTTTATCAGATAACATTGTCAAACAGTATTCAGTAGCATTACATAAGTGGTGGATTTGTTGTAATGGTAAAAATATTCACGATTTTACAATCACTAAAATATTAGAGTTTCTTACACAACAGTTCAACATTGGCAATTCATATACTCCAATCAACACTAATAGATCTGCATTTTAATTGATCAAAGATTCTGATGTAGCGATGGATCCTCAAATTAAGAGATTTAGAAGGTATCTTCAAATTACGACCAAGTCATTCTGAATACTGATGATACGTGGAATCCATCAATGGTACTGAATTGTATAGAAACATGGTACTCATTACAGCAATGACCACTTGACAAAGTAACCAAAAAGTAGGTAATTCTTTCAGCTCTTACTAGTGCTCAAAGAAAACTTATCTGTAATTAGACTTAATAACGTCCAGATTATTGCACTGATTTGTTAAAAACATTTAAGAAAGGAAAACAGCAATAGAGTATTATGTTATCCTATTTTCATATGAAACCTGGCATTTGTCCTGTGATTACATTACAATATTACATACACACAAATTGTGAAAGCCTTAGTTAATACAGAAAATTAGTAATTCATTTTAAAAAGCCACATAATTACGTTAGTAGCCAAACAATTAGTTGTTACATTAAACATACAATGATGGACAGTGGCATAGACATCAAGAAATTCACTCCTCATTCAACATGTCAAGTTTCAATGGCGAGTAGAGGTGTGTCAGTAGATATTATAGTATTTTTTTGCTAACATTATAATAATAAAGCATTATAATAGACCTTTGATTAGAGAAAATAAGCAAGAATGTTGGTAATGTTGAGACTGATGTGTTTTTTGTTATGAATTAATAAAAAGTCAAAGGAGTATACTGTATACTTGATTGATAATTAGAATTAGAAGAGAATTAAGTTTAAATGTTGAAAAGTTTTTCAGTTACATTAGAAGGTTGATTTTATGATATTTGAATGTTTTATTATATAATAGTGTAAAACATGTTAGTAATTTCCAACTTCATCTCTCTAAACATCTACATAGTAAATCAGGATAATTATCGAGGACTAAGCACGAGTATAATTACTAAATTAAACGAACTTACCTAAGTGAAGTTCTATTGTAATTATACGAAGTGCTTAGTCCTCGATACTATGTTCCCTCCCAAGCCCTAAACAAGACCATATCTTGTTGTTTGACCCTGGGATTGAAGTTGGAGAATTACTGTCTGTTAATTCTCTCATTGCAGATTACTCTAAATAGAATGACATAAGCTGGGTATAGTTGCCAGCGTAAAAGTTTTTTTTTGCAGGATTTATTTTATTCTCTGAATATTCGCGTGTACACGATGGAACATAGTGGGACTACATAGTAAGTCAGGATAATTATCGAGGACTAAGCACTTCGTATAATTACAATAGAACTTCACTTAGGTAAGTTCGTTTAATTTAGTAATTATGTTCTAGTTTGTTACTGATACCAACACCAGTAGGCCCAGATATTAACAAGCCTAATTTAGAATGTTGCAACTTAGGTTTGCTTCGACCAAGTTTAATTAGTCTTGGGTTTACAATATCCCAAAAGATATCTGCACCCAACAAAATGTCAATTTCAGAAGGACTGAAGAACTCAGGGTCAGCCAACTGAAGATTGTGAGGTAAGTTAAGTTGCGATGGATCAATGCTCACGCTTGGTAGTTTGCTTGTAATTTGTGGTATGACTAGACATGACACATTGACACAAAATTCGTTCAATCGAGATTTTAATTGTAAATCACAATATTGAGCCGTATTTACAACAACATTATTGATGCCACTAACAGTTACTGCATTTCTTTTAGTGAAATCTAATTTTAATTTATTTTGTAGGTTTTTTGTAATGAAGGATGACTGACTGCCGTTGTCAAGTAGCGCCTTCGCAAGGTAAGTATTATTTTGTTGATCAACTATCTCGACTAGGGCCGTGCATAGCAACACCTGGCTCGCCATCACGACGGATAGCGACACTGCAGGAGCGACGCTGGAATTCGACCCAGAAGTTGAGGGTAAGTTAGAATTTTCAGTATAATAATACTGAAAATTCTAACTTACCCTTTCTTTCTTCCTTACTTAAAATAAAGAATTAAAGCAAACTAATAAGTTTGCTTTAATTCTTTATTTTCAAATCTCTATTTGAAAATAAAGAACCGCTTAAAGTATTCTCGCGATAAAGCTCTTGAATACGTCCACAGATCTAAGATAACGTCTAAAACATATTATGATTCCCATAGTCGGCCAGTACAATATAAAATCGGCAATTACGTTTACTTAAAGAACCACCTTAGAATGCGAAAGGCCCTATCACCCATATGGAAAGGTCCATATAAAGTCATAAAATTTCAGGGCAATAACACTTTATCACTATTGATAAACAGATGACACGTCCGCCACCACTATGACCAAGTGAAACTCGCAGAGGTCGCCAACAACCTGTAAAAGAAAACTTTAATATTAGAATCATAATTAAATCGATATTATTAGTATAGATAGACTATATACCTTTATGTAATCCTTATAGACTAGTTAGATTAATAGTTATTACATTAAATATTTAGTTAGTATTCATAATACATGCATACCTATGTACTTACAGTGCCTCAGCGGAGCTCCAACCATCTAACGAGTATGTCCACGCGATAACTGCGAGTCCTGGAATATACTTCGATTACATAGGGAAATTAAAAATCAATAATGGCATCCTAAACGTCATTATGCCGTTAGATATTTTACATATTAAACCGCATATAGAAAATATAAATTCAGCATTAGAAACAGTAATTTATACATGTAAACAAACCGGCTACATCAAACACTCAGAATGCCACAATACAGTGGAACCATTAGTAGTTCAACAACGAAATTTAATAAAACTATTTAGTTCCTTAACTTACCTTATTGATAATGGTGACTACAGAAACAAACGAGCATGGATTGGAGGAATTGGAATGATTCTAAAAGTTTTTGGTACTTTCGATGAAGACGACGCTATTCAATATGATCGAGCTATTGAATCAATGCAAAAAAATCAAGATATACTTATGTATATCTTTTATAAAAAATAATATTTTAATAACTAAATCTGTTATATCAACATATAATAATACGTTTCACAAGATTCAACAAAATGAAGTAAAGTTAAATGACGCTATCAGCAAACTCTCGAGCAGTATTCAAAATATTTCTAAAACTACGCATTTTTTAGAACTAGATTTTGTCCGTAATACATTGGAAACTTCCATGGTCACCTTAACATTCCAAGTTGAAGACATAACAAATGCGATAATGCTTTGTAGTCAAAACTTACTGCACACGTCCGTTATGTCGCCTACCGCTATGTACCGAGAATTAGCTGATAACATAAGGCACCTGCCGAATAATCTAAACTTACCTGTACAATCTACACTAATAATATTATAAAGAGGAAAGATTTGTATTTTTGTGTGTATGTTTGTAATGAATAAACTCAAAAACTACTGCGCCGATTTCAAAAATTCTTTCACCATTAGAAAGCTACATTCACCCTGAGTACCTAACATTGGAAATATGCCATAAAACATCTTTCGTCGCATGCGCTGCAGAAAGTATTGATGATAGAACAAAAGCATGTTCTACAATATTAAAGAACATATCAATAACTACAAAAAACTTCGCAATACTATATGTCCAACTATTATCGTTATGTCACAATAACCACTTTTTACATTTTAAAAGTTGATAAAAATATCGAACAAAATTAGACCATGTTATTCATACTTCTGATTAAATCCTTATCCAAATAAATCATATTGATTTCAAGACTGTTTCAATTCATGTATATTACTTTTTGAATTGTTCAAATCGGCTATTCCATTCAATAGATATTACGAATTTAAAAAGTTATAGATATAGAAAAGGCGTCGCCGCGCCGCACAGTGGTCTGAAAATCAAGCTCCATACTCATAGAAACTTAATGTCAGAAATTAATAAATAAAAATATGTTTTGTGTTTAGTATACCTCCCTATGTTTTACTAATATAGTATGAAGGGTATGAGTAGCTCCATGCGTGAGAAAAAAAATATTTTAATTTTTTTTGTATGGAATGAAACACTTAAAGTGCTTTTTTTCAAAACTGAATAGAACTGATAGGCTGGTATTCACATGAGCTATTGCACCATACACGACGATCAAGATGACATACAATTCTTGTGCCTTTCGGTGCCGCTTTGCATGTAGCAAGCTTTGGAAATTTTGAATTTACAGTTGGTGATCTTTCAAATCTTTGATGGTATTTTGTGAAGTTACATATTGCTTTGAATATGAAAATTGTATGTAAACTAATACTCATGCAAGAAGAGACAAACATACACACACACACACCCTCACACACTCACAAACTTTCGCCTTTATAATCTTAGTGTGATTATAAAGGCGAAACTTTGTGTGTGTGTGTGTATGTTTGTCTCTTCTTCACGCTCAAACAGCTGAACGGATTTGGATGAAATTTAGCACACATAATAGTTTATAACCGGGAATAACACATAGGTTACTATTTATCTCGATATTCCCACGGAATCGAGACTTATGCGGGTGAAACCGCGGGGTGCAGCTAGTAAGGAATAAATATGTACTAAGGATATTTTTATTTTTAAATATATGGTTAAAAGTGAAGAAAGATAAAAACATGTATTAAATAGTTAATGTATAATACGTTTGGGGGAGCTGTTAATGAAATAGTTAATACTAATACATTACAACAAAAATTATGTGCAAGAAAGGCAATAACAATAAAAGTAACGTCAAAATTGTCAATTTAAGACTACAACAACTATTTACAGCTCCTATAACTATGATATATTAAATATTACTGTTTAATTATATTACTAATTAATTATATTAATTAATTTAATTATATTCTTATTATTATTTTATTATAATTATTTGCTATAACTACTTATACAAAAACGATTAGCAGAGAGTATCTTTGCTGTCGTCAGTCCTCTAAATCCGAGTCCAGCATTGACGCGTTAATATCAATAAATTCAACATTCTCTTTGTCTAGATCTGCATCGTCACCAATAAGAAGAGATTTCATATCATCAGTAATAGGTGTATTTACTGATTTTCTCAGCACAGGTCTTATGCTGGACAGGTAGGGATCTGACGAGACAAGGAGACCATTGAAAATGTCTTCGTTTGTCGCTTTTCGACAAAATTTGCGCGAATGCTGTTCTCGGATTTTCTTGAAGTCTTTGTTTCTGGCTTCCGATGCCTCTTCAGATAATTTGCCAATGGGCATAATATTGAAGTGTTTAATAACTTCAGCACCGTGCAGTAAAAGTTTGTGGACACTCGAAGGCATGTAATACCAGCCATAGAGCTCCACATATAATTCTGCTGTTTGGCGCGCAAAGTTTTTAAACGCCTCAACATTTATGGGCTCCCCACAGGCCATCACACGCAAAAGTGTTGCAAATCTTTGGATCAAACTAGGATCCAAGCCTGTAATAGCTGCAGTATTGGCAGGATTACCAAAAAATTTCCTCGCTGTGTTTCCATCGTTTGTGGTTCCGGAACCTGAAAATTATAAATGAATCAAAACTAATCCACAACTTTGTAAAGAATAAATAGAACTAACGTTATTTGAAAAAATAAGATTTAAGAACAACGACTGTTATCATAACTCACCTTGTTTAACGATGTCTACTAGGAGGCCCATTTCATCACGAAACTTCTGCTGTATAGTTTTTTTTCTACTCTTCAATGACTCTTTGCTGTCTGCATCTCTGGCTTGCCATGTTTTGAAGTCTAGTCTATACGAAATATGGAGTAGGCACTCCATACATCTAATCCAAGCATGAAGTGTAGACAAACCATACTGATATATATCTGTTGAAACAGGTTTTCTGGAAAGAAAGTGAATTAATTAATAAAAAGATACACAGCATTACGGTAATCTGAAATATAACAAATTATTCAAAACTTACTCTGAGATCTTCTCTAACTTATTCATTTCCGAAGGGGTAGCTTTACAGATGTCACAAGTCTGCGTTGAAGTATTTGACAGTTGCGAAGTGATTTTACCATCTATCATGGTCATAAGCATTGAGTGCTTAACAGTATGAATTCCCATAATAGACGGCTCCAGTGCTGCAATCTCAGCTTCAATCAAAGCCTGTTCTTCCTTAATATTTAATTTGTTTTCATTTGCAAATTTAAAATAGAGCGGTCTGCAGAACATTGTGGAAGATGGCTTTGGATTCTCCCATAACTTTTCTTCACCACAAACTAAGCGCAGAGGCACAAAAGAACACATAAAATTGCTTGAATCATCTTCACCCGCCATAGTTTGTTTGTACAAACTTTGCCCTGAAGCACCGTCAAAGCCCCACTTGCATATCAATGTTAGCTCTTTGCCATCTAGCGAAGATTCCAAACGTAGGAATTTCCCAAATCTAGCAACAGTTTTGTCCAAAATCGCTTGAAGCTTTACTTTTACCCCTCTTTCGGTAATTTCTATGGTGTCTTTTGGTGGGTAACAGTCCTTTTTCGCCTCTAAGATAGCAGTATATGAAGGATATAGTAGTATTCCTTCTTCTTTTGCACAAGCTCTTAATATTGTATACTGCCATTTTGAAAGCTTCAATGAAGTCAGAATTCCTAAAGCTTTATCAGCGGAATATATGGGCATAGCTTTCTTGGACTTCAACAATTCCTTTATCTTTGTAGCCTCTTCGGGATGCTCTGTGATCAATTTTATTATATCTGCTACATTTTTGTTATCTGCACTTAAACCAGTTGCATAAGCAAGGCTTTCAGTGCTATGCGTGAGGAGCTCTTTCACTCTTCTTCTCTTCTGTAGCGGGCTTAGCTCCGAGAACACTTTTCTTGGACTCACAACAGTTGATGTTCCAACACTGTACGTCTCCGGTTTGTATGATGTTGATGCACCCTCATTTACACCGAAGTCAAAACTGGAACATGGTTGCTGCTCTTCTAACATTAAACAAGGTGTCATCTTGTCCTTCATGAACTCAGGCCATTTTATGTCTTCTTGCAGCCATGTCTCATACTTTTTTATGAAAGTATGTCTCGTGCGATTACACGAGATCCATTTGTTCCTCAACGAACACACACGAGTCTGACAGAATTGTTTCAATTCTTTATTTTCGATTTCTGACAAATCAACGGCATTGACAAAAACTTCATATAATACACTGGGTTGTGAGAAACAGCTATTGTTAGCCACAAACATAAAAATATCCAAATTGGTACTAAAAGCTTCCATCATAACACGAAAACAAATCGAACGTAATAAGTATAGTAAAGCACAAGTGCAAAGAGCTACTGAGTGAAGTTAGTTTAAATGTCCTATTTATATTATAACTACCCTCATTAACACTCGCTGTCCCATAATGCTTATTAAATTAAAATTCAACAATAATGACGATGATTAACAAATGAGTTATTTCGTGAAATTAATTTTTTAGTAAAATGTAAATAATCTACATCGTTTTCTAATATTTTCATTATAAAAGTCATTAGCAGGTTATTAACTAACGACAATATCAGTTATGTGGTTGGTTACTTCATTTAATTATATACCTGTGTGTTGTTAAATATATTACCTATGTGTTATTCCCGGTTATAAACTATTATGTGTGCTAAATTTCATCCAAATCCGTTCAGCTGTTTGAGCGTGAAGAAGAGACAAACATACACACACACACACAAAGTTTCGCCTTTATAATCACACTAAGATTATAAAGGCGAAAGTTTGTGAGTGTGTGAGGGTGTGTGTGTGTGTATGTTTGTCTCTTCTTGCATGAGTATTAGTTTACATACTATTTTCATATTCAAAGCAATATGTAGCTTCACAAAATACCATCAAAGATTTGAAAGATCACCGACTGTAAATTCAAAATTTCCAAAGCTTGCTACATGCAAAGCGGCACCGAAAGGCTCAAGAATTGTATGTCATCTTGATCGCCGTGTATGGTGCAATAGCTCATGTGAATACTAGCCCATCAGTTCTATTCAGTTTTGAAAAAAAGCACTTTAAGTGTTTTATTCCATACAAAAAAAAAGAAAAAAAAAATTTTCTCACGCATGGAGCTACTCATACCCGTCATACTATATTAGTAAAACAAAGGGAGGTATATTAAACACAAAACATATTTTTATTTATTAATTTCTGACGTTAAGTTTCTATGAGTAGGTATGGAGCTTGATTTTCAGACCACTGTGCGCCGTGGCGGACGTAATCCAGTATAAACTCTGTATGTGATCGTATAGCTTTTGTAAACGACGAAGCTTGCTTAACCCCGCGTCTTATTTAAAAGCGACCGACACGCGAATACACGATCGGTCGAACTTTTGTGTTCGGTGAACCTGAACGCGTGGTCGCGCCGACAGAGAGCGCTTTCCGGTTTTCCGAACAAAAAGTGTCATATACACGCGACCGATCGAGTATTCGAGCGGCAATCGCTTTTAAATAGTACGCGGCCTAAAACAGATGCTCTACGAAATATGTATCTTTATTATTATTAATCTTCTTCTTTTCATGTGGTAAGTGGTGGTGTGGTGTGTGTGTGTACCTGCAGTGCTATTCTGTAACCATCTCACCGTGAAAACTTAGGTGAGGTGAGCGTGGAGTGAGCTGTCATTCCACAGGGATTGACACTATTGACAGCTCACTTCACCCGTTTTCACGGTGAGATGTTTACAGAATCGCATGGCAGGTGTCAGAGTTTTAATGCCGCCCATGGGCCTCTGACTTGGGTTCACATGCCGTCGAGAAATACGAGTATCTCTCATGGTTTCCTCACGATGTTTTCCTTCACCGTTTTTGAAGCAAGTGATAATTATACAATACGCACATGATTCTGAAAAGTCAGAGGTGCGTGGCTTGGGTTCGAACTTGAGACCTATGACTTGGCAGTCTGACGGTCACCACTAGGCACTCTCTACAGTATAATAATATGTACGTACACGGATCGAGAGGGTTAATCATATAATAAATAATCTATATAAATAAAAAATAATCAATAAACGTGTTGCTAAGCGCAAAACTCGAGAACGGCTGGACCAATTTATCTTCTTTTTTTTTTAATATTCCTTTATGTTCGAGAAAGGTGTTGTTCGAATAAGTGAAAATTTGGAATAATTGCCCGGAAAAACGTAAAAACACCATTATTATTTTTCCAACACAAACTGTTCTAAAATCAAATCAAAGAAAAGACGTCTGTCGGGTCAGCTAGGTAGCCCAACAAACAAACTAAGCTTATAAATTTAAGTCTATAGGGTCTGAACTCTTATACTTGTTATAAAAGAGCATTTATTATGTTAATAGAATAGAATAGAAAGTTTTTATTTCAGACCGGAGTCCATAGGGTTAGTAACAATTTTACTTAAGTTCTAATGTTCCATATAGTGGCACATTATTAGAAGATTTGGCTAATATTACCTTTATTCTTATAATTTGGCTGGGTAAACGTTAATAAATTCCATTAATACGGCTACAATAAGGGTTTGAAATGTGTTGTTCTTATAGGGGCTAGTTACATTGCTTTTTAGCCGTATAATATTCAAAGTTATATAAAGGCTTTTAATATGGTCAATTATTCTTAGAAAAGTAATGCACAAGGTAACTATGATGCTTTTTAACTTATAGGAGCATTTGATAAGACGTCTATCCAACAAATGAATTCTAACATTGTATGTGATCTTTACAAGGATAAAAGCAATCCGTATTCCCTTATACAGTCATTATAAAGATATTATTCTCTACATGGTAACATTAAAATGTTTTACATAACTAGATTCGCCATTTTGAAAGTACAGCAGATTGTGTGAATTTATTACGGAGTGGAATTTACATTTTAAAAATGGATTCAAAAGACTGGAAGAAGTTTAAAAGAAGCGGTGGTTACAGAAGAAAAGTAAAAAAAGTCTACGAAAACATGGTTGGGAGCATTACACCCACCACCTCTACTTCTATGTTGCTACAAAATGACCAAGCCGATACCAACGAATCAGCCAGTGGTTCCGCAGAGGATAATTTTATAGAAAATGAGAATGAAAAGGAAACCAGTGTGGAAGAATATAATTGTAGCGATAGTGATAGTGATATAGACATATTTTTAAATGAAGAGTTGAAGAATATTGATATTCGTAGTGACATCAGAGAATGGGCAGTGAAATTCAACATTTCCCATATCGCTTTAAGTGATTTATTAAAAATATTACATCATGTAATACCAAACAAAATGCCATTGGATGCGCGTACATTCTTAGAATAAAATGTGTCCACTTCCATGGCCATCGCATGTTATGTAAATTAAGATCTTTACTTTGTAGGAATTTGTCAACATCTGCCAATATGTATACTACCATTGCAATATCTGCGGACAAACATATTATATATATAAATAATAATAATAAAAAATAATAAAAATCTTTATTGTTACAAAAACCTTAGACATTGCTTAAAACTAGGATACATAACTTGGTTAAAGGTCATACTTATAATTTAAACCCTGACTCCTAAACTAGGAAATAAGTATATTCTTTATTGTGTACTACAATTATAATTTTATTACAAACTTAAAATTAGTGCACAAAAGCAAGCTTATCTCTATAAAGAGGTCTCTTCCAGCCAACCCAACCATAGTGAAACAGAAATTTTATACATATGGGAACAAGACTAGCTAGGTACAGGATTTTGTTCGTGTGAAAGGAACCCTGACAGTATGTAAAATGGCGATTGCATAAGCAACAAATGTGGCCATTATAAAGTCTTCAGTCTCATAGACTCCTTGTAGACGTTGTGCAAATCGTTTTGCTCTCATAATAGCATTATTTATAACATGACTAAATATTTCATAATGTTTGTAGCACAAAAACAGCTTAAATTCAAGGGCGGATTGATACTACAACACACAGCGTACCATATTTTATCATGCATTTGAATTCCCATACACTTTTCACTATAAACGAGCACATAAATCAGGTAAATGAACTACATAAAACAATAACTTTCCGTTCACTTTTCAGTAAAATGGTTGACGTTTCTCTTTATTTGCCAAACTGTTGCGAAAATGTAATAATCACTAAGAAAAAACTTATTGCAGAATCATAAATAGACGGCTATAAGGGCCTACGGCTTTTTAAGAGCCTTTGATTTGTCGCAATTAGTTTAACTCCCTTGTATCGGACCATAATAAAACACGTATAAGGGTGATCGCCCGTATTAACGCTTTCTATATATGTTTCTTTCAAGTGTGTTGGCTTTTTAGGAGCTTTTTTCTTGTCATTATAAGTTTAATTTCCTTGTTACTTGTCATAATATAACACGTAAAAGGAAAAAAAGTGGACAATAAAGCAATTATAAGGGGGGTATAAGGGTATTGTCTTTATAATTTGTGCCCAAACGCATCCTTATTAGCGATAATGCGGCTCCTATAAGAATATTATTTTTGGCAATATAATCCACTACAAGAGCAATTTTTGTTTGTTGGGAGGTGTATATAGGTAGGTAGGTAGTTATGTAAGTAGGTAGATATGTAGTTAGGGTGGGTAGGTAGGTATTTAGGTAGATAGGTAGGTATGTGGGTAGGTAGGTAGATGTAGGTAGGGTAGGTAGATGCAGGTAGGGTAGGTAGGTAGATGTAGGTAGGTAGGTAGGTGCGCCATAGATAAGTACTTAGTGCTACTCGTGCGAAGCCGGGGCGGGCAGCTAGTTAGATATACGTAAGTTTAGTTCATACTATTATAAAAGTGTCCACTTTATTGTGTTATTATTTTAACGATAAACTAGTATTTCTTTTGCGTGTCCCTTTGATATCCAATCAAGAGTATTCTTTGTTCAATAATATTGCATTACCAACACCTCACGACGCTAATCAACTAAACACATTTGGTTTAATTGTACCAAGCGCTAAGTATATAGCTATAACAAAAGATAAATCAAATTACTGTAAATTAGAGTCATTGGAAAATTGTAAACTAATACATTTGGCAGAATATTTATGTGAAATTCCTATTATTTACAAAACTGATTCAAGAACAAGTTGTGAAAGCGAACTGTTATCTAAAACTATCAAAGAAATTCCCGCGATATGTAATGTTAAACTTATTCATGGTAATCTAGATATTTATAAATCACTCAATAATAATAAACTTATATATGTTCAATCTGAATTAACGAAACTTTCACTAGATTGCCAAGGTCACAATCAGATAAAGGAAATAAATATATTCGGTATTGGCATCTTATTTATACCAACCAGTTGTATCGCTTATTGTAGAGGTACCACGCTGTTACCTAGATATAGCAATGTTCTAAACTTAACTTCACCTAAATTAATCTGCCAGATTTCAATTTAATAAATAGTAGTTGTTGTAAAACAAACAGTATAACGAATAATATGTTCCCTACCCACTTAGAGCAAATTAACTTAGATGATATGAATCATGTTAGCAAAGCAATTAACAACTTCTTATCAGACGTTGATAAAATTCAGGAAACACCCCACATAATTAAGTATGGGACACATATTCAATAAATTTATAAGTTTAATTGTATGTTTTATTTTGTTTTACTTAGTTTATAGAATTGTAGTTTTTTGTAAACCCAATTGCAACCTTCGCAAATATAGTTTCCGCAAATGCGATAAATCTAAATCGGAATCTGTGGAACTGGAGCAAACCATTCAAGAAATTCCAGCTCCAGCCCTAAGAACCTCTTTCTAGGGTTAACTTTGGTAATCATCCCCAAAGTTCACTCTGATAGGGGAGGTGTTATAAGCACACACTGAACCCTAAAATGCTTAATCATCATGGCTTTCAGCCATCTCAGTATAATAGTCGTAGTCAGCAATAATCATTGGTACTAAAGTAAGTCTATTTTAAACCTTTACAGTGATCGGTTGCATATGGGTCCCTTTCCCTTCATTGTATTAATTAATTAAATAAATTATAATTATCTTTTTAAATAATTTCTTTTTTTAAAAAGCTTCTTTCCCTATAACAGTACGCATCAAGTTTTTTAAATAAAATATCATGTTGGACATAGTCAAATGCCTGAGTCATGTCACAAAATATAGCACAGACGGGAGTCTTTTTATCCATATTTGACATAATCGAGTGCAAAAAGTCATAAACTGCCATATTTATTGTTTTCTTTTTCCTAAATCCTTTTTGTTCGTTACAGAGTATATTGTTCACTTCTAAATAACAGCTAAGTTGATTATAAATATAGTATTCAATTACTTTTGAGAACATCGGTATTAATGCAATCGGCCTGTAACATTCCATTAGTTCCCTGTCCTGCTTTTTGAACAATGGCTTTATTACAGATTTTTTTAATGCATCTGGAAAAATTCCTTCACTCATACACAGATTTATAATATGACTGAGCGGATGACTTATTTCATCAGCTAAATACTAAAAACAGTTTTTAGTATTTTTGTACTGATCCTGTCATAACCCACACTATTTGTATTGTTTAATGCTAGAATGATTTTCGATATTTCATTCGGAAAACTTGGAGCGATAAACATAGAATCCTTTCTGTTCATAATATTTTTTGTTACTTTAAGCCCTGAATTTATCGAGGGTTGAATTTTGTCAATAAAAAAATCGTTAAATGAGTTAGAAATAAGGTTTGGATCCGAGATAATTTCATTATTAATTCTAATTTTGGGGATATTATTCTTTGGTATATTTAATTTTGTTTCGTTTATAATTTGCCAGGTAGTTTTGGATTTATTTATTGATGTCTTTATTTTGTAATTATTTTGTGATTTCCGAGTTAAATTTATTATTCTCTTAAACCGTTTTGAGTCATTCTTAAATCGCGTTTTATTCTGTTGAGTTGGTTTACTTCGATACTGCCACAATAATTGACGTTTCCTCCCACTGCATTTTTTAATACCTCGCGATATCCATTTTTGTTTATTGTGGACATTAACCATCGATCACTATAAAAAACTTATTAGTGATCGATGACATTAACTGAAATAAGTTTTACAGGGAAGCACTGATCGTATAGCAAAATGAAAAAATCTACGAACTCCTTGTATGCTACATTTGGGTCGCTGGCTGCATAGACGTCAGAAAAAGTTAGGTTTTGCAGATAGCCTTTAAACTTATTGATGTTGTCGTTATTGTAGTCACGTCTTGTTCCGTTGCGAACTTCCGGAGCAGTGGTGGGGCCACACTTGCCTAACGAATATCGGAATGAGTGATCGGCAGTTGGTTGTTGGATACAGTGCGAGTAACAACTCTAGATTTTTTTTTAAATAGTGTGATTATAGTGTGGTTATATTTGAGACTAGAAAATAAATGTATAATTATGGTGTACGTGAGCAGTTTGATTAAAGTCTTTTACAGTATCAACTGCATCTATAAAATAATATCAACGTACTCTAATTTCTTATAGTCGCCTTTATTTTTATACGTTAGCGTAAGTAATTGATGAGTGAATCTACTATATTTGAACATATGTAAAATTACCTTATTATTGTCATCGAATAATGGACAATGAAAGCTCTAATTTCATGTATTCACCTATCTATTTATAATGTTACCATAAGTAATTGATGACTTGGCTATTATACCTACCCAATTGAACATACAAAAAATATTGGCATCTAAAACAAACATCTGCAACTCTGTATTTGTTTGTGTTTGGACACACCTTAGAGAAAATGAAAAGGAAACAACCATTTTATTTATAAATCGGATAATTTTAATGGCAGTAGCATAGGTTTTTATGTTATAATTGTACTTATATCCTAAGTTACAATAAGGTAAGGCAATCAAATAATGAATAACATTGTTATTGGTCACGTAATAATCAGCGCAGCTTGTGCTTTAGCTGGCCTCCCACGCTTCCTCTTTACACCAATTTTTTGTGTTTTTGCTTCTGGCGGTGGAAATGCATGTTTCATCCTGATAGCCAGACCACCAGAGCCACCAAGTGCTTGCAATAATACTTGCGGTGAAAATCTGGACAGTCACAGTGGCCATTAATCCACTCCTCTTCTTTTATCGGTAGTATAATTTTCCAAGAAGAAAAAAACACTTTTTTATACTCATCAAAATCGTTGAATGTTTTCTCCGCCATAGCCGTCCTCGTGGAGTTGTCACCTGGGGCCAGGTAGGTATTAGTTGTAGGGGGATTGTATTGTTCTAATTTTGGTATCGGTTTTAGCCCATAGATATCCGGCTGTCCAGTCAACTAATTTTAACACCGGTGTCGTCGCTAAGAAATCTTCCGTTGCCTGTTGTGACCAGCTAGTAACCATATCCTCTGCAACTACAAAAAACGGGACAACGGTATACGCTCGCGGAAGGTATTTTCATCTTTAATTATCCTATTAAAAGATTCGAGAGCATTGTTAGTCCCAGGTGATAAGATAGTTGTTGCACCTAAATACCAAATAGGGTTTTTAGTGAGCCATTCTTTTTTTAAATATGTCATAAATGCCTTTTGCTCATGCTATTTCGCCAAGAAAACTTTTGAAGCGGCGGTAAACACTTCAGGAGAAGTAGCACACTGCAATGCGTTTATATCTTGCAATATGGATTTTCGTTAACTTTTCTCACTTGTTTGATCCAATTTCGTGCACATTTGCTTTTTAGCGTGACCCAGCACATTTTTATTATTGTTTCTTCTCCGAACACGTCAATAAAAGCATTTTGAATGCTTCATGCGGCTTCGCATAACAAAACCTTTGACTCAATATGCATATGAGAAAATGGAAAAAATACTGTCCTTCAATCCCTTATACACAGTTTCAAAATGTTCTTTGCGTTCATGTGTAGATACTGTTAGGCAAATAGGATACAATTTTCGATTTTTTTCCATTGTTCCAATTACTAGAACAAGGGTTTCCCCCTTGCCAGATTAGTTTGTAGGTAGCATCCGCATGTAAAATTTCGGCAGTAAGGATCAGTTTTAATAAATTCTTAGAAGACAAAACGAAGCGGAAGCTAGGTGGGTCATTTTCTAAAATATGATAGGCTATCACAAAAACTTTATTCTCACTGTGAGGAACATCTGTGCGGCTAATTATCCATTTTTCTAACTCTCCTAGGTGAATTGTGGACGGCCCATACTTTATACGCCTGCGATCTGCCAAACAGTTGTAGAGCTGCTGTTTTGTAGGTATTTTAAGTCCATCTATCTACTTCAGATTGTGTAAAATGGCTTTCGGCTTTAAGGAGAGGTCGAAAAGCTTGTTAATTTCAAATTTAGTTCGTCGCAAATACCAAAACTATAACTACTTTTGATGGAATCGTGGTTATGCTCGCAATCAGTGCGATAGAGTCAACCGCGTCCGAATTCGCCTCAAATAACAAATACATCTGTGCAACACACTGCTCTCAGTTGCGTGGTACTTTATTGCACCTATAAAAGCGTTTTTTTTCCATCTAGCGTCATATGTGTAGTTAATATTGACCAAGTATTTTCTACTTTTACGACTTCTTCAGCGGTACGAACATTCAAAAATTTGTCCACAAACATCCAATTCCTCAGTTCACCACGCATTTTATTCGCCTCCTGAACTTCTTCCGAGTCTTCATCAGAACAGTACAAAGGGACTTCATTATTAGACGACATGCTTAATAAAAACTTTCATACAGACCCGTATCATAACCACTATCACAAACATTTTTCAAATAAGAATACGAGCACTCCTTAATCGTGTCAATAATGTAAACAAATACACGTGAACTCGTTGCTGCATGCACCGAATAGAGCTCGCTCATTGGTGCAAATGGCCGGCCGAGCCCCTCTTATTCCCAACGCGCGTCAGGTACACTCCCACGCTTGTATTGCTAATTTTCACGATAAAATAATATGATTTATAAATTTTGTTGTTGAATAAAAAAACTTTGATTGTTAATTTTGAGGCTGGAATTTGATTTTATTAGCTGACAGATGTTGAATCTCTAAAATATATAAAGTAGCTCACTTACAACATTAGTCGCTGAGTTGTCAATTCAGAAGTAAATATATTTATCGGTAGCTCTGAGTTATATTAATTTACGTTCGTAAATTGACGCTGGTTTTTTGATATTCTGTTGGAATAGTAAAGATGATGAAATACTCGTAATATAATTGAAGCTGTTCTATTAACTCGTAGCCTACATATAAAAGACGATAGGTTGCAGGTGCTAAAGAAAACTTTTGTTGCTGCACTCATAATTTCCCAATACTTATATGCATGTTTTTAATCTTTTGGTATCAAGGACGAAATGAAACCGAAAAATTTTGACTAAAGCCGAAAACTGTTGCCGCTCGCCCTTTACAGTTTGCTTAAACTATTTCATGAAGTCCTGTTAGTTATTGGAATTTAAACCTTATGATTATCGTCATTATGGTGACAAAACAGGACTTATACAAAATTAAATTAACTATACCTGGTGTTTATATAGTACATAGGTCTCACACTCCTTGCTTGGTCTGCTGTCTCAGCGTTGCGTAAGATTCTCTATTGAGACGGCCCACGTGAAAAGAGTACCTACCTGGAAAGACTGGCGGGAGGCCTTGACCAGCACAAAAAAACTAGCTTAATTTTAGACTTTATACACCGATTTTGACAGCAGCCTTGTGCTTGCGATTTTAATCTTCTAAAATATGGTGACAAAACAGCGCACGCCATCCATGTTTATGATTCCCATCGATTTAGAGAGCAACGAAACGCTGGTTGTGAGGTCTCTCTCAAAACAGTAAAAAGGGATGCGTGCTTAGGTTTGCGCATCATCCTATGGGATTAATGCATTATGGCAAATAAGAAAGCAGTGGAAGCTGTTAACAGAACCCTGCAGGACATCCGCAGAAACAAAGACATATTAGGTGGTGTCACAGTTCTATCTGACGCAGTGAATGCTTCGTTGATAAGGACGACTCGATGGTCGAGAGTTCATAAACTGTGCTTGACCATCAACATGCGAGCTCGGCTTGGCGGGAATTAACATGCTCAAGAAATCTCAGTTGTTCTTCTAAAAGTTGGTGAAGGCACTCTTCCAGAGGAGAGCGGCCAGATGGCCCTACCCGAGGCTCTTGGTAGAGTAGTTCCCACTTTAGAAGATCTGATTCATCGGGTGTATGGGAACATCAGTCGAATACCGTAACAAGAGAATGTTTGGGCGTTGTGAGTGTTCTGTTCTAGGTTCGGGTTCTCACACTATTATGCACTGGATTGGAGGGCACTACTACTTGGTTCACTGAATAAAAACTCTTAATGACTTGTCGAATATTATTTACTGTTCATTCCATTACTGTTTGTATAAGATCTGGATACAAACTGAATTAAAATATATTTTTTTTGTTTTTTAGGTAGGGCATCTCGTAGCTGACCTCTGAGGTCATGACTACCTAACCGGTCAATCCTGTGGCTGCCTTAAGCTTCTACACTTCAAAACCTCCGGCCAGGGGCAAAACTATGCTAATTAAAACTAGGCGAACGCTCGCTAAGGGCACCCCCTGTGGGGTACGAACCTCGGCTTAGGGCGTTCGCTGAGGGGAGGACAGCAAGAGGGACAGGCTGGATCAAAGATATATCATGATTATTAATCGGGGAATTTAAAGCTACAGGCTCAGCTGCGACGCGGGCTGGCGCATCGTCGAGCAAGGGTCGGGGTTAAAATAAATTTTTTTTTTTTTTTTTTTGTAGGGCATCTCATAGCTGACCTCTGAGGTCATGACTATTTAACCGGTCAATCCTGTGGCTGCCTTAAGCTTCTACACTTAAAAGCCTCCGGCCAGGGGCAAAACTATGCTAATTAAAACTAGGCGAACGCTCGCTAAGGGCACCCCCTGTGGGGTACGAACCTCGGCTTAGGGCGTTCGCTGGGGGGAGGACAGCAAGAGGGACAGGCTGGATCAAGGATATTTCATGATTATTAGACGGGGAATTTAAAGCTACGCGCTCAGCTGCGACGCGGGCTGGCGCATCGTCGAGCAAGGGTCGGGGGGGAGTATCATTTACTCGGGCGGGTCGCGATCGCGGACCTCGGCGGCGAGGTCGGAAAGTGTGTCGGAGTGTGTGTATGCGAGCTGTACTGGTTTCCCTATTGCTCTCCTGGAGGAGTGTTATAGGGTCATCGGGGTCGAGAAGGATTTGCCTCGGACGGCGGGTTCTACTCATCTGACTTGGGACATAACTAGCGGCCTCGACAACCAGAGGGTTGCGGTGAGTGAGGGCTGAGTCAAAGAAACGCTTGGAATTGCGTTTGAGAAACTGGTGGATTGTGGGGAGTTTAAAATCTACGTGGAGGGTTTCGTTCCTACAGAACCAAGGGGCTCCGGTGGCTTTACGAAGGAATCTGTTCTGCATCACTTGCATTCTATGGATTTGTCGGGGTTTTGAATGTGCGAACACGACGCCCGCATAGGTCATGATAGGGCGAATGCACGTTGTGTAGATTCGCAATTTGCACCTGAGTGACAATTTGCTACGTACATTTAATATGGAGTGGAGTCTACTGAGAGCGAAAGCGGCCCGCGCGCGAGCCTGCTTTATGTGCTCTGTGAAGGAAAGATTTTCATCTAAGATGACACCTAGGTACTTGGCTCGCCTCCCCCAAGGGATCGGCTTGCCGAGCATGGTGATGGGTCGGGGAGGCGGTGGTCTGAAGCGTCTTTTCTGCTTAGAGAATAAGACCGCTTGACTCTTATCCGGATTGACTTCGATCCTCCACTTTCTAAACCACGCGCCGAGCTTGTCGACTGCGGTCTGGAGAGTGCGAGCTATCGAGTCGGGGCCAGCGCCCTTGTAGTAGATGGCCGTATCGTCTGCGAACAGAGCCAACTGCGCCTTTCTACTCTTCGGGATATCGCTGGTGAACAGGGTGAAAATGAGCGGGGCGAGTACGGAGCCCTGAGGGACTCCGGCCCGGATGGGGCGGGGAGAGGAGAGTGCTCCCTCGATGCGATAGCGAAAGGTGCGGTTCAACAAAAAGTCTCGCAAGATGAGCACGAGACGATCTGGCACACCGAGTTTGTATAGCTTGTATATCAAGCCGTTGTGCCAGACTTTGTCGAACGCTTTCGCTACGTCGAAGAATACTGCACCGGTCGTCAGACCACGCTGGAAGCCAGCGCTTATGTGTTCGACGATCCGGTGGGCCTGATGCACGCTAGAGTGCTGGGTTCTGAACCCAAACTGTTCGTTGGGGATGAGGCCCTTGGTCTCGGCGTAGTCTCTGAGGCGCTTATAAATAAGCCTCTCATAGACCTTGCCGAGGACCTTGAGCAGACTGATGGGGCGGTAGCTGGTCGGCTCGGACTTGGGTTTGCCGGGCTTTGGGATACCGATAACGGTGGCGTCTTTCCACGCTTGGGGGAAGAAGTTATTGCTTAGCGCACCATTGAAGATGGTGGTCAGAAGCATTATCAAGTGGGCTGGGAATAGTTGGACCACCCTATTGGTGATTCCATCTGAGCCGGGGGCCTTTCGGACTTTGAGACCTTTGATGATGTCTTGCACTTCGTCCGGAGTGACGGGAGGCAGAGGACTCTCAGGGTCTTCGACGGGAGGGAGGGAGGCTCTACGTTCGACTTCGGCGTCGACCTCTTCGAGGTGAGCTTGGTCTACTGGTAAAGAGCTGGGCGAGCATTGTGCTTCTAGACTGTCGGCTAGGCATTCCGCCTTGTCGATGTCGTCGAAAGCTATGGTCTTATCGGGACGGATCAGGGGAGGTGTGGAGGCGACCTGCTGGGACCTGAGTTTCCTCTGGAGTTCCCAGAAGGCTAGGTGGGTCGGCTCTAGATCGCTCAGCATCTTGTCCCAGCCCGCGTCCCGCAGCTCCTGTATGCGTGTCTTTACAGATCTCTGTAAATAGCGCATATGGGCCTTGTTAGCGGCGCAGGGAAAGTTGCTGTATGCACGAATAGCTGCGTTCTTCTCAGTCAGCAGATCACGCACTTCGTCAGGTAGTTTCCAGCGGGGGTCTTCCCCCACTGGAACCTCCTTCGAGCAGTCGCTCACGACGGATTGTACGTGATCTGTGAGTGAGTCGATCGCGGCCGTTGTTGCTGCGATAGAGTCGAATTGGTCGGGGATAGAGTCCAAATGGGGGGACGTGTTGGATTTCAGCTGGGTGCCTACTTTCCTCCAGTCCGTTACCTTTTTGGTAGCTGGGGGGCGATTGGGGTCAGGGAGACCTATGCGGGGGTCCAGTTTTAGGATTACCGGACGGTGGTCAGAGTGAAGCTCGTCTACCGTCTCTATCGAGTCTAGTCGTAGGTTGACGTTCTTAAGGATCGCCAAGTCTAATACGTCGGGGGTATGATTTACGTTATGGGGATAGTGAGTGGGATTCATCGGGGCGATGATATCAATATTGAGGGAGTTTGAGAGGTTGAACAAGTGTCGCCCTCTCATCGAGGCCCTAGTGCTATTCCAGGAGGGATGTTTGGCATTGAGGTCGCCCGCTATGATAACGGAGTCGCTCATATTTAACAAGATAGAGAGGTCATTAGTGAAAGGTTGAAAGTCCTCCGTACCGGTAGGGGGAGATACGTAGGCTGAGACTATCTGGATCGGCTGATGGCCTGTCATGCCTAAGCGGCAGATTGAAACTTCTAGATATGCTAGAGGAGGAGGGTCCATAGGGATGCAGTACAGATCCTTTTTATAATAAATTAGAGTGCCGCCCTTGTGACAGCGAACCCTGTCATTGCGAACCACGCGGTAGTTTGCAATGCCAGGGTCACGGTTGAAGGGTTTTAAAAATGATTCCTGGATGAGGAGGATGTCGATTTGATGGTCGCGGAGGAAAGTCGCGATCTCATCTTTTTGACCATTGATGCCATTGGCATTGAAAAAACCTAACTTTAGGGATCGGGGTTTGAACCTAGCTATTACGGCGTTAGACATGATTGGTTTGAGGGGTGGAGAGGGTCAACAGGGCTTGCGTGATCTCGGGATACGCTCTATGAGTGGCTAGGATTCTCGCTAGAGATCCGGCTTTCTGTGCGGCTGCTAGTTCGCATGCCATTTGATGTGCGCGAGGGGTGAAAAACAACTGATAAGCAGTTGTGATGACCTCAAAGGTCTGATCAAAGGGGACTAGGGGCGCGTTTATGGGCTGACGTTGGGGTTGGGGGCGCGGTGCTTGAGGAGCAGGTGCGGGCCTGTCTAGTGGCGCGGGTACGCGATATATACGGGGGTCCATTAGGGGGGGGAGGGGTTTGGTGGGTGGGGGGGGTGGTGGAGGGTTTGCGTACTGGCCATAGGCTGGGAAAGCCTGTTGGTGGTGGAGGTGGTTCCACGGACTAGGCCTCTGGGGGCTAAGCCTTTCGGGCATTTGGGATGAGGGGATTCTATAGTTAGTATTGGGGGCTTCCCGTTGCTGGCGGGCGTCGAAACGCTTGGCCAGTTTGGGAGAAGAGGACTTGGGGGCTTTCGGGCAGCCGCGGTAGTTAGCCGGGTGACCTACTTGCCCGCATAGAACGCAACTAGGCGGTTCGGGACAGAGGGTACGATCTTTGGGTCGGGAGCACTCAGAGGTGCCATGCTCGCCCAGGCACTTGACGCACCTGGGTTTCGCGTGGCAGTTCCTCTGCGAGTGCCCATATAACTGGCAATTATGGCATTGCCCTATGGCGCTGCTTTTCCACGGCTTTTCTATGATAAAGCCCGTGAGGTGGCAGAGTGATTTTAAAAGGATGATGGGGTGATGCCCCTCTACGGGAGTGCATACGACGAGGACCATGTCGTATGCTTCTCCTTGTTTGCCGCGGTGCATGCGGTGCACTTCGTCTACCGGGACGTTTTGCGACTGAAGGTCGGCTAAGATCTCTGAGGGAGATATTTCCTTGGGGATCCTTTTGATCACCACTCGGATCTGACGCTCTTCTGAGAGAGTGTACGTGTGGAATGACACGTTACGCTCTCTCAGAAGTTTTGTTAATTCCCTAAAGTCGTGGGAGGTAGGGGTCTGGACTTTGATACCCTGCTGGGTATTTCGCGCGTTGGTGTATGCGATCTTTCGTTCGCAACACCATTTGGATACGTCCGTCCACTTCTCCTTGTCCTGAATGAACATGGGAGGTGGCGGAGCGGCCTTCTTAGGGCCATAAACGTGAGGGACGGGAGTAACCTGCGAAGAGGTCGACGCGATCGGGGAGGGGGAGGGGGAGGGGGAGAGGGGAGCTACTGGGGCGCAAGTAGCGGCTGGGGTAAGAGGTAGCGGGGAGAGTGAGAGCGAGTCCTCCACCGCGACGACCTTGTTGGCCTGGGTGGAGAACTGCTTCTTGTTCTTCCGCTTTTTCCCTTTTCCGGCGACGGGGACGAATCCATCGTCGTCAGAGTGGGACGAAGCGGAGGAACCTTCGAGGATTGCCTCTAAATCGGACTGAGTATAGGGGGAAGCGGGGCGCTTTGAAGAAGCGGCCATCGCGGGGGTAGTGTCCATTTGCTCCGGCGGACTGAGCGGACTATCTAAAAACTCTACTGCTGGGAGCGAACTCTCCAGCGCGTCGCTGAAGTCAGCGACGTTATTGTCGGATGGACCTAGTATAGCGCATTTTAGCGCGTTGAATTTACTTTGCCATTTGGCCTTGAGACGGGGTTCGTCTTCTAAGACGCTTTGGAAGAAATCGACGAACTTCGAGAGTCGAAGGTCGTCCATGATCGGGGGGAGATTAAAAAATTAAGGGGGAAATGGTCCCTAATTCTCCTAACAATAAACCTAACTCTACTTCCCCGGGCGGATTGGCCGGGGATGTGTAAAACCCTCCCTGTCGGGTATAGACAGGGAGGTTGAGTACCTAAGGGTGAGCCCTAAGCTTGCTTTGGCCCGTTGCCTATCTTATTGTGCAACGGGGTCCTAACCAGTCTAGTGCGCCGGGGTAGAGACACCCGACCAACACTAGGTGTGTCGCTGTAAAAGGAAAACTGTCACCAATGCCGACTAGGAGATCCCCCAAGGCCGGACACTGGGACCCGTCCAATTGACTGCCTAGCCCTGAAGGGGTTCGGCTGGTGTGATTGGGACAACACCACACTCGGTTTCGTTGGCACCGTGTAGGTTTCCACCGAGGACCACGAAACTGTGGATTTACCCAGAAGGGGCCAGAAAGACGCGACGATTACGTTTTGACACTAGACTGTTATTGAAATATTTATTAGTTGTGTCTTGAAAAAGACACCAACTAATAGGTCGGAGGAAGTCGGGGCGACTTCGGAGCTCGTCGGCAGGGGCGACGAAATCTTGACAGGAGGAGGCAGCTTCCACGAACCACACAGCAGCAGCGCACGACCGTCCGCAACCGGTGCCGAGCGTAGAATCTCTGGTTAAAATAAATACAAATGCCCTATACTTATAATAAGTTACATAGGCGCAAGTAGCGGCGGTAGTGATCGTTACTTAAAACAAATCAACAAATGGAATAATTAGAAATAAATTGTTGATCGCGCGCAATCCTAGGTCCACCAATCAGAGCGAGGCAGAGGCGTCTCGAAGTCGGACAAGTTCGGACAAGTTCTGACAAGCTCTGTCAAGCTCAAAGTTGCTCTCGACTTGACCTAGAATTGCGTACGATCATGACAGAGTTCTTATAACTAAATAATAATGTTTATGACATTGTTCTTCATTGATTTATGTCATATATAATCATATCTACTATTCTATTAGTGGGCGTCCTGCACAGGCGTGTTTAAATTTTAACGCCGAAAATTATCAAGCTGCAGCGATCAACCACAGTATTCTCTTGCAAATTGAAGGGAGCGAAGTGATATACACCTCCATTAATACTGATGTGGAGGAAGATGATGCCACACATTATCCTGTGGCGGCATCTACACCGCCACATGCGAACTACGCATCAAAGACTTGACGTCACACAACATCCTGACGTCACTCAAATCCTACATCGCGCAATTAGAGTTTACCGCGCGGTCGACATATATACAAGCTCACGACTTCAACCTCTGGGCAATTGCCCGCCAGACATGACACCCGTCTGGTCGGAGGATCCTCCCTTTTCTATGGGGGATGAGTGAACTTTACACCCTGTTCCTCATACCCCTAAACTGGTGACCCCGAGTATTAACGTCAACGCAGCCTTCGTGCAACTACTTCAGCGTGACGTCATCATCATCATCATCGTCACTCCCGCAAGCTTTCGTGAGGCGAGTCACACAGCCACCTAGCACCCACGACTCCAACGGGCATCCTGACCACCAGCATGCAGCGAACGCGCATTCCTGGTCATCACCCTCAGCCACAACCCAGCGCTGTACCACATCCGACTCACTGGATCAAGACGCAGCGCCACCCCGACTCACTGGGGAATCACCGCAAGCACCGCAGACAGTTCCGACTCACCGCAAACTATGCGGCAGGCAGTTCCGACTCTCGTTCCACTATCGACCTCCGGTCTTCGGAAGGGAGTGATGTGGCGGCATCTACACCGCCACATGCGAACTACGCATCAAAGACTTGACGTCACACAACATCCTGACGTCACTCAAATCCTGCATCGCGCAATTAGAGTTTACCGCGCGGTGGACATATATACAAGCTCACGACTTCAACCTCTGGGCAATTGCCCGCCAGACATAACACCCGTCTGGTCGGAGGATCCTCCCTTTTCTATGGGGGATGAGTGAACTTTACACCCTGTTCCTCATACCCTTAAAACCCCGTAGAAATTCTAAATTCACTAATGACAAGTGGACTTTCGGCGCACATCATTCAGCTGAAGGTCGGTGTCCCGATTATGCTCCTTCGGAACTTAAATCCGCCGAAGCTGTGTAACGGAACCCGGCTCAAAGTCGTGTCTTTGCAGAGAAACGTCATCGAGCCAGAAATTGTAACAGGTTGTGGCATTGGCGAGACAGTGTTTATACTGCGTATACCACTAATTTCCCACAATTACCAGTTTAAACGCGTGCAGTTCCCTGTGAGCATATGCTTTGCGCTTTTAACATGTCACAGGGGCCGACAAAGAAAGCTGAAGGCTGCGGATGTCGATCTAAGGACAAGCTGCTTCTCACATGGACAACTGAACATCGGCTTGCTCCCGAGTCACCAGTCCTGACTCTGTATATTTTGGCTGCTGAGATCAAAACTACTGGGTGGCGCAAAAGTCACGACGGGGTTTTAAAAATAAAATATGATCATTGTACTAACATTTACTATTCTTTCGTTTTACCAAATTATAACATACATTTTGGAGATTTATCATTCATAATTTCACTGTAATCCAACGTACCAATATAATATACCAACTGGCTCGAGAAAATAATGATTTCATTGATCATTTCATAATGAGTGATAAGCTCATCTTCATTTGAATGGCTTCATTAATAAACAAAATTGCAGAATTTTGGGTACGGATTATCCAAGGGGAGTCCACCAGCATGAATTACACCCCAGCAAGTGTACAGCCTGGTGTGCAGGATCACCAAAAGGATTATAGGGCCCTACTTTTTTAAAGATGACGTCGGAAATGCTGTAACTGTGGATGGCTTTTGATATCGGAATTTGACTGACTCTTTTTCTGCTCAGCTCTTGTCGACAGTTCAAAGATGTGGTTCTAGCAAGATGGAGCCATAGTGCAAACGGCTCGACCCACAATGACTGGTCTTAAAGTAGACTTTCGGCGAGCGTTTAATCTCGAGATTTTCAACATTTCACAGGCCCTCACGTTACTCGGGTTTAACAGCGCCAGACTATTTTCTTTGGGGTTATTTAAAATACAAAGTGTACATTAATAAACCCACGACAATCGAGCAGCTGAAGGCGAACATTCGAGTTGAAATACGGTTACTAACTCCTTATGTTCTGAGTAAAGTAATGAGACGTGCTCTCGAAAGAGTCTTTGCGAGGCTAAAAATAACTAGGTAGGCTAACTCGAAAATATCTCCATGAATTGTATTACATTATCTGATAACAATTAACATTAGTAAACAAAAATAAACAAAGTTATATGTAGTTATGACTCCTTCGTGACTGCGCCAGCCTGTACAAACGTAATTTAAAGAGAAGATTTATAAAAATGTGGCTGTTATTGTCGTATATTGACGACTTCCACGCGAACGAAGTCGCGGGCAAAAGCTAGTACAAAAATAATTGTGGATATTTACTTGATTTTCACACGCAAAATTATCTTAAATAAATACAGAATTCGTTAAAGTTTCACTCGGAGAAATTACATCTTTAACGTCACTGAACTCGTAGAAATTAATCTGCGGTACTCTTTTCAAAACTTCAGTCAAGAAACGGTATTTTGGTTGAAAAGTAGTTTCAGAGTAAAGACTTCTTAATTTGCGCCCATTTTGATTCATCAGTAAACTAATCATAACATTCGTTTTACCACAGTGTCCAGTGGTCCATTAACCACATATTATACAGCGAATGGTATTTGGCAATAAAGCGCTATATCTGATGTGGTGAACGGAGTCACTTAATTTTATATTATTAACATTGAGGGATATGGGTTGCTTAATGAACTTCATCTTACCTATTCATTCAAAAACTTCTTAACATGCACATATATACTTGTTTAACTAGCAAGTTGAAACTTGTGTTGAGTATAAGATAGATGCTATTCTCATCTTTCAAATGAAGACATAATATGTAATCTGAAGTAAGGAGTGTACCTAATATGAAATAAGCAGTAATAGTGCCTTAAATCTAACTGCACAACCAATTACACGCAAACACCGCATGCAAAATGCTCTTTGTGACTATAACTTTAATTTTAAAGACTGTACTTAAATTCTAGATAGTAATATTAGTATTAATAGAGTCATTATTAATAGAGCTCCCTTCGAACTTCCAGGGTACTCATTTTGTAGCAGCCTAGTTTATCAAGGTGGGAAAGATATTTAAATTGCCTTTCCTTTGAGTACATACCCTGGTTATCGGATAAACCTTTTTTGGACTCGTTCTATCAGCAGCGAGTGGGTTGCGTAGTTAGGCCTCCATATCACACTGCAGTATTCCAGGATGCTTCTTATAATATATTTATATATTTTAGAGAACTAATTTAGTATGTGGGCGTTGAAATAGCTTTCCAATACGAATGACAAATCCAAGCATACGTTGGGATCGACTGATTATGTTCTCGATATATGGTATAAAAGTTAGTTTAGAGTCCAAGATAACACCCAGTACTACATCTACCTCGCATAAGTTCACTCCGTTTATTTGATTTGAATTCACTATATTTACTTTCCTGGTGTATTTTATGTGGCTACATTTCGAACTATTCAACAAGATTTTATTATGATGTACCACCATGACACCATGTAGATAATCGATCAATATCTTCTTGCATCAGGTATACGTCCTGTTGAGGCTCTTGAAATTTACAGGTCGTCTGCAAAAAGGAAATCGCTAGTATTGTGAAAGCACGATCAGCATGACGAGCAGTAACTTCAGGAGGTGGGCTGGTTGGAGTAACCACCAACGGCCGCTATGGCCCAGGCACGACTAAGTGCGGAAACCAAACCCTACAACATAGAACTAATCGAGCTGTATCGACGTCAGTGTATTGTCTTACTTTCCTGACGGCGTAGGGGACAGAACTGAGCCTTCCCGCTAGGCTCGATATATGTGGGCCCCACTGAAGTTTGGCATCTACTGTTATGCCCAGAAAAACTGCCGAATTTACAGATTCAAGCACCTCTTTATCTAAGACGATGTTGGGTCCTAGATTTCTAACATTTGGTAGGGCGAACTTAACACATTTCGTTTTCTTGGCATTGAGAAGTAGGTTATTTGTCGTAAACCAATCCGTAACCATTGAGAGTGCACTGTTTACATCGTCAAAATCTTGTCTATTCCGGTCTACTTTAAAAATAAGAGAGGAATCGTCTGCAAACAGTACAACTTCACAGATACCCTTTAAATAGTGTTCGCTACCTTTACTTTAAAATTTATGGCTATTACCCGTATATGTACCAAACACCATTCATACTGGGTATGGTGAATTACCAGAGCTTAGAAGTTTTTTTTTTTTTTTTTTTTTTTTTTTTTTTTTTTTTTTTTTTTTAATAAAGTTACACAATTAGTGATACTTTATTCACATTACAATCTAGCCTATTAGCTAATAAGTAATTTAAAAATAACATAAACTGCTAAGTAACTATAAGATTAAGAAGTCGTCCAATAACGTCTTTCTTATTCACTATAGGGGGAGACACTTGATTCACGTGTTCTTTATAAAAGTCAGCACTTGCACTACAGTTAAAAGTCACTTACACTGCACTAAACTAACTCAAAAGGTTTTACCCTCTTTAGCCTTCGCACTAATTCAGTGTTGTCAAGGAGTTGGATCTCCTCAACATTCACGTGATGATGAAGTCTGTGTTCATGAGCTTCTGCAAATTTTGTATAACTATGTTTATGACATCCATCTTCAGGTCCCGGTGGAGGTCACTATTTCTAATGTACCAAGGCGCGTTGACTATATCCCTTAATACTTTGTTTTGAAAACGTATGATTTTTCGATTGCTTTTGCTGGTGCAGCCCCACAGCTGAATACCGTAGGTCCATACAGGTTTTAAAACTTGTTTGTATAACAACAATTTGTTAGGTATTGACAATGGCGACTGTCTACCAAGTAGCCAATACATTTTTTTGTACCGAATATCTAATTCTGCTCTTTTCTTTTTGACATGCTCTTTCCAGCGTAGTTTTGCATCCAGGGTTATGCCGAGATACTTAGCAGTATTCGCGTATGGTATTTGATGGTTTTTGACGAATACCGGGAAGTATTTTGGCTTTTTATTCGTGAAGTCAACGTGGATAGACTTGCTTTCATTCAGTTTGATACGCCATGTTGTAGTCCACTCATAGATACGATTGATGGAATCTTGAACCTTTTCTACAGCTTCCTCGTGACTATTTCCAACAGCCATGATAGCTGTGTCGTCAGCAAAGGTTGCGATGAAATTATTTTCTAGCTCAGGAATATCGCAGGTGTATAATAGGTACAGGACCGGACCAAGTACACTTCCTTGGGGTACTCCAGCTTTTATCTGCCTAAGGTCTGAATAGGCATTTCTTTGTCTTATCCTAAACAATCTGTTTGATAAATATGATTCTAAGATGTCTGAAAATTGTTGAGGCAGTTTCGATCTTAGTTTATATATAAGGCCTTCATGCCATACTTTATCAAAAGCCTGAGCTACATCAAGGAAAACCGTGGAGCACACCTTCTTCTCCTCTAGTGTTCTTTCAATAATATTAGTAATTCTGTGTACTTGGTGGAGTGTAGAGTGTTGTTCTCTAAATCCGAACTGGTAATCAGGGATTAGATTTTCAGCTTCAATAAGAGGCTTCAATCTCTTTAAAAATAATTTCTCAAATAGTTTTGACAACACAGGTAACAGTGAGATTGGTCTGTAAGATGTTGTTTCATGAGGTGGTTTCCCAGGCTTGACTATCATGATGACTTCAGCTACTTTCCACATGTCAGGAACGTGTTTTAACCGAAATGCAGCATTAATGAGCGTGGTAAGCTTAACTATAGCTTTACGTGGGAGATTTTGTAAAACTTCTCCTGTAATTAAGTCGTAACCAGGGGATTTTCTCCGGGTAAAATTACATTTAATTTCTCTAGATACTTCTTTTGGGGTAACCAACTTAATATCTGAACTATTTTGAACACCCTGAATTAATATCCTCGCATTGTGAGTCTGGGATTCATTTGGTTGGAATATTCGTTCTAAATGATCAGCGAACCTTAAAGCTTTTTGTTCGACCGTCACTGCCCATTTTCCATTTTCTTCCTTGATAGGAGGAATTTGCGTGATCGGTCGTTTCATGTGCTTTGTAGCCTTCCACAGCGAGTATCTGGTTTTAGTATCACTCGTTAATTGGCTAAGGTAACTGTTTGTTGAGGAGTCGTTGTAGTGCTGAATTGCATTCGTAAGACGCTTAGTAAGGTTGTTCAGCAGTCTTTTATCTTGTGGACATCTGGTCAGATGCCATCTGTTTCTTTGTTTCCGCTTTTCAGTTATAAGACACCTTATTCCTGCAGGGTAGGCGGTTGCCTTGACCCGGTGAGTTTTTTCCGGTGTGTTTCCCCAGGCAGCTTGCTGTATACTAGTTGTAAATTGACTTAATTCCAAATCTAGCTGTTCCAGAGTTTTTAACGGAACTCTTAATTCTATTGTATTATCCAAGTCTATTCTGAAACTTTCCCAGTCTGTATAAGTATTTACAAGTATAGGATTACTCTCTATGCGTAGGATTCGGTGCCATACTGATAAAATTATTGGTGAAAGGTCCGAATTCATGTCAAAGCATTCATCAATGCTTAAATAATTAGTAGATATATTTTTAGTTATAAAAAAGTCTATCAGGTCAGGGACTTTGCGTGGATCACTTGGCCAATAAGTTGGTTTTCCGGTAGAAATAGCTTCACACTTTAGCTCTTTCATAGCACTCATAAGTTCCTTTCCTTTAGTGGTGGTTAGTCTTGACCCCCAATGCGTATTTTTAGCGTTGAAGTCGCCACCTAAGATAAATCTTTGTCCGAGTTTCTGTAAGAACCTCACATAATTGTCTTTTTTTATATTGTATCTCGGGGGCGAGTAGCTGGCCGCTACGGTGACTGGATACAGTTGAAATTGAATACAAATCGCCACAGCTTGAATTTCATGACATTCATACTTAACTTCTTCATGATGACAGAGATTCTCTTTGACTACAACCGCGCTACCACCTCGGGCAGAATTTTCAGGGTGCAGTGCATGGTACACTTTATATCCTCGGAACTTTATGTATGATTGCTTAGTAAAGTGAGTTTCAGATATAAGGCATACATCAATGTTTTCTGTGATCAGGACTACTTCTAATTCTTGTTGATGTTTAAGTAGTCCGTTTGAGTTCCATGCCATAATTTTTAATGGATTCATTTTTTCGGTCTGGAAATAGCATTCGTAGCGCTATTTTCTAGTCTATCTAAACGAGCATTAAATGAGGACATCAATTTAATAATTTCGTCCAACTTTCCTTCCATACCTTTGTCGGCATTAACATTCTCACGAATATTCGCAAGGTTGACAGTTTTGGCTGCAATATGCGCGTATGTTTTCTTGTGAGCGTTTTGTGTCACGTAATGATTTTGTGTTTGCGAGCTATTTTGCACAATTTCGCTGATTTTGCGCTGGCTTTTTACCGTCGGCTTCTTCATGGTTTTGTTTTTAATGCCTTGCATTTCCCGGGCTACTATACATCCTCTATAATTAGCTGGATGCGATTCCCCACAGTGGACGCATTTTGGCTTGTCGTCTGCCGGCTTTTTGCAGTCAGCTGTCAGATGTTTGCCTGTACATTTGACACATCTAGGTTCCTTAGCACAGTATTTGTGTGTATGTCCGTACGCCTGGCATCTCTTGCATTGAGGTACTAGCCTCGAAGTATGGAGAGGATGTACTTCTACTTTACATCCTAATATTGACTTAATGCCGTAGATTTTATTTATGTCTTCCTCATTTCTGAAAGTCAGCATAAACATGTTCAGAGGCTCCTTATTTTTCCACCTCAATTTGTTTGCTGCATCTTCAATCTGGAAACTTTTACTTTGTAAGTCCGCAATTATTCTGTCAGGCTTGCATGTAAAATGAAGGTTTTTCACCATGACTCTAATTGGCCTTTCCTGCTTGTTTTCGTAAGAATGCCAGAGAAAGTTATTTTCAGTTAATAACGTTGTTATAGACTTATATGTGTCTTCGTTCACTGCATTTATTTTAACGCACTTCCCATTCAACATTTTAGTAGTAAAGTTATCACCAGACTCAGTCTTCGACAATAAGTCAAACAAGGCCTGGTAGTTCTCTACGCCATCTACTACTACTGGCGGAGGTGGCGGAATCTTTTTGGGTTTCACTTTCTCGGTTTGAACAGTCTCTAGGGGTTCAATGTTGGCAGTGTGAGTGGGCGATGTGTTCAATTTTCGTTTTTTCCTGCTCTTTTGCCTGATCCACTGAGTTTCCCTGGCTAGCTCCTCCTCGTCCGTGCAGTATTCAGCACACTGTGTTGGACTTTTAACTGGCTCAGCTGGCTTACTGGTTGCAGCTGTATTTTGTTGTGATTGATGCTGTAAATATCTAACTTGTTGTTGGAGGCTTTCTATTTGTTTTTCCATATCAGAAATAACATTACGCAGCTGTTCATTATCAGCTCTTTCTGCGCTGTAGTATTTGTACAGCAGTTGTTCATTTTCGGTTTTTACCTTAATTTTTGTAGTCTCAGCCATGTTATTGGCGAGTTAATAAATATCACTTAATAATTATAATTGAAATGTAGGTCAATTCTTACGTAATTTTGTGTCATCGCGGCGAGCGCGGTCCGGCCGGCGCGGTTGGTTTGCTGCGTCTGCACTTTGCACTTAAGTAGAGCACGCGATCGACGCGACTAATCTCAACGAATAACTAACGAATAAATGAGAGCTTAGAAGTAAGGAGAAATATTGCAACCGTCAAATATTTCTTCCGTCTAGTCCGTGGTTCCCACTTCAATTCTTCTCTATTGCAATTCATTACCTTTAACGTTCCTTTACCCATTCGACATACACTTCGCCCACGACAGCGCCCCTTTTTTCAATTCCTCAAATCAGTTCCGTGACCCTTAAAACAAGTTCGTTATATGTAGCCCTCACGCATATAAACAACATTTTACTATATGACGAGTTATTAGATGTTTTCGGTAGTACTGAGCTGAAATTCCTGACCACTGCTGCACGTTACCTTGAGTCCATCCATAGCTGCACCTAGTACCATCTCAGTACATTATATTAACCAAAGCTGCTATATATTGATATTTGTGTACTAATTTTAATTGAACACTATTAATAATTCCATCCTAATTCTATTTAATTATTTTTTTTATAGTTCTATTTTATTTGTTTAATCCTATTTAATTTTGTATAATTATATTAAATTTTGTATAAATACGGGTAAATATAGTTCTGTCTTGTTTTAATTTTATGACTGTCTCTTATTAGCCTATAACTTGTATGTTTGGTGTCTTACTACTGTTAGTGCAAGTTGGTGATTAATAAATAAATAAATAAACCCTATCACTTATTGACCCTAAGTATGTCAAACTACCTATGTATTCATTTGGTCTTTCTGGAGGAAGTGGGTACAAAAGGGAACGAACTATGTTACGACGTTTCGTTTTCGTTACTCTCAGCTATGTTATAAATAATATTTAGTTCTCCGTTATAATTATCTCGAGAAAGAGGTACTGTCATTAATCTACGAGTGAAACTACGATAAGCTGCAAATTTATGTCAAATCGGATGTCAAGATGACGCAGGAATCGTAACATCTGTATAAGTTCGTTTTCTATAAATCTGAAAATCATGTTTATTGTTTTTTCTAGAAATAGTTAAATCTAAAAAGTTAAGGGATCTGTCAACTTCTAATTCTAATTTTTATCTTAATTTTAGGATGCAAACTATTGATTTTATTAACAAAAACATCGATTTGGCGCAATGTCCAACACATAAAATAATTATGTCGTCAACATAACGATAATAATATAAAATTTGAGGCTGCCCAACAACGTATTTATTTTAAAACTGGTCCCTGAAAATATCTGCCATTAGGGCCCGAGTGGAGATCCCATGGCTAAACCTTATTTTTGTTTGTAATATCGATTATTAAACCTAAAATAAATAGAGTCATAAAGAACCCTGTAAGAAGTCGACACGTGTTTCCCCTCTCAATGAGACATCCTCAGGAAGGCGATTGACTTGTTGCGAACTCGGACCCGACGTGTGGACACGTCAAGCGTCGAGCGCAGTGTGAGCCACTTCGCCCGCCAATCCCACTTATATAGGATTACATGTCAATAATTGTGATTGTTATGTTGTTGTGGATTGTATGTCGAAATAATTTTATTGTCATTAATGTGAAAGTCATTATAAACCTAATATTGTACTTAGATTTTAATTGAGAAGTCCCGTTAGCATCAACGAGTCCACCCCTTCGCTGCCAGCATTCTATGAGTTCTACAGCCGTAAGCATTGAATTGTCAATGTCATTGTCACTGTCACTTGTTATTTTGTTTGATTGTTGAGATTAGTCCGCTGTCCGTTGTATTTATTGATCGTATTTGTTTTCGATAAATATAACAAAAGTCACTACAATGACAGGATTTAGTGTCACACATTGAAGAGTATGAAAATCAACATTTCATACAGTTGTAGAAGCATGATACTCGTAACATAGAATCAATGAAAAAAGTATGTCCACGTAAATTAATCAATTGTAATGCAAAATTATAATTCTATAGTAGATAATGTAGATAAATCACACAGTTGGTGTAAATATAACATTAATACACTATGAAAATGGTTGAAAGGTAGGTTAGGTTAGAACTCCCAGGTGGAGGCCAGCAGGCAACGGGGCACCCTCGCCTGCATCGCACAGGCTTCCACCAGCGCCGGACGGAAATGGCCAGGTGCTCCCGGCAGGAGCACCGCTGAGTTTTAGTGGGTATACTGTATTTAGACAGGAGTCCCACATACCCCGAAACGTCCCCCACGAGCTGGGTATGCGTAACGCATTTCGCAGCGAAAAAAAAAACACAACGCACGAGCCGAGCGAGCGGCAGCGGTAGCGGCCGGCTAGTGCAAGGGTCCGATTAGGCACAAGAGAATGTAATTTTTTGGGAATGTGGTGTTTTACATTTTCTTATGCCTAAACGGACCCTAATGCGTTGTGTGGTCACAGTTCTAACTTAACCTAACCTACCTTTCAGCCATTTTCGCCTGAAACACAGGATTACCTAGTTCAGGCATGTAAGTCTTAGGAACATAATTTACATTTAAGCAAAACTGTACTAATTTTAATACCTTGCAATTTATTGAATAAAATATTATTATTTTCATTTGCTGCTGCATTTTTAGCCAAGGGGTTACGACACTTAAGTTCCCTGTTGTACCGTTCTATGTTACCCCTTGCGTCTTTTAAAAATAATGCAGGTACTAGTATGTCGCAGACTGAATAACGGCACTCAATACTTTGCGAAGATAGAGTACACTGCCAAATTATAATGGCATGCGACGATAGCTTTACCTTGACCATTTTTGTATCTAAGTATGTCTTGATTTCTGTCTGAAATACTTTCTTGTTTCGTACTTTTGTTGGTGTTTTGTTTGTTTGTTCTTTTGTGCTAATTAGGAAATGAAACGAAAAGTTTTGAAATCGGCCCTGGTTCGAATTTCATTAATTTCCCTAAAACAAGGCTGTATCTATACACTCATTTGACTATTAAAAATTGATTCTAAAACAGGCAAATTCGGACAGCCCCCCGTTAATTGAATGTCTCGCCAGTGCAAATGCACAGTAAGATGATTTAAATAATTGACAAGTAGTAGGTAACCGAATAAAAATATGGTTAATTTTAGTTATAATAATTGTTTTATTCATACATATGAAAAAATACACGCATATAATGTTAATCTAATACATTTTTTAAACTTTAACTTTGTGGTAATTAAAGTTTTTAAAGATCATACGCTTCGTACATTTCTAGTAAGCTGGTATAAACGCCGGAGCAACAACAGATGCTACCGAAGATAATAATAAAGATATCTATCATCAACTTATAATTGCATTTTCCGTATCTATCTGGGTAATAGACGCACATGTCCATTACGGCGGGAAACAAGATAGCCACCATTGAGAGACACAGCGCGCCGAGCAGCCCCATGAACGCGCCCAGGTTCGGCATCGCCACCGCCATGCAAACTGCAACATGCGACACTGTGAGTATGTAACCGACTGACAACCTGATGGGCGAGCTTTAAGTACAACTGCAAACACAATCCGGCTCTGCGCCAGAGTATCGGCTAGTCTGATGCATAAGAAATTAATAATCAATCGCTTATATCCCAATATCCTTACTCTCTCTTCCAGGCTTTCTTGCAATAGTCGAAACCGACCAAATACAACATTCTTAATGTACACGGTGGTAGTTCCGATCGTTATTTTTACATTTTGTGATTTGTTTTTACAAAACGGGTGATGTGTCGGATACTAACTATATGCCTATTTCGCTCGCTACTGTCATAGCCAAGGTGCTGGACAGGCTGCTTGCCAGACAACTGGAGAACCACCTTCATATCCATGACGCACAGTTTGGCTTCACGCCTGGTTTGTCGACTGAGAGTGCTACCCTCTGTCTCAAGCAGACTGTACAGGCTAGAAATACTCCTGTGTACGCTTGTTACCTAGACCCCTCGAAGGCATTCGATTTAGTAAATTAAGACATGCTGTGGCTCAAGCTGCATAGTGAGGCACAGGTGCCGAGTGAGATAGTGTCGATATTTAGGTATTGGTACAGTCACCAGCGAAACAGTGTAAAATGGGCGGGAGTATTTTCCGACGTGTACGGGTTGGATTGCGGTATGAAGCACCCCCTGCTTCAGTTAACATCGCCTCGCTTGTTCACCTGTACATGAACTAGCTGATCGGCGAGCTCAGCAGTGCGAATGAATCAGCTACGCGGATGATATGGTGATGCTCTTGTGCATTTGTGAGACATATGCTGGGACTCATGGGCTCAGATACAACCCTGAGAAGAGTGAGTACATGATTTTCAAGGCGGGTACCAAATGTTACTCTTTTATACCTCCGATCACTCTTTGCGGTGCTAGTTTGAATAGGGTTAACCATTTTAAGTACCTGGGCCACTGGGTCACAGATAACTTGTCTGACAATGAGGAAATCGAGCGGGAGCGTAGGGCGCTGTCTATTCGCTGCAACAGTAGGTTTGCACGATGTACTGAACAAATAAAGGTGACCTTATTTAAAGCCTATTGTCAGTCTTTTTATACGTGCAACCTATGGACTAACTACGTGCATCGAGCATACAGTGCCATGCGCGTACAGTACAACAATGCGTTTAGTGTGCTGCTAGGGTTGCCGCGGTTTTGTAGCGCTACTACGATGTTCGCGCAGGCGCAAACTGATGACTTTTATGCTATTATTAGGAAGAGGAGCGCCTCGCTACTAAGTCGCTTACGACGCAGCACTAACAGTATCCTGAGCGTATTGTGCGAACGGTGGAACTCGGTGGTGTTGGAGTGGTGTATGCACCTGCATGCCAATTCATCATCATTTACCTATTAAATGATTTATCTTTCATCATTATAATTAAATGTAATTGAATAAATTTTTAACCTAATAACTATAATTGTAAAATTATATTTAATGCAATGTTTTTAATGTGTAATGCTTTAAAGTACATTGAATCCTTGTGTATATTATTTCTAAGTATGTGATTTGTAATGCTTAATATGGGAATAATTTCCTGAAATAAATGTTTAATTAAATTCTTAAGGTTCCGTAGCCAAATGGCAAAATCAGAACCCTCATAATTTCGTCATGTCCGTCTGTCCGGATACTGCCATTTTACTCGGAGGCTATTAGCACGATATCCATTAAAATCGGAAAAGAGGTGTATTCTGTTCATCGCTAATGATGTAGTGAAACTACGACAAATTATAATTACGGGTGCCAATTCGGCTTAGTGGCCAGAGCCGGTATGGGGAGTGCCCCATACCGGCTCTGGCCACTAAGCCGAATACCACGCGGGATGCGGGATGTTTGCACGCGTCGGTTGAATGTGTTTTTTAACCCTTGACGCGACGTATAAAATAGGGGTGTTATATGTTTCATGGCTATGTCGTTCTGTGTCTGTCTGTGGTATCGTAGCTTCCAAACGGGTAGTCCGATTTCACTGCGGATTTTTTATAAGAAGGCTAGTTTAATCGGATGGTTCTTAGCTGTTTCATGAAAATCTGTTCTGCCATTTTCAAGATAATCAGTTCTTTTCTGATTGGTGTAGGGATCTCAGCCACACAATGGTACATTGTCGTCAGATTTTTTTGTTTGGCACTTTCATAATTGAGCCCAAAATGGGCTCAATTATGAATGAGCCAAACATAAAAAAACAACTTGGAAAATTATGGTAGTTTCTCAATTTTTCGCTATGGGACCAGCTGGTCGATTCTGTAAAAATCTCACCGTGAAAACTTAGGTGAAGTGAGCTGTCATTTCGCCTGATGCTACACTATTGACAGCTCACTTCACCTAAGTTTTCACGGGGAGATTTTTACAGAATAGCACTACAGATATCTAGGATCATTCGAGTTTGAAAAATATCGTATTCAGTATGTTTTAGTTAAAAGAACTGCTATAGACTAGAACTGGACTTAAATAGGTAACTATTTTGGCTCTATTTTGTAATTTCTGTTTACGTACAAACAGTGAATTGAAATAAGTTATTATTTCGGTACATAAATACACTCAAATGAAAACAACTTAAAAGTAATTTTATCTAAAACAAAATTAATTCAATACTCAATACTCAATATCTTTATTGCTTTAGCCATTATAATGTGTACTTAGGTGGTAACTGTATAATTTTGATCATTATGGACCCTGTAGGGCACAGCAAAAGGGTAGGAGAGAGGAAGCTCTGTTATACTACTTAATTTACTATACTGTTTAATTTATTATTATTGTTATTTTATTTTTATTATAATATTGATTAATGATTACTATTAAAAATTATGCATTAATTATATTACCGTATCATTAATATATTTTAAACGATACGTATAAACTCCGTGATTATCATTTTATTGTTTATTATTTATGTTTGTCATTTAAATATTCATCTAATTGCAAACTATAAACAAAACCCCCCAAATATTAATTTAAACCATAATAACGAAATAATTAACAAAGAAAATAGTATAAAATTTTTAGGTCTAACATTAGAAGAAAATTGTAATTGGGATTGGAATACATATTGAAAACCTATGTAAAAAAATTAACAGATTTGTATACGCACTAAGAGAACTACGACTAAAACAGCGAATGAAGAAGCTGCACTCAACGCCTATCACGACTATAGCGTCGGGATTGAGGTACGGCTTACTCCTATGGGGTAACTCGTCACATATCCAAAGAGCATTCATAGCGCAAAAAAAAATGCTTGAGAGCAATAACTGGGGCGCCTCCATATGAGAGTTGTAGGCCAATTTTTCAAAAGTTGAATGTTTTAACGCTAGCTTCTATTTATATTTTAGAAATAGCCATATTTGTTAGGAAAAATTCACACTTCTTCTCCACAGTAACCGAAAACAATAGATTTACAAAAAGGGACCCCACCAAGCTAAAAAACCTATTTTATAACAGCGCTCTCCACTACAGAAACAGCTACCTACCTAATGTCCATAAAAATTTACAACCATATTCCAAAAGTTAAGAGAACTACCATTTAATTACTATAAAAGAAATCTAAAAACATGGCTTCTCCAAAATAATTTTTATACATTAAAAGATTTTTTTGAATATAAGAGTAATAGAAAATACACTATAGATTTATTTAGTTTTATAATACTTACAAAAATTGTTGTTGTTGTGTTTTATCTTAATTTTATATTATATTAGAGTCTAAATGTTATGTCTACAGTCTAAGTTTTTTGTATTGTTATTAGAGTTTATGTAGTACGAGTAGGTAATAAGTTAGGTTTTATAACCATGTAAATGTAAATATTCGTATGCCGCTTTTAGCGGCGGATGTGTCCTGAACATAACTATTCCTAACCAACTTTTAGGTACCATATCCGACGAATAACTATCTCCTGCCGATCGATTCTGTAAAAATATCACCGTGAAACTTAGGTGAAGTGAGCTGTCAATAGTGTTAATCCCTAGCATCCTGCCGGTCGATTTGTGAGAGTGACAGCTCACTTCACGCTCACTTCAACTAAGTTTCACGTTGATCTTTTTACAGAATCGACCGAGAGTAGAGCTGAATCGAGCCACTCTGCATAAACACATAGGTATGAGTTAAGGTTGCTCGAAATAAATGTATTTTATTTTTATTTTTATAAATATGTTTGTTTAAAAGTCTCTCGAAATGATCTTTTTAAATTATTAATGGTAGGACAAAGAAAAAAAACCGGCCAAGTGTGTGTCAGACCACGCACAATGAAGGGTTGAAAAAAATGTACTCCCATACGCAAATGTAAGTTTGAAATAGCAAAAAAAAATTAATTGTGTGATAAAACTACAAATTAACTATTTTCGGACTTTTCCTTTATACGTGCTGTGAGACATTGCATCCAGCCGAATTTCATGATTCTAGGTCAAATGGAAGTACCCTTGTAGGTTTTGATTTATTTGCGAGTAATCAAAATATGTCGCATATATGGCCGTATTTTTTTATTGTGTTGAGTTATAAACTTGTTTTTTTTTTATTTCTTCAAAGCACCATAGATTTACGTATTTGATATTAATGTCCACTTGATACCTCCTCGCGTTCCTCAGAAAAAGGGTCTTAACAGACTTACAGACTGACGGACAACGAAGTGATCCTTAAGCGTTCCGTTTTTCCTTATTAGGTGCGTAACCCTAAAAAAATGTGGTTTTGAAGCTAGTGCCTTCCTAGCATTTCAGTTAGTCATTGTTCCAAATTTGAAATCAGAATACTAAAAAATAACAGTTTAATTGCCTCTTCAGCTTATCCCATATGTGCTCTATTGGATTCATATCAGGGTTTCTTGCTGGCCATTACATTACTGCGATACTAACGTCATGCATGTACATATTCTTGAACAATTCTTCCCGTAGGCGCCATTCATTATCATTAATAAAAATGAAATCCTGGCGCACAGACTCAGCATATGGCATCAAATGAGCCTCTAGACATTGACGAATGTATCGGTCGCTATTTAGTGGTGGCAAATGTGGTCCCGTCACTACCTCAAGGCCAGTTTTTCCTTCGGTGGTAATTCAGCCCTACACTGTCCATGTCCCAACGCCATAACTCACCTTCTCTTCAATGCAACATCGCTAAAAACGTTCTGAAAACTTGTCTACGTCCATCATTGCCTTACAGCATAAACTTGGTTTCATCCGTAAAAAGAACCAGTACCCTAATTACGTAATACACGATCAATCAGAATCTGAATCGTTTTGAAACAGATTGCTAATCCATTGCTTCGTACGTTCGAAAAAAGAATCTGCTCAACAACGTAAATAACACAATGAATGTTGTTGACCTGTCAAATTGAAACAGATTAGTCGGAATTGTCAACGAAAATGTGTTGCGTAATTAGATAGCTGGTTCCAATGACGTTGAGTCATTCTGTGAATACGTGTCAGTTTGGGACCATTGGCTGGCTTATGAGGTCTCAGGTCACGTTTTTCTAGTATCCTTCTAGCAGTTTGAGCGCAAACAGCCAGTCCATGAAAGTCTCGAAACTGTTCTTGTACCTGTTCTGAGGTCAGGTGACGATTACGCGGGCTGGTGGTAAAGATAAAACAATCTTGTCGCGCTGTAGTGACCTAGTTTCATGGTCCTCCTGGACGGCGCAATAACGTTTCACTGACTTAGCCCAGACCGAAGAAGTGCCACAGCTTGCGCAGATACTTCAGGTTATAGCGAAATTAAGCACCAACGTCACTAATACTTCGCAAATATTGATTTCATTCATAAAAAAAAACATCCGAAAATATTTTGCCGTGCCAATGCCAAGCATTTAAAAAAATGTGAAATGCTGGCATTTTAAAAAAAACAGCGCACGTAAAAAAAGTGAGGTGAGAGTCGAAGAGCTATTAAAATGAGAGCCGTAGTAATGAGATCGCGAGGGTAATTAATGGTTAGTAAATCCTTATTTAATAACCCTTAAGTTACCCTCCCTTATTTAACGCGTATTTTAGGTTTATGCCTTGATTGTACAATCCACTTACGCTTCGGGTCCACTGATAACATATACAACATGATCGATTTGTAAACTAGACCCAAGTTCCACCGGTCAAACTAGCCCTATTTATTAATCAAGCTATTACTACAGTATACAGACTACGGTAAGTCATTATTTTAGGGTAGAAAATAATAAATAGAATTATGAAAATGTATGCTGATCGGGAACAGCAAAGTCGAATCAAATTGAAAAACGGTACGTTAACGGAGTACAGTCCACCTAGATGGGGCGGTGGACTGCGGCTAAGCCGCCGGCGCTGCGTAGGTTGGGAGTAGCCGACGCTGCGTAGGTTGGGAGTAGCCGACGCTGCGTAGGTTGGGAGTAGCCGGCGCTGCGTAGGTTGGGAGTAGCCGACGCTGCGTAGGTTGGGAGTAGCCGACGCTGCGTAGGTTGGGAGTAGCCGGCGCTGCGTAGGTTGGGAGTAGCCGGCGCTGCGTAGGTTGGGAGTAGCCGACGCTGCGTAGGTTGGGAGTAGCCGGCGCTGCGTAGGTTGGGAGTAGCCGGCGCTGCGTAGGTTGGGAGTAGCCGACGCTGCGTAGGTTGGGAGTAGCCGGCGCTGCGTAGGTTGGGCGTAGCCGGCGCTGCGTAGGTTGGGAGTAGCCGACGCACACTGAATCGTCTAGAACATGCTAACTGGACAATATTATTTTTTGACGTCTATTGGGATATGTAGGTGAACGTCAATTTGGCCATGATTCCGTTTGTGTATATTGTGGCATATCCATTGCCAGAAGAACTGGGAGACGATCTCGTCCACTAAATTATGGTGATGCTGAATGGATTTATTCCGCCAATATAATCAGTCCTCTTGAGGTGAGTGTACCTGCTTGTTTTATAGATTATCCCAACTAAAATAACTCGTTAAAATTCTGTATGCCATAATAATATCAAGTTGCAGCAATTTTAGCTTAACTTGAGTGATTTACTTAGATCCAAATCGATTTATCAGTGGATCCAGCTCTGTAGTGGAGCCTCCCAGTTCTGCCAGCACAGACTTTGAAAATGTTCTCCGAGAACCATTTGTAAGCCTTACATTAGATGGTTATAGTCGCACTCCAGATACCACTAGGTACTCATTGTTTTGTTCCGGATTGTATGAAGCAAAAACGGAAACGTGTGCCAATGTTTTTTAAGAAAAATATTCTATCACTTAAAATACTGTACATCACTCAAAATACTCGGGTGTTTGAAGAACATTTAAGCTTGTACAATTGGGACTTTCTTGCTGAATTTGATTTCATTCGATTCGAATTCAAATTCAGTAATACCTATGCACCTGCATGTTACTGAAATGCTTGATTTATTACGGAGGGATTTAAATAACACCATAGACTTTGAAAATGTTGAAAACATGAATAATACTAATTGTCGATACTGATATGATACTAGAAAGTTCAAAACCGTCAAAACTGTCCGGCTTGACTGTTTCGAACTTTCTGGCAATGTAACTTGCATACCTCAATTGTCCAATTTATGTAGAAAACCTAAAACAGCACTTGGTACGTATATAATCAAAATAAGGACTGGGGAACCTTTTCGACGCATTGCCACTTTGTTTCATTTCTCAACTTGTACAGTCTGCCAGTATGTAAAGAAGACCCGTGGCTGCTTATTGGAATCGTCCCTTTACATTTGGGCATTAGTAATATCCCAAGAGCAAGCTTGTCCAGTAGAAATCTTTTGATACCACAGGGTCTCTATGGCACGCAGGAATGTAAGTCCCATAGTAATTTTGATGACACATACCTATACGAGGGTGAATCAAAAAATTCTTGGAATCAATGTTAAAAAATGCAAAATCTCCCTCCAATGCAATGCATTTAGAGTAACGCGTTTCTGACTTCCTTATTCCTTGTGAAAAAATATGTTTTTCTTGAATGTCGAAAAACTCTACACTTGGGGCTAAGTCTGGAGAATAAGGTGGGTGGTCAAGGAGATTGAAGCCAGCTCAGCGGATTGCGTTGAGCGCAACTTCCGATCGAAGAGCAGGAGCGTTATCTTGAAGAAACAACACGCCCATCGATAGGTTCCCACGACGTTTTTCTTTAATCGCTTCACGCACTTTCGGGATTAAATTTGCTTAATAGGCTCCAGTAATCGTCTGGCCTTTTGCCATGTAATCAATAAAAAGGATTCCTTCACTATCCCAGAACACTGAGGCCATAACTTTGCCAGCGGTAGGAAAATCTCGACATTTTTTAATGGATGGAGAGGATGGTCGTTTCTAAGACATGCTTTGTCTCTTAGTTTCAGGATCGAAATGATGGACCCACGTTTCGTCCACGGTGACAAGGCGACGGCAAAAATTATCCGAACCACGCTGGAACATTTCGACATATTCGAAAAAGCCATGTGTAATCGAGTATATGCGTTTTGTAAACAATTTCATATATTTAATGACATCCAAAACGGTTTTGAAAAAACCGTTCCACTATCTTGGCCGTTTACAAATATATTCAAAAAGCCCTTGATATCATTAATGATAAAAAGTACGCGGTATGACTTCTGCTTGATATGACTAAAGCATACGATAAAGTACAATTTGAAATATTATTAAATAAAATATATAGTATAGGACTCCGCGGTAAATGCTATGACTGGTTGGTATCTTATTTGAAACATAGGGAACAAATAGTTGAAATCGAACATTACAACAAAAGCAGAAATGAAATAGAATTAATCAGATCCGACGGCAAACAAATCTCCGCCTCCATCCCGCAAGGAAGCGTAATAGGGTGTTTCTCATTCCTTGTTTACATTAACCTAATAATATAAATGAGCCATGTGTCCTGTTTGCGGATGACATATCCATACTTACCTCATGCGATAATAACATCAATTTAAATAATACATTAAATCCCATACTAGATTCTACAATAAATTGGATGACTGAACACAACCTAGAAATTAACTTCAATAAAACTAAATTAATTTCATTCCATCCTCGCCAAAAAATACCAATAAATATAAACTTTAGCTTTAAAAATAATAAATTAGAAGTAGTTGATAAATTCACCCTACTAGGCCTAAACATTGATACACACATAAATTGGAAGTCACATATTCAGAAAGTAAGAGCAAAAATATCAAAATTTTCATATGCCCTCCGCGAGATCAAGAAAACCACAGACCTTAAAACTGCACTATGCGTACGCCTACGCATGGCTTAAATACGGTGTCATGTTATGGGGCAACAGCACTGACGCGCCCACAATATTTACCCTACAAAAAAAAACTAATTAGAATCTTAGTAAATAGTGGAGTCACCGATAGCTGTAAACCCCACTTTCAGGAACTTAGGATTTTATCCCTACCCTGTCTCTACTATATTTGAAGTTTGTAACTTCGTGCGTAAGTACCCAGAATTCTTTACAAAAAGAGAGGACATACAAACGAAAATTATATTAAGACATAAAAATAGACCAAACTAACCAACATCGCGTCTAAAAGTGCACTCCAGTACATACTTTTGTCATGTCTATAAAAAATTATAATAAGTTACCCGAAATAGTAAAGAATTTAAATAAATATAACATTTTTACCAATAAATTGAAGCTTGAATTTTTTATAAACTATAGTTTATGCGAATACTCAAATGATAAATTATAATTAAAGTCATAACCATCTATTTGTATATACACATAATCACTATTAAAGATACGCCTACCTACTCATAATAGGAAAATTAAATTTTATATAAATATGAAGCGTCTAATAAATAATTTACTTAGGGATAATAAATATTAATTACGTAATAAATCAAAATAATAATAATAAGTAAATAAATAATAATGAATAATATTAAAGGTTTCTATAAAGTAACTAAATAAATAAACGTATATAAGTAATTTATAAAACAATAATTATAATTCTTAAATTAAATTCTGTTTTACTAAAAGAGTATAACTTACTATTTAACTAATAATAAAATGGATCACATTAAACACCCAGTGCTCTTCCTCCTCTCTCCTACTTGATCTACGCTGTGCCCGACAGGGTCCATAATTGTGACTAATATAATGATTTACCTACCAACTTTATACATTATGGTACGCAATAAAGAATTGAGAATTGAATTGAGAATTGAGATTACGCTTAGAAATTTCCAAAAGTCGCTTTTTGTTTTCGTCGGTTAACATTCGTGGCACCCATCATGCCGACACTTTTTTTGAACCCCAGTGAATCAATTAAAATGGATTGAACGCTACCAAATTATATCTTTAGGATCTCAGCTATAGTAATGTTTTATAGTTATTCTTCTGTCTTCCAAAACCAGATTTTCAACCTTTTTGACATTTTCTTCCGTAACGGAGGTTGAAGGCCGCCCAGAACGCGGGTCATCTTTACAGTTTCATCTACCTCTTTTAAATTCAGCCACCCAGTACGTCTGCTGAATGTCCGAAAAAAATTCCTTCGTAGACATTTTTTTCAGAGTGTACTACGTAAGCTCGACAAATGGATGTGCGATTAACGCTTGAGCGACAAAACTGTACTGCGACTCACCATAGTTCGAATGCACGCTTGAAACGCACTGAAACTCGACATCACGCTGGTGTGCCAAACGATTGTGCGACAGTAGTTCGACACCACGGTAGTTCGACACTACGGTAGTGCGACAAACAATTGTGTGAGTACTGTAATTCGACATTACGTTGGTGCAGCATGACAGTAGTTTGACACTACCCAAGTGCGACAAACGATTATGCGATACTGCCGTCTATAGATCTTAAATGAAAAACTAACAAAGTAATACTTAACTTCATGTATGTATATAAATAAATAAACTATATTTCAATATAATCAATACTATTTATTATATGATAACAATAGTTATTAAACAAAAACGATTCGATTAGATTTAAAATGAATTTAACCAAATTATATCATAAAAAACCGGCCAAGTGCGTGTCGGACACAATGAAGGGTTCGGTAGTTGGGATGAATAAAATTGATCCCAAGAACAAACTTAACATTGTAGTTGAAAAACATGTTCCCCCATACATTCCAACTGCAAATGTAAGTTTTTACGCACAATATTGAGTGATTAACTATTTTATTTTAAGACCATAGACTTCGTACAGTTCGCTATACTTTTTTTTTTAATTTGTGACCGCAATATTCAAAATTAATTTATTTATGTTACACGTCCGTGTTTGGGTCGCACAAATACATAATGTGTAACAAATTTCAACTTAATCGGTCGATTAGATTTGGAGCAAATTGGCTAAATTAGCTGTGACAAACGGACGGACAGACAGACAGACACACGAGTGATCCGTTTTTTCCTTTTGAGGTACAGATCCCTAAAAAGAAATAGACGAACTAATTCCCTACCTTTGCTTTATTACCGTATATTAGGTACATACACACAATATTTAACCATTTAATTTACAACTATTTAATTCCGAGTCGGCAACCATCTGAAGGTCGAAATTAGTCTATTTTCCCTTTGTTATAAAGTAGTTAACTAAGTTCATATTTTACTGACCTCAAATTGTTTTCGATAATAATACACTCGAGAGCAATGAATCCGGGTCACTTAAAGAATGTTAAAAATCTCGGAAACTAAAAATGATAGGTTAATGCAATAAATTGTATTTATTAGACAATGTAATACTCCTTAAATGACAGTAAAAAAAATATGAGTCACCATACATTTTATTAACACAAAATTACATAAAGAAAAAAACTGCTGATCTCTCCTTAAAACAAAAATAGGAAACATGAAATTTTTGAACTTTATTACGATTTTCTTGAATTTTAATACTTCGTATTGCCTCCTCGTGCTTCCATTACTGCGTTTACGCGGTTTGGCATGCTGTACACCAAGTTCCTTATACGATTTTGGGGAATATTCTCCCATTCCTCTGTGAGAGCAATTTTGAGCTCACGAAGCGTGATTGGGGGAGGGTTTCGTTGTTTTACGCATCTGCCTAGCTCGTCCCAAGCATGCTCGATCGGGTTGATATCCGGGCTGCGCGCTGGCCACTCCATACGAGTAATGTTCATCTCTTGAAGGTAGTCATTCACAATCCTACCTGTATGAGGTCGGGCATTGTCATGCATAAATATAGCATCCTCACCTAAATTGACCATTAATGGACCAACGTGATCATTGAGGATTTCTTCCACATATCTTACGCTAGTTAAAGAGCCGTTTTCTATGATCACCAGCTCTGTGCGACTTTCAGAAGAAGTTCCGGCCCACACAAGTACAGACCCACCACCGTAGGCTACTTTTTCTTCGATGCATGCTTGCTTGAATCTTTCCCCTGGTCTTCGATACACTCTGTGTCTTCCATCGTGCTTGTAGAGCATAAATTTTGATTCGTCGGAGAACATAACTTTTGACCAATCTTCAATACTCCAATTTACGTGGCTCTGGGCATATCTTAGTCTTGAAATACGATGCCCACGCTCCAGTTTAGGGCCGTTTGCAGGTCTAAGGGGTTTTAAGTTAGATTCAGCAAGCCGACGTCTTACTGTCCATGCACTTGGGTTACTTCCTCCGAGGCGTCGAAACTGATTTGTGAGTTCAGTTCCTGTGAGAAAGCGATTTCGAAGCATGGTGTTCACCAAGTATCGGTCTTCTCGTGCTGTGGTACACCTGGTTCTGCCCGTTCCTGGTCTGCGTAGGTTAGAACCAGTTTCTTCGTAACGTCGGAGAACTCTTTGTACTGTTGACAGCGACACACCGACAGTCCTGGCTGTATCGCGCTGACTCCGGCCGGTTTCCAGCATTGTAAGTATTCTGGTGCATTCTTCAGGCGTAAGCGACATAATTTCAGCTTGAATAATGAATATAGAGCACTATCAATATGGTTTATGTACCCACATAAATGACAGATTACAAACAAAAGCAAAACCAAATGCTGTAATTTCGTAGTTCCATCTTCGAAAGTGGCCCTTTTACAAATTTGTTTTTTTTATGATATAACTTTACAATAACTAAGAAGTTTTAATACCTTCATTTAAGGAGTATTACATTGTCTATTAAATACAATTTATTGCATTAACCTAGCATTTTTAGTTTCCGAGATTTTTAGGATTCGTTAAGTGACCCGGATTCATTGCTCTCGAGTGTATTTATAAATATTTATAACGGGTGAAATCAAACAGTGGTAGCTTTCGCGTCATCGCACATCACTGGCCGACTATATGTATATAAAGTTCTTGGTGTTCTGGGGATATTAAAAATGTTCGGAGTTTTTGTTTTTGCCAATTTTAAGACAAATAACGGTTTCTTTTGTGTAGAAAAAAAAACAGGGTATTAGAATGCTATATAAAATAATAAAATGAAAAAAAACCTGTTAAATACAGTACATTTATTTTTATAACATAGTTAAAATGAAGAGAGCTTCTAATGAAGTCGTGGCGCTGATGGCACGAAAATCTGGAATCTCTATTGAAGTCCGTGGCGGAGAACAAGTTACCCCAATTTCGAATCACATTACCTTACGGCAGGCCACGGAGTAATAAAATACCTGATCATCTACCTTAGGGTAGGATCTACATGTTCAATGGTAACACCACACTGATTACGCTACCTACTTAAGGGGACTACAGGACCTAAACGTGTCTAAACGCAAGTTTTATAATGCCTAAAAGAATATGATCCACTGCAGTAAACAAAATCAGAAAAATATATGATATTCTTCAGGATAATATGCTAGTATGATAGTGTGTTGAAAACATAATACAACTAATTTGATACGATAGAAAAAAATCATGAAGATACCTCAAAAAATTTCTTTTAACGATTAAAAATCATATTAATTTACATGCAATCATACTGATTTTTTGTCAGATTATTCTACAAGCTACATATTAGCATAATAGTGTTTTAATTTTCCAGTCCAATAAATAGATTTTCTGTAAATCGCTTACTGCTTCATATTTTGCAATAAATTACCTGCGTCGTGTCATCGCGCTTCTCTTTCATTTCTATGCAGTCCGACAGTGACCGCGCTTTAGCTGTTGTAAGCCTCTTAATATTTATAAGGGATCAACCTAATACTTACTGTATAGAAAATTTTGCTTGCGCGTTGCTTGCGCTTTGCTTGTGCGTAAGATTTTTGGTAATAACTTCTTGGATTTTAAGAAATTGTTGAATTTTACATCAAAAAGTGTTTGACTAATATCATAAAACCACCCTAAAAGTAAAAGTTTTATTCAATAATTGTTTATTAAAGCTTTTTTTACCATTTTTTTAAATCTTATAAATTTTGTTTGACAACAGCGCCATCTAGGGAACGGGAACTAATGTCGAAGAGTTAACAGCTTTTTTTTTTTTGTGAAAATCGTACTATTGCCCAATTATAGCTGTGTGTTTTAGTAACATTTCAACGAGTTCTTAGTTTGTATAAAATATTTTTATATGTATAGACACAATAGTGGCTCAATAATTTACTCAAGTGTTGTATTTGTTTTTTTATAATTGTCAACTTAACCTAAAAATATTCTGAACTAAATATTCAGACCAGTGGGGTCAGAAATATGCTACGGGGTACCTAGGTATATGCTAGCGTCGCGAGTCACGATAGCAGTTCTGCAAAAATAAACTTTGTGACCGCTTCGCACGTTATTATGATGAGGGGGTGCGCGGGGCATTCTCAGCGGTAACGCCCATTTGAGCAAGGTCAACGGCATAATATTAAACCTTATATTAATTATACATTTTGATGAGAAGACAGCATAAAGCTATACTTACACGGTATGGACCCGACAACAACTCTCAAAGCGTAGTCCGCAGTCCTGCTGTTATTAAACCGTTTTCTGTTTAAACGCCATGCTATTTGCCACGCCACAAAGTTCTGAAGAGGGTACGACATAAACAGCGCCAGTAGAAATGATAATTTCACCACCTGCGCCCTTCTGTAACAAAATAATTCCAAATAATAAGGTACAAGTCCGTAACAGACTGTAGGCAGCAGCAGCAGGCAGTACGGAATTGTACCTTTACATTCAATATTAATCTAGTAAACTTCATCGTCATAACCAATGATTATATGTAAAAACTTACTATGTAACACCATCATCTGCTTAGCCTTTTCCCAACTATGTTGGGGTTGCAGCGGTTGCAGCTGAATACCAGTATTTTACATGGAGCGCATGCGACCTCCACAACCCAGTTATTATCGGGTAATAATACGATCCCCTTTGGCACAGATAATATAATACTACGTACCCTTGGTAACCGTAACGACTGTCAAAGATCCACGAATGACAGCCGGGACCAACAGCGCTTTCCGAGGCACGGAGGGGACTTGGTATGTAAACATGGTCCCCCATCCACGGACCAATCGCGGAAAGTGTAGCTTAACCTGATCGATCGACCCGTGCGGCTGTAAATACTTAGCCACAAGCACCTAACTGTGTAACTTCCTAAATAACACCAATGATATTGTAAGTAAGTAAAAACTTATTTATATTATCACTAGCTGCGCCCCGCGGTTCCACCCGTATAAGTCTGGATCCCGTAGGAATATCGGGATAATAAGTATCCTACGTCCTAACCCAGGTCATGGTCTATCCATGTGCCAAATTCATTCAAATTTGTTCAGCCGTTTTAGCGTGGAAGCGTAACAAACAAACATACTCATTTTCGCATTTATTATATTAACTAGCTTTAGATGTCGGCAAATATCCCACGGGAGCGTACTACCGGGATTACATAGGGGCAATCCGGGAGACATGCCCAGGTACGAGAGATGCTCCACATCGCCTAAATCGTTTTAAAAATCGCGGCATCAGGTTCACTTACAGGTGGCAGCACGCTCACTCATAGTGTGTCACATGTACTTAGACATATTGGCAGCCATTACGCCGGTTTGACAGTGAGCGGAATATTTTCATTTTTGGTGGTCACAAGTGAAAAATAAAGATTTTTTGGTTTTTACATTACCCCGCTAAATATTAAGGTTCGTAATGTTTTTTATATTACTTGAATTACTGAATTAATGTAGTTTTAAGAATGTAGTGTATTTTAGTTCTCCGACTTAGCCAATTTCTTCAAACACGTGTTGGAAGTGAACAAGGTTAGGTTAGGGAGATTTGATCTACAGTACGTGAGGGAGAAATGATCAGTGGTTCAATTGTATATTCAACGGCTAGATAACTGTTTTTAATTACTTTCAGGTTTTAATGTCATGCCGTTCCCATTTATAACAAAAGAAGGTTCAAAAGTTACCAAGCAAGAATAAGGTATATAACAAAACGCTAGAAGTCAAATCCGGGTCCTCTCTTAGAAAAACAGCGGTGAAATATGGGATCGACGAAGCTGGAAGTATTTGAAGAAAAGGGTGCTCAGATATTCACAGTAGGTACTACCAGAAGAAAATCTTAGTCGAATATTTAATAAACTGTAGTAAAATTAAATATGGTCTGATTATGGATACAAGCGATGAAATTAGCTTTGAGTTTGCTTTATCAAACCCTAAATTTAATAATACATCTCTAATGCCAGTTTTCACCGACAACTAAGTGACACTTAAATGAATCCCTAAATAAAAGTGCACTGTTGGATTTTCTACTCTCAGCGCTGAGCCTAGCGTTGAAAATCCATCCGTGCACTTTTATTTAGGGGTTCATAGTGTCACTTAGTGAAGGTGAAAACGGGCATAAATCTAATTCTAATAATAATATGTTTTTCTAAAAAGGCTAAGAATGCTTATTTTTTTGCTATTTTTTTTTTGAAAATCATTTGTTCATAAAACTAATTTTACAAGGAATAGTTGTTGACGTTAAAAGTAAGTACCTAAGTAACTTATTAAATTCAAATTCAAATTCATTTATTTTGTGTACATAGGTTAGAAGATGTTAAAATATAGATATTACAGAGCCCGTCTATGTCCCGCCGATAGGCATACAAAAATTCACAATTTTCAAATAAAATTAAATCATGTCATAAAATATTTGAATTTTTACAAAATATTGTCATCATTTTCCCTATACAAATAGATATGGTTAAATCTCCCTACTACTATGGTCAACTCTCCCGTGGGTTGGGGAGATTTAAACCATCAATCTTTTTTTTTTTTAATATATTTCCTGCACAAGTTAGTGAGTTAATAATAACTTTAACATTAAAAAATGGTACCTATTTACCAGTACTTTGTATACGTTCTTGAGCTGTCTAGTTTATATTCATAGTTACAATTTTATGCCTGTTAGTATAACAGGGGGTTCAACTCTCCCGGACTCCCCCTACCTAATAGCCGAAGAAAAGGTCATTGACTCCTGCGCCCGCGTTGTCGTCAACCATAATTATTTTATTACGCGTAATTTAGAATCTGTGATATCTTTTAAACTATTCATTTAAATGATAATTATGATGCCAAAATAACATATTTTACTGGATAAGAATTAATGATAGGTACCGGTCAAAATATCTTCGGATAACAATAACAATTTTCGAGCAGTAGGTATTTTGTTTGTACCGGTCCTGTCTGCTAGTGGTGATGCGAGATCGTTCTCAATAAATCGGCCACGCTGCCACGATGCTGCTGATACGATAGCGTATCACGGGTGGATGTACCGGTCCAGAGGCGGCTTATGACGCTCTGTGTAATGCCAAGAGCCAGGGACCGAAAACTTTTATAAATTACGGTACCGGTATCGAAGAATTTTGGTTACTTCTACGAAAGGTTACCGCTATTTGGGTAACCAAGAAGAAAACACATGTTACCTCTATTTAAGTTACCGATTTAATACCGGTAACCTAAAAATGATTACGACTTACGAGAAAGAAATAGAATATCGTATCGCAATGCCGACATTTTGTTGGCATTAACATTGCCAGATCGTCGCACACTGGATCAAAAATCGCGTTTAGAAGTCTTAGAGTCGCTAAGTTTAAGTGTTGTTTTTTTGGCTTGAAATAATTTCTATTATGTATTAAGGGGACTACAGGACCTAAACGTGCCTAAACGCAAGTTTTACAATGCCTAAAAGAATATGATCCACTGCAGTAAACAAAATCAGAAAAATATATGATATTCTTCAGGATATATGCTAGTATGATAGTGTGTTGAAAACATAATACAACTAATTTGATACGATAGAAAAAAATCATGAAGATACCTCTAAAAATTTCTTTTAACGATTAAAAATCATATTAAGTTACATGCAATCATTCTGATTTTTTGTCAGATTATTCTACAAGCTACATATTAGCATAATAGTGTTTTAATTTTCCAGTCCAATCAATAGATTTTTTGTAAATCGCTAACTGCTTCATATTTTGCAATAAATTACCTGCGTCGTGTCATCGCGCTTCTCTTTCATTTCTATGCAGTCCGACAGTGACCGCGCTTTAGCTGTTGTAAGCCTCTTAAGGGGGATGCGCTAAGGTAGCCCGCGAGATTCAAATTTTCTTGAGTTTTTTCATTTTGCAGGTCAGTGTCAGGTTGTATGTTGATTAAAATATGATTTACGACCGTAACAAATATGACTTTACATAATTATAATCATTACAATCAGCAATACAACTCCATAAGTTAGCATAATTGTCAAATGTCATGATTTCATGAAATAGTCATTCAATGGGATTACATGAACTTAGAGAGTTGTATTGATCATTTTTATGATTATAATTCTAAAATTAAACATTTGATACGGCCGCGAATCATATTTAGATCAACATAGAACATGATAGTGACCTGCAAATTGCAAAAAACGTAAGAAAATTTTAATTTCGCGAGCTACCTTGACGGTATCGCCTTAATATAGTCAAATAGTTCACATGAATTAATTTGACTTGAAAACCGAGGACTTATAATTTTTTTACGAAAAATATTTATGGAGCAGGTATGAAGTGGGGATATCTCTGGAACAGCAAAATTTCCCATTATATTCCTACAGTGGGTTATAGAATTTTATTATGTATTACTGTCGCAGGCAAATTGTATGATTCGTCATTTTACAAACAGCGCCGTCCGTTTACAAACGCAAAATGCCTTAGCCAAATTGGCAATTCGTTCAATTGTTATAATTGATTGTTATCGTAGCCCGACCATCACTAAACACATGTTGGACAAATCACACTTTATTCCAGCAATCAGGTACCTATTCTGTTACCGTATAGTTGTGAGAACCTTTAGTTTATAATTTATGGGTATTATTTCCGTTAGATTATGAGCAATCGAAAAATTGTGAACTGGGTCAAATAGGTTAGGGTAGGTTAGAACTGTAACCCCCACAGCACATACTTCCACGCAGTATCCCCCGGGCAACGCCGTGTCTGACCACCGTAACGGAGTGGCAGACCGGCGGCTAAAGTGAGCTGTGAATTTTAACTTGCGAACACTGTTGCGGACGTTCGCTATCATGACAGGAAAGCCGGCACGCGACGCGTCCGGCCGTTTTATCCCGAGTCGCTCTCCCCAGGGCGACTCAAACGGCCCTTCTCAGGGCCAACCCAACGGCCCTTCTCAGGGCCACCCCAACGGCCCTTCTCAGGGCCAACCCAACGGCCCTTCTCAGGGCCACCCCAACGGCCCTTCTCAGGGCCACCCCAACGGCCCTTCTCAGGGCCACCCCAACGGCCCTTCTCAGGGCCACCCCAACGGCCCTTCTCAGGGCCACCCCAACGGCCCTTCTCAGGGCCACCCCAACGGCCCTTCTCAGGGCCACGCCGGCGGCGTTTTGACGCCGAGACAAGCTGACCGCCCACGATCCGCGGCCAGCTTGTTCCGAAGGCCGGGCGAGTCTTCGGACTCGGACACAGAGTCCAATATGGACACATCGGCTGCGGAAAGCGGCGACCGCTTCAAGCGGAAGCGGTCCGAGGGCTCCTCGGAGTCCACCGCAAGCCGCAGTAAGAAGAAGTCGAAGCCCAAGAAGGCTTCGACTTCTTCTTCTCAGGCCCTCACCCACAACGTGGGCCTTGTGGACGCCGAGCGCCAGCTTAACCTGGCCAAAAGGGCGCAGCTCCAGCAGGACCTGGAGGAGAGAGTTGCCGCCAAGGAGCAGCAAGCTGCCAGGTCGAGGGCTGGCTACGGTGCATCCCATGTGCTGTATGCCGACCACTCCCTGGCAGAGCTGGCGCGCATGGCGGAGGAGGATAGGGAGGAGGTCCTGGAGGTCGCTGCAAAATCCTCCAACCTGAAGGGGACCTTCCAGAAGGCCCTCAAATGCCGTGCCGCCAGCATGCACGGCATTGTCCTGGAGCTGGTCAAGCGGACGGCCACGGAGGAGACGCGGCAGCTGCAGGCGAAGGTAGATCGCCTGCAGGCGGAGGTCAGCCAGCTTCACCAGAAGCTGGCTGAAGCCACGGCCCTGCCTGCCCCGGCTCCGGTGACAGGAGGCCCCTCCTCCTCCACCCCTGCCGGCCTCGAGGCAGCCTTGAGGCAGGTTGTGCAGGAGGAGAGGGCCTTTATAAGGGCCTGCTTCGCAGGTATTGAGGACCGGCTCCTGCCGGAAAAGCGGCTCCGCCCACCGTTAGCGGCGGACAAGAGTCGCCAGCCAAAGGAGCCGGAACCTGCGCCTCAAGCAGGCCCGGTATCGGAGGTGCAGCCCTCAAAGGGCAAGGGCAAGGGCAAGAGGACCAAGGCGGCTCCTCAAACCCCCACCACGAGCGCGGGGGGAGCGTCAGGGTCCTCTGCCGCTCCAGCAGCCCCGGCCCCAGCCCAGATCCAGGAGGAAGACGCCCTTCTTCCCTCCACCACCCCGTCCAACCAGTCGTGGACGGAAGTGGTCAAGAGAGGGAAAAAGGGCAAGAAGCCGGACCCCAAGCCCGCTGCGGCTGCTCCTGCAGCCAAACGGGCTCCAGCCGGCGGGAGGAAGCTGGTTCCTCCCAAAACCGCGGCCGTCGTGGTGACCATCACCCCGGAGGCCGCGGAGCGGGGCGAGACGTACGAGTCCGTACTGAGACGGGCTCGTACGAATGCTGATCCCTCCCAGCTGGGGATCAGCAAAATTACGTGCCGCCGAACTCTCACGGGAGCTCGAATTTTCGAGTTCTCGGGGGAGCAGCGCGGCACGAACGCGGACCTCTTCGCAGCGAAGCTGCAAGAGGTCATCGCGTCGGATGTGGCCAAGGTCGCAAGGCCCGTTAAGACCACAGCCTTGGAGGTGACCGATTTGGACGACTCGGTCGCCAAAGAGGATGTGGTCGCGGCCGTCGCAGCGGCTGGAGGCTGCGACGCTGGCGCGGTGAAGGCTGGAGTCATCAGGCTCGGCCGCCGCGGCATGGGCATCATCCGCGTGGAGTGCCCGGTCGCCGCGGCCGGGGCCGTCCTTGCTGCGACCAAAGGACGGTTGCTGATCGGCTTCAGCTCGGCTGTGGTCCGGCCACTTGAGGCACAGCCTGCGCGGTGCTTCAAGTGCTGCGCGTTCGGCCACACCCGAGCCACGTGTCCCTCCAAGTCCGATTGGAGGGACACGTGCTTCCAATGCGGGAAGGAGGGACACGGGTGGGCCGCGTGCACCGCCACCGCGCCACACTGCGCGGCGTGTGCCGCCAGTGGCCGCCCCGCGGGCCACCGGATGACGGGCAGGAGCTGCAAGCCCCCCGTCAAGAAGGGCGTGGTGCCGGCGCAGGTTCGCCCTGTTGCCACCACCGCCGCCGCCGTCGTCGCCGCTGTAGCTCCAGCGGCGGCGGCGGCGGCTGAGGAGGGTGCGATGTCGGAATAATAATTTCCGACCACCGCATCCTCCAGACGAACGCCAACCACTGCAGAGCGGCCCAGGACCTGGTGGTGCAGGTCATGGCCGAGTGGTTGGTGAACGTAGCGGTGGTCGCCGAGCCCTACTTCGTCCCCGGCAGCTGGCTGGGCGACGAGGACGGCTTGGTGGCACTAGCGGCGCGGTCTTCCACAGACTCCCCTCCCCTCTCGCTATTAGAGAGGGGACCGGGATACGTGGCCGCCGCGTGGGGAGAACTCGCCCTTGTGGGCGTGTATTTCTCCCCAAACCGCCCTCTCCAGGACTTCGAGAACTATCTCGGAGTCCTGGCCGCCGTGGTCGGCAGAGCGGCGCCGCGTCAGGTCTCCGTGCTGGGAGACCTGAACGCCAAGTCGGTGACCTGGGGCAACCCGGCCACCGACGCCCGCGGGCGGGCAGTCGAGCTGTGGGCTGCCTCCTCTGGGCTCTCCCTCTTGAACAGAGGCAGCGTCCAGACATGCGTGCGGCGGCAGGGTGGCTCAGTGGTGGACGTCACTTTCGCCACCCCTGCGTTAGCCGCGCGCGTGCTGAACTGGCGGGTGAGCCTGGTGGAGACTATGTCGGACCACCGCTACGTGCGGTTCGACATCTCCACCAGTCGCCCCGGAGAGACGCGGACTCTCCCGGGGCGATCACCGTTCCCACGGTGGGCTCTCGCCCGCCTGGACAGGGAGGCAGCGCGGGAGGCGGCGTTCGTCCAGGACTGGCTTTCGCCGCCTTCCGCTAGCCGGCTGCCGGATGTGGACACCGTGGCGGGGCAACTGAGGGAGTCTCTGACCGAGGTATGCAACTCGAGCATGCCTCGGTCTGGCCGACCACCACCCAAACGGGCCGTGTACTGGTGGTCGGCGGAGCTGGCGGGGCTTCGAGCAGCCTGTGTGGAGACAAGGAGGGCTTACACGCGGAGTCGGCGGCGGCGTCGACGGGACCAGGCCGTCGGGGACCACCTCTACGAGGTGTACCTGGCGGCAAAACTGGTCCTCGATCGGGCCATCACCGCCGCCAGAGACTCCGCGAGAGCGGAAATGCTGGAGGGTCTCGACAACGACCCCTACGGGAGACCGTACAAGGCGGCGCGGAACAAGCTGCGCCCCTTCGGTCCCCCGGTGGCCGAGACCCTGGAGCCCTCCTTTCTGGATGGGGTGGTTCAGTCCCTGTTCCCGTGCAGGGGCGACTTCACCCCACCAGCGATGGCCCCACCAGCCCCGCCAGCTGAAGAAGAAGAGGAGACCCCTCCCGTCACGGAGTCGGAACTTGGCGCGGCTATTCTCCATATCCGCGCCAAGAAGACGGCTCCGGGCCCCGACGGTGTCCCGGCGAGAGTGGTGGCGATCGCCGCCACTCAAATGGAGGAGCGCTTTCGGGACCTCTTCAGCGCATGCCTTGCGTCTGGAAGGTTCCCGAAACCGTGGAAGGAGGGACAACTGTGCCTCCTTCGCAAGGAGGGCCGCCCGGCAGACTCCCCCTCGGCATACCGGCCCATCGTTCTGCTCGATGAGGTCGGTAAGATGTTCGAGGGGATAATCGCTGCCCGCCTGAAGAGCCATCTGCGGTGCATCGGGCCGGACTTGTCGGACGCTCAGTACGGCTTTCGGGCTGAGCGTTCGACGGTGGACGCGCTGGCCTGCCTCAAGGGGCAGGTGAAGGATGCGATGGAGGCGAGGGACGGGTTGTTGGCCGTGTCGTTCGACATTGCCAACGCCTTCAACTCCGTTCCCCACTCCACCATCCTAGAGGCGCTCCGATACCACGGAGTGCCTCGCTACATGCGCGTGCTGCTGGCCAGCTACCTGGAGGATCGGGTGATCCTCCTGGTCAACAGGGCTGGCCAGGTCCGGCGGTACGCCGTTGAAGCCGGCGTTCCACAGGGGTCAGTCTTAGGACCTCTCCTCTGGAACGTCGGCTACGATTGGCTCTTGCGGGGAACTCTCCTCCGAGGCACGAGTGTCGTCTGCTACGCGGATGACACTCTCCTCACCGCCCGGGGGGAGAGTTTCAGGGCGGCGGCCAACTTGGCCTCGGCGGGTGGATCCTTGGTCGCAGGGAGGATCCGCCGCCTAGGGTTGACGGTGGCGCTGCAGAAGACCGAGGCCGTCTTCTTCCACGGTCCCCGGCAGCGCCCCCCGCCACCTGGCGCCCACATCTTCGTGGAGGGCGTCAGGATTGAGGTGAAGGCCCAGATGAAATATCTGGGCCTTGTACTCGACAGCAGGTGGCGCTTCGGTCCGCATTTCAGCGGGCTGTCGTCGCGCCTGCTGAAGACCGCGGGCGCTCTCTCGTGGCTCCTTCCCAACTTGGGGGGGCCCAGAGCGCGATGCCGGCAGCTCTACGCCGGCATCCTGAGGAGCATGGCCCTCTACGGGGCCCCCATCTGGGAGGAGTCCCTCCACAGACGGGAGAACGCCGCGGCCTTGCGGGCACCTCAAAGGGCGATAGCCCAGCGGGTGGCGCGGGCTCACCGCACGGTGAGCTTCGCCGGGGCATGCGCTCTGGCCAGCACCCCTCCTTGGGAACTCGAGGCGTGGGTGCTCGCCAGAGTGTACGAGTGGAAGGCGGGGCGGAGGTCGGAGGGTCAGCCCTTCGCCCCGGAAGAGCGGGAGGCCGTCCGGCGGGAGGCGAGGGACGCCATCGTCGTCCACTGGACGACGGACCTCGCCGCCGCAGTCTTCGGCCGCCGAACCCTCGACGCGATCGGGCCGGTCCTGCGGGACTGGCTCGAGCGGCCGCACGGGTTCCTCTCGTTCCGTCTGGTGCAGGTGCTGTCCGGACACGGTTGTTTCGGATCGTACCTGCATCGGATCGGACGGGAGGAGACGCCGTCGTGCCACCACTGTGGCGCGGCGGAGGACACGGCGCAGCACACTCTCGAGGTGTGCCCGTCGTGGTCCGAGCCGCGCCGCAGTCTCGTCGCGGCGATCGGGGTGGACCTCTCGCTCCCCGGCGTGGTTAACACCATGCTGAGGGACGAGAGGTCCTGGGCGGCAGTCGCCTCCTTCTGCGAGCACGTCATGCAGCAGAAGGAGGCGGCGGAGCGCGTGCGGGAGGACGATCCCGACGCGGCACCGCTCCGAAGGCGAAGGAGGGGTCGAAGGAGACGTCAGTTCGACAGTCATCTCCGACTCCTCCTCCCAGGTGGAGGCCAGCAGGCAACGGGTGCGGGGGCACCCTCGCCTGCATCGCACAGGCCTCCACCAGTGCCGGACGGGAATGGCCAGGTGCTCCCGGCCATTCCCGTAGCCCCCCACCACCCAGGTGGGGGGCATGTGGGGCCCGCCAGCTAGGCGGGCATGCGCCGGGAGGGCTGTGGATGTAAAGGCTGAGCCGGTTTCCCATGGCCCTCCCATCACGGCGATGCGGGAGCACCGCTGAGTTTTAGTGGGTATACTGTATTTTACACAGGAGTCCCACATACCCCGACTCGTCCCCCACGAGCCGGGGATGCGTAACGCATTTCTCAGCGAAAAAAAAAAAAAAAAAAAGGTTAGAACTGTAAACAACCGCGCGCGAGCCGAGCGAGCAAAGCGAAGGTGCTGCGGCAGCGGCCGGCGAGTACGTCCAAGTTGCTCGCAGCTAAGCAGGCTATCTAGTATTAGCGCTAGATGCGTAACGTCGCACGCAAGTTTGATACCAGTTCACAATTTATCGGTGTCATTTCCGCTAGATTATAAACTGTAAATAAATTATGCGTTGATTTGTAAACAGTTTGTTGCAGTTCAAAATTTTCTACAATTTTGTACCAATAATATTCCGAAGGAGCCCTCTGAGCACCAGATTCCATGGACACCTTACATTTTTCACGTGCCGGAAAACTAAAAACTTCAATTTGCCGCGGCATGCAGCATTTTTTAAACGGCGTAATTCAAACGCCGTTTACGCCGTCCATCAAATGTTGTGGCATATCATAAAATGACTAGGCAGTTTAGATTTTGCCTTAGGCATTTTTCAAAACCGCCAGCGTTTGTAAACGAACGGCGCCGTTTGTAAAATGAGAATCATACAATCTGCCTGCGACATTACTATGGTCAAATAATTATGTCACATGAATTAATTTGACTTGAAAACTGGGGACTAATAATTTTTTTACGAAAAATATTTATGGAGGAGGTATGAAAAATCAGGAAAAGTACCCACATTTTTATTTATTTTCGAGCATATACAGGCTGTGCACGAAAAATTTCAACGCTAGGAGGTTCTGAATGACGTAGTGAATCTGTGGTAACATTTTCGCTTCTATGTACTTGCCATACTATATAATACATGTTAAGTAACCATTTATTTATAAAAAATGTATTTGTTGTATTTTTAAAACTACTGTTAAAGCTAAGAAAAAAAAAATTACGATTTAAAAAAGAAGGGTAGTTTCGGAAAACGATGGTCCGGAAAATAGACGTACATGTCAAAAAATCATAAATAAAGTTCTACAACCCACTGTAAGATATATTCTTACAGTGGGTTATAGAACTTGGGAAATTTTTCTGCTCCCGAGATAATATACTGATTTTTCATACCTGGACCAGGAAAACTGAGGACTTATAGTTTTTTTACGAAAAATATGTATGGAGCATAGATATTTTTCGTAAACAAACTACTTATGAGTCCTCAGTTTTCAAGTCATTTTTACTTTATGTGACATATTTGACCATAGTAACACTTAATAGAAACCGTTTCAGGCCCAAAAACCTGGCCAAGTGCATGTCGGACCACACACAGTGAAGGGTTTCGTGGTTGGGATGAATTTATACCAAGAACGAATTTAACATGGTAGTTAAAAAACATGTTTTCCCATACGGAATGTATGGGAGAATATGTGCACTTTGCAACTGCAAATGTAAGTTGGTCGATTATTACTCGTTAACTTGTAGAGCCTACTTAGCTGTGATAGTTTTCCTTTTAATTTCGTTTTACAGGGTAGCAGGGACATCGACGTGAAGCCTGTTACCGTCGAAATAATTCGTCGGTGATATAAAAAAAAACAGCTGTTTCATACATTTTGACCGCGTAGACGACGAAAATTGTATTATATTCATATTCATATCTTTATTTGCATTCCATAATGTAAGTATACAGGTGTTATAATGGCTTAGAGCTAAGGTACAATTACGGACCCTGTAGGGCACGGCAAAAAGTATTAAATAAATTCTTAATAATAAAATAATAATTAAAAAATTAAAAGAAAACATTAAGTAACAACAATTTCAAAATCATCAATCAATTCATCATTCATTCATTATTCATCATTTTTCAATTTCTTTTTTTTTTTCAATTTTCAACGCCCCCTGCGTTGAATTTCGTCGGTTATTAAAAAGGTTCAGAATCATGTTCTGAATCTATGGTAACGTTTTCTCGTCGATGTCCCTGACACCCCTGTATATACTTCTGCCTTGTGTCATTTTGTTCACATATCCAAAACCGTTGTTTTAGTTTGTTTTATGCATTTTAATTATAAATGTTACTAACATAGTTTTATAAGTATTCTAACAACAATATGAATCACTTGTGTTCGACTAAAATAACGAAAAAAAACAATCATTTAAGTACCAAAAACATCCCATATTCACGGAGGAACTTACCTACCCTAAAAAAAAAAACATGATTTATCTATTTTCTTAAGATCTTCACAATAAGCTCTTTCATTTGATATGTCACACGGTACAGTTTGCAAAACTTTTTTTTAAATCTTCCTATTTGCCTGCGAAAAGTGACCCCCATTATAAAAAGTCATTTATTTACTTTACACGTCCGTGTTTGGGTCATAGAAATTCATATGTGTACCAAACAACTAAATTGGTTCAGTCGAATCGGAGAAAACTGGCTATGACAGACGGACACAGACCCAGCCAGTCAGCCAGACACACGAGTGATCCTATATGGGTTTCGTTATTCCTTTTGAGGTATGAAACCCTAAAAAGGGTTTTAGGGTTTTAGGTTTTATTGTGACAAAAATCAAGAGATTCGAATTTACACCTATCTATTTTGAGACCTAATTACCGTGTAATGGTGAGAATTATGGTAAAATGGTAAATTACATTTAAAAGTCCTAAAATCATCCTTTGAATTAAATCATAATTATATATTTGAGTGTCATCCTTAGTCACATAGTAAATTTCCTCACATATTATGTTCTACTGGATTGTACATCATAACAAGATCAACAGAAAAGTCCTCGATACTATACTGAAGTGGACTGTATTGATTTTTCTTTCTTTTCAGGATTTCCCCAATAAAAGATGTCTTGGTTTGATTCGTTCTTGTTTATTTATTCGTTATACACGTTATACACTGAGAGAGCTTAACTGGATTTGATCGACTTCGATCCACACTGTTTTATTTCGAACTACGACACTGTTTTACTTTGATCTACAAACTACTAATGACGACAAACGACTATGATCGACTACGAATGACTACAACAAATGAATAAGATCGCCCTATACTTATATAAATCTACGATAGCGCAAATAGCGGCGGTATCGTGTTTTATTAAAAACATGTCATCCAATACACGTTCGGAATCAAAATGGTGATCGCACGCAATCCTAGGTCCACCAATCAGAGACAAGCGGATGGCGTCTCGATGTCGGACAAGTTCGGACAAGTTCTGACGCGTTTTGTCAAGTCCAAACTTGCTCTCGACTTGACCTAGAATTACGTACGATCATTACAGGGTTCTTATATTACTACTTATAACTATCATTGGACGTCCTGCACATATGTATATTACATGCTCGGCGTCCGTTACACATATGTGCAGGTACATGCTCGGCGTCCGTTACATTCCTCCCCCCGGCGCAGCCCGCGTAGCCTCTTCATTCTTCATCACGACGACGAGCTTGCTCACGGGACGCCGGAAGGTGCCGGTTCTGGTGCGCACCTCGACGACTCGGATGCCGCCGTCTGGTCCGCGGTGTGTGCGCTCGACGACTCCCATCGGCCAGGTGTTCCGGGGCAGCGTGTTGTCGACCACGAGGACCACGTCGCCAGCCTGCATCGGTCGCACGTCGTTCTGTGGCTCGCCGCGAGGTACCAGGGTGGGAAGGTACTCGCGTAGCCAGCGTCGCCAGAAGTGGTCAGCGAGTGCTTGACTAACTCGCCATGTTCTTCTGTCGGCCTCGTCGCAGGGTCCCGTCGTCGGTAGCCCGTCTGATGACCCCAACAAGAAGTGGTTTGGGGTCAGGGCCTCCGGGTCGCTGGGGTTCACGCTGACGTGGGTCAGCGGTCTTGCATTGATGGAGAACTCGGCTTCTGTTAGTAGAGTTCTCAGGACTTCTTCTGCCGGTGCCTTCTCTCGCAGAGTGACGCTGAGAGCTGTCTTCACGGAGCGAACCATTCGCTCCCACGCGCCGCCTTGGTTGGGCGCGCCAGGAGGTATGAAGCGCCACTCCATTCGATGCAGTAGCCCTTCGTCTTGCAGGGCAGGCATCCACTCGGTGTAGGCGTTGCGAAGCTCTTGATCTGCCCCGCGGAAGTTGGTCGCGTTGTCGGAGTACATCAGCCTTGGCCAGCCTCTGCGCGCAGCCATACGTCTCAGCGCCATGATTGCTGAGTCGGTGGAGAGTGACGTGACGAGCTCGATGTGCACGGCGCGGGAAGTGAGGCACGTGTAAAGTGCGCCCCACCTCTTCTCTCGGCGGCGCCCCACCTTGACCATCATTGGCCCAAAGTAGTCCACCCCGCAGTTAGTAAACGGGCGGTGGAACGGGTCAAGGCGGGCGTGTGGCAGGTCCCCTGTAGCTGGTGGCTGCGGCGTTGCTCGGCGTCTCCGGCAGAAGGCGCAGTTTTTCTCTACGGCGCGTACCGTGGGTCGCAAATGGATGACCCAGTACCGCTGCCGTAGGTCGTTCGTCACGCGCTCCCTGTTGGCGTGACCCGCAGCGCAGTGCTCCCGCAGAACGAGGAGCTTGGTTAACTGATGGCGGCCATCCAGTATGATTGGTCGCTTTGTTTCGGTCGGCGCGGAAGAGGCCTCGATACGGCCTCGCACCTTCAGGACACCATCTTCCAGCACTGGATCCAGTCGATACAATCGACTCGTCTTCATCAGTGGACGAGCAGACCGGATTTTCTTTAATTCATCCCCGAAGCTGTCTTCTTGAGCTTGCTTTATCAGCTCGGCCTCGGCGCGCTGGATATGACGATGTTCCATCGCTGTTGCTTTCTTCCTGCAGATGTCGGTGAAGGCGATTGCTCGCGCGGTAGCCCTTACCAAAATCTCGTATTTGGAAAAACGGGCTGGGGTTGGCAGCCAGCTGTCTTGTTCCGCCTTCTCGGTGATGTGGAGGACCTCTTCATCCTTTTGTTCGTTCGCCGTCGCCGTGGGCCACTGTTCTTCAGGTAGGAACAGGAAGTCCGGCCCCTGGAACCAACGGTCTGTTTCATTAATGGCTGTGTCGACAAGCCGGGTGGCATCGTCGGCAATGTTGCTAGCTGTGGGCAGCCAGCGCCATTCTTCTTTCTTGGTCAGCTCGGCGATCTCTCCTAGCCGGTGCGCGACGAATGGCGTGTATCGTCGCACGTCGTGGTGAATCCAGTGTACCACGGTCGTAGAGTCCGTCCAGTAGGTCGTCTGGCCGATGTCGATGCGATGCTCCTTCCTGATGGTATCGGCCAGTCTTGCTCCGATGACCGCTGCTTGCAGCTCCAGACGGGGTATCGTCTGGACCCGACGAGGCGCTACCTTGGCCTTGGCGGCCACCAATGTGACGTTCACGCTTCCATCGACGTTCTTCACTCTCCAATAGGCCACGGTCGCGTAGGCCTGTTCACTGGCGTCGCACAGGATGTGTAGGTCGATGCGCTCATATTTCTTCGTCAGGTAACATCTCGGCAGTCGAAGCTGGGTGAGCTCGTTCAGGTGGGCGAGCCAAGACGCGAACAGCTCGTTTTCTTCCTCCGGTACCTGCTCATCCCACGTTATTTGGAGTCGCCACAAGCTCTGCAGTATTATCTTCGATCGTATGGTGTAGTGGCTCAGCAATCCCAGCGGGTCGTAGATGGACATTACAGCGCTGAGGGCTTCACGCTTGGTCGGCGCGCGGGCTCTTGATCGTACTTCGGCTGGAACTCGATTCATCGATGTGTTGAATCCCAGCTCATCTCGTTCCGCGTTCCAATACAGCCCCAGGATCTTGCTCTCGGGCTGTTCTCCCCCCAGTTGTGTGGGAGAGGTGGCGTGTAGCTCCGTAGGCACGTCGCGTAGCACCGTCTTGTCGTTGGAGCTCCATCCTCGTAGCGTGAATCCCGCGTGTGCGTGTACCACTCTTGTCTCTTCGACCGTCTTCCAAGCTTCCTCGGTATTTTCGTAGCTGGCCACTAGGTCATCCATATAATGACTCCTCTTGATGGCTTCCAGCGCACGTGGACACTCCTGCCCGTATACATCCGCGTTGTGGTTGCGAACGTAGTGGGCCATGTACGGGGAGCTTGCGGCGCCGAAGATCATGCTGATCATCTTGTATTTCTTCGGAGGCTGTTCTCGTTCGTTGCCCCTCCACAGGAACTGCTGCGCTGGTTGATCTTCCGGCCTGATCTTGACCCTTAGGAACATCTCCTGTATGTCCGCTGTGATCGCCACCGCCTTCTCTCGGAATCGGAAGAGGATTCCTGGCAGCGACAGTAGTAGATCGGGTCCTTCCAGCAGTTCGTCGTTCAGACACACGCCGTTGCTCTTCGCTGCTGCGTCGAACACCAGCCTGTGCTTGCCGGGCTTGTTCGGATTTTGCACGGCAAAGTGTGGCAGGTACCAGCAGATGGCGCTGCTCTCTTCAGATCCGTCGCACAGCGTCGCGTACCCCTTGTCCAACAGGTTGGCGATCTGCTTGGAGTACTCGACCGCGAACTCTGCATCTGCGTCCATCTTCTGCTCGATTCTTCTCAGCCGTCGGAATGCTTGCCCGTAGCTCGGCGGCATGGTGACGTCGTCCCGTCGCCATGGCAGTCCTATCTCATACCCGGCATTAGTCTTCTTTGTGGTTGTCCCGACTATCTCGATGGCCCGTAGATCCGCCTCCTTGATTCTCGGCTTCCCCTGTATGCAGAGTGAGTCAATCTTGAAATGGCCTTCGACTAAGTCGTGGAGTTCCTGGCTGCACGCTCCCGTCGTTCGGTCGGGTTCGTAGATGTGCAGCACGTTCCCTTCTTGGTAGATGGCGTTGCGTGGTGCTGTTCCGTGCACCACCCATCCTAGCAGTGTTCTTGATGCGGCTGGTTGGTTAGGGCCGCCGACTCGGAGCTCGCGGGACACGATGCACTCCCAGTGGTCTGTCCCCACTAGAAGCCCGGGGCGCGCCTTCTCATAACACACCTCTTCTGGTGTCAGGTCCCTTAGATGCTCGTAGTCCAATAGCGTGTCTGGAATAGACTGCTGGTGCAGTCGAAGGTCCTTCATGGTCCTCGCTCTGACCTTGTAGCTGTCATTGTTCTTCAGCCCTCTGACTTGCACGTTCACCAGCTGACTCTCCATTTCTTGCTGCGACATGTTGACCCCGTTTAGGTGAAGTGGTTGCGACGGTCCTACTGCTCCGATGCTCTCCGCCAGGTCCTTGTCGACGAGGGTGATGGTGGCTCCTTCATCCAGGAGAGCATATGTCCTCGCCTCCCCTCGTGGTCCGGCCATGACGATAGGGCACATCTTAAGCAGGACTGTTTTTGATCCAGCAGCCAGGCGCGGCGCTATTGACATGACCGCTTCCTCTTTTGGTGGTTCCGCTGGCTTTGGATCTTCCTTCTTCACTTGATGGAGGGTCGCATGATGTGGTCGGCTGCACTGATCCACTCCGCATAGTTTGGCTTTGCAGCTTATGCGCCTGTGTCGCCTCTGGATGCACTTGAAGCATATCCCTTTTTCTTTTAAGAACCTCCAACGTTCTTCTATCGCTAGCGCCTTATACTTGGGGCACTGCGTCAGGATGTGAGCTTGTTCACATTTGGGGCACTTATCACTTTGTTCTTCCGCTCCTGCAGTAGTGTTGAACACGCTCGCCTTTTTCTTCAGCATTATGGTTGGCCTGGTTTCTTTCTTCTGTGGCGCAGCGCACGTAGCCGGAGCGTACGTGTACCGTAATGCTCTGTCCGCTTCGCGTATCAGGAAGCGAGACATGACGACAATCTCTGGGTCCGTTGTCCCTTCATGATCGTAGGCGTAGTCGCACCATCGGGATCGGATATGCGGGCTCAGCTTGTCCAACACTTCTCTTGTCATCAGGGGGTTGAATAAGTATCCTCTTCGGTCGATCGTTGTCAGCACGCAGATGATGTTCTGCAGCTTGATCGCGAAGCTATTGAGTTCGGCCGCTGATGCACCCGGTTTCGGCAGCTTCTTGAGGTCTTCCAGCGCTTTGTCGATGATTACTTCGGGTCTTCCGAAGCACTGCTCAAGGGTCTTCATTATGATATCTGGATCTGTGGCCGTATGCAGAAGGGCTGCCACGGCGTCTCTTGCGTCTCCCCTGAGGCAGCTCCTCAGTCGCTGGATGTTTTCTGCTGCTGATATCTGGTACATACCGGTCGTGTCTCGTACTGCTGCCTTGAACGGCAACCACTCGTTGGCCGCTCCGGAAAACGTTGGCAGGTCCATGTGTCGAGGCCTGGGCCTCGCCATCTTCTCTAACGTGGCTGCCAGGTGCTCGATGCTGTTCCTGTTCCTTGTCGGAGTCAGCGATCTCGCACGTTGAACTTCGAATCGCAGCTGTTTCTGTTCTTCGTGAGTTCCTTCTTCAACCCGTGCCTCCTCCCCCCGTGTGCTGAGGGGGTTTGTCCTCAGCCATTCATCCACCTTCTGATGTGGTTCTTCACGAGGAGGGGCGGGTCCTGGCTCATGCACGCTCTCATCGTCGTTGATAGCTGACACTTCAACGGCTAGTCGTTTCTTGACTAGGTCCGCTTCCAGCTCCAACTCCCTTCTTGTTATGGTGGCTAGTTTCTCGGCTGCCTCCAGTTCCACTATCCGTAGCCGCGTAGTTACACTAGTGGTCGACCGTTGTGACCTGACTGACCTGGTTGGTGATCCCAATCTTTGAACTGCAGTTGTTGTTACTTGAATCCCAGAAGGTCCTGCTGTGCTGGTGGCTGCTGGCTTGGAGAATGGTGACGCCGGCGGGTCCAGTGAGAGTCTTCTTTGGCGCTCTCGTTCAATTAGCTCCTGGTCCCTGCGTCGCGTTTCTTGCTGCAACTGGATGCGGCGCTGTTCCTCCATCTCTGCTGTGTCCCCTTGGCTCCTTGTTACCACCATCTTCTAAGTCCCTTTTTATAAATTTTCGTTCAATTCGGGTCGGCACGATCGGGTCGGCACGTACGGGTCGGCACGTTCGGGTCGGTTCGGCTACCAGTCGGCGACACTTCGGCTCGGCTCGGTCGATCCTGTACTAGTTCGGATCGGCACGTCCGGCACGGCTTCAGTCGGCGACTCTTCGGCTTCGGTGACGTCGGTTCGGTGACGTCGGTTCGGTGACGTCGGGTTTAAGCCTGCGATACTGACGGGCAGGTTTAATCTTGTTACTGACGGATCGGTGACGTCGGTTTGGTGACGTCGGTTTGGTGACGTCGGTTCAGTGACGTCGGTTCGTCTACCAGTCGGCGACACTTCGGCTCGGCTCGGTCGATCCCGTACTGGTTCGGATCGGCACGTCCGGCACGGCTTCAGTCGGCGACTCTTTGGCTTCGGTGACGTCGGTTCGGTGACGTCGGTTCAGTGACGTCGGTTCGGTGACGTCGGGTTTAAGCCTGCGATACTGACGGGCAGGTTTAATCCTGTTACTGACGGATCGATGACGTCGGTTCGGTGACGTCGGTTTGGTGACGTCGGTTCAGTGACGTCGGTTCGTCTACCAGTCGGCGACACTTCGGCTCGGCTCGGTCGATCCCGTACTGGTTCGGATCGGCACGTCCGGCACGGCTTCAGTCGGCGACTCTTTGGCTTCGGTGACGTTGGTTCGGTGACGTCGGTTCAGTGACGTCGGTTCGGTGACGTCGGGTTTAAGCCTGCGATACTGACGGGCAGGTTTAATCCTGTTACTGACGGATCGATGACGTCGGTTCGGTGACGTCGGTTCAGTGACGTCGGTTCGGTGACGTCGGGTTTAAGCCTGCAATACTGACGGGCAGGTTTAATCCTGTTACTGACAGATCCTTAACGTCGGTTCGGTGACGTCGGGTTTAAGCCTGCAATACTGACGGGCAGGTTTAATCCTGTTGATGGATCGTTGACGTCGGTTCGGTGACGTCTGTTCAGTGTCGTCGGGTTTAAGCCTGCAATACTGACGGGCAGGTTTAATCCTGTTGACGGATCGTTGACGTCGGCTCGGTGACGTCTGTTCAGTGTCGTCGGGTTTAAGCCTGCAATACTGACGGGCAGGTTTAATCCTGTTGACGGATCGTTGACGTCGGCTCGGTGACGTCTGTTCAGTGTCGTCGGGTTTAAGCCTGCAATACTGACGGGCAGGTTTAATCCTGTTACTGACGGATCCTTGACTCTCGCAGCTTGGTGGACCAGGTGAAGGCGGGTTCTTTCTTCTTAATATTATCCGCCGCTCGAAGGACCAGACTGAAGTGGACTGTATTGATTTTTCTTTCTTTTCAGGATTTCCCCAATAAAAGATGTCTTGGTTTGATTCGTTCTTGTTTATTTATACACGTTATACACTGAGAGAGCTTAACTGGATTTGATCGACTTCGATCCACACTGTTTTATTTCGAACTACGACACTGTTTTACTTTGATCTACAAACTACTAATGACGACAAACGACTATGATCGACTACGAATGACTACAACAAATGAATAAGATCGCCCTATACTTATATAAATCTACGATAGCGCAAATAGCGGCGGTATCGTGTTTTATTAAAAACATGTCATCCAATACACGTTCGGAATCAAAATGGTGATCGCACGCAATCCTAGGTCCACCAATCAGAGACAAGCGGATGGCGTCTCGATGTCGGACAAGTTCGGACAAGTTCTGACGCGTTTTGTCAAGTCCAAACTTGCTCTCGACTTGACCTAGAATTACGTACGATCATTACAGGGTTCTTATATTACTACTTATAACTATCATTGGACGTCCTGCACATATGTATATTACATGCTCGGCGTCCGTTACACATATGTGCAGGTACATGCTCGGCGTCCGTTACACTATACCTAATGTCTATCTTAAGGGTAACCATTTTTATAATAATTATAATGATGGCTAACGGCGTGGCGCAACGACTAACAGGGCCAATGACCTTTCCTCGACTCGGCTCGGTTTATGATTTGTGTATTAAACATTAATATTTATTTAACTTAGATATAGCACTATGTTTGATATGTCGCCATTGACGTCCCGTGCTAAGCAGGGGCGGGTCGCTAGTTTTTAATAATAAATAAAAACAAGAGCAGCTTCAAATGAAGTCAATATGAACAAAAAAAGCTTTTAATTGAGATCCATGTTCTAAGGTAAATCATGATTTAAAAACACACTTACTTCTCATTTTGGGGTAGATTAAGCGTAATAGATCCTTCGCAGTCATCTCCGTATTTAAGATAACCGGCGACTCCCAGTATGACATAGATGGTGAGAATTATGGCCATCCCAACGCTGAAGAGTCCGCACCACCCCGTGAACTCACCGGGGTTCTCCAAGTTGTACTCCAGCGCCAGGATCTGCGCACACGAGAGTTACGTCAGTTGCGTCACGCACTCATTCACTTGCACTCACTACTGACTACTCGCTCACCACTCCCACTGCCTCCAGTGCAAACAGGGTGATGCCGATGAATACTGGAATCTCTGCGACTCCCTTAAGCGCAAACTTTTGCTCATCAATTATTGGATCATCTTCTATCAAATAAAATAATGTGAGAAGCAGTCCAATCATGATTAAGCCGTTAGAAAGCGTCGACAAAGGCGTTAACAGTTTCAGATCCTTTATCATGCTCAATGCGAGCGCGAAAGGGTAGATACAGCAAATAAGCAAACGAACTGACATAATATCTCCTTGGCCGTAAAAATTAATTAGCTGTCAACAGAAAGACGAGACAATTAGTAAAGTAGGAGTACAGTCAGGGAAATTAATTGTTTATCAAATTGACACACTTCGCTAATTTGTCGTATTGTGATTTAAATTTAAGTTGGTAGGTAGTCAATTTGCTATCCCTGACTTTACATCGAAGTGCACCCGTCCGATCAGAACGTAGGGGACGTTAATTACCTGTCTTAAATTTTCAGCGACGAACACGAAATAGATAGCACAGATACCAATCTGCCAAAAAATAAGGAAGAAATCCACAGCGTTAGCGAAGCAGTTGGCGAAGCCTTGCATGCACTTGGGCCCCATCTGCACCGCCAGGCGCATGCTCTTGGTGTAAGACATGTAGCCGCGCCGCATCTTCTTGCACAGCTGGTACTGCGCCAGCACCTGCTCACGCGCACACGCGGTCAGCCTCGCAATGTCTAGCTGTCCGTCGATAGGACGCTTCTATCTCGAAAACCACTAATACGAGTTACATAAGTGCTTCTTAAATAAACATCATCTTTATGAGAGATAAAAATAACCATTATAATTGTTTTTAGTTAATATCTTACTCCACTAGTGTGGCGAGCAACACATAAAACGAATGTGTGGTTCTCGAATAGGAAAGAACTCGCGGGCAGAGAGAAATTGCGCCTACATTGGGTAAACTCAGTGCGCATAACGTATTTATCTCATTATTTAGCAGAGAGTTTTCCTCAGAGCTGCACCCAATGACTTTTTCAAAAATCATGACACAAATGTTATGTGCTCATTTAGAGCAGCTCGGTAATTGAACATAAAATATTATCGATGTCGCTTATCCTACGTCTCATCATCGTGGAAGGTACCTACATGTCCAGTTTCTGCCCGCTGTTTACGGGTAATGTTCAGGATTTCAGGTTTTACAGTATGATTTAAAAGTAAATTTTTTCAAGCTTGCGGAACAAAAAAACAATTTGTGTAGATCAAGGGGTATTCCCGGATTTAATGAAGTACAGTAAAGTTATTCAACTTTCGGTACTCGGTTCAAATTTTTTTCACACGCCTAAATTACACCACACGACTAATTTTTTCACCCCACGACCTCGCACAGAAGAGCACGCGTACCTGTCTCAAAAGTGGGCTGACATACCGCGTATTCCAATACAAAATCGTATTACTTAGAACTAGTTCCATAAGCATACAAACAATGCTCAAATACCTATCAGTTTAATCAATACTTCCTAACTTCCTACAACTTCATTATTACTACATATTATTAACAAGACTACCTGTAATTCAAGGAATTTAATCAAACAACAGGGTACCTATTCATAAGTAAATATTTTTTTTTTTTTTTTTCTTTTAATTTTAACTATAGTTTTAACTAAAACATCGAAATTACAGTTTACTCCAGCCATAGATACAAGAAAAAAGGAGATATGGTAGTTGAAATGTATCGGAACCTGGTGTCTCCAGTTTGACCCTACCACCTCGCTACCACTACACATGCAATTCAATAAAACCAATAATTTTACATAAATTTTACTCTAGTAATTGACTAAATCGGAAAGTTATTAATTCTCCCATTTATTTTTGTATAAAATAATTAGGGGATTCCTGAAAATAGAATAAATAAAAATGATATACTCGTAGGTAAATATAATAAATTATATATATGTATATATTTATTTATAGATATATATATACAACCTTAGTTTTTGTTTACCCTAAACCTCTTAAGGGGTCATTATTATGAATAACTTTCACAAAAAAATCAGCTGTTCCCTACATTTCGACGAGCAGCTGATTTTTTTTTGCGATTTCAGCTTTGGTCCCATAGTGAAAGTTGTTCATAATACGAGGGCGACACTGAAAGTTTTTAGAACTGACCACTTGTAAAAGATATAATAAAAAAATAGAACTGTTTGCCAATATTATTGTGTATGTATTTTAGTCATTTGTCATTTGTTTACGATTTGGCGGCAAATTGAAAATTGTCTGTGTCACGTCAGCATGAATTTAACCCGAGAAAATTTCCGTAGAATGATTTTTATGACTTTCAATGTCATTTAAGTCAACAAGCAAGTTATGATAGACATCGATTGGCCTTTCACGATGAAGTCCCGTCTCGTGCCACTGTTTACAACTGTTTTAATGAGTTTAAGAGTGGTCGCACTAATCTCACCGATGATCTGCGTGAGGGACGGCCTTCTACGGCGGAGGCTGCAGATAACATCAGTGTTGTGCGGCGTATGATAGAGACTGACAAAAGAGTGACTTATCAGTAGATTCGGACAAGCTTAGGCATCGGTATGAGTTAAGTGCACAAAATCCTCCATGAACATTTAGCGGTCAGGAAGCTTTGTGGTGCCCGGTGGATACCTCATAATTTGACAGAGGCCCAAAAACTCCGTCGTATTGATTGGTGTCGTGAAATGGTTCAAAGATAAACGGAGGTGACTCAAATGGTGTGTTCGACATACTTACTTACGGGTGACGAAAGCTGGATTTATTGTTTTGATCTTGAAACTACATAAGAGACAGTCTGCTGTCTGGGTGTTTCCTTCCGAGGAGTTGCCAACTAAAGTGAAGAGAGGTCGAAGCATGGGAAAAAAGATGCTGGCTTCGTTCTTCGGAAGGACAGGTCATTACGCAACAATTGTTTTAGAGGATCGGAAAACAGTTACTGCAGAGTGCTACACTAACAATTGTATGCCACTTGTCTTGGAAAAAGTTCGGGAGAAACGACCTCGCAGTAGGATCCTCCTTCACCACGACAACGCCTCGTCGCACACCGCCAAGCAAACAATCGACTACATGGTGACGTCAGACGTGGAATAACTGGGTCACCCGCCCTATAGCCCCGAACCTCGCACCTTGCGATTTTTATTTATTTCCGAAAATAAAAGAAAAACTTCGAGGAAAACGTTTTATGGACGCCGAGGAAGCAGTGGCTACGTTTCAAAAAGCCGTCGAAGAGACCCCTAAGCACGAGTGGGCAAAGTGCTTTTCTCAGTGGTTCCATCGGATGCAGCGATATATTGATGTAAATGGACACTATTTTGAAAAAATATAATAAAACTAATAACTTGCTAGTTTGTTCAGTTTTTGATTTTCTAAGAACTTTCAGTGTCGCCTCGTAATGAGTACAATGACCCCTTAAGAGGTTTAGGGTAAACAAAAACTAATGTTGTATAATTATATTATTATGACATAGGTAAATGAACAATGAGAAGCTAAAAAAAGGGAAATCATTTCTTTTTAACAACAACTTTTTCGTCGTCGTCGTTAACGTAGGCTACGTTAATGGATCTGCACACACACATCACTAACTCGTCGCAAGCTACAGCGGCCGTACTACGCGATGTAACCGCTTAAAGTGTCGTTTGAGATTTTTACATTGCTCGTCCATCCACCTAGCGACACACTTAAGTAGTGGTTAAGAGCAATGTATTTACTGCAAAAATAGTACAGTCGCTGTGATGATATATATAGTTTTTTCTTTTATATTTTTAGTTGGTATCATCTTTTTAATTAATTTTGTTTGCCTTAGATTTAATATGTTAAATTCTCACTATAATCTGACCAATAGTGAAAATGGTTAGATTTGTACTAGAAATAGATTAATGTGGCGCTTGTGGTGTTTACCTTTAAGTGAGTGTTACACTGGAATTAATTATAAGAATAGTTTTAACTACCTATGTAATTAGTGTAAACATTCGTTGGTAAACCAAATAAATAAATAAATAAATGTAAGTTTGTCGATTATTACTCGTTGACTTGTAGAGCCTATTTAGCTGTGACAGCTTTTATAGGGTTCCGTAGTAAACAAGGAACCCTTATAGTTTCGCCATGTCCGTCTGTCTGTCCGCGGCTTAGATCAGCGACGGCTTGTACTAGAAAGCTGTTATTTTGCATAGGTATACATATTAATCACGCCGACAAAGTGGTAGATAAAAAATTTTTTTTAGGTTAGCTCCTCTACACGTAAAGTGGGGATGTTTCTTTTTTTCTCATCTATCCCATGGTGTGGGGTATCGTTAGAAAGGCCGTTCAAAAATATTGTGGGTTTGAGAAAACTATTTTTGGATTCAGGGATGTGTTTGCGAAATATTAAGCTTTTAACTGCAAATTTTTGTTAGAGTCAAGTGTGTCGGCCCTCTGCCAGCTAAATGGTTGTACTCGGATTTGTGAAAAAATTCACAGCAGTAGCCTAAATAACGAAATTAAAAGAAAAACTATCACAGCTAAGTAGGCTGTACAGGTTAACGAGTAATAATCGATCAAGCAGTTTGAAAAATAGGTTTTTCAAACTGCAATGTTAAGTTTGTTCTTGGGATAAATTCATCCCAACTATGGAACCCTTCATTGTGCGTGGTCCGACACGCACTTGGCCGGTTTTTTTTAATGGTGTATCGCAGGTTAACCTAGAAGGTTGTCGGCTGCTTAACTGGACTTTCCTGTCTCCATAAATTAAGGCCTCCAGCCAGGGCGTAAAACATAGAAACTAAGTGACTACACGCTAAGGGCACCCTCTGTGGGGTATGGGCCTCGGGTTAGGGCGTCGCTGGGGGAGGACAGCAAGGGATAGGCTGGATCCGATATTATTATTGGGGGAATTTAAAGCTACACGCTTAGGGGCGCGGGCTGGCTCGAGTCAAAGAAATGCTTTGAGAGGCGTTTCATGAACTGCTGGACGGTGGGCATTTTGAGATCTACGTGAAGATCCAAATTGTGGACATAGAAGGGGGCTCGCGTAACCTTTCTAAGGAAACGGTTTTGGAGGGTCTCGGGTCTGAATCCTAAGGAGATGGCGTGGATTAACGTGTCCGAAGACTACGCACGCGGAGGTCATGATGGTGTGATAGTTTTCCATTTTATTCTGTTATTATAATAGGTAGGTACTACTGCCGTGAATTTTTTCACATAATTATCCAAAACTAACCATTTAGCCGGTAGGGGGGGGGGGGGGGGCACTTGACTCAAAAAAAAATACAACATGACAACACAACATCACAACATGACAACTCCAAACATGACTGTAACATAATTTAATTGTAACATCTTGCATAGGTACCATGTGTATGTATACTCATGTTTTGGACAAATAAATGATCTTTATCTTTAACAAAAATTTGCACTTTAAAGCTTAATATTTCCAAAACGGATCCATGAATCCAAAAATTGTTTTCACACACTCACAATAGTTTTGAACGTCCTTTCCAACAACATCCCACATCATGGAACAAAATATTAAAAAAATATATCTCTACGTTACGTGAAGGGGAGGTAAAAAAATATGTTTTTTTCTTGATTTTATTTTACCACTTTGTCGGGCTGATTAATATGTATACCCACGCCACATTACAGCTATCTAGTACTAAAAGTCTTTGAGCTAAGCCGCGGACAGACAGGCAGGCGGACAGATAGACAGACGGACATGGCGAAACTATAAGGGTTCCTTGTTGACTACGGAACCCTAAAAAACCGGCAAATGTCGTCATAACTTGATCTCTGTAGAAAATTTCCTAAATTATAATGAAATTGGGGTAATTTTGGTACTAACAACAAGAATTTAAAATAGCAATAAGTAACTAGGTATTTATTTTCACAAAAAACTTTTTGTTAATGTTATTGCAGTTTAGTTTGGTAGTCAAGGCTGCAATTTCCAATGTCTTCGTCTGAGGTTCTTGCTGCTGTTTCACGTTTCTTGTAAATCTCGCTAACAGTCTTCTAAAACTTATATCGGTCTTCAGTCGTGTCAACTCGTGTCCATCCAAAAAATGATTTCCTTGTCGAAGTAAGTCATGTCCTGTTCGAAGTTGCCATAACATGCGTAAATAACCGTCGTCCGGCTTTCTTGGATTTGGTCTTGTTCTGCATGTTACAGGTGTGGTTTGCGGTGCCTGTGCGCCTGTGCGAGTTGGCACATTCTTGCTGCTTTTTGTTACGGTTTTTCCGTCTAACATTATTATCATATTTTTACGGCTTGGTTTATTCCTAGCGTGGTTAATCAAGTCTCACACACACACATGATAACTCTCTCCACCAGGTTCGTTCAAGTCCAGCTTCTCAAGTGAATCTGTTGGCGCTCCTCGTTGTTTAACTCTTGCTTTGACGCGGAACAACTTCGAGCTCGTCGCTGTTCACCTCAGGTTGCCGCGATTGTATTATAGTTCTAAATTATGCACACAAAAATCCCGACCCGCGTCGCGCGAATGCTTGTTTTTATGTTCCTAATATGCGCCCGCGATGGAACCATCGCGGGCGTGCACGGCACGTGCGCGGCAGCGCTCGGCCGCTATTGTAACGCTTCCCTTCCTACCATCATCAACCAATAGCACCAGCTTTTTACTGAGGCTCTTGTTTTTGTAAATGAAACAATAAAAAGACCTTAAAAAACCATCAGAGTTGGTGCGTTTTTTCATTGAAAATAATTATCAATACAAAAAAAAAAAAAAAAAATACAAAATATTTATTTATGCTTCAGATTTACAAAAAGGGTAATTTGTGTTTGGAGCCTCCTTTTAAGCAAATAATGCCTGTGTTAGGAGGTTCCGCTCTTCCATAATAAAGCATAGTTAACTAAAGAACATTTAACAGTGCTTCTTCTGCTTTAAAAGTAATTTAAGGTAAGAAAAGTAAAAAAAAAGAGATTTAAAAAAGTGAAAGAAATTGTAATTTAAAAAAAAAAAAAAAAAAAAGATTAAAAAAAAATTCGTTTTTTTTTTTTTTTTTTTGTGTGAAAGTAATTTTAGGTATCAATACCTTCGTCCTGTCGTAATTCGAGTAGGGACGGGGTAGGGCCATTGATCTTTTTTTATATTTTATGAATACGTTTTCTATTATATCAGAAAAGTATAAAAATAGCGTCCAGGGTTTAGTGCATTTCTAACATTAGCAGTTTTTGGGTGAGACCCGGAAAATTTCCATAAAACTTTAGAAAGCGTACAATGTCGATAACCGGCCGTCATATTTGTTTTAAATTAGGTCGAGTATAACTGTATAACCCCTTTTCAAAGAATGCACCTAATTAACCACCATAGGTACAGAACCTAGACATCAGTTTGGGTAAATAATAAATAAAAATAGTAAATGATAAAAGCAAAGTATTATAGTATCAAAGTATAGTATTTAACACAATCTACATTTACGCTTTCACTGTTTTCCAACCCACTTTTCACAATGGATAGACTGGCCGAAAATAAACAAAAAAATGGAATTTCAAATTTCGAGCGAAGGAATAATTTTATTTGATTTGAGAACATTTAGGTAGGTTTTGCTTTTGAAACAACTATTTCCATATGATTTTTTTGAAATTTCTGCGTTTTGTCTGCTTAAACAGTCTGTTTTAACGTTTCCCATACAAGCCTGAAAGTTCAAAATTATTTAAGGAAATTTTTTTCTCAGACCGTCGGAAATCAGGAGCAGCAAACTATCTTGTTCTCAAAGGAAATAAAATAATAATTCGCGTATAGGTTCGAAGTTAAATTTTTTTGTTTATTTTCAGCTAGTCTATCCATTACAAAATAGTAAGTTGGAGTTTTTTCCTATCTTAAGAGGCCGTGCACGAAATCGCCTGATTTTGATCGATTTTGGTTCATTCGTTGTGAGAAAGGGAAACAGAATTTAACCAGATTTATTTGTGATTTGAAAAGTCGAGTTCCTTATCTTGCATGTGGCTGAACGGGATTTCTCAAATAAATTAAGTATTCATGGAAAATCACTAATATTCGTAACAAGTTTTCCGAAAAATTACGCGAGACTGACGTTTGATCGTTTTGTTACTCGTACAAGAAACTACTTCTGATTTAAAAAAATAAAAATATGGTCAGCATCAGTATATGGTCTACTTGCAGGTGCCTGAACCACCTTTTTCAACTTCCATTCAAAATAAGGCAGTTTTTTTTTTTCAAACCCCACCATATGCCCACGGCAGGTACAAGCGGCTTAAATCTCTATTTCTGCTATGAAATAAGGGCTAATCTGGTCTGTGGGCAGTTTTACTCTATGGCCTGACGGATATTCTCGTCAACTAAATCATGTAAATTTAAAAATATGTATAGGCAACACTGCAATTTTTTTTTTAAATGACAATTCTCGCACGTCCAACGCGAGTCGTACTAACATGGTTGATACTATGTCGTCTGTGCATGATTGCAAGTGCGCGCTCGGCATGAATTTGGTTATTTTTTATTGTTTTTTTGTGTAAATCGACGGAAAGTGGATGTTTTTCATTACTAAGTAGTTTTTACATCGTGGTGGATAATATTTGCACTAAATAGCATCGTATTATACCTATTTTGAGCCAACCAACAAAATGTAAACAAACCCGTCAGTGAAAACAGTGAATGTTGTGTTATTTTGAATTTTGTGTGTAATCGCTGGTAATTCCTCATTTATATGTAAATAGTATTTAGTTTTAGATAATATTTGAACCAAAATAGACTGTTTATACATTTTTTTGAACCAATATAATGTTAGGTAATCAAACGGTTAGTACCTACTCAAAACCTATCTACACCTACATACCTACACCTACATACCTACACCTTCATACCTACACCTACCTACACCTACATACCTACCTACACCTTCATACCTACATCTACATACTACACCTACATACGTACACCTACATACCTACACCTACCAATAATATGCACCTCCTTGACTTAGACAAGAAAAAAACAACATCCCCACTTACGTGTAGTGTAGGAGAGGCAACCTAGATTTTTTTTTCATGCTTTCATTTTACCACTTGGTCGGCGTGATTAATAATATGGGTATTGTTATCAACATGAGCTGTGCAGGCAGCCTCGTGACGTCATGCAGGGAAGAACAGGCCGCGGTGTGCGCCCGCGACCCGGTCACCCCCCTCTCTATGAGTGACGGACGTGCTCTATGCGATTTGTAGCATTTGTGATTATACGTGCTGATTTAAGTATAAAACCTATTTCATTGATAACAGTATAGATATTATGTATACCCATGCCAAATTACAGCTTTCTAGTACTAAACGTCTCTGAACTAAACGCCGCGGACAGACAGACTGACAGACGGACATGGCAAAACTCATCCACTCATCTAATTTTAATTTTATGACTGTGTGTGTAATTAACTAATTACTAATAGATATTGACCTATAACTTGTATGTGTGGTGCAAACTGTTAATGTAAGTTGGTTTTTTAATAAATAAATAAATAAATAAAAACTATAAGGGTTCCTAATCGAATACAGAACCCTAATAAAAATGGCGATGCGGTGCCACTCAGGTTCTAAGCCTGAGCGGCATAGTGAATGAGGATTACTAAAGTAATGTAAGTGTTAACCGACCAGTATTTGTATGCAGAAAGTGGCAAAAATCCCGATGCCCACGATGCCGATGGTGCCTAACAGCAGGCCCACCCGCGACACGGCGTTGGGCATGGCGAGCAGGCCGGCGCCCAGGCAGCCCTTCAGCATGTGCTGCATAGTCTCCGAATACCTGCACAGTGCACACACACTCTATACAATACAATATCTCAATGTAGATTTAAAAAAGCGGCCAAGTACGTGTTGGACCATGCACTATGAAGGGTTCCGTAGTTGGGATGAATTTATCCCAAGAACAAACTTAACAAATTAAGATATATTTATTGATAAATTAAAACAAATTCTAAACTATATAAATAATAAGTATAATAAAAACATTGTTATAGGTGGATACTCGTATTTCAACATTCATATTTTAGGCAAAAACTTAAAAACTAACCGGTTTCTGGATCTTATGCTAGAATAAAAATTCACTCAACATTAAAAAGACCTACGCCTATTACAGAAACATCCTCAACATGCCTTGATCTAATATTTATGAATTTCAGCGACAAAAACATATTTACAACCATCGAAAATTTCAGACTTTCGGACTACAGTAGCACAATTATAAAACTAAGCATACCTCAACCAGCGAAAAAAATTACCTGGTACACAAATAAAAGATTATTTAAAATAGCGAACATAAAAAAAAAAACTATGCTAGTACACAAAACTGGCAAGACATTATACAAACAAATAATAATATAAATTAATATTATAATTCTTTCAACAACCTATTAAGGCCGTGTTTGCAAAATGGATAGTAAAAAAAGTAGAAGTAGTAAAATTTACTACCAACAACTACGAAAACAATGCTTGTGTAGTCCTTAATTTTCCCTATCATCCCTTAAGGTGATCTGTGCTACTATGACCTGAATGCAGATCACCTCGACAAACTTGACCGTCTTCTCAATAGCTGCATTCGATTCGTTTTCAATCTGCGTAAATTATGATCATGTTTCTGGGCACCGGTCGCTTCTAAAGTGGTTGCCCATACGCCAGCGCAGAGAGCAAAGGGCGCTGACTACCTTGTTTTCATTTCTTGTCTCTCCCACTTCCCCTAGTTATCTAGCCCCCCACTTCCAATATATTTGTGACAACCACAGTAAAAATCTACGGTCTTCAAATAATCGCGTTCTTCTATGTCCCACTCACCGCACAGACTTCATTCACTCCTCCTTCTTCATTCAATCTATCTCCCTGTGGAATGCGCTCCCCCAGGAAATCAAGATGGCAACCAACCGGTTATCCTTTAAAGTTAAAGTTCGGGAGAACATTCGTAAGAAGCTGGCAGTATCATCACAACGTTAATGTTTTCCCATTGTTTGTCTTATTTGTTTTAGTATATTCGTGTATTTATGTATATTTATTTGTGCTTATATTTATATATAATCAGACATATATATTATGTTTATAGTTTGTAATAGGTATATGTGTATCTTTATATATTACTTAAGTTTTTTTTATTTTTATTCCTCCATTTTTCGTTATTGCACCTACCACTGTTTGTCTCTCCATCACCCAAAGGTTGACTGGTAGAAAATGCCTATGGCATTAAGTCCGCCTCTGTACATTTTTATGCTTGAAGTATTATAATAAAAGTAGTCACGTGAACTAATTTTGATACTTTGGAAGTTTTTTTTTTCATATTTCTTTATAAAACATTAGTAGGTACCTACAAAAAATATTTACTACTGTACTGTTCTTTATATTTTTACTAACTTCCGGACTTGATTGAGTGACCTGAATCTGTACTTCGGTGCTGCTACTGGAACTCCTCGATGAGTAGAACTAGGTGTGCCGAGTTTGAGCTCGTTTTGTTAGTTATGATGAGACCTTACCTCCGGACTTGATTGAGTGACCTGAATCTGTACTTCGGTGCTGCTACTGGAACTCCTCGATGAGTAGAACTAGGTGTGCCGAGTTTGAGCTCGTTTTGTTAGTTATGATGAGACCTTACCTCCGGACTTGATTGAGTGACCTGAATCTGTACTTCGGTGCTGCTACTGGAACTCCTCGATGAGTAGAACTAGGTGTGCCGAGTTTGAGCTCGTTTTGTTAGTTATGATGAGACCTTACCTCCGGACTTGATAGAGTGACCTGAATCTGTACTTCGGTGCTGCTACTGGAACTCCTCGATGAGTAGAACTAGGTGTGCCGAGTTTGAGCTCAAAAAATATTTACTACTGTACTGTTCTTTATATTTTTACTAACCTCCGGACTTGATAGAGTGACCTGAAGGCGTACTTCGGTGATTGCTACTGAAACTCCTCGACGAGTAGAAATAGGTGTGCTGAGTTTGGGCTCGTTTTGTTAGTTATGATGAGACCTTACCTCCGGACTTGATGGAGTGACCTGAAGGTGTGCTTCGGTGACTGCTACTGGAAGTTCTCGACCAGTAGAATGAGGTGTGCCGAGTTTAGGCTCGCTTTGTTAGTTATGATGACATCTTGACTCCGAACTTGATGGAGTGACCTGAAGGTGTACTTCGGTGACTGCTACTGGAACTCCTCGACGAGTAGAACATACTATACTTTATACCATGACTACGAGAAAAAGAAAGCTTTAAGCGAAAATATACATTTAATGAAGAAAAAAGGAATTTTGTTATTATTACTAATAATAATCAACTTGTGAAGCGATATTTATTTCCTGTGTATCAAGTATGTTTTCGCAAGGAGGTTGTATAGCATTGAGATGAAGGTCGCATATATCGATGTGTGAATAAAATAAGCTTTTTAGAGGGTGAATGGTATAAAAAATGTTGTTAATTTTCTGCTTATACAGAATTGATTTAAAAAACACCAAGAATATATATTCTTGGTGTTTTTTAAATCAATTCTTAGCAAAAACGAAACGCAACCTAAAAATAATATATGTGTCAATTCCTTTGTTCGGTACTGGACAGATTCTTGGATTGGACAGAATTTAGTTCGGCAGATTCGCTACTCGACTGATTCGTGGATTCGTCATATTCTAGGGTTCGACGGATTAGCTATACGGCAGAAGTAAAGGTGAAAACAAAAACAAATAAAACGCACTTTCACGCGAATATTTTGTCTCTCTTCCTAGCAAGATGGCGTTGAGGACACCTGTCACGCGCGGATGTAAGGTAAATAAATTTAGATTTTGAACATTTAAATTTAGTTTATGGATATTATGCATGAAAAAAATACTTAGAAATATCGACTTTATTGATTTGTGTAAAAATCATCTCATTTGAACCATGAATATTCAATTTACGAGCCTGTGAAATGTTACGTTGTTTGTGAGCAACACTACGGAGTACTCAGAAAAGTACCGAGCATTCTGTATGTCGTTCACAATCAACACTGCGCTCGCGCTTGTCAAGTACTGCATTCTGTATGTCGTTCACAATCAACACTGCGCTCGCGCTTGTCAAGTAAGTACCGAGCATTCTGTATGTCGTTCACAATCAACACTGCGCTCGCGCTTGTCAAGTAAGTACCGAGCATTCTGTATGTCGTTCACAATCAACACTGCGCTCGCGCTTGTCAAGTAAGTACCGAGCATTCTGTATGTCGTTCACAATCAACACTGCGCTCGCGCTTGTCAAGTAAGTACCGAGCATTCTGTATGTCGTTCACAATCAACACTGCGCTCGCGCTTGTCAAGTAAGTACCGAGCATTCTGTATGTCGTTCACAATCAACACTGCGCTCGCGCTTGTCAAGTACTGCATTCTGTATGTCGTTCACAATCAACACTGCGCTCTTGCTTGTCAAGTACTGCATTCTGTATGTCGTTCACAATCAACACTGCGCTCTTGCTTGTCAAGTACTGCATATATTTTTTGTCGTTTCTGAACAACACTGGACTTTTACTAAATAAGGTATTTTTAATATTTTTGGTCTGCCTGCAATTACTAACACTGTGGGTAAATGTTTAAAAACCCATGATTAGTATTTTTATTTGCGATTGACATTTTTGCTATGCTTTGGATGCGGTTTTGCATTTTTTTGTGTTTGCTTGCTTCAGATTAAGCCAAAATGGCACCGAACACGTACGATTATGGCACTTGTACCACCGGAAAATGCACCTTCGGATGGTAGTAGTAGCGGCTCTGACGATGAAGTTATAATCCAGAATTTACAACAACACGACGATGACGATGATAATATTACATACTGCAGTTCGGAACCAAGATCCTATCCTTCTTCTCTAAATGATTTGGACATTAGTTCTGACGATGGAGATCGCCAACCAGCTCACTTCAACCCAGTATTATCGGACGAAGAAACTATTCCACTGTCACCTGTCATCAATGAAATGTTTCCTACCGGCCGATCGCAAAAATAACTTCCTTTTATGCAAAATTTGGTATCATCTATATTATCGCCTTTGACTAACTCACCTGCAATCACAACTCGTTCAAAAAGAAAGGCAACCACAGTACCTAGGCTTCTGACAAAACGAGTGAAGAAGTTTGTCTTTAAATTAATTAAAAAAAGGCAAATTTCAACACACAGCAATAGTAGAATTATCACCACAATATAAACCTCCTTTTGATGTAGACCTAAAAAGCCCTCTTGATTATTTCCAGCATTTTTTCTCAGAAGATATAACGGATCTCATCACAGAAAATACGAATCTTTATTCAGTTCAACATGAAGTTTCGAAAAGCATAAACGTTAATGACTAGGTCAGACTGCAAGTTTTTTGACAAAAAAGCAATGCATGCAGTAGTGATTATAGATAAAAATTACAATTTCAATATGATTGGAATATCATTCATGCATTAAATTGATAAGCATTTGGCGTAGGAGGTGATCCACCTAAGGCCTAGGATAGAAAGATTCCATTCGGAGGATTTGTTATTTACTTTAATAAAGATGACATAACTGATTTTATTGGAATAACTCTTTTGATGGGTGTGGTCCAAATGTCAGCTTACCGTGACTATTGGAGCAAAGCGTCGAGGTTCCCCGAAATTGCTGATATTATGACACTAAAAAAATATGAAAAAATAAGAAGATTCCTTCACTTTGTTGACAACACTGACACAAATGACGACCGCTATTTCAAAGTACGACCTGTACTTGAGAAAATTCGTAAGAATTGTTTGCTGCTCGTGCAAGACGGACGCTACAGTGTGGATGAAATGATGGTTCCTTACAAGGCAACACGAGCAGTGAGAGCGATGAGTTATTCTTGTATACAGGCCCGATCGAAATATAGAACAGTTCTTTAACTTTTTAAATCAACTTCTGAAGCTCATTACACTAAAGTACAAAAACAAACGTCTCATAATTTCCGGAGATTTTAACTTAGATTATTTTAAAAAAGCAAAGGAATACCAGAGACTTAACAATATCATGACAGAACTAAACCTACACCAAATCATTAAAACTCCTAAAAGAACCACAAAATTAACATCGACTTGTATAGATCTTTTATTTACAAATAATAGTAGCACAGAATTTGAAATTAATGTTAACAATAATGGTATCTCGGATCACAATAGCTTAATTTACGGCCTTAGCACCACGGAAACGCAAAGTGTTAAAAGGACACCCTACGTTTCTAAAAGAATCTTCAACAATATTAACTTGACAAATTTCCAATCAGCATTAAATAAAATAAACTGGAATGAAATTTTTGATCAAAACTTTGACATAAACAAAACTTATAATAGATTTCATGACATTTTACAATCTAATTTGAACAAATACATACCAAAAAAACGGATAAAAACAATACAAAATAAAACAAACAATTTATCTTACTATAGGACTAAAAAAATCATGCAAAAATAAAAGATTCACTAGAATTATCTCAAATCAGCTCAATAGTGCCATATTTAAAAAACACTACAAAGATTACTCGAAAATGTTAAAAAGATGCATTAAAACTTCAAAAAAACGTAACTACGTACATAAGAGAGATGAATGCCTCAAAAAATAAAACAAAAACGATGTGGTCAGTAATAAATAAAATTACTAAACCTAATAAAAGTAAGTAAACAAAATCTTAAGAACATTACCTTAAAATTAAACAATCAAATAATAAAATCACCGCAACAAGTTTGCACCGCATTTAATGATTATTTCGTATCGGTAGGTGTAGATAACAAAAGTACGGGAGCAGCGGCGCCGGCGGCGCGGGCGGCGCCGCCGCCGTGTGGGCCATCGTTACATTCGGTGCATACGCCCGCAATAAACTCCATGTACCTCGAACCGGTAACCGAGCGAGAGGTTTTTAAGATTATACGCGGTATGCAAAATAAACGTAGCTTCGGAGTGGACAATATTCCCCCGCTATTAGTGAAAAAATGCGTAAAGCAGCTGACACCGCCTCTCACTAAACTAATAAATATTTCTTTCGACGAGGGACGTTTCCCAGAAAAACTTAAAATTGCGAAAGTACGCCCAATTGCGAAAAAAGGAGGAAATTCTGAAAATCCTAGTAATTATAGGCCTATTGCACTGTTACCCACTATCTCAAAGATTTTCGAAAAATCAATGGCGAACCGTGTCAATAAATTTTTAGAAAAATATGATATTTTAGATAAAAACCAATTCAGTTTTAGAAAAAAATGCTCAACTACGTTAGCGGTATACAACTACGTACAAGAAATGTGCAGTTGAGTTAAGGACCGAAAGTACGCTATTGGACTATTCCTGGACATGACGAAGGCGTATGACAAGGTGTCACACAAAATTTTATTACAAAAACTTTACGGTTCGGTTATTAGAGGACAAGCTTTTAATTGGTTTAAATCATATTTACAAGACAGAGTACAGTTCGTAGAGATTGAATATTTCGATAGCGTTGACCAGGAGATGTACAGCATGGGATCAGACATGGCTACCATTAATACTTCAATACCCCAAGAAAGTGTTTTAGGATGTACCTTATTTATATTATACATAAATGACTTGCCAAAAAAATTAAGTTCGTCGTGTATTTTATTCGCTGACGATGTTTCTTTATTATTTAAAACGCCCGCGAATGTTGAACATCGAGCTATTAAAAAAACTTTCACAGAAACTGAGCAATGGTTAAACGAACATAACTTAGAAATAAACCTAATTAAAACTAAAATATGCCAATTCAGAACTTACCAAAGAACCCCACTAAACCTAAATACATTAACACAAAAAATTAAATTAGAAGAAGTAAACGAATTTACACTTTTAGGCCTAACGTTAGACTCAAACCTAAATTGGAAGAAACATGTAGAAAGTACAAGAGCAAAATTGTCCCAATTTCTTTATGCACTAAGCATATTCAAATTCAAATTCAAATAATTTATTTCAGACATGCGTCCATAGTGTTAGTATACAAGATAACTTAAAGACTATTGTTAGTAAACATGAAAATGAATTAAGTTAGTATACAAAATAACTTATAGACTAAGTGTTAGTAATAATAAAAATTTATTAAAAACGCTAATTGGTGTGGATTCTCACCCAGTGGCGCAGCAGAGGGGAGTCCCACCGATCTGAAAACACGCTCAGGAGACTGTTGGTGGCGGTGCGCAGCCGGCCATTCATGGAGGCGGCCCTCTTGCGTATTATGGCGTAAAAGTCATCAGTATGCGCCTCCGCAAACATACCGGAAATGCAACACAGACTATAAAACCGTCTTATCTGCCTATTATGCGTACGCCTACTCTTGGCTAAATTATGGTATTATTCTGTGGGGAGACAGTACTGACTTTTTGGACCTTTTCATCCAGCAAAAGAAATGTATCAGAATATTGATGAACATAAAACAAACGAGAGAGTCTGTTGTAGGCCACACTTTATTAAACAACAAATTCTCACACTACCAGCAATATATATACTGCAAAGTTGTATATTCGTTATGAAAAATAGGCACCTCTTCAAATCTAATATCGAGCTAAACGAAAACTATAACCGACGGAACAAGAATAGACTAATACTGCCCATCACAAACTTAAAAGTTATCGGGAAAAGCACATTCAAGACTAGCTACCGGAAAGTTTAAAATCCCTACCAGATGAATCTCTGTCAATAAAAAAGGCTACTATACCGTTGAGGAATTTAAAACTGACAAATTGTGAATTGATTGACCTTGTGACAATATGCTTGACGTAGGTAGTAAATGTGAAATAATAAATGACTTTACTGTATTATGCTTATACAGGGTGATTGGAAGATGGGTGCAAAGCTTTAAGGCGAAGATAGTACAGACAATTTAGAACCATTTAAGCCATGGTTGTCTTAGACGAAGTCTTACCAAATATTTTTAACCAAATTTTTAAGTTTTTTTTCGGAAATTCTCAAAATTTAATGTAAACTGCATAATTATGGCCAAATTGAATGATAAATGAATTCATTTTTTATTTATTTAATTAAAGTAATGTGTAAGCAATCAAGCAAAACATGTTTTAGGCTTCTGTGTCATTAGAAATTTTTTTTACAGATTTTAAAGCTCAGAAAAAATAAAAAAATTGTACAATACGTCTTTTAAACCTTATTAAAAAAAAAAACGGAGGGTGCTTTTTTTGTTCAAACCTTTTTGAAGACATGCTTGATAATCGCTCTTTCGTTTGAGGTATCATTTATGCGGATATCTTACAAATTATTGAAATTAGGGCCTACAAACCAATTTGAGGGAGAAATTTTTTATTTTAGGCAGACTAATTAAAACAACATTTGAATTAAAATTATTTATTTTTCATGTTCAAAATGACGGCCGTGATTCCTAATACAAGCACGGCCCCGTCTTCTAACTTCCGTAGTCTTTATTTTCAACATCATCTCCTGCTTCATTGTCTCAAACGCTGAATTTATTCTTTGTATCAATTCTTCTCTAGTGTTTATTTCTATGTTGTTATACACCAGTTCCTTGGCCCGGCCCCACACGAAAAAGTCCAACGGGGTCAGATCTGGGGAGCGAGCGGTCCAAGGGATGGGTCCATCCCTGCCGATCCAGCTATCAGGAAAGCAATTGTTGAGGTGTTCCCTTACATTTAAAGTCCAATGCGCTGGACAGCCGTCTTGCTGAAAGATGACTGTTCGGTCTCTTTCGAAGATCGGGACACCTGATTCCTCTACCAGCAGTGGTAAATCAATTTGCAGAAATTGCAAATAATTTTCGCCATTCAATGGATCAGGCAAAAAGTGGGGCCCAATCAATGTTCTGCCAATTATTCCAGCCCATACATTCACAGAGAATTTCATCTGAAATGACACCTGCTTCTTAAAATGTGGATTGTTGTCTGCGTCGGCCCATCATTGTGAAAGTTTGTAATACCTTCCCTTGAAAATTTACTTTCATCCGTCCACAAGATTGATTTCAGAAACCACGCATCTTCGATGTCTCTGTTGAGGAGGAAACGGCAGAACTGAATTCTTCTTTGAGGATCTTGCTCTACTAGACCTTGCACACTCCTGCCATGGAACGGATACTTATCATTTTGGTGCATTGTATGCCACACCTTCCATTGAGAAATGTTTAAATTTCGAGCTACTGCTCTAGTACTGGTAGTAGGATCCGCTTGAAATGCTGCTAAAATGTCTTCGTCGACGGCAGTTTCGTGTCTGCCCGGGTTGACTCCAGGTTCCACGCGGTGAAACCCATCTTGGGCAAGACGACGAAACGTGTTGTAAAACACTCGGACATTCGGTATCCTGCGATTCGTATAGCGCTCTTGATACATCCGTCGCGCCAAAGATCCATTGCCGTCTGCTCACACATAAATACATAAATACGATATCCGCATATTCTTGATTGGAAAAAGTAGCCATAGTCACTTAACAATTAAGAAAAACGGCGTAGAAACGCACTAAATATCAACTCAACACAATTAAGTCAAAAATCAACACGTGCAGGAGCGCGAGGCTCCGACTGGACACGGTGAAACAAAAAAGTTCAAAACTAACGCAAACAACACGTGCAGGAACGCAAAGGGCTACAACTGAACACGGTAAATTGTGAATCAACACGACAACGTCCACTCACAAGGGCAGTAGTTTGACTAATAAGTAAAAGATGTAACGGCTTCATCACAGACCGACTGACCCTTTTTTTTTTTTTTTTGAGGATGGGAAATTATCAAATAACTTCTCCCGCTCTGGGTGGAGCGGGAAGGCGTGTCAGACTTTTACTGACTAAAACCCACCCGTGTTCCTTCCGTTGCCTGTGTGCCGAGGTCGCGATATCCCTTTCAGACAAACCCGCAACCCCGGCAGGCATTGGCCCTTCCGGACCCCGTCAGTTGGTGCTGACATCTCTTTGAGGCGCGCGTGGAACACAACCCGGGCCTGGTCCCTATCGGACGGCAAGCTACCCATTGCTCACCGTCCGCAAGCCCGCGCCTACGGTGGCCGGAAGTCGGCTCTCGACTCCCGACGCCCGGGGCGTCTCCTGGGGTGACTAGGGGCGCGAGGGCGCGCATTTTGCCTATCCCTCGCGCGCTCCGCCTCCTCCTTCGCGAGCATTACTGCTTTGCAGAAGGAGGTGACGGCCTCCCATGCACTCTCGCTCCGGACCATGGCCTGAACCAGGGCCGGACGCGAGAGATCGCCGCCGCCGATCGCCTCCGTGAGGACACGGCGGTGCTCCGCCCAAGCTGGGCAGACCTCCACCGTATGCTCCACCGTGTCCTCCGGGCGATCCACACAGTGGTGACACCCGGGCGTTTCCTCACGCTTTATCCTGAACAGGAACCTCCCGAAACAACCATGTCCGGTGAGGACCTGTGTCAAGCGGAAGGTGAGGACGCCGTGGCGCCTCTCTAGCCACTCCTCAAAGAGGGGACTTATCGCCACAATTGTGGCGTGCCCAGTATTTACCGTGCTGTAGAGTCTATTCAAATCCTTCTTTCCAATTGACCGACTGACCCTGACTAAAGAAAAACGACTTTGTTGCCTCAGTAACTAAGACCATTTTGCTGTAAAAACCAACGCTTATCGCTTTTTGCTATTCATTGGGCGTTCTACCTGGAAATGCCATCGCACCGCGCTCGGTGGCCATTGTTTAGAGAATCCCCTCAATGGGTTCCCCTCAATTGGTTCCTGCATGTGCCAAAAATTCTTAGAATTGAACAATGTTATCATTTCGAGCACATAAAGTATTCTTTTAAACAAAAATTTTGTGTTTTGTTAGACTGCCTAAAATTTAAAATTTCTCCCTCGAATTTGTTTCTAGGTCCTAATTTCAATAATTTGTAAGATATCCGCATAAATAATACCTCAAACAAAAGAGCGATTATCAAGCATGTCTTCAAAAAGGTTTGAACAAAAAAAGCACCGTCCGTTTTTTTTTAAAATAAGTTTTAAAAGACGTATTGTACAATTTTTTTATTTTTTCTGAGCTTTAAATATCTGTAAAAAAAATGTCTAATGACACAGAAGCCTAAAACATGATTTGCTTGATTGCTTACACATTACTTTAACTAAATAAATAAAAAATTAATTCATTTATCATTCAATTTGGCCATAATTATGCAGTTTACATAAAATTTTGAGAATTTCCGAAAAAAAACTTAAAAATTTGGTTAAAAAAATTTGGTAAGACTTCGTCTAAGACAACCATGGCTTAAATGGTTCTAAATTGTCTATACTATCTTCACCTTAAAGCTTTGCACCCATCTTCCAATCATCCTGTATAATGACTAAAAAAATGCATGAAAGAATTAATAATAATGATTTATTTGAAATAAAATGTAATAATTAAATAACTAATGTTTATTCAAATGTAACGTATTGTAATAATTAGAATCAATATTATATTATGTAATTTAATCATTAATTTGATAGAAACATTTGCAGTGCCCTTACAGGGTGCATGTCTTAATACTGTGTCATGAAATTTTAATGCATGCCTACCAACCAGTGTTGCACATGATAGCAAAAAAAAAAAAAAAAATTGTACCATTCATGTCCCCGCGTTTTCCGCTAATAACTCGCCGATTAATATTTTTGGGAACTGTTTACTTCCCGGTTAAGTTTAATAGTACAACTTTTACGCACGAGTTTTTAGTAGCGCATTGCATGTCTTCTTCAGTTATCTTAGGCATTGAATTTTGGAACAAGTTTGGTTTGACTTCCGATTTTATCCAAGTATTTGATAAAAATATCAAATGCAATATGTATGTACATATTGCATTTGATATTTACCGTCGTTCGTTCCCCTCCGCATCTTTCTTGCGTAACTGAGCCCCGATACGTACACCCGACCAATAGCGAAGCTTACAAAATGTCATTGATGAGTTTGAAGTCATCTCGTCTGATAAGATTGGGCTTGGTAAAACTACTTGGCTATCACACAAAATTAATACAACTGGACAGCCAATTAGACAAAGATTTTATCCCCTTTCACCCGTTACATTGAAAATACTTAACGACGAAGTTGATGAGATGTTAGAATTGGGTCTTATTCGGCCTTCTCGCTGCCAGCCGGCCGGCCCAGTAGTAATGGTTACAAAGAAGAATGGTTCTGTCCGTTTCTGCGTTGATAGCAGAAAATTGAATAGCGTGACCATTAGAGATTCGTATCCCCTCCCGCGTACTCAAGATATTCTTGATAATCTTCGTGGCGCGTGGTTCATATGCTCGCTCGATTTCAGGAGTGCATTTTGGCAGATACCTCTCGCGGGTAATGACAGTTGCGAGAAAACTGCCTTCATAATTCCACAACGCGGTTCGTTCGAGTTCGTTAGAATACCATTATTGGGCTCACTAATGCAGCTTCTGAATTGCAGCGACTTAGCGATATGATCGTTAACTCCGAATTCACATCGACCAGCGATGACTGCGTTTTCGGCTACGTCGACGATTTAATATTAATTTCCAAGGATTTCCATAGTCATCTCGCACTCCTCAAAAAGGTGCTAAACCGCCTCAAAGAGGCCAGTTTATCTATTAACTTGAAATAATGCGAATTTGCAAAAGCGAACTAAAATATTTGGGCTATATCGTAAATGAAAAAGGCCTACGAACAGCTCCTAGCAAACTCGATGCTATTAGGGATTATGCAACCCCCACTTGCACTAAATCCTTGCGCGGTTTCATAGGGATGTGCTCCTATTATAGGCGTTTCGTCGATGGTTTCTCTTCCACAATAGCCCCCCTTACAGCTCTTATTGGAAAGAGGAAGGGTCGTGATCCGATTAGTTGGGGTGACGCTGCCAAACAAACATTTAGTAAGCTAAAAGAGGCATTAATCAACACTCCTGTGATGGCTTGTCCAGATTTTTCCAAGCTATTCCTTTTACAGTGTCATGCATCAGTGGTTGGCCTCGGTTCGGTCCTCTCAGAGAAGGTCAATGGCGTGGAACATCCCGCCTATATTCCAAAGCGGAGCGTAATTATAGTACTACCGAGCGGGAGCTCTTATCTGTTCTCGATTCCATAAAACATTTCCGCTGTTATTTAGATGGAATGAAGTTTTCCGTTATAACCGACCACATGGCCTTGAAATAGCTACTCACGTTAAACAACCCCTCTGGACGTTTAGTTAGCCCGTTGGGCCACCGTCATCTCTCAATATACCTTTGAAATACTTCATCGCAAGGGGTCGCAGCACGTCGTCCCAGGTGCTTTGTCCAGAATTTATGCAAGTCCTGTCACATTTGATCAGGGTCCCTAGCGTACTAATGACTGTTGGTACAAGAAAGTTTATTTGGGCACTCGTGATACGCCGCAAATATTCCGTGACAACGCCATTCAGAATGGTGTTCTCTCGAGACGAATGCCCATCTCCAGATGTCACCAAAATATTGGGACAATGTATGCGAGGCCTACAAAATTGCTAACACCCAACCACGTGGCCAGATGCTGTATCCAAAGCTCATTTCTCTGTCCCTACAACTTATTTTCATAGACATCATAGGTCCGTTACCTATTGCCTATTATGGCTATCGATATATTTTATCTATGGTTGACGTATTTTCTAAATTACATCTGGCTCGTTCCCTTAAAAAAAGTCGACGCTGGTTCCCTAACTAAAGCACTGGAAGCCGAGATATATTACAATTTCGGAGTTCCAAGGGTTATTCTTTGCGATGATGCTACCGTTTTCCGTAGTAACCGTTTTGTAAATTTCCTCAGATCCTTTCACATCGACTCACCAATCTAAACACCTCAGGCCAACACCGTAGCACGATATAACTAAGGTGTCGTCACATGTCTAAGCATTTTAGTCGATGAAAATCAAAGAAATTGGTCCAAATTATTACCCCAGGTCAAATTATATCACAATTTTTGCATCAACTTAGCTAAAGGTTTCACCCCAAACTTCCTAATGTTGAGTAGGGAAGTCCTTATAGATCATGCTAGTGTGCGTGGACAGACTCGAAGCACCAATTTAGCCGAAAGTCGGTCTCAACACGCACGTCCAAAATCGCCGATAACCATTCTATGACTTTCCTCCGTAATTCTCGAACTTACAACACAAAACGTTCAGCTGTCACTCTTAACGTAGGCGACACTGTATGATGAAAATTTAAAGAGGCTCATAACTTATTCAAATTATTTTACGATCTGTGTTTCCCTTTAAAGAAAATAAAAAATGTAATTACAAAATCACAGAAATGGATCACAAAAGGCATTAAACTGTGCTCTAAACGTAAACGTGAGATGCTATGGACCTTCAGGCGGCATCTTAATCTAATCAATAAACAAAGATATAATTCCTATTCCAAACGCTTAAAAACAATTATCAAATTGACCCAAAAATCGCAAAATAGCCATTTTATCAATATCGCTGTAAATAAAACTAAAGCAACCTGGAGGGTTATAAACTCATCAAAAAATAATATTCCAAAGGAACAGTCCTTATAAACTCCTTATTGACAATAAATACGTAACAAATCCAACTGACAATGTAGAACTATTTAATAATCATTTTACTGACCAAATACAGTCAACAAACAACTCTGACTTCAAAAATAACAGTAACAAATTCAAACATAAATTAATTATTCTTATCACCACAGATATAGATAGACATGACTATCTATATCTGTGCTTATTACCCACAGTACCAATTGACATTTATAAAATAATTACGACTCTGGAAAATACGAATAGCTCTGGCTTTGACGACATTGAGACTAAGATAATAAAAAGCGAAGCTGTAGAAATTTCACCGGTTTTTAGATGTATTACTAACCTATATATAAAGAACATGGTGTTTTTCCCGAAGACATAAAACTGTCCGTAATAAAACCACTACATAAAACTCCTCCTCCAAATTTACAAAACTATAGACCCATTGCTCTTCTTTCAATATTTTCCAAAATAATTGAAATGGTTATTTAAAATAGTATATACATGTTTCTTGAAAAAAATGGCATTTTAACTAAAGAGCAGTATGGTTTAAAAAAATGTAAAAACATAAACATGGCCATTTATGAATTGATCAATGAAATAGTTACAAATATAGACCAAAAAATACCTGTAACAGCCTTATTTATGGATATGACTAAGGCTTTCGATTATGTTGACCATGGAATCCTTCTAAATAAGCTATATAAATATGGCATTAGGGGCAAAGTTTTAAACTTAATAGAGTCATACCTTACTGGCAGAAAACAGGTAACTAGTGTTTCAGCAGTCGATGTTCAAACTAAAACTTAAATTAATTACCAATCGAAAGAGAGACAAATTTGCTATGGTGTGCCACAGGGAAGTGGGCTTGGCCCTTTATTATTTTTATGCTATATAAATGACCTTCCGAAAACCATACCACATCCTATGACCCTATTTGCTGATGACTGTACTATAGTATTTTCTGGTAAAAATTGTGACTCATATGAAAATGACATAAACAGTAGCTTAAGTCTAATAATTCAATGGCTAAATAATAACAACTTTCAGATTAATTTTAATAATACTCAAATAATGACATTTAAACAAAGAACTAATCCAAAAATCAAATTTCTAGGTATTTGGCTAGACGAAAACATGACTTTCGTCTAGCCGAATACCTAGAAATTTGGTTCGTTCCATTTTAATAATCTTATTTTGGTCATAATTAATGTTAAGGATTTTTCATAATTATGGAAAACAAACCTGGAGACTATGATAAAAAAAAATCATCAATTTTGCTATGCTTTACACAATTTGAATAAGGTTGCAAATCGTAATACTGTCCTTACTGCGTATCATGCATATGTCTCCACAACTCTTCGTTACGGCATAATATTTTGGGGCAATTCTACCAATAGAGAAATGGCATTTAAGGCCAAAAACAATGTCTTCGAGCCATATCTTTGTTAAAAACCACCGAAAGTTGCAAACCATTTTACGTTAGTTTAAAAATACTAACGCTTCCATCCCTCTACATTTAAGAAATTTCAATATTTGTTAAGGAGAATGTCTAAATTTGAAAAACTTAATACTAGACGTCACCAAAGCACACTAAAATTAAAAAAACACAATACTGCACTTTTCTCAAAGAGTTGTCTCGGCATGGGTCCAAAGATTTACAATAAACTACCAAAAACTTTAAAAAGCATGACCAACACAAACCATTTTGAATCGCAACTTAAAAAATTCTTGATTGAAAAGGCTTACTACTCTATCAATGAGTTTTTAGATGATAGAAGCATAAAATAAAAAAATGTCCGATCCACTTCTTATTCTGTCTTGTTTACGACGTTACTTGTTTGAAACAGTTTTATTTAGTTTGTAGGTATTTACGCCAAATTTGTACGCCTTGCAAGGCAAAACATAGTGATACAACGCAAATTTTATACCATGTACCATTACCTATGTTCAACAAATAAAATACTTTGACTTTGACGAAATTTATCCAGGTCCTCTGGAACAGATTATTTCTCCGGAAAGCTTGACCCTCGCTTTGTTAAGTGTCGTGTGACTAGGGTCATCTCTAGCACCACCTGTGTCCTTAAGGATTGTGATTCCGTCCATTCCGGGTCATACCATATAAAGGAGATCCTGAAATGATCAACTTTCTCACCAGGCACTAACTTCGTGATTAGGGAATATTTATTTAAAGAGGGTTTTAACCTAGACAGATTATGCCACCCTCATCATTACAAGTCGGCTTTTACATGCTACTACACAACTAATAAAAATTATCTTACCCTATCTAGGTCTACGACTAGGACCCAATGCCTACGAGCTTGCACAGCATCCTGACTGCTTCCGAAGCAGGAGCAGCAAGGATACCGTTACATACCCCAATCTCGCACATATTATTAAATAAAATTAACAAATCTCGTCTTTCCGGCTCGTTCCGGACACACTCCATGATGATATGATAAGCATCTTCAATTAAGTTGCATTCACAAAACAACGCTACCTTTTGTGGCAAATGAGATTAAAACCGAACGAAGAAAATAAAAAGAACTTTCATTCCTATACCAAAAGATTAAAAAAAATAGTAAATCTAACACAGAAAGCTCAAAACAATTATCTAATCCAAAATTCTAAAAACAAATCAAAAACGACTTGGCAAATTATAAATAAAAATAAAAAAGTAACAGAACCCATCCTCCAAATAAAAAATAACAATTCATTAATAACCAATCCTAATGAAATAGCTGAGACTTTGAATATTTTTTTTATTGACCAGATAACAGATATTCCAAAACAAAACACAACAAGTGTGAAGCCGATAGAACATAATCCACACTCTTTGTTTATGCATCCAGTTGTGCCTCAAGACCTCATAAGAGTAATTAAAAGTCTAAAAAATAAAAAAAGTCTTGGTTCTTGTATATCTACTGAAGTAATAAAATACGTGTCTCCTTATATAGCAGGCCCCTTAGCACACATTATAAATACTAGTATATCAACAGGTGTCTTTCCCGAGTCCTTAAAAACAACGATAATAAAACCGCTCTATAAGAAGAACGATAAAGATGAAATGTCAAATTACCGTCCTATCGCGCAAATACCCGTTTTCTCCAAAAAAAATAAAAAAAAATAAAAATATGAATCTATTTACAATATTTTGACAAAGTTTAATATATTATGCGAAGAGCAAAATGGTTTCAGGAAAAACAAAAATATAAATATGGCTATTTTTGAATTGCTGAAAATGTTAATGGTCAATGTAGATAACAAAATCCCCGTTTGTGCTATATTCACTGATATGTCGAAAGCTTTTGACTATGTGAATCATTCGATTTTATTAGATAAGCTGAATGCCTATGGCATACGCGGTAACGTCTTAGATTTAATTAAATCTTATTTAACTGGACGTAAACAATACACCGAAATAGCTCGAGTATGTCTCAAATCGAAAAGAGAAACTTTACACGCATCGTCTTGCAAATATATTCATTATGGTGTGCCGCAAGGAAGCGTCCTGGGACCATTATTGTTCCTAATATATATAAATGACATTCCCCGTTAAATCAGCCATCCAATGGTTCTGTTCGCAGATGACAGCACCGCCTTAATAAAATGTACAAATAAAGAAGCATATGCCTATGATATTAACAATTCCTTGAAGGTAATAATAAACTGGCTAAATATAAATAATTTACTAATAAATATCCTTAAGACAAACATAATGCACTTTCACCAAAGAATTCGTACGAACAATTTAAACATAAACTATGATGGCCAAAATATAGAACAAGTATCCATAGCAAAATTTTTAGGAATAACTTTGGATAGTCAATTAACGTGGAAGGCACAAGCTGAGGTTATATGTAAGAAACTTAGTGCATCTGCGTATGCTCTTTATAATTTAGCTAAAAAAGATAATAATATGACAGTTCTAGTTGCATACCACGGTTTAGTTGTGTCGAAATTAAGATTCGGAATTATACAGGGTGTAAAAAGACACATCACAAAGCCGTAAACTACGCATACTGTACGTATAGCTAAGTAGCTTTGCCCAAAAATTATTGCTGGGAACCGTATTTTTTTTTTTTTAATAAAAAAAAACAAGTTTTTATTGCGCGCAATGTAACGCGAACCCACGCTTGAATTAACGGATTCAGAGTTAGTTAAGCTCCGCCCCTACGCTACGTAGGTAGGTACTTGTTGTTCATTGCGTTTTTGTAACTTCAAATGCGTAATCTGTTGAGATAAATCTAAAATGCAGGTAATGTTTGTTTGGAAAAAAGTTTCGTATTATCGCATAGAATTCATTTTCGTGAAAAAGTAAAAAAAAAAAATGCGACTTTGACCTTCAATATCTCCAGAACCAGTGGATTCCCAGGTATGGTCTAGTGGAAAAAAATGATGCAAATAATGGGTAAAATATGTGGCTTTCGGCTTCGGAAAGTGTCTTTTTACACCCGATATTCTGGGGCAATTGTAGTCTGAGAGAAAGCATTTTTAAGGCACAAAAGCGCTGTATAAGGTCCATGTTCAATATTAAAGTCACAGATAGCTGTGTTCCTGCTTTCAAAACACAAATTATTAACATTTCCTTGTTTGTTTAGTTTAGAGTTAGCCATGTTCGTAAAAGGTAATCTTCATCTTTTTAAGATGTATTGTGAAATTCGACACCGCACTACTTCTATGAGACCTCAGTACCAAAACTTATTATACACAGGCGGCTACAAAACAGCTCTGTTAAAAAACAGTGTTTTTGGCATGGCACCTCAAATTTATAATAAGATACCTGACTGTATAAAAGCACAGCCAATAAGAATTTTCAAAAAGAAGCTCTTTGCTCTACTTGTGGAAAAGTGTTATTATTCCATCAATGATTTCCTGAATGATCCGTCAATAATAAATAATAGAGTACTATAAAATTTAACTTGTGTGGCGATAGCTTAATTTATATCTTCTATACCTAGTTTAGCTTAAGTAAATTATCGGATGTTTAATTTTAAAGTCTAGATTAAGTAAATTAAGTTTAAAATTTGCTTGCCTAATAGGCAGAATGTACAAGGCCCTGTAAATAATATTCTAACACCAAATTGTAAATACCTGCATTCAAAGCAAATAAATTTATTTCATTTCATTCCACACAATTTGGTGACTCAACTTTACCCATTAGGAATGCAAATTTATTTAATGGTATGTGTCCGGAGCGAAATCGAAGGGCTGTATTATGATTGTCTGCCTTCCCATATTGGCACTGTCTATCCACGTACTTTTAAAAACGCTCGGTTGTTTAGTGGCATACCATATACCTTTACTGCGGCTCCTTTCATTGAAGTATTCTTGTCAGCTGTCATAATAACGGTATTTCAACCCACCGTAAAATTCGGTAAAATACAGGACACAGGCATACTTTTCACCGTCCGTTGATGCCTGTTTAGCGAACTGTTCGACCACCTCATTACCTTCAATGCCAATATGAGAACGCACCTATAGTATTACAACATTTTTGTTCTTATTTTTAAGTTTACATATCAAATCCAATACGACATAAGCAATGGGAATCCCCCGTTTGGGTAAGGTGCATCGTCTTAATAACTGTAAAGCACTGCGACAGCCCGATATAATTAAAAACTCGGAATCAGCAATTGAGTCAATATAGGACAATGCCTATATAAATGCTATTAATTCAGCGTGCATTATTAAGATCACAGAATCAACTTTAAGTTTCATCGGGGCATTTGTAACTGATTCAAAAAACGCAACACCGATTTCATTATTAGTAATTGACGCATCAGTATAAATTGTATATTGACCGGGATAATTTATTTGTAGATACCTTTCACAAAGAGCTTTTAACTGACTAGTCTTGTAATATTTTTTGGTTTGGTCAACACCATCAATAGTTGAGATAATATTGTTTTCAAGATCCACGTTGCTGAACCAAGTGGGTAGACTAAACATTTCTATAGTATCACTAGGGTAAGTACGTTCGTATTTAAGTGAGTCATGAATCGTGACTAAAACAGGTTTTGTTTTGTTTCTCCAGTAGCGGTGCGAACACAGCGCTGACAGATGTTCGAGTATATCTATAGAAACATTATTTTTAAGAGATTTGCATTTCAACCAAAATTTACTTCCCAGATATTGCCGACGGATGTGCAGAGGCGCTACACACAACTCATTTTCCATAATATGTATAGGTGTGCTCTTAATGAAACCACTTATTGTACGTAAACATAGATTCTGTATCCTCTCCAGTTTTAATAAATGTGTACGACTGCCATTACCATAAAGAGAACACCCATAATCTAATCGACTTCTTACAGTAGCTATCCCAGGGCCTCGCGCCCCTAGTCGCCCCAGGAGACGCCCCGGGCGTCGGGAGTCGAGAGCCGACTTCCGGCCACCGTAGGCGCGGGCTTGCGGACGGTGAGCAATGGGTAGCTCGCCGTCCGATAGGGACCAGGCCCGGGTCGACGGCGCGTTGTGTTCCACGCGCGCCTCAAAGAGATGTCAGCACCAACTGACGGGGTCCGGAAGGGCCAATGCCTGCCGGGGTTGCGGGTTTGTCTGAAAGGGATATCGCGACCTCGGCACACAGGCAACGGAAGGAACACGGGTGGGTTTTAGTCAGTAAAAGTCTGACACGCCCTCCCGCTCCACCCAGAGCGGGAGAAGTTATTTGATAATTTCCCATCCTCAAAAAAAAAAAAAAAAACAGTAGCTATATACACGCGCCTAAGATGTGTAGGGTGCAGTCCCCAACCAGACCCGGCTAGCATTCTAAAAATATTGACGAACATAAGGAGTTTTTCTTTAAATTCATTAATATGCCTCCTCCAGATAAGTCTAAATCAAACCATAGTTTCAAATATTTTATTTTATCAACTACTTCTAAGGACGATTAATTGACATACAGGTTGACATTTTCTCTTTTGTATCCTCTTTTGAATAAACATACTTTGCTTTTTGATAGGGATATGTCAAGGCCTAATCTTGCAATGATTTTATAAAATCTGTCCAAAGCCGTCTGTAACTTTAGTGCGGCGTATGATCTGCAGTATATAAAACGAAATCATCCGCATATTGAGCTACATGAACATCATTTATAGTTTTACAAATAGGGACAGTAGCAACGTTAAACAATAAGGGTGACAGTGGGTCACCTTGGGCCAGACCGCGTCCTGTGTTTCTGCTAAGAGACACGTTATCAACCATACAAATACTCAAATCCCTGTCTTGGAGAAAGTTCCACAAATATGAGCATACTTTTGATTCAATGTGTAATGTTTAATTCATGTACCGCAGCAGGGGAATAATAAGCGAAATAAAAATTCTATTCTATTCTATTCTAAAAGCATTTTCAATGTCAATGAAGCAACCCACAGTTTGGAGTCCCTCCGAATATCCCGTCTGTATTTTAGAAGTTAGGTTAGAAAGACTATCTAAACTAGAGCGGCACTTTCTATAGCCCACTATACCACCAGAAAATATCTTATTATGTTCTAAATACCACTCAATTATGTTCAGTATCATATAGTGAAGTGTCTTGCAAATACAAGACATCATAGAAATAGGTCGAAGTTTCGTACATTGCGAGGTATTTTGAGTGTGTTTAGGGATAGGCACGATGTTTATTTGTCGCCATTGCTTAGGAACAAAACCGTCCAGAAAACATCGGTTGAATAAAGATAGTAGAATGTTTTTTGAATTATCTGGTAGATGCTTTATCATACTATATGATATATTGTCCTTGCCGGGAGTGTTGTTTCTAAATTTCAATGATTTTAGCAATTCTGGTTTAGAAAAGGGTACGTCAAGTTTTGCGTTGCATGAAGTAAACTTTGGGGTAGACAGAGATGTGCGTCAAAGATGTAAGAAGATTCTCAGCGCTAGTTTTATTAATGTAGGCCCTAGGTGAAACGTATCCCTTTATCCATCGTAATTTATGCCACATTTCTGAAGCCGTAATCTGGTGATTTAAAGTCGAGCAGAATTCACGAAAGGACACTCGGCTAGCTGAACTAATTTGTTTTTCTGACTCATGAATTCTGTTTTTTAAATCATCATAGTTCTCGGCAATATGATTCCGACGGAAGTTAGCAAGTGCGTGGCGGCGAACAGCAACAGATTTAGATAAAGAAGGGTTCCAATATGGTTTCGGACGGAAAATGGAGGTAGGTCCAATATATATTTTATAGTATGGAATGTGTTTATCTGCTGCTGCGTTATTAGTTGTCGTTGCTTAGTTGTTCAAATAAGTCATACGACATTCTGAGTGTAAAATTGTCAAATAAAGTTTGTGCCAACTCTTTTTATGAATTCCAATTGGCAGCTTTATAATTTTGGTGCTCCGTTTGACATCGTTTGGATTCGGTACCAAAACTAGATTTCATTTTTATCACTAAGTGGTCGCTGCCTAATGATTCGTTAAGCATCACCCAATCAAATTTCAAAGCGATATCTGATGATGCCAGAGATAGGTCTGGTGAGGATTTCTGAACTACGCCATTTACTAATTTTATCCTGCTCGGGCTTCCATCATTCAATACTACGACGTTATTGTCAGACAAGGAATCAAATAATTGACTGCCACGATGGTCTGTTTTATAAGACCAGTTACTATGGTGTCCGTTAATGTTTCCCATTATCAGAGTATTACGATTGTCTTGAGATATAGTAGACAGTCCCACAGTCAGACAGTCACTCGTAGATATCGTCACCGAAAAAGGACAATAAATCGTTATTATGGTTTTAATGTCATTACAATTGAACAATTTCATTTTAAGTGTTTGTATAACTGAATTTTGACAGTTAACTGAGCTAATACTGGATTTTAAGGAATTATGAACTATTAATGCTACACCTCCGTAGCCATCGGATCGGTCATTGCGGAAAACATTATATTTTTTTTATCTAAGTTCCGAAACGGGGTCTAACCAAATTTCACTGAGGACAGCAACGTGGATTTTTTCTAGTACCAGTAGTTTATCGAAATTGCGCAACTTAGGTTTAAGACTTTGCCAATTCCACTGTAAGTATAATATTCAAGCTATTAGTTTTAATTTAACGATTCAATGGTGCCGATTCTCTTGTACACCGAACTAAACAAACTTAAACTAAGACTAAAATTACTTACTTTTGGCTATGAGAATCTTAGAGCTATTCTGCAAATAAAATTCTCTAAACTAAAAATAATTTTGACACAACTAAAATAGAATTTGACAATCGTGAATCCACGTGGTACCCGTGGTTTGCCCTCGGTGTTTTTTTTTAGAGCCGGTGGTGCGTATGTGGTGTAGCCTCGACGTGCTTTATATGGAATTTTTATTTTTTTGTATGGAAAATATGAAAAAAATATTACCTACGTGTTGAGTGTTAGGTGTTTAAGGGTTTTATAAAGGGGGTCGAAATTTTCATTATTTTTGCGATAGGACGCACCATTTTCGAGATATAAGCAAAAGAAAAAATAAATACAGTACTGTTTTTGCACGTGAAGTCGAGATGTTGGTGTGAATTTTAGTTCATAACAACTTATTTTATACCACACCATTTTAATCGCGATTAAAATTTGTCAGGTTTAGTCTGATTTTGTCTTTTACAACCAAAATTTTAGGTGAAAAACGTCATATTCAGAATAGCAAAATTGCCATTTTCACTAAACTAAAAACTCAGTACTATCTTAGCGCTGTCAAACTAAAATATAGTTAAGTTGTGTCACTTTAGTCTATTTCAGAATAGGAAATCGTCGTTTGACAGGAATAAACTAAATTTTAGTGATTTTTAGTTTAGTTTAGAGGCATTTGTGACAAGAGAATCGGCACCATTGTCTGAGGCAAGCGAAAAGTCAAATAACCTTAAGAGGTTATTTGACTTTTCGCTCATAACGACCACTCTGATATATTACCTACTACCTATTATAATAGGTCTTTACCTATGAAATTGCCGTTTTGTATGAAAAAATTTAAACGATTTTTTTTCATGTATTTTTTATTTGTATTAATCGAAGTAATCACCCATGCAATCAATGCATCTTTGCCAACGCAGTGGCAGTTTATTGATGCCCTTCTTAAAGAAATCAGCTGGACGGGAGGCAATAAATTCTTCAAAGGCATTTTGTACTGCCTCTCGGGTATTGAATTTTTTCCCCCCCAAGAAGTTATCAAATTCTGGAAAAAGTAGTAGTCTGTAGGCGCAAGGTCTGGTGAGTAGGGCGGATGACGGAGAGCTTCCAACCCCAGTTCTTGCAACTTGGAGACCGCCTGCTGTGCAGTATGAGGTCGCGCGTTGTCGTGCAGTAGCAGCGGAGACGAGCGATTGACCAATGCGGTTGGAGATGTGCCAGCTTCTCCATCATTGTGTTCAGTTCTTCACAGTACACATCTGCAGTAATGCTCACCCCGTTTGTTAAGAAGCTGTGATGAATCACACCGGCGTTAGACCACCAAACAGTGACCATCACTTTTCTAGGGGTAAGTTTTCGTTTAGGGCATTGTTTAGGTGCTGAACCAGGATCCAACCAACTTGCTGAGCGCTTGCGGTTATCAAACAGAATCCATTTTTCATCGCAGGTAACAATGCGGTTCAAAATTCCTTCATTTGTGTGTCTGTTGAGCAGTGCAAGGCACGTCTCGACGCGTACTTTGCGCTGGCGATCATTGAGTTCGTGGGGCACCCATTTGTCAAGCTTTTTTACCTTGCCAATTTGACGCAAATGGACCAATATTGTTTTGACGCTAACGTCGAAAGCTGCTGCTAATTCAGCCGTAGATTGTGTAGGTATCATCAGCTTCCACAATCGCCTTTAATTCGTCATTGTCGACCAAAGTCTTCGGACGACCGCGAGGTTCATTTTTCAGGTCGATATTTCCAGAACGGAAGCGAGCAAACCAATAACAGGTGGTGCGTTGGTTTGTAGTGTTAGCTCCGTAAACGTCGTTGATGTTGCGTGCCGCTTGTGCCGCGTTGCTGCCACGACGGTACTCATATTCCATAATTACTCGAGTTTCGTATCCATGATGACGAAAAAGATTGAAATGCGATGAAAATGTAACACTAATCAATAAACAAATGACTACTTTTGGAAAAAAAAAACCATGTTTTAAAAATAAAATTAATTTGAAATTAGAATTCTTAGCCAAACAAAAATTTTTTTGATTTGAAATGGCCAGTACTGCCGAACGGCAATTTCATAGGTAAAGACCTAATATATAACCTATGATATTTTGACAATACTTTCGATTTTAACAGAAATTGTGTCTCTTTTCATAAAATTAACTTCTTTTATTTTTTTAACTAGTTCTCTAATTGTTACGTTACCATCCAGGGTTCGTTTTTTTGGCGGTTTCGGACTTAGTGTTATTATTTGCTTAGCTACTTTCTGAATCTACGTCAGAGGAGTGTGTGAAACCCCAATTTAAAAAATTAAATTTCTTTGCTATATTTTTCGGCGTTGGATTTTCTTTTTTCATAGAAGTAGTCTTCGACTACTAGATTGCTGCTCCAAGCGAGGAACTTCTTTTTCAAAATCGACGGCATTCCTTAGACAACGCTATGTGTTCTCCTGAGCAATTAGGGCACTTCAACATACTCGTGTCACAATTTGGATGATCTCCGCTACATTTTGGGCTAAACTACCCTGCTTACACACTTTTTAGTGATATGGCCTAGTTTCCAGCGAGAACATTGTGATACTGCGAACACATACTTTTCAATGTTAATTTTAAGGGGGCCCACAATAACGTACACTGGCAAAAAGTGACCCCTAAAATATAATCGGACAGTTTCAGATGGAATCCATCCATCTCCATTTTCGTCTCGTCGGTTAAGGCGTTTCAGAGAAGCAAGTTTCGCTGGACTTGGACACGCAATATCCTCTAGTATTTGTTCGTCATTCAGATCCAAATCAACATTTCTAATTATTCCGTAGGAGTAACCAACTTCAAATTCTGCATTCCATAGATATTAGTTTGTCACAAGTAATACATTTCTCAGCACTTAATTCATTATTAAACTTTACTCTTATTCTGTATGGGTTTAAGTACTTATTTAATTTTTATCGTATCACATATGCCTGGTTCCTGAAATAGCTTTGCTAAGCTGAACTGCTTAGGCAGCTTTTCTGAACTTGATACGTAGACTTCAATTTTATTGCTATTATCTTTAACTTTTTTCCCGTTACGACCGACCACAGTCCAATCCATATCGTCTTCTTCTCGCCTGCGTTTATTAGGTGTCATAACTTCAAAATCATTTAATTGTACTTCTATTGAGGTTTGTTCCTGTATATTGCTGAATATCCTTCCTGTATATTATATTTTCATTGCGGACTCTTTTAACGTGCACGTCTTTCTACATTATTCTCACATGTATAATTTCAACATGAATGATGCAACCAATATTTTGTAAAAATTTTGATTTAAAAGAGTGTCCGTGGAGTTTCTTGCCCGTTCTTCTCCATAGGAACCTACTACGCTTTGGAATGGGCAACTAGCTTCATCTTTCTGACTGACCGACCCCTTAACAATTCAAAAGTGCCTGTAATTGGTTTATTTGAAATAAATGCTTTGACTTTGAGTTTGAGTTTGTAGACACACGACTGCTCGTAATCAACTGCAGACCTACTGTCAGTTCTCTCAACGATTTTAATTTCATAAAGTTGTCTAAAATACTAATTCTGCTATAAACTATTCACAATTCTAAAGTGCAACATATAAGTGTCAATCTGTGTTAAAATTGTGGTGATACACCCAGTGGAACTATACTAAATCAACATTAATAAAGAATAACGAACTCATATTTTGTTTAAAAGTGAACGTTATAAGTGAACTTCGGACTGTGTGATAACGGTACCAACCCAACCCACAGCTACATCGGCGACTCGTTGCAAATTCTGAGAGGAACGTATCAACAATTTTGTCAATGCTAGTAACGTACGTTTGGCCTTGCGGATATCAACTTGACTACGCTCAAGCTTGGTAGGCTAAGTTCGAACCCCACGAAGCGATCGTATTTGTTTTGTGGATAATGAAAGTTCTGTTTTTTTTCTTTTTGTTTGTTTGTTTATTATTTTGCAAACTTTTAAAAGTTATAATCTAATTATATAAAACACTACAAATTCTTTGAAATGGAATCTGATTACGTTACTACAAGAAAGCCACAACGGGCAAATTCACTTGATAATTTGTTTATGAATGACTCGACATTGCTCGATACCACAACGACGAGTCTGCCAAGTACGTCCATGCATGACAACGACACGATCACCAACCTGAACGAAACCATTGGAAGATTAACTATGGAACTTCAATCAGCACATCAAGAGATTGAGGACTTAAACAATGAAAATTTCCGGCTAAAACTGGATGTGGGTGAAGGTCAGAAAATTATCGAAACGTACAAAAAAATTCTCTCATCCGACATGAAAAATACGACACCAGTGACGTCACGCAAACGAAATCTCATTAGAATGAACAGTAGGTCTACTCATTCTACACCCCAAAAACACGTTGGAAAGACTAGTATATACACCCATTCAATGCCCCTAAAAACTCAAGGCTTACCTATATCCACTTACTACGATAAGAGTCCAAGCCCGTCTACACTTAATCCATCCAATCTGAGTCAGGATACTCGCCATGAAGACAATTATTGTAACGCGGAAAATAAAGTTGTCATGCTTAACAAAGAAACTCAAACTTCCGATCAGATTTATGACAATACATTGACACAGAATAAAAGGCGGACTTTAATATCTCACTTGAGTGGTGTTGCTATTGAAAAACCATCAGGCGTACTTCCAAAACAAAAAAACAAACTGGCTATAATAAGCAGCGGCTGCACAAGAGGAACTCTGCCGTTAATTGAAGAGGTCTTCTCAGATAATTTTGAGTATTGTCACTATTTGCTGCCAAACGTCATCACAGAAGAAGTATTGAGCACTATTGAACACAAATTAAAAGCCTTCTCTATTAACGACTATTGCCTAATTTTTATCGGAGAAAACGATATGAAGAATGACGATTATATAGGAATTCTTGATAACTTAAGAAAGTATCTGATAAAGAATACCCACACCAATCTCGTAGTGTGTGCCCCAACGTACATATGTGGTGGATTAATACATAATTACAAAGTCGAACTCTTTAACAATCTCCTCTACTGCGACATTCAAAATAACAGATATGCATATTTTTCCGATAGTAATCGCACCCTATCACTTGAGATGTTTTCCATCAATACTGGAAGCATAAACAAACACGGATGGAAAAACATCTTTGAACAAATAAGGTCCAACATAATTTATGACTACGAAGTATTCAGCGGTCAAGACAATTTGACAAACCCGAATGGCGGAAGTGAAGACCAACTGCCTAATACAAATAACACGATGACTATAACTAATCCGAATGAATTGAGTGCAATGCAACAAACTTGTGACTTTTTTCGTAAGTAACAGTATGAAGGACTGTAGTTTAAATGACTTTAATAGTAGTCGTCGAAGTGATTTTATCTTACCTCACATAACGAACATCAACACAAACAAAAACTCTGTATTATATACTATCTATCATCAGAATTTATGTGGACTCAACAATAAGAAAGACGACCTAGAAATTTATTTGAATGACTTAAAATCAAAAGTAAATTGTATTTGTATAAGTGAACACTTTTTAAATGAAATCCAAATATCACAATTACAGATGACTAGTTATAAACTTGGTTCCTACAACACAAGAGTAAACAAAAAAAGAGGTGGTACATTAGTGCTAATAAGCGATGACAGACAAATAGAGGACATAGAAATTTGTAAAAAGCTCTATAAACAAGATTATTTTGAGGTATGTGGATTAAAAGATTTAGAATTTAATATTAATATTGTCTGTTGCTATAGAACTCCTGTGAATAATAATTTTGATAGTTTTCTTGAAAGGCTGGAACAACTGTTGAAGCATTTCTTCAAAAAACAGTGTTTGATTTGTGGCGACTTCAATATTAATCTGATGAAAGATGACAAATACCGAAAATCATTTTTATCAATGCTCACATGCTACAATTTTAGATGTTTGTTTGACACTACAACATTCGTACGTAATGGCACAGAGTCATGTATTGACAATATATTGACAAATCTAATAGATACTAACATTAACGATATCCATATTGACCACAACGGATTATCAGATGGACATGCTGGTCTTTTTTGCACAATAAATGTAAAAAAAGTAACAGAAGAAAAAAAAGGAAGTAATTTTAAGTATATTAAAAAAAGAATAAGGTCACCCGGGGCTAAAGCAACTATGGGGCTAAAGCAACTAATTCAATTTTCTCTCAATCTAATCATTTTTGTAGATAGCTCTATCTATTGGAGTAAAGAGGAATCATAGTTTTTTCAAACAAAGTACAGATAGCATCACTAGTTCACCTATTGTAGTACTGACAGATCATTTTCTGTCAGCCGCTATTTTGGAGCAACGTGTTGCCGCGTCGTGTTTTGTGTTTTGGTACATTAAAAATATTTCGAGTCGTTGCAAGGAGAAATAGAAGTGCATCCTAAAAACAATATAAAACGTAAGTGTTTTTGGTATATTTGGTTAAACTCTAGGTGTTATAATTAACATTTTATTGATATAGTTACATTAACCCCAACTTTTCATGCACGGGGGTTATTGCAACTATTTTTGCAGTCACATTCGCCCCATGCTTTTTGTACGAAAACTGCAAATTACTAGTGACGTTCCGTGTCGATATTTCGATAAGTGAATTTCACGTATTTGCATAAATGTTTAGCTGCAATTAGTATGAAGTGTTTTAGATTTTGCGTAGTTTTAACAAAATGAAATAGATAGGTAGCTTAAATAAAAAAATGTACCAAGAATTAGTTAGTTAATACAAAATCCAAATTTTGTTATCAGATGGTCCGAAACTATAAAAGAAAAAAGGCGAAGAGTTACTGCAGTGAAACACTTTTTGAAGCTGTACGATTAGTACAGCAAAAACTGTTGACGAGTTATGCTGCTGCGGAACGTTTTAATAACCTAAAATTTATTTACTTTAATACTTAAGTAATAAGTTTTTAAATAAACGTTTGATATACATACAGAAATCGCTTTTTCTTCACCTAAATCCAAAATATTAGATTAGTCATCAATGCGTACCTGCTTATCGTATTGTCAAAGCATTTTACATAAGAAGAAATCTTTTCTTGCTTTTATTTTATGTCCTGAATTCCATTAATAAAATAGAGTTACTCTAGCTGAGTATAATAAATATACTTTATTGATGTTATTCTTAATGAACACTTACATCGATTTTGTGTTTTTGCAATAAGAAACCTATATTTAAAACCTTTCATTATTGTTAATTATCGAATGTCTGTACAAATATTTATCGATAAGTAGTAGGTACTACATCTCAACACTAGTCAGTATGGAAGACAGTCGCATTCGCCCCATATAAAAAATAAAGTAAATTTGCTTGAAACTGAACTCTCTCTCAGCGACTATAGATAGCTTTTACAGATAATTCTGTGTGCATCTACATGTACTCTTGACCTCAACATTTAGAAACAGAAAACAACAGAGTTATAACGAATAGTCACATTTACCCCAAAGTGGGGTGAATGTAACTATTACTGGTCTTATTCAACAATAATGCAAATTAATGAAAAACCAAAGTCTATTTGTAACTTAATTTATGTCGAAACTGTTCATCGAAAGCTGTGCAATGAAGTACATTTATTAGAATATCCCTATTATTTAAGTCGCTCATGTTGGAGGGAAGCAAAGTTCAAATTTTTTTTTTTTAGTTGCATTCGCCCCGGGTGACCTTATATAATAAAAAAAATAAGGCGGCATTTAGGAAAAAGTTGGCAGAGATAGATTGGAATCTCGGCATAAATACATTTATAAGAAAATTTAATGAAGTACATGATAATTCTTTTAAAAAAAAGGAAATATTAATTGATCTTAATAAGTCTGGAAAAAGTTATTGGTTTAGCAAAGGAGTTAAAGTATCCAGCAAAGTCAAGCGCATTTTATGCCTTATTGATAAAAAAAGATGTGATAAATCAATTTTAAAATATCGCGAAAACTACTTAAGGATATATAGAAAGGTAGTAAGATGTGCAAAAAAGCTCGACACTAGGAAAAAGATTGATCAGGCACCTCAATCTAGTAAAGCCATGTGGAAAATAGTGAATAGTAGACGTAATTCTAATAAAAAACAAAGCACTGATATTATAATACTTAAACAAGATAATAAGATATATGACAGCCCTATAGACGTAGCCAACATTTTATCCGACCAATTTGACAACAAAATTACATTAAACTCTTCTGATCATAGCTTAGCTAAAAAATACTTAACCGACCATATGGCTAGAGTAGACGATAACATGTTGTTTGATCAAGTAACCCCGGTAGAAATCTTCAAAATGGTTAATAATATGTGCAATAAAAATTCTCACGGTCAAGACGAAATACCCATAAGTATCATCAAGGATAACATTGACATATTAGCTGAACCAATAGCTGACTTTTTGAACAGATGTATTGAGCAATGTGTTTTCCCCGAGCAATATAAAATTGCTCGTGTTTTGCCCATATTCAAAAAAGGCTCCAAATTAGATGCGAAAAACTATAGACCCATTTCACTATTACCGGTATTCTCTAAAATATTTGAAAAGGTAATGAAAGATAGGCTTATCAAACATTTGATTAAACACAATATCATTAGCTATCAACAGTTCGGGTATCAAAGAAGCATAGGAACCATTGATGCAATAGACTCACTAGTGGATGATGTGGTTAGCAAATTGAATAATAAAGGAAAAGTGGCAGGACTATTCCTAGATCTTAGCCCTGCCTTCGATACTGTTGAACATAAAATCCTTTTAGACAAACTAGAACACTATGGGATAAGAGATAACGTCTTAAAGCTTTTCAGTTCTTACTTACAGAATAGATCACAGTATGTCGAAATTAAGTCAGTTGAAAGCAGGCATGAAAAAATTAACAAATCTAAGCTTGTTAGAGTACAAAAGGGAGTTCCACAGGGCTCAGTCTTGGGTCCAATATTTTTTATAATATTTCTTAACGACTTAGCAAACTATATGTATAAGATAGTACCAGATATCAAAATGGTTATTTTTGCTGATGACACAAGTGCCGCTATGAACGATATCTCTGTAAGGGACTTAGAAAATAAAGTAAATCATGCACTGTCTACTTTTGAACATTGGTTTTCCACTAACAATTTAAAACTCAATGTGGAGAAAACTAAATGTATGCTATTCAAATCAACTGTGAGGAATAATGATAGTATTAAAATAGCTTCATTGGGAAATAAAGTGGAACATGTACAAAATTTAAAATTTTTAGGGATACAAATTGATGCGCTCTTAAGCTGGAAACAAGAACTGGAAGCAATCACAAATACTCTCAGCAGTGCATGCTATGCCTTGAGAAGTTTAAGGGATGAACTAACCATTGCTCAGTTACGAAATGTTTATTTTGCCTTAGTTGAGTCCAAGCTGAGGTACAGTATTAAACTATGGGGGAACAGTTATAAATACAATATAAATGCAGCCTTTGTTATGCAAAAAAGGGCCCTCAGAACTATTCTTCGCATAGAGCAAACTGAATCTTGTAGAGAGCATTTTGTGAAATTAAAATTTTTACCTGTACCTTGTCTTTATATTTTGGTCCTACTAAGTAGTTTTATAAAAAACCTAGAGAAATACGAGACAAAAGAAGAAAGGGAAACTAGGGTGGAAACGCGTAGGAAAGATTTGCCTAATTATTTGCAGCCAAAATTAAATGTTGTCAAACATAGCTCTAAAGTACAGTCTGTACAAATTTTCAATAAATTGCCTTTAGAACTAAAAATTATTAATAGTCCAAGAATATTTAAATTCAAATTAAACTCATTCCTATTGACGAAGTGCTACTATAGTATAGAAGAGTTTTTTAGGGACAAAAATAATGCCACAGTGTAACTTGTTTATTGTTTAAGTCTAATTCTTGACATGTTTTTTTTGTTTTTTGTTTGATTGAGTTGATTTCTTATTTAAATTTTTGACATTTTATCTATTTATTGATTGTAACTTTTATTGATTATTATTATTATTCCGTGTATTCATTAACTTGTAATTAATTGAAACTTTTATTGATTATTATTAATCATGTATTCGACACTAAATGTATTTTTGTTCAGAATAAAATAAATGGTGATTATTTAAATTAAAGGTACTAAATTATTGACATAAATTATATATTAGTGATATTGATACATTTTAAATGCGTAATGAATTTTAAATATTAATGTAATGTTTTTTTTTAAATTGTTTAAATTGTTATTATTTTATTTATTATCACTGTAATATTTTCAACACAATGTATTTTGTTATGAAATAAATGACTTATGACTTAGTGGGTACTCGAACGAAAAGATAATTCGAATTTAAAATAACTTTAATAAACTATAGCGAACGATACAAACACGTGCGTTGGTACTGAGAGTTTGCCAAGACTGTCCGAGCTCGACGGTCGACTGTAGACTGCCGCAACACTCGGTCTCCACGCCAGTCATCGCTGCATCCCCTGCACCGACGATCGTGTCCAAGCGGTAGGGCTCGCTTGCGTTTCTGATCACATGATTATTAGTTTACGCAACAAATAGTTAGATGGCGGTGTCCACTGTACTATGGCGCCATCCATCGACTTAAATATTTTTTCAATCATTATTTTGATATAATGTTTTTTATTTCATAATTTTTTTCTTTCTCAGATACTTTTAAAGATGGTCTGGCAATTTGAGTACTTTATTTCTTTTCTTTGGTATTGCTCGTCGACTTGAGCTCATTGAGTTTCGAGTTGAGCTCCACGATTACTGACAAATGCTTGCACTGATTGGACAAGTCCATTCAAATCTCTGTGGTTCTTTCCTTGTTCCCAATGTAATGTATAAAAAAAACCGGCCAAGTGCGAGTCGGACTCACATAAGGAGGGTTCCGTACCACTGGACATTATTTGGCAAAAACGCCGAAAAAACCACGTATCTTCTATGGGGACCCTTTAATTAATTATTTATTTTATTTTATTTTTATATTTTTTTGTTATAGCGGCAATGAAAATACACAATCTGTAAAAAATTTAACTGTCTACCTATTACGGTTCATCAGATACAGCCCGCTGACAGACAGACAGACGGACGGACGGACGGACAGCATAAACATGATGTGGATATTATATATTGTGCAGTAGGCCGCACATCGGTGGTAACACTATGACCTGGAACTGGCCTCGCGTAGTACGGAGTTTCAATAGAATACGGGGTCAGCTTATACTGGAATTGTTACCACTGACGTGCGGCCTATTGTACCTACCTGTATTGTTGTCTGAACTTACGTGGTGGGTTTTTCTACTTTGCGGAATTTGTGTGGATCAAAATCTACATCATCAGAAACTGCAACAGAAGTCATAGATGTGAGACGTCAGCCGGACGCACAGCTAAGCTTGGCGCTGCACCACTCGCACACGTTTACACGTTACGCCCAGCGCCCGACGCGCCGTCACGTCGTGAACTGGCAGCGCCTCGGGCGCCTGGTAGGTACTACTAGTCTCTCACGCGAAGTTATCATGTCGTCCCACCCCGTCTTCATGTACTCGAGCACGAACATGTTAGCGATTCAGCTGTCTTACTCCTGTACAAGTATTCGGGCGACGCGGTGCAGCGGTACGTTTCTGTTAATTGTCCTGTGGATGATTTTCTACTGCACTATTGCAATAGCGCATGAACGTCATCTGTCAGTCAGCATCAGTCAAAGAACAGCACAGATCTATTCACAGAATGTATAGCTATACGAGTACAAGGATCTTTTGGTGCGGGGCCAAAATCGGAACCAACGCCGCCGTCTTATTTTGTCAATACCATTTGTGTGACAATTTCGCAAATGTCAAATATTTACAGACAAGGCCACAATAGTATAAGGATTATGGCGTTATTGGTAAACATTTGTCATGTGTACGAAGCATAGGAAGCGAAATAGCAAAGGATGTTCAAATTTATTATAATATCTACTACAAGGTTATTTTGGCACTGCAATAACATTTAAGATAAGTTGTTGGTAAACATTACTTTTGTGAAGGCGCTTTTCGCGTTTGTCTGTATGTCCACGTTGTTCTAAAACACGCAACGGATTTTGATGAGGTTTTTAACATCATTTAGACAATGTATTCTGGAACTAAAACTTGACGTTTCGTCCAGTCGTGAAAAAGGCGCTTTTGAGCGCTTACATGGCGTGCGCGGACTAAACCCTAACAGTTAGATAAAATATGTGTTTTACTGGATTGTTTAATTCATGGCCCTCGATATAAATCCGTTTTATTCAAGAGTTGCATACTATACTTTATACCATGACTACGAGAAAAAGAAAGATTTAAGCGAAAATAGACATTTAATGAAGAAAAAAGGAAGGTTGAAATAATTAAAATGCACATAAAACTTGGAACAATTACTAAAATTAAGAGTAATTTTCTTATTATGACTAATAATAATCAACTTGTGAAGCGATATTTATTTCCTGTGTATTGAGTATGTTTTCGCAAGGAGGTTGTATAGCATTGAGATGGAGGTCGCATATATAGATGTGTTCTAAATTCAAACACCAAAATAGTGATTAAAAGTGCTTTTTATTCACTGAAAACAGTGAATAAAATAAGCTTTTTAGAGGAGGAATGGTATAATAGTATATTTTAGAGGGGGAATGGTTTAAAAGCTATTACAGATTTAAAATTACGCGCAGCAAAATAATTGTATCTGACGGCACATATAACGAGATTTAAAGCGGTTTTTTTAACAAGTTCGTCAAAAAATCATAATTAAGTATATAGTAACATCACGGTGTGCAAGGATATAACGTTTATTCTTTTCGTTCCGCAGATATAAGCATTAGCTCCATACATTTTTTTTTTTAAATTATAATGCCAATTTGCCTACCAGACTGTATCATATTGATATATTAATTTCAAGTAAAAAACCAACACTTTAAAATTTAAGCTCAAATGTCTTTGAGAGCCTTTTTTCGTTCCACAGTTCGGCGTGGCGCCATGTCTGACAGGGGTCAATGAACTTTCCCCAGCTAAGAGGGAGCTGCGATTATTGAAATGAATATAAGAATTGAATTAATACATTTTGATGACAGTTTGGTTGAGGCTGAAAAACGTCAATAATACGTATTTGGACGTCCAAACTCCACAAGTGGTGAAGGCCTCACCATTTTTTTCATATATCGGGACCATAGATAAATAGAGCACTTTTGTTTTTTTTATTGTAACGGCAATGATCAGAACGATATTTTGTCTGTATCATTTGGGATCACTGAGGGATCACCCGACAATTTCTTGGCAGTTTCATAGTGTGTTTTATTTTTAACCGTATGAACCGGTATGAACATTTAATGACAGCGCAGTGTGAATGGGCACCGATGATGTGCAAAAGCATTAGAATATCGTCGGCCGTAATTAGGTTCAATTGGCTTACCCCAATTGAGTCTAATAATGAAGTCCCTTTGTACTGTTCTGATGAAGACTCGGAAGACGTTCAGGAGGTGAAGAAAAGGCGTGGTGAATCGAATGTTTGAGGAATTGGATGTTTGTGGAGAAATTTTTGAATGTTCGTGCCGCTGAAGAAGTCGTAAAAGTAGAAAATACTTGGTCAATATTAACTACTCATATGACGCTAGATGGAAAAAAACGCTTTTATAGGTGCAATAAAGTACCACGCAACTGAGAGCAGTGTGTTGCACAGATGTATTTGTTATTTGAGGCGAACTCGGACGCGGTGTTACTCTATCGCACTGATTGCGAGCATAACCACGATTCCATCAAAAGTAGTTACAGTTTTGGTATTTGCGACGAACCTAATTTGGAAATTAACAAGCTTTTCGACCTCTGCTTAAAGCCGAAAGCCATATTACACAATCTGAAGTAGATAGATGGACTTAAAATACCTACAAAACAGCAGCTCTACAACTATTTGGCAGATCGCAGGCGTATAAAGTATGGGCCGTCCACAATTCACCTAGGAGAGTTAGAAAAATGGATAATTAACCGCACAGATGTTCCTGACGATGAGAATAAAGTTATTGTGATAGCTTATCATATTTTAGAAAATGACCCACCTAGCTTCCGCTTCGTTTTGGCTTCTAAGAATTTATTAAAACTGTGCCTTACTGCCGAAATTTTACATGCGGATGCTACCTACAAACTAATCTGGCAAGGGTTTCCTGTTCTAGTAATTGGAACAATGGACAAAAACCGAAAATTTCATCCTATTTGCCTAACAGTAGGTATCTACACATGAACGCAAAGAAGATTTTGAAACTGTGTATAAGGGATTGAAAGACAGTATGTTTTACATTTTCTCATATGCATTTGACCCAAAGGTTTTGGTATGCGACGCCGCAAAAAGCATTCAGAATGCTTTTATTGACGTGTTCGGAGAAGAAACTATAGTAAGAATGCGCTGGGCACACGCTAAAAAGCAAATGTGTACGAAATTGGATCAAACAAGTGAGAAAAGTTCACGAAAAGCCATATTGCAAGATTTAAACGCATTGCAGTGTGCTATTCTCCTGAAGTGTTCAAAAGTTTTCTTGGCGAAATGGCATGAGCAAAAGGCATTTATTACATACTAGCTTTTGCCCGCGACTTCGTCCGCGTTTCCGTCGTTTTTCGTAAAAAAGTACCATATGTCCTTCCTCACGGTTCAGTGGTTTTGATGTAACAGACAGATTAACTTTCGTATTTTAGTAGGGAAATATAATATGTCAATCCACAATACTGTTGAAAAATATCGCAATAAGGAACCGCAGAATATTATTATTAATAGCTGTGCCCGCGACTCCGTCAGCGTGTAACTCCTTGTATGTTATTAAGTTAATGTATTAGTTATATTGTTTAGATCACTTTCACATGAGGCTTAAGTACATATAGAACGAAAATACTTCAGCGCAAAGCTTCCGGGTAAACTATGTTGAAAGTTGACCCGTCCGGCACGTGAACATAAAGATTTCTAGAACTGCTAACCCGGGAAAAAGCGACATATAACTGACCATGCGAGAAACAACTGACACCGAGATCTACTCCAGCAACACGAAAAGTCTACCCTTGAGCCTTATTAATTGTCATTGCATAACACACCGATACTGGGAATTGCGTTCTTTTAAATTGGAATGGAAAATTATTTGGTATTATGGGAATTCTGGGAATAAAGACGGTCTCTCCTGCACCGCAGCCTGTTAAAGTTTGAGCCTCGATTACATTTTGTTGCAACTGGGTTACTTTTAGCCGAGTTCCCTACCTATACCTACTTCACTTAAAAATAAATACCTATAACTACTATAATTAATAAAAGTATCTACGCTTTTACCTACTTAATACAAAAAAAAAATTGAACATAAATTAGCCAAAACTTACCTATCGGTATCTAAAAATCTATGCGTACTACTTCTACTTCACCTAAAAAGAAATAAAATGCAAACTATTAATAATTTGTAATTTGAACGAATATTTAAACACTACCAAAACAACTAATACCTATTTTATAAAATAACAACAAAAGAAATTCAAATAAACTATAACTATTTAAAGACTAAAAGTCGCGCTGATAAGCATGGTTTGTTAATATCAATTATTGTCTGTCAATAAGGTCGAACACTCTAAACGCATCAACAGCCAAATATTGAATGATGAAGCTCGCGCTCGGACCTGCTCGGGCCTTTTTATACACTGCCGCCACGACCCGCGTCGAGCGCGGCAACCGTTACACAAAAATAATCCTTATGGCATGATTCAGTATTCACGCGCGACGGCGCGATGGCTTATTAGCGTATTTCATGTATAAGTTTGGTGTTTCTTTACCGATTACTATGATTCTTTTTTTATTGAATAGGTAATAATATTAACTTTTTTTAATTAGGGATGAGTGACAGTATTATAAACGTAAGAGTAAACAAATATAATCAGAAAGCTCCGAACTGCTAAGCTATCGGGAGTTATACGTGTTATTGTGAGTCAACCATAAAAGATAGACATATGCTGTTGTAGGATATTTTTTAGATAATTTTATGTAGAACATTTCCGTCATAAATGATTTCTATGTAGCTTTAACCATTAAGGCTTCACACGCGACGGAAGCTTAAAAAATGGAGCAACTTCTCCCGTTTTCCCAACATTTCCCTTCACTGCCCTGCTCCTATTGATTGTAGCGTTATGAAAAGTATACTATAACCTCCCCAGGAGTATGAAGAATAATTGTACCAAGTTTCGTTAAAATCCGTCGAGTAGTTTTTGTTTCTATAAGGAACATACAGACAGACAGACAGACAGACAGACAGACAGACAGACAGAAAAATTTACTGATTGCATTTTTGGCATCAGTATCGATCACTAATTACCCCCTGATAGTTATTTTGAAAATATATATCATGTACAGAATTGACCTCTCTACAGATTTAATATAAGTATAGATTTAAAAAAATAATGGCTCACTAAAAACCCTAATTGGTATTTAGGTGCAACACCTATACCTCCGTATCCGCCCTCCGGATACGGAAGCCATTGAGGCGGAGCTGTACGACGGGTACAGAGCGGCGAAGACCGCCCTCCGAGCGGAGATCGAGCGTGCCAGAGGACTGGCCCGCGAGGAGTCGCTGGAGACTCTGAACAGAGATCCGTGGGGACGCCCATACAAATGGGCGAGAGACAAACTCCGCCCATGGGCTCCCCCGCTGACGCAGAGTCTCCGGCCCCAGCTCGTGGAGGACGTGGTGAGCGCTCTGTTCCCTTCGCGAGGGGAATATACTCCCCCGCCCATGGCTCCGCCTCCTGCGGTGCCCAATGCGGACCACTCTAGTGACGACGACGACGATACTCCGGAGGTGACCGAGGTAGATTTGAGAGTGGCGGTACGTAGGCTGAATGCCAAAAATACCGCCCCAGGACCCGATGGCTTACCTGGAAAAGCCTGGGTTCTGGCCTTGGAGGCTCTCGGGCCTCGACTAAGGGGGCTCCTAAGCGCATGCTTGGAAAGGGGCCAGTTCCCGCTTCGTTGGAAGACGGGGAAACTGGTCCTCATCAAAAAGCCGGGGCGCCCGGCGGACTCTCCGTCCGCTTACCGGCCCATTGTGCTGCTCGACGAGGTGGGCAAGCTCTTTGAAAGAGTGATTGCAGACCGCCTTGTCGGGCGGCTGGTGCGAGTGGGACCGGACTTGGCGGAGAGCCAGTTTGGTTTCCGCAAGGGGCGCTCTACGGTGGATGCCATCATGCGCGTTCGAGCCCTCACGACAGGGGATGATGTTGCCCGGGGTGGGGGTCGTCTTGGCGGTGTCTCTTGACATCGCCAATGCCTTCAATACCCTGCCCTGGAGTTGCATTAGGGAGGCACTCCGGTATCACCGGATGCCGACCTACCTCTGTCGAGTGGTCGAGGCCTATTTGACGGACAGGGCCGTCATCTACCCCAGTCACCACGGAGAGTGGAACCGGCGAGAGATGTCGTGCGGTGTCCCACAGGGATCGGTCCTGGGGCCGCATCTGTGGGACATCGGCTACGACTGGGTGCTGCGCGCCGACCTCCCTAGCGGCGTCAGTGTAGTCTGCTACGCTGACGACACGCTGGTCCTGGCGCAGGGGAGGTCGCATGAGGCGGCGGCCAAACTGGCGACACGCGGGGTTGCGACAATCGTCGACAGGATCCGGCAATTGGGACTCGAGGTGGCCTTGCACAAGTCCGAGGCCATGTGTTTTTATGGTCCTCGGAACGCGTCACTATCGAGTTCCCGGATAACGGCAGGAGGGGTTCACATCGGTGTCGAGTCGACGATGAAGTACCTGGGACTCGTCCTCGACAGCCGGTGGAACTTCGTGGAGCACTTCCGACGTTTGGCTCCCAAACTGCAGAGGGCTGGGGCTGCTTTGAAGCGGCTCCTGCCCAATCTAGGGGGTCCAAACGCCTCCTGCCGGAGGCTCTACGCGGGGATCGTGCGGTCCATGGCCCTTTACGGGGCACCGGTGAGGGCGCGTTCGTTGAGGCTGCGACCGGCCCAGCGGTTGAACGCGTCCCAAAGGGTCATGGCCATTAGGCTGGTCCGAGGTTACCGCACGGTCTCCCGTGAGGCGGCGAGCCTCCTTGCCGGACTACCGCCATGGGATCTGGAGGCAAAAGTCCTCGCGCACATGTGGGAGTTGCGCGAGGAGGCGAAACGCCGGGGCGTAACTCCGCTGCCGCGAGAAATCGCGGCACAGCGGACAGAGCTCCGGCGGGATCTCATGGCGGCATGGAGAGTGCGATTGTCGCAAACCAGCGCTGGGCACGCCACAATTGTGGCGATAAGTCCCCTCTTTGAGGAGTGGCTAGAGAGGCGCCACGGCGTCCTCACCTTCCGCCTGACACAGGTCCTCACCGGACATGGTTGTTTCGGGAGGTTCCTGTTCAGGATAAAGCGGGAGGAAACGCCCGGGTGTCACCACTGTGTGGATCGCCCGGAGGACACGGTGGAGCATACGGTGGAGGTCTGCCCAGCTTGGGCGGAGCACCGCCGTGTCCTCACGGAGGCGATCGGCGGCGGCGATCTCTCGCGTCCGGCCCTGGTTCAGGCCATGGTCCGGAGCGAGAGTGCATGGGAGGCCGTCACCTCCTTCTGCGAAGCAGTAATGCTCGCGAAGGAGGAGGCGGAGCGCGCGAGGGAGAGGCAAAATGCGCCCCCTCGCGCCCCTAGTCGCCGCAGGAGACGCCCCAGGCGTCGGGAGTCGCGAGCCGACTTCCGGCCACCGTAGGCGCGGGCTTGCGGACGGTGAGCAATGGGTAGCTCGCCGTCCGATAGGGACCAGGCCCGGGTCGACGGCGCGTTGTGTTCCACGCGCGCCTCAAAGAGATGTCAGCACCAACTGACGGGGTCCGGAAGGGCCAATGCCTGCCGGGGTTGCGGGTTTGTCTGAAAGGGATATCGCGACCTCGGCACACAGGCAACGGAAGGAACACGGGTGGGTTTTAGTCAGTAAAAGTCTGACACGCCCTCCCGCTCCACCCAGAGCGGGAGAAGTTATTTGATAATTTCCCATCCTCAAAAAAAAAAAAAAAAGGTGCAACACCTATCTCATCACCTGTGACTAACAATGCTCTCGAATCTTTTAATAGGATTATTAAAGATGAAAATACCTTCCGCGAGCGTATACCGTTGTCCCGTTTTTTAGTAGTTGCAGAGGACATGGTTACTAGCTGGTCACAACAGGCAACGGAAGAACTCTTTGCGACGACACCGGTGTTATAATTAGCTGACTGGACAGCCGGATATCTATGGGCTAAAACCAATACCAAAATTAGAACAATACAATCAACACCAACAACTAATACCTACCTGGTCCCAGGTGACAACTCCACGAGGACTACTTTGACGGAGAAAACATTCAACGATTTTGATGAGTACAAAAAAGTGTTTTTTTCTTCTTGGAAAATTACATTACCGAAAAAAGAAGAGGAGTGGATTAATGGCCACTGTGACTGTCCAGATTTTCACCGCAAGTATTCTTGCAAGCTTTTGGTGGGTCTGGCTATCAGGATGAAACATGCATTTCCGCCACCAGAAGCAAAAACACAAAAAATTGGTGTAAAGAGGAAGCGTGGGAGACCAGGTAAAGCACAAGCTGCGCTGATTATTCAGTGACAAATAACAATGTTATTCATTATTTGATTGCCTTACATTATTGTAACTTAGGACATAAGTACAATTATACTTAACATAAAAACCTATGCTACTGCCATTAAAATTATCTGATTTACAAATAAAATAGTTGTTTGGTTTTAATTTTCCCTAAAACACAAACAAACACAGAGTTGCAGATGATTGTTTTTGATAACAATATTTTTTGTATGTTCATTTGGGTAGGTATAATAGTCAATTACTTATGGTAACATTATAAAAATAGTCAATTACTTATGGTAACATTATAAATAGATAGGCGAATACATGAAATTAGAGCTTTCATTGACCATTATTTGATGACAATAATAAGGAAATTTTATGTTCAAATATAGTAGATTCACTCATCAATTACTTAATGCTAAAGTATAAAAATAAAGGTGACTCTATGAAATTAGAGTACGTTGATATTATTTTATAGATGAAGTTGATACACTTATTAGAAGCTGGCAATGAGTAGACATAAAACAAATTTAGTGGCTTAAGAATTATCACCATGCTGCGTCATATTAACAGTAGCTTGTTTTACAATATATGGTCGTCTAAAAACCATTTATTAGACGCTAAAAGTTCGTCGCTGACCTATTAATTCATTAGACAACTAAATATATTTGTAGACGAGAATGACATTTTAAAGAAGCTGCCTTAATTAGCACCCCATTAAATTGACCTCTACGTTGGATCCAATCTATGAATGAAAAAAATGTGTTAAGGACTTGTTGAAAAAATGTATGTAGAAAAATACAGTGTAAAGAGATTGTTGACAGTCAATGAAGAACACTCTTTTGACGTACTGAATAATCGTAGAACGTAATGGTAATTCGTTGATTGGGGAGACCCTTACCTTATTTGAAGTGGATTGGCGGCGGTAATTACACCATTCCAAGTTGCTATATTGCATGGTTTTTCAGATACATTGTTGTTATGGGGCTGATTCGAAATTTGGATCCAAAAAATCAGTAGGGTAAGGGACATTTTTCTTAAGCTAGAATTTTTTCATATACACCATTTGAAAGAGCGAAAAATTCTGAACAAAACTGTATACTCAATTCATTTTCGGTATTTTGTCCCTTACCTCAATTGAACCTACTACGGTCGACGATATTTATAACACGCGAAAGCGGATGTCTCATTCATTTGATTAAAAAAAAATTGTATCTTCGATCAACTGTAATACAAGGTTAAGGTAAAGAACACCAGACATATATTAAAACAAGCATTAATTATTATTTAGGTAATAATAATTATGTTAAGAGAAGTACCTGCATAGACACAACCTTGTAGCCAGGATTATCCATCAGCAACTTGCTCTGAAATACAGTCTTGTGGAATCTGAAGTGCCTACAGGTATGTGCCCGACCCAGTTCTCGAAAATGGAAATATTATCACCTTGTACTGGGATCGATCCATCATCACTGACTATTGTTGCCAATAAACCTGATATAGTGGTGGTGGATCGACTATAGCGGCGCACAATGATTATTGACATAACGGTACCGCATGACGGGAACCTCGTGAAAGCCGAGAAAGATAAACAAATCAAGTATCTTGACTTGGCTCGCGAAGTTGTCGACATGTGGGATGTGGACACAGCGATCATTGTGCCGATAATCGTATCAGCCAATGGAAATTTCCAAGAGCCTCGACCAACACGTAAGGAGGCTGTCGTTGGGCAGCTGGATTAAGGGCTTGATTCAGAAAGCGGTAGGTACTCCTAGACACGGCTCGCATTGTCAGGAGGTTCCTCTCTCTGGAGCCCTGACCGCCGGTAGCTTGGACCCTGTTACCGATACCAGTGGGCAACTATTTTTAAGCTATTGCATAGATTTTATCGGAGACTCTGAGCGCGGCGACCGAATGTAGAAATTCCGTAACGAAAAAAAAACCTGACGCGAAAGTTTGTGAGGATGGATGGATGGATGTTTGTTACTCTTTCACGCAAAAACTACCGACCGGATTTTAATGAAACTTTACAGTAATGTGGCTTATATATCAGAATAACACATAGGCTACAATTTATAAAGATTTTATGTGATTTAGCCATAATATAACGATAAGTATCCAGTAAGTCGGAAAAAATCCTGCCCTCTGAGATCTATCTTTGCGTGCGCTGCCTAAACCGCTGGAGTTACATGAAAAGAATGTATTGTGGGGTTGTTTGTCTTAAAGAGTTCTAAATAAAAGTCCGCGACAGCATATATCTACCTTTTATGTGGAAGCCATTATAGCCAAAATAGTGAGCTATAAATACATTTAAATTGAATACTTTTTTTAAGTTGCATATTTTAGAGTATTTAGTTAAATCGTATCAAAATAAATACCTTCATCGCTTTCGGTATTTAATGTAGATAAAATTTGTCTTTTACACTAAGTAATTTGGACTAATATTTTAAAAGTTAGAACGATAAGAATGACCTGCGATGAGTCGACGGCGGGCGCGCAGAACGAGGGTGGAGGGGCGGGATAGGCAATGACGCGCGATCGCCGAGTGCGCGACCCGAACGCGGGCAGACGCGTGAGGGCAGACGTCATTGACGGTTGTGTAAATTCTGCGATTTAGGGGGGGGGTATAGGGGTATTTTTTAAAAAAAATATTTTAAATCAACAATATTATCTTCTTATTTTTGAATATATGCTATGCAATAGCTTTACCGCGGCAGTCCTCGAGTGCCACACGTATTTTTTATATTTTTAAATGTTTTAATTTTTTTTATATTCTAATATTAAAAAATGTAATTTATAACTGTTTTAAATGAAATAAAGGATAATTATGTTAATAATAGGTCTTTACCTATGAAATTGCCGTTTTGTATGAAAAAATTTAAACGATTTTTTTTCATGTATTTTTTATTTGTATTAATCGAAGTAATCACCCATGCAATCAATGCATCTTTGCCAACGCAGTAGCAGTTTATTGATGCCCTTCTTAAAGAAATCAGCTGGACGGGAGGCAACAAATTCTTCAAAGGCATTTTGTACTGCCTCTCGGGTATTGATTTTTTTTCCCGCCTAGAAGTTATCCAAATTCTGGAAAAAGTAGTAGTCTGTAGGCGCAAGGTCTGGTGAGTAGGGCGGATGACGGAGAGCTTCCAACCCCAGTTCTTGCAACTTGGAGACCGTCTGCTGTGCAGTATGAGGTCGCGCGTTGTCTTGCAGTAGCAGCGGAGACGAGCGATTGACCAATGCTGGTTGGAGATGTGCCAGCTTCTCCATCATTGTGTTCAGTTCTTCACAGTACACATCTGCAGTAATGCTCACCCCGTTTGTTAAGAAGCGGTGATGAATCACACCGGCGCTAGACCACCAAACAGTGACCATCACTTTTCTAGGGGTAAGTTTTCGTTTAGGGCATTGTTTAGGTGCTGAACCAGGATCCAACCAACTTGCTGAGCGCTTGCGGTTATCAAACAGAATCTATTTTTCATCGCAGGTAACAATGCGGTTCAAAATTCCTCCATTTGTGTGTCTGTTGAGCAGTGCAAGGCACGTCTCGACGCGTACTTTGCGCTGGCGATCATTGAGTTCGTGGGGCACCCATTTGTCAAGCTTTTTTACCTTGCCAATTTGACGCAAATGGACCAATATTGTTTTGACGCTAACGTCGAAAGCTGCTGCTAATTCAGCCGTAGATTGTGTATCATCAGCTTCCACAATCGCCTTTAATTCGTCATTGTCGACCAAAGTCTTCAGACGACCGCGAGGTTCATTTATCAGGTCGATTTTTCCAGAACGGAAGCGAGCAAACCAATAACAGGTGGTGCGTTGGTTTGTAGTGCTCCGTAAACGTCGTTGATGTTGCGTGCCGCTTGTGCCGCGTTGCTGCCACGACGGTAGGTACTCATATTCCATAATTACTCGAATTTTTAACGTATCCATGATGACGAAAAAGATTGAAATGCGATGAAAATGTAACACTAATCAATAAACAAATGACTACTTTTGGGAAAAAATACTATGTTTTTAACATCTAAATAGTTTTTAAAATAAAATTAATTTGAAATTAGAATTCTTAGCCAAACAAAAATTATTTTGATTTGAAATGGCCAGTTGCAGTACTGGCCATTTCAAATCAAAATAATGACACGTACTTCAGGCACCAGTCTCTCACAAAGTTAGCTCCTTGTTCGTGCACTATTGTCAATTATAAACATTAAGTACATAACTTGTGTAGAGAAAATAAACGTCTTTTATTATATTATATTGTGTTTATTTCTATTTTAGAAAGATGTGATACAGAATACAGAATGCCCAGTATCAGAGATAGGCGTAGCCAGAATTAGTTTAGGCGATTGAATGTTATGTAACTTAAAATGACGTGTAAATAAATTAATAGTTTAAAAAACACTAAAAAAACACGCTTTTACGTGCACCTTTACAAGACCTTTCTAACAAGTCCAAACACTGCTATGATACGATATTTCATCATGGAATGCTAGTGCCTATCTTCCGGCTTCATCATCAGACCTTGAAACCTAATCATGGTCAACGTTCATTACAAGACCTTTCTAACAAGTCCAAACACGGCTATGATACGATCATCCATCATGAAGTTCCAGTTCATATCTTCCGGCTCCATCATCAGATCAGCTCGACAGTACCATGTTATTGTATTGTCATCAAAATCACATACAACTGCCAATTTTCATAACGCTACGATCTTTAGAAGATGGTTAAATTAGTTTTCTTAGATTTGATTACATAGTTACATACATACAGGTCGACCTAATAAAAGCATGTTAATTAATAAAATAAACCACAATATTAAATAATAATTAAATATTATTTATCATTACATCGCCAAACTAATTCTTATTAAAGTTCGTTTTTTTTAGCCCAGAGAGTAATTTGACTGGTGCAAATGATAACTCCAAATTGAAAAACAAATTAATAAAAATTGAAAATTAAATGTCAAATTTCTGTCTGGATTAAAAAACGAACTTACGTAAGATTTAGGTACTGAGCGTTCTGTATCACACCTTTGGAAAATATCATAAATGAAAATCACAATATTTATTTTTTTGCAAAACTTTTAAAATAATTCTATAAACAATCTAATTCCAACTATAATGACCCTGCATGTGTCTTGGGCTCCCATGCAATAACTACCCATCCAAATTCAATGGCTATTTTCGAAACTGATAACGAGGAAATTGAAAAAATTATTATACTCAGTTTTAATTCTACGAGTGCGGCTGGGTGTGATGGCATTTCTACTATGCTAGTCAAAAATGCAAGACATACTCTCATCCCGATTATGTGCCATATCTTCAACCTCGTTTTCGCTACAGGGGTTTTTCCCTCGGTATTCAAGACGGGTTTGGTTCATCCTATACATAAAAGTGGAGCTAGAGACCGTGTCGATAACTATAGGCCTATTTCAGTGCTAACTACTTTATCCAAAATTTTAGAAAAACTTATAAATAGCAGGCTTCTCAGTTACTTAAAAGTCCAAAATATTATCGCTGAGAACCAATATAGTTTTAGATCCGGCAAAAGCACTGAAGATGCAGTTTTGGAATTAACTAATACTATTGCTAGAAACCTAAACAATAAATTAAAAACAATGGCAATTTTCCTAGATCTCTCTAAAGCCTTTGATACGGTCTCCATCCCACTCTTACTAAACAAACTAGAACGACTTGGAATCAGAGGTTTGGCCCTAAATATTTTCACAAGTTACCTAACAGGTCGTTCTCAGAGTACTAGAATAGGAAATTACACAAGTGGACCCCAATCTATCAGTCATGGTGTGCCACAGGGCAGTGTACTTGGACCCACCTTATTTTTGATTTATCTAAATGACCTCTGCAACCTACCCTTACTAAACTGTAAAATTATAACATACGCAGACGATACTGCAATAGTAGTATATGGTAATGATTGGTCCGATACGCTCTCTTATGCTGAATCTGCTCTGCAGACTACTATGACCTGGCTAAGGAACAATCTGCTGACCCTTAACTTGGGTGAAACTAAATTTATGACCTTTTCCCCTCGCAGAACATCACAGCCGACCTCTGACTACACACTAACAGCTCACAAATATAACCCTATCACAAACCAGGACTGTAATTGTACTCAAATTGTCCGTACTCATTGTATGAAGTATCTTGGTATCTATATTGATAGTACTCTGACATGGAGTGAACATAATTATAAAGTCACTGGTGGGTAGAGTCAGGAAACTAATGTATGTGTTTAAGAACCTGAGGGCCTCTGCTGACTTCCCTACATTAAAAACGGTATACTATGCTCTAGCTCACTCAATCATAACCTATTGTATAACAGCCTGGGGCAGTTCTGGTAAATCCTCATTACTGCGAGTGGAAAGGGCGCAGAGGGCAGTTTTAAAAGTTATGGCCCACAAACCAATCCGCTTCCCCACAAAGGAACTCTACGCATTATGTGGGATACCAAGAGTGAGACACTCATTTACACTTAGCACCGTACTACGTAAGCACTCCGAACTGACTTACGATGCTGACCTCATTAAGCACAGACGAAGGTCTATTAGAGTCTGTTTAATCGAGCCAGTAGGTACCGAAATGGTTAGACGTCAATATAGATACCTAAGCTCTATTTTGTACAACCGAGTAAATAGCGTATGTAACATATACTTATTCACTTAATCTGAGGGAGTGTCGAGTCACCGTTGATAAATGGCTACATACTCTTACTTATGAGGAACTTGAAATGTTAGTTAAAACGTAACATATACATAGGCACGCATTCACAACACCACACACACGCACAACACAACATATCACACGCACACTTACGCACACCAACACTCCACACGCACAACACACCACACCCACACACACGCACAACACATCACTTGCATATTTTGATTACCATACTTTTTTTTGCTTTTATATAATTTTCTGTTTGTTTTTCCTTTTTATTATTATTTGTTATTTTTCTTTTTAATTTTCTTTTTAAGTTTTAAGTTAATAATAATAATTTGTAAACGCTGGAGCACTTACGCATAAACTTTTTTGTATGGGCGTTAATGGCTGCGACACAGTTTACAACTAATGCAGTCATTATCGTACATAATTTTTTATTGTAATTGTGTTTTTAGTTCTAATAAATATTATTATTATTATTTGTCAACAAATCTCGGGACCATAGGGTCCCGGTCCTTTGGAAGGCGTATGAGGGGCCGAAGCCAACTCGCAGAGGCCCCTTAGTCAATTTTAAATGGAATGAGGAATGAGATTATTATTATTATTTACTTAACACGTCTGCTACCACTGCGGAGCGTGCGCGCCTGCTGGCTGTGGGTAAGTGGGAATCAGGTCTGTGGCTTCATGCACTACCGTCGTCAAACATTGGTACCTTGTTCGGACGACACTACATTCCGCCTCGCTGCTTCCCTACGACTAGGAGTTCCATGTTGTTCTCCTCATCGCTGTCACTGTGGCGAAGTTGTCAATAGTCTCGGACATCACGGCCTGTCGTGCAGCCGAAGTGCGGGTCGCTTAGCGCGACACGCAAACATTAACGACATCATACGACGAGCCCTTGCCACCGCTGGCGTTCCAGCTGTATTAGACCCAATGGCTTGTTACGCGACGATGGCAAGAGACCGGACGGCATGTCTTTATTTCCATGGAAGGTGGGCAGGCCTTTAGTGTGAGATGCAACTTGTGTCGACACTCTTGCGCCATCCCATCTTCCTAGCTCAGCGTGCTGTGCTGGTGCTGCTGCTGCGGCTGCAGAAAACCTCAAACGGCGTAAGTATAATAACCTTACTGGTAATTATATTTTCGAGCCGTTTGGGGTTGAAACCCTCGGGCCGTGGGGTCCGAGTGCTCACGGCCTCTTTAGAGAAATCTCCAAACGGCTATTTGACACTTCCCGTGACCCAAGGGCTGGTTTTTACCTTGGGCAGAGACTAAGCATTGCCATACAACGTGGCAATGCGGCCAGCCTTTTGGGTACATTACCAGTCGACAGCGATGCGGATGAATTTTTCGATGCTATATTTTAGTTTGTAAATAGTTTTAGCTAAGTTAGTATATAATTTTGCTACTTTTATTAATTAATTAGTTATAAGTTGTTTGTACCCACATGTAAATAGTTTAATATCTATGTATTCAATCTATTTAGTACTTCATATAGCCTGCTAAAATGTAATTGTCTATTCGGCGCAGTTACACACACGTCATCCAACCATATGCTAACACCTTCCATGCCAATTAATAATGTTTCCATCGCTCTTTGGAAAATGGCTGGAGCGTTTTCTAAACCATCACCAGTACATCTAAAGGTTTTTCAAATATACGCGACTTGTGTAAGTCGCGTATATTTGAAAAACCTTTAGATGTACTTATCGCAGTAAGCTCTTGTGACGATTCCTCCAGGACAAATTGGTTATAGGTATTATTTAGGTCTATTTTGCTATAACACTCTCCTCCACCTATATTGGCAAAAACCTCCTCTATCCTAGGCATTGGGTATTTATCTATTTCTAAATCTTTATTTAATGTTATTGAATAATCACCGGCTATCTTAACCTTCCCGTTTTCTTTTAGAACTGGGACAATAGGAGTTCCGTATTTTGGAAATTTTACCGGTTGTAATATTTTCCTAAACCAATCAGTCTATCTGCTTCCTCCTCCACCTTTTCTTTTAAAGCGAAAGGTACAGAACGCGACTTAACATTTTTTGTTTGGGTACTCAAATTTGTTGAACCTAAACCTAAAACGAAACTAGACTAATTTATACGTTACAGGACTTAAACCTATGTTTTGTACATAATGTGCCGGGTACACACGCCCTACATAAGTATCTTCTCTTAAAAGCTGTATTAGCTTACTTATCAGAGGTGTGTGGAATGCAGTTCAATAATGAAAAATACCTAATATTAAGCTGTCTAAACTATAATGACTCGTATCTAAATAGTGTCTCGCAGTTAAATACACCACTCTTAACTAAACAAAACTTAAAAATGTCATCGATATAGCAAGTATTTACCCACGCACCTATCACCAGATTTTTTTTTTTTTTTTTCTCTCCTCTTTTTAGTCTTGGGTTGGGGGGGAGGGGGGTGTTTCGGGTTGATGGGGGGTGGATTTGTTTACACCTTTCGGGCAGTTATTTTTTCTTACGTCACTAATATCGGCAATAAAAAAAGAAAAACGTGAGGGGGTTATTTTGCCAGTCGAACACACCACTCCTACCATTTAATACACGAACAAAACCCCAATTTAATACACGAACCGGCTGCGGTGCGCGTTTAATACACGAACACTCCACTCGGCCATTGTAACGATATTATAATGTAATTTTAATCATTATTAATTGTTTATTTAAAACGTGTGCAACGGATCGTTACTATAAATTTAAGAGGAAAAAGAGAAGAAAAAAATATATAACGTATTATCCAACACACTTCAGATGTATTATAAATAAACTGTACAATGCATTATCTATAAAAAAAATTCTATGTCCGAAACATAACGAAAACATATTTTCGCATGTTTGTCAATTTTTTTACTAGTCAGGACGTAGGACGGAACCTATTTCAAAATGCGTCACCTGGATGCAAAGTTATAACCGCTCAGGTTAGGTTTTTTTTTTTTTTTTTTTGTTTTAGCAGGTTTGGGAAATCCTCATGGACGCCCAGACTGGCTCCCTCTGACATTATCAGAGACCTTGTTTTACAAAAGTTCTGATTGCTTACTTTGTTTTTTATTTAATTTTATGCCAGTCCTGTTTTTAGGAAGGGGAAAGTTCCTGGAAGCAATCGCCTCACTTCGTCCAGTAGTTTCCGCATATACTTATTAAATACCTTAAGTGTGTTTCTTATAATTTAGCATCTTACATACCTTATAACTTATTTACTTATTCTATTCTATTTTTCTTTTATATGTTTTTTGTTGTTTTTTAAATTTTTGAGTCTACCTATGCTTATAACTATTTTATTTTTTCTATATCTTAATCTACATTCTTTATTTATGATATGACTATCCTAATATATATACAATATTTATATAGACATTGTTTTCTTATTCTAGACCTACTTTTATTTCCTATCCTATCAATTATTACTACTAATTTAATAAAGTTATCTTGTTTACTAGTTTTTAATCCTGGCAGACTCAGAACTGCTGTTTTTAATATAGTCTCTAATTGTAATTCTTCAGGTTTTGTGAAACCTGAAAAATTACAACCAAAAACCATATTAGTAAGGCATATTCGGCATTTAACCTGTGCTTTTTCCTGTTTCAGGTACTGATCGACGACCCGTGCACTCTGCACTGGTGCAGCGCTTCGGATACGGCTTCCCAAAGTGTCACCGTGATTGTTCGTTTCATCCAACGCGTTTGACCACAACGGTAAGGTAAGTTTGATTTTAAAATTGGGTCGGTTTTGTTTGGTATAGTATCTGTAATTGGGCCAATTTCGCACGAAGTTGAACTCAAACTCAAACTCAAATCATTTATTTCAATTAAACCATTACAGGCACTTTTTAATTGTCAAGGAATCGGTCAGTCAAAAATATGAAGCTAGTTGCCCATTCCAAAGCTTAGTAGGTACCTATGGAGAAGAACGGGCAAGAAACTCCACGGACACTCTTTTAAATAAAATAAATTGTTACAAAGTATTGGTTACATCATTCATGTTGTAATTATACATGTGAGAACAATGTAGAAAGACGTGCACGTTAGAAGCGTCCGTAATACAAAGAACAATTAAAAAATTAAAAATCAGCCATGGCCGCTAAGAGCTGACCAGTCCCAACAGACGGCGCCCGTTCACGAACATGACGTATGGATCAGCACCATTCAGCTCAACCATTTTGAAGGGAGCTAAATGATCCAACACACGCGCCACCATCAGCGAGACATTTGAGTGAGCATGACATACTCACAGCCGCCAGGGCACATTCAAGTAAATAAAAAAAAAGTATTACCCGGTAAATGGTAGCTCTTTAGTACATAGTACTCACACCTGTGCTCTGGAATTATATAATACAAAGGAGATTGACTTTATACAATGCAAAGATGGTCTTAAAATCTTCAGCAGCTCCAACAGTATTTTCAGATGTTATTCAATTGGTTGTGGAGCAGGACCAGCATTGAGCCAAGCATTTTTATCAGTGATGTAATCCCCCAACTTATAATGACTCCAATTAGCTGGTTTTTTTATTGTAATTACCTTTATTTTTAAACATTTTAGTGGTTTTACTTTTCTGAAGATTAATTTTAAATACTATACCGCTGTGGTTCTTATTTCTGAGAAACGCTGGATGGACCTCAGCAATACGCCACCGACAAGCGAGCCAACGCGTCCCATTTAAGACGAATTGGGCACTCGTTGTCGAAGGCGTTGTGGTCTGTCCTGTCCCCTTTGGCCGATACGCAGTTATGACACTTTGGCGCCTCCGCCGCCAGCCGCGACGGACAGTCAACTCGCAGGTGAGAGTCTCCACAATGAGTGCAGAGGTCGGCGGGATGCGTGCACAGTTTACGGCTGTGGCCATAGCGCAGACAGCGAGTGCACTGCACCAGTGGCGACTGGTCCTGCACCCGCACCCGCTGTAGGTCAATGTGCACGCGACCCGCCATTGTCAGCCGCTGCCACACAGTCGGGGACACCTGCAGGATGACGTGGCACATATGGGGGTTCCTCGTCTTACGACGGTATTTCACCCGCAACCTCGAATCCTCCGCAGGTATATCCCCGACCAGGTGGGTGTTTTGCCTCTGCAGGGCCTGGATAACCTCCACGTCTGAGTGGCAGGAGAGGACATCCTTAATGATGATAAGAGGATCTTTGTTCTTCACCTCTTCCACCACCAGATTACCCGCTTTCCGTATCCTATCCGTCAATCTGGTCATCTCTTCTCTGGTCTTGAAACCCACCACCACCTTTTGGTCCCTCGCCTTTCGCAGCCATTCCACCCTAGTGCCCTCGTTTCTGGCATCGACCGCCGTCCTGAGCTTCTCAATAACCTCTTCACCGGTGTCCTGATCGTTTACAGACGATACGACCACCGAGTGAAGAGGTTCTTGGATATTCTGCTTTGGACCGGCGGCGGCCATCTCCGCGAAAGTTGGACCTTGGCCTGCCACGTAGCGAGGGGCCTCCTTGAGATGCTCCGACAGGGCCCGGGTGTGCTGTTGGCACTCATCCAATGCCTGTTTGAGGTCTTTGAGGCCTGCCACAAGGCACTTCATGAGCTCTGTCGGATCATCCGTAGTCAGTCTCAATGGCGCGGCTATCGGTGTGGGTGATGGTTTGACCACAGGTAGTTACTGGAGATTTTCCTTGCTCCGACTCTTTCATCAACTCATACAGTCTGTTAATGGCGTCGAGCACCCCAGTCTTTATCTCTGTATTCAGGTTGCGAGAGTTGCCCAAATGAAGCTTAGCTTTATTTAGACAAGCTCTCGCCTTCGCTGTGAGACTGGGGTACCTGGACTCAGTCGTCTTTTGCGGCCTGGCGGTGTCCATCCTTCCCAAGAACGGCTCCCGAGTGCTGGCGGCAGGTGGTGTTGCGTCACGCGTTAGGTTGACCGGGGGCTTGGCCTGGGGCTCAGCTTTCCCGGCCTCCCATTCCCCTATGCTACGCCGGACACTCGGAATTGAGCACCTAGCCTTCTCCATCGAACGCGGCGAGCCCCTGGAACCCGACGGGATCGCTTCCTTGGTCGGAGTGCGTTACATGGTGGTGGTTTTGGTGAAGGTTGAGTCCATAATATATACCAGTCAGAGGACACTGATGTTACTCCTGTGTCCCTGTAAAGGGGGGATCAGCAAGTAATGTAAAAGATTATTTAAAATCTAAAATATATATATTTAAAAGTAAAAACCAACCCTATAAGTAGGACTTGGTCAGGTCAAATTAGCAGTAAGTGATTAAAATTTCAAGGTGACGATAATAGGCGTTCAAACCGACGATTTAGTTAAGTCCTATTGCCGTAAGGAATAAACGAAACTTAAAGAAGTGAAATACAGAAAAATATTTTTTTCGAAAAGTTTACCTGGCTAGTGAGAACAGGGTGGGTGGGAGATGCAAAGTTATAACGGTTTGATGTATTTACTGTCTCGCTAAGGTGGATTTCGTCCGTTTATGAATATACTTGATTTTAAAAAATTTGATTTTCTATGTTAGCTAGGTTCGCTCAGGTTAGGTTCGCTCTGGTTTGGTTCGCTCAGGTTAGGTTCGCTCAGGTTAGGTTCGCTCAGGTTAGGTTAGGTTAGGTTAGGTTAGGTTTTTTTTTTTTTTTTTTTTTTTTTTTTTTTTTTTTTTTTTTTTTTTTTTTTTTTTGTTTTAGCAGGAGTGGGAAATCCTCATGGACGCCCAGACTGGCTCACTGGTGAACCAGTCTGGGCAGTGCCGGACTCTTACCGGCTAAAAACCACTCCTGCCTTTGCTCAATGTCCCTCTGACATGATCAGAGACCTTGTTAGACAATATTTTCTGATTGCATCCGTTTTGTTTTATTTTATGTTATATCAACCCTGTCGATAGGAAGTGGAGAGTTCCAGGAGGCAATTGCCACACGTCGACTAATTTTATCTGTATATTCTTATCTAATCTAATTCCTTATATTTTAACATCTTATATATTATATACCTAATAACTTATTTATCTATTCTATTTTACTTTTATGTTTTTTGTTGTTTTTTTAAATTTTTTGAGTCTACTTATGTTTATACCTATTATATTTTTCTATATCTTAATTTACATACTTCATTTATGCTATGGCTATCCTAATATATATACAATATATCATTTAGACATGTTTTCTTTTTCTGTACGTTTATTTCTTTTCCTGTTAATTTTCACTACTAATTTAATAAATTTTTCCCTTATTTTACTTTTTATTACTCTTGGCAGACTCAGAGCTTCTGTTTTTAATATAATTTCTCTACTCCGCACTGGTGCAGCGTTTCGGTTTCTCAGAGTGTTATCGTGCTTTTTCGTTACATCAGACGCGTTTGACCACAACGGTAAGGTAAGTTGGTTTCTAAATTTGAGTGAGTTTGGTTGTCTATTTGCTTCTAATTGGGCCAATTTCTCACGAGATTGACTCCAATTAGCTAGTTTTTGATTATAATTACTTTTATTTCTAAAGTTTTTTGTAGTTTTGGTTTTCTGATGATTAATTTTGAATACAATACCGTTGTGGTTCTTAATTCCTGGAAACGCTTGATGGACCTCAGCAATACGCCACCGACAGGCGCGCCAGAGCGTGGTTAGGTTAGGTTAGGTTAGGTTAGGTTAGGTTAGGTTAGGTTTTACTGCCGGAAAAGCGGCTCCGCCCACCGCTAGCGGCGGACAAGAGTCGCCAACCGAGGGAGCTGGAACCTGCGCCTCAAGCAGGCCCTGTACTGGAAGGGCAGCCCTCAAAGGGAAAGGGCAAGGGCAAGGGCAAGAGGACCACGGCGGCTCCTCAGACCCCCACCACGAGCGCGGTGGGAGTGCCAGGGTCCTCTGCCGCTCCAGCAGCCCCGGCCCCAGCCCAGATCAGTCAGGAGGAAGACGCCCTTCTTCCCTCCACCACCCCGTCCAACCAGTCGTGGACGGAAGTCGTCAAGAGGGGGAAGAAGGCAAAGAAGCCGGACCCCAAGCCCGCTGCGGCTGCTCCTGCAGCCAAACGGGCTCCAGCTGGTGGGAGGAAGCTGGTTCCTCCCAAAACCGCGGCCGTCGTGGTGACCATCACCCCGGAGGCCGCGGAGCGGGGCGAGACGTACGAGTCCGTACTTAGACGGGCTCGTACGAATGCTGATCCCTCCCAGTTGGGGATCAGCAAAATAACGTGCCGCCGAACTCTCACGGGAGCTCGAATTTTCGAGTTCTCGGGGGAGCAGCGCGGCACGAACGCGGACCTCTTCGCAGCGAAGCTGCGGGAGGTCGTCGCGGATGTGGCCAAGGTCGCCAGGCCAGAAAAGACCACAGCCCTCGAGGTGGCCGATCTTGATGACTCGGTCGCCAAAGAGGATGTGGTCGCAGCCGTCGCAGCAGCTGGAGGCTGCGACGCCGGCGCGGTGAAGGCTGGAGTCGTCAGGCTCGGCCGCCGCGGCATGGGCATCATCCGCGTGGAGTGCCCGGTCGCCGCGGCCGGGGCCGTCCTTGCGGCGACCAAAGGACGGCTGCTGATCGGCTTCAGCTTGGCGGTGGTCCGGCCACTTGAGGCACAGCCTGCGCGGTGCTTCAAGTGCTGCGCGTTCGGCCACACCCGGGCCACGTGTCCCTCCAAGTCCGATTGGAGGGAGACGTGCTTCCAATGCGGGAAGGAGGGACACGGGTGGGCCGCGTGCACCGCCACCGCGCCACACTGCGCGGCGTGTGCCGCCAGTGGCCGCCCCGCGGGCCACCGGATGACGGGCAGGAGCTGTAAGCCCCCCGTCAAGAAGGGCGTGGTGCCGGCACAGGTTCGCCCTGTTGCCACCACCGCCGCCGCCGTCGTCGCCGCTGTAGCTCCAGCGGCGGCGGCGGCGGCTGAGGAGGGTGCGATGTCGGAATAATAATTTCCGACCTCCGCATCCTCCAGACGAACGCCAACCACTGCAGAGCGGCCCAGGACCTGGTGGTGCAGGTCATGGCCGAGTGGTTGGTGAACGTAGCGGTGGTCGCCGAGCCCTACTTCGTCCCCGGCAGCTGGCTGGGTGACGAGGACGGCTTGGTGGCACTAGCGGCGCGGTCTTCCACAGACTCCCCTCCCCTCTCGCTATTAGAGAGGGGACCGGGATACGTGGCCGCCGCGTGGGGAGAACTCGCCCTCGTGGGCGTGTATTTCTCCCCAAACCGCCCTCTCCAGGACTTCGAGAACTATCTCGGAGTCCTGGCCGCCGTGGTCGGCAGGGCGGCGCCGCGTCAGGTCTCCGTGCTGGGAGACCTGAACGCCAAGTCGGTGACCTGGGGCAACCCGGCCACCGACGCCCGCGGGCGGGCAGTCGAGCTGTGGGCTGCCTCCTCTGGACTCTGCCTCTTGAACAGAGGCAGCGTCCAGACATGCGTGCGGCGGCAGGGTGGCTCAGTGGTGGACGTCACTTTCGCCACCCCTGCGTTAGCCGCGCGCGTGCTGAACTGGCGGGTGAGCCTGGTGGAGACCATGTCGGACCATCGCTACGTGCGGTTCGACATCTCCACCAGTCGCCCCGGAGAGACGCGGACTCTGCCGGGGCGATCACCGTTCCCACGGTGGGCTCTCGCCCGCCTGGACAGGGAGGCAGCGCGGGAGGCGGCGTTCGTCCAGGACTGGCTTTCGCCGCCTTCCGCCAGCCGGCTGCCGGATGTGGACACCGTGGCGGGGCAACTGAGGGAGTCTCTGACCGAGGTATGCAACTCGAGCATGCCTCGGTCTGGCCGACCACCACCCAAACGGGCCGTGTACTGGTGGTCGGCGGAGCTGGCGGGGCTTCGAGCAGCCTGTGTGGAGGCAAGGAGGGCTTACACGCGGAGTCGGCGGCGGCGTCGACGGGACCAGGCCGTCGGGGACCACCTCTACGAGGTGTACCTGGCGGCAAAACTGGTCCTCGATCGGGCTATCACCGCCGCCAGAGACTCTGCGAGAGCAGAAATGCTGGAGGGTCTCGACGCGGACCCCTACGGGAGACCGTATAAGGCGGCGCGGAACAAACTGCGCCCCTTCGGTCCCCCGGTGGCCGAGACCCTGGAGCCCTCCTTTCTGGATGGGGTGGTTCAGTCCCTGTTCCCGTGCAGGGACGACTTCACCCCACCAGCGATGGCCCCTCCGCAGAGGACAGCTCCGCCAGCTGACGAGGAAGAAGAAGAGACCCCTCCCGTCACGGAGTCGGAACTCGGCGCGGCTATTCTCCATATCCGCGCCAAGAAGACGGCTCCGGGCCCCGACGGTGTCCCGGCGAGGGTGGTGGCGATCGCCGCCACCCAAATGGAGGAGCGGTTTCGGGACCTCTTCAGCGCATGCCTTGCGTCTGGAAGGTTCCCGAAACCGTGGAAGGAGGGACAGTTGTGCCTCCTTCGCAAGGAGGGCCGCCCGGCAGACTCCCCCTCGGCATACCGGCCCATCGTTCTGCTCGATGAGGTCGGTAAGATGTTCGAGGGGATAATCGCTGCCCGCCTCAAGAGCCATCTGCGGTGCATCGGGCCGGACTTGTCGGACGCTCAGTACGGCTTTCGGGCTGAGCGTTCGACGGTGGACGCGCTGGCCTGCCTCAAGGGGCAGGTGAAGGATGCGATGGAGGCGGGGGACGGGTTGTTGGCCGTGTCGTTCGACATTGCCAACGCCTTCAACTCCGTTCCCCACTCCACCATCCTAGAGGCGCTCCGATTCCACGGAGTGCCTCGCTACATGCGCGTGCTGCTGGCCAGCTACCTGGAGGATCGGGCGATCGTCCTGGTGAACAGGGCTGGCCGAGTCCGGCGGTACGCCGCGGAAGCCGGCGTTCCACAGGGGTCAGTCTTAGGACCTCTCCTCTGGAACGTCGGCTACGATTGGCTCTTGCGGGGAACTCTCCTCCGAGGCACGAGTGTCGTCTGCTACGCGGATGACACTCTCCTCACCGCCCGGGGGGAGAGTTTCAGGGAGGCGGCCTCCTTGGCCTCGGCGGGCGGATCCTTGGTCGCAGGGAGGATCCGCCGCCTAGGGTTGACGGTGGCGCTGCATAAGACCGAGGCCGTCTTCTTCCACGGTCCCCGGCAGCGCCCCCCGCCACCTGGCGCCCACATCTTCGTGGAGGGCGTCAGGATTGAGGTGAAGGCCCAGATGAAATATCTGGGCCTTGTACTCGACAGCAGGTGGCGCTTCGGCCCGCATTTCAGCGGGCTGTCGTCGCGCCTGCTAAAGACCGCGGGCGCTCTCTCGTGGCTCCTTCCCAACTTGGGGGGGCCCAGCGCGCGATGCCGGCAACTCTACGCCGGCATCTTGAGGAGCATGGCCCTCTACGGGGCCCCCATTTGGGAGGAGTCCCTCCACAGACGAGAGAACGCCGCGGCCTTGCGGGCACCTCAACGGGCGATAGCCCAGCGGGTGGCGCGGGCTCACCGCACGGTGAGCTTCGCCGGGGCGTGCGCTCTGGCCGGCACCCCTCCTTGGGAACTCGAGGCGTGGGTGCTCGCCAGAGTGTACGAGTGGAAGGCGGGGCGGAGGGCGGCGGGTCAGCCCTTCGCCCCGGAACAGCGGGAGGCCGTCCGGCGGGAGGCGAGGGACGCCATCGTCGTCCACTGGACGACGGACCTCGCCTCCGCGGTCTTCGGCCGCCGAACCCTCGACGCGATCGGGCCGGTCCTGCGGGACTGGCTCGAGCGGCCGCACGGGTTCCTCTCGTTCCGCCTGGTGCAGGTGCTGTCCGGACACGGTTGTTTCGGATCGTACCTGCATCGGATCGGACGGGAGGAGACGCCGTCGTGCCACGACTGTGGCGCGGCGGAGGACACGGCGCAGCACACTCTCGAGGTGTGCCCGTCGTGGTCCGAGCCGCGCCGCAGTCTCGTCGCGGCGATCGGGTTGGACCTCTCGCTCCCCGGCGTGGTGGGTGCCATGCTGAGGGACGAGGGGTCCTGGGCGGCGGTCGCCTCCTTCTGCGAGCACGTCATGTCCCAGAAGGAGGCGGCGGAGCGCGTGCGGGAGGACGATCCCGACGCGGCACCGCTCCGAAGGCGGAGGAGGGGTCGAAGGAGACGTCAGTTCGACGGTCATCTCCGACTCCTCCTCCCAGGTGGAGGCCAGCAGGCAACGGGTGCGGGGGCACCCTCGCCTGCATCGCACAGGCCTCCACCAGTGCCGGACGGGAATGGCCAGGTGCTCCCGGTCATTCCCGTAGCCCCCCGCCACGCAGGTGGGGGGCCTGTGGGGCCCGCCAGCTAGGCGGGCATGCGCCGGGAGGGCTGTGGACGTAAAGGCTGAGCCGGATTCCCATGGCCCTCCCATCACGGCGATGCGGGAGCACCGCTGAGTTTTAGTGGGTATACTGTATTTTACACAGGAGTCCCACATACCCCGACTCGTCCCCCACGAGCCGGGGATGCATAAAGCATTTCTCAGCGAAAAAAAAAAAAAAAAAAAAAAAAAAAAAAAAAAAAAAAGGTTAGGTTAGGTTTAGTGCTGCTAGACGAGGTGGGCAAGCTGTTCGAGCGAGTAATCGCAGCCCGCCTCGTCGGCCACTTGTGCAGAGAGGGGCCGGACCTGGACGACAGTCAGTTTGGGTTTCGGCATGGGCGCTCCACGATACACGCTGTGTCGCGGGTTAGAGTCCTGGCGGAGGAAGCGGTGTCTCGGGGCGGGGTGATGTTGGCGGTGTCCTTGGACATATCCAACGCCTTCAACACCCTGCCCTGGAGTTGTATTCGGGAGGCACTGCGCTATCATGGTGTGCCTCCCTACCTCCGCCGCATCGTTGGGGCTTATCTGTCTGGGAGGTGTGTCACCTACGTGGGACGTGATGGCGGAAACCAGCGCCGCATGTCGTGCGGTGTTCCGCAGGGCTCGGTCTTAGGGCCGCTCCTGTGGAACATCGGGTACGACTGGGTGCTGAGGGGCGAGCTCAGGCCGGGGGTAGACCTGACGTGTTATGCGGACGACACGCTGGTCACCGCCCGGGGGAGCTCGCACAGGGAAGCAGCGTTGCTGGCGACGGCTGCGGTTTCACAGGTGGTGAGCCGCATACGTCGCCTAGGCCTGGAGGTGGCCCTCAGCAAGTCGGAGGCCATGGTGTTCCATGGCCCCCGGCGGGCGCCGTCACCCGGCTCACACATCGTGGTCGGGGGGGCTCGGATCGCTGTCGAGGGTACCATGAAGTACCTGGGATTGGTCCTCGACAGCCGGTGGGACTTCGGGCCCCACTTCCGACGGCTGGCGCCCAAGTTGCTGGGCGCTACTGGAGCGCTCTCAACGCTGCTTCCCAATCTGGGGGGCCCGAGCGCCGCTTGTAGGCGGCTCTACGTGGGGATCGTGCGATCGATGGCCCTTTACGGGGCCCCGATCTGGGCGGCTGACCTGACGGCCGGGAGCATCGCCGTCATGCGAAGACCGCAGAGGGCGATGGCCGTCAGAGTCATCCGGGGATATCGCACGATCTCCTACGAGGCGGCTTGCGCACTGGCCGGATCCCCGCCCTGGGACCTGGAGGCGAAAGTACTCGCGTCATCGTATCGGTGGCGCGAGGAAGCGCGGGCGCGAGGCGAGCGACCGATGCAGCGACACGTGGAGCTGCATCGGTCTCAGCTTCGCGAGGTCCTGGTGGCGGAATGGCGGGACAGGCTTTCGCGCCCTACCGCCGGCCTCGACGTCGTCGAGGCGGTCCGGCCGGTGCTCGACCGCTGGCTCGGGAGGAGGCACGGCTCCCTGTCGTTTCGGGTGACGCAGGTGCTCTCGGGGCATGGTTGCTTCGGGAAGTACCTGTGTCGCATAAACAGGGAGCCGGACGCCCGGTGTCACCACTGCGTCGACTGCCGGGAGGACACGGCGCGGCACACGCTGGCAGAGTGTGCCGCTTGGGAGGAGCCGCGCCGTGCCCTCATCTCAGAAGTAGGCAGTGACTTGTCGCTGCCGGCCGTAGTGAACGCTATGGTCGGCGGCGCCGAGTCCTGGGACGCGGTGGTCGCCTTCTGTGAGACGGTCGTCTCGCAGAAGGAGGCTGCGGAAAGGGAGAGGGAGATCTCGTCCACTCACCCGGCCCGCAGCAGGCGCACCGGGCGTCGGCGGAGGGCGGATAACGCCCTCTTCCGGCCCCCCTAAATGGGTCCAGGGGCGACGGACTCGGGGACGTCCGTCGCCCCCCACACACCAGGACCCGAGGTGGCGGCGCGTAGTGTTCCACGCGCGCCCCTCTGAGACGTCGCGGGGGGAGTCAAACACCTCACTCCCCCCCCTGACCCGAGAGGAGGCCCGCAGTGGCGGGCCGGCACCGGCCGGGGGTTGCGGAAGATTCTTTCGTTCCCGCGACCCCCGGCGTAGGTGTGAGTCGGAACACCGGGGTGGTTTTTAGTCAGTAAGAGTCTGACAGACCCCTCCGCCCGCCCCAGGGCGGAGGACATCCATGAGGATTTTCCACCCCGGAACAAAAAAAAAAAAAAAAAAAAAAAAAAAAAAAAAAGGTTAGGTTAGGTTAGGTTGGGGGATCCCCCACAGCGCATACTTCCTCGTAGTATCCCCTGGGCAACGCCGTGTCTGACCACCGTAACGGAGTGGCAGACCGGCGGCTAAAGTGCGCTGTGACTTTTTAAATCGTGATTTTAATTTTATGCGGACATTTGCGAGTATGACAGGTAAGCCGGCACGCGATGCGTCCGGCCGTTTTGTGCCGAGTCGCTCTCCCCAGGGCGACCCAAACGGCCCTTCTCAGGGCCAACCCAACGGCCCTTCTCAGGGCCAACCCAACGGCCCTTCTCAGGGCCAACCCAACGGCCCTTCTCAGGGCCACCCCAACGGCCCTTCTCAGGGCCACCCCAACGGCCCTTCTCAGGGCCACCCCAACGGCCCTTCTCAGGGCCACGCCAACGGCCCTTCTCAGGGCCACGCCGGCGGCGTTTTGACGCCGAGAGGAGCAGACCGCACACGATCCGCGGCCAGTTTGTTCCGCAGGCCGGGCGAGTCTTCGGACTCGGACACAGAGTCCAACATGGACACGTCCGCTGCGGAAAGCGGCGACCGCTTCAAGCGGAAGCGGTCCGAGGGCTCCTCGGAGTCCACCGCAAGCCGCAGTAAGAAGAAGTCGAAGCCCAAGAAGGCTTCGACCTCTTCTTCTCCGGCCCTCACCCACGACGTGGGCCTTGTGGACGCCGAGCGCCAACTTAATTTGGCGAAACGGGCGCAGCTCCAAGCGGACTTGGAGGAGAGGGTTGCCGCCAAGGAGCAGCAAGCTGCCAGGTCGAGGGCGGGCTACGGTGCATCCCATGTGCTGTATGCCGACCACTCCCTGGCAGAGCTGGCGCGCATGGCGGGGGAGGACAGGGAGGAGGTCCTGGAGGTCGCCTCCAAATCCTCCAACCTGAAGGGGACCTTCCAGAAGGCCCTCAAATGCCGTGCCGCCAGCATGCACGGCATTGTCCTGGAGCTGGTCAAGCGGACGGCCACGGACGAGACGCGGCAGCTGCAGGCGAAGGTGGATCGCCTGCAGGCGGAGGTCAGCCAGCTTCACCAGAAGCTGGCTGAAGCCACGGCCCGGCCTGCCCCAGCTCCGGTGACAGGAGGCCCCTCCTCCTCCTCCTCCTCCTCCCCCTCTCCCTCCACCCCTGCCAGCCTCGAGGCAGCCTTGAGGCAGGTAGTGATGGAGGAGAGGGCGTTCATTAGGGCCTGCTTCGCAGGCATCGAGGACCGGCTCCTGCCGGAAAAGCGGCTCCGCCCACCGCTAGCGGCGGACAAGAGTCGCCAACCGAGGGAGCCGGAACCTGCGCCTCAAGCAGGCCCTGTATCGGAAGGGCAGCCCTCAAAGGGAAAGGGCAAGGGCAAGGGTAAGAGGACCACGGCGGCTCCTCAGACCCCCACCACGAGCGCGGTGGGGGCGCCTGGGTCCTCGGCCGCTCCAGCAGCCCCAGCCCCAGCCCAGATCAGTCAGGAGGAAGACGCCCTTCTTCCCTCCACCACCCCGTCCAACCAGTCGTGGACGGAAGTGGTCAAGAGAGGGAAGAAGGCCAAGAAGCCGGACCCCAAGCCCGCTGCGGCTGCTCCAGCAGCCAAACGGGCTCCAGCTGGTGGGAGGAAGCTGGTTCCTCCCAAAACCGCGGCCGTCGTGGTGACCATCACCCCGGAGGCCGCGGAGCGGGGCGAGACGTACGAGTCCGTACTGAGACGGGCTCGTACGAATGCTGATCCCTCCCAGCTGGGGATCAGCAAAATAACGTGCCGCCGAACTCTCACGGGAGCTCGTATTTTCGAGTTTTCGGGGGAGCAGCGCGGCACGAACGCGGACCTCTTCGCAGCGAAGCTGCGGGAGGTCGTCGCTGACGTGGCCAAGGTCGCCAGGCCTGAAAAGACCACAGCCCTCGAGGTGGCCGATCTGGACGACTCGGTCGCCAAAGAGGATGTGGTCGCGGCCGTCGCAGCGGCTGGAGGCTGCGACGCCGGCGCGGTGAAGGCTGGAGTCATCAGGCTCGGCCGCCGCGGCATGGGCATCATCCGCGTGGAGTGCCCGGTCGCCGCGGCCGGGGCCGTCCTTGCGGCGACCAGAGGACGGCTGCTGATCGGCTTCAGCTCGGCGGTGGTCCGGCCACTTGAGGCACAGCCTGCGCGGTGCTTCAAGTGCTGCGCGTTCGGCCACACCAGAGCCACGTGTCCCTCCAAGTCCGATTGGAGGGAAACCTGCTTCCAATGCGGGAAGGAGGGACACGGGTGGGCCGCGTGCACCGCCACCGCGCCACACTGCGCGGCGTGTGCCGCCAGTGGCCGCCCCGCGGGCCACCGGATGACGGGCAGGAGCTGTAAGCCCCCCGTCAAGAAGGGCGTGGTGCCGGCACAGGTTCGCCCTGTTGCCACCACCGCCGCCGCCGTCGTCGCCGCTGTAGCTCCAGCGGCGGCGGCGGCGGCTGAGGAGGGTGCGATGTCGGAATAATAATTTCCGACCTCCGCATCCTCCAGACGAACGCCAACCACTGCAGAGCGGCCCAGGACCTGGTGGTGCAGGTCATGGCCGAGTGGTTGGTGAACGTAGCGGTGGTCGCCGAGCCCTACTTCGTCCCCGGCAGCTGGCTGGGTGACGAGGACGGCTTGGTGGCACTAGCGGCGCGGTCTTCCACAGACTCCCCTCCCCTCTCGCTATTAGAGAGGGGACCGGGATACGTGGCCGCCGCGTGGGGAGAACTCGCCCTCGTGGGCGTGTATTTCTCCCCAAACCGCCCTCTCCAGGACTTCGAGAACTATCTCGGAGTCCCGAACCCGACGAACCCTCGACGCGATCGGGCCGGTCCTGCGGGACTGGCTCGAGCGGCCGCACGGGTTCCTCTCGTTCCGCCTGGTGCAGGTGCTGTCCGGACACGGTTGTTTCGGATCGTACCTGCATCGGATCGGACGGGAGGAGACGCCGTCGTGCCACGACTGTGGCGCGGCGGAGGACACGGCGCAGCACACTCTCGAGGTGTGCCCGTCGTGGTCCGAGCCGCGCCGCAGTCTCGTCGCGGCGATCGGGTTGGACCTCTCGCTCCCCGGCGTGGTGGGCGCCATGCTGAGGGACGAGGGGTCCTGGGCGGCGGTCGCCTCCTTCTGCGAGCACGTCATGTCCCAGAAGGAGGCGGCGGAGCGCGTGCGGGAGGACGATCCCGACGCGCCACCGCTCCGAAGGCGGAGGAGGGGTCGAAGGAGACGTCAGTTCGACGGTCATCTCCGACTCCTCCTCCCGGGTGGAGGCCAGCAGGCAACGGGTGCGGGGGCACCCTCGCCTGCATCGCACAGGCCTCCACCAGTGCCGGACGGGAATGGCCAGGTGCTCCCGGCCATTCCCGTAGCCCCCCACCACGCAGGTGGGGGGCCTGTGGGGCCCGCCAGCTAGGCGGGCATGCGCCGGGAGGGCTGTGGACGTAAAGGCTGAGCCGGATTCCCATGGCCCTCCCATCACGGCGATGCGGGAGCACCGCTGAGTTTTAGTGGGTATACTGTATTTTTACACAGGAGTCCCACATACCCCGACTCGTCCCCCACGAGCCGGGGATGCGTAACGCATTTCTCAGCGAAAAAAAAAAAAAAAAAAAAAAAAAAAAAAAAAAAAAAAAAAAAAAAAAAAAAAAAAGGTTGGGGTGGGGGGGGTGCATGTTGAGAAGCCTCCTCGTGGCGCACCCTGGGCAACGTCAGCTCCAAGTGCCCACCAGGTTTTGGTGGACACTTGGCGCTGGCGGCGAATTCTCAACAAACGGGGAAGGGTCACGGTTCCAATCACCGATCATCCGCGATGGTCGGTGAAGGGAACCGGGCTAGAGTTGGTTGTACGCCTACTCCCCCCTCTGCTTACAGAGGGGAGTTGAGTTGGCGTACACTGGGGAGTCCTAATCCCAAGGTCTAGCGTGCCGAGGGGATGAATGGCCGGAGGGTTTCCGGCAGCTAGCGCAAACAGGGACCTCACCCTTAAAAGGACAAAAATGGATAAGAAAGCTATTGATAAAATTCCCCAGGCGGGCAACCTCCTCATGGAGGCACAATCCCGTCCTTCTACGGAAGGCAGCCCCACCGTATCTGGGGGGGGCAACAATAGCCTCGTAGGCCGGCAGACCACCGCCGGTCTTCGTCAACCACCTCTTGCGTCGCAAGAAAAGGAGCTCCGGGTTAGCCTGGAGCGACTGTGCGACGCAGAGAAGCCGCTTGCCGTCAGTGACGGCAACAAGAGCCGAGGAGGCTCATGTTTGTCCGACCAGGACAAGGAACCTGGGGGGAAACGCTCGCGCAGCGAGCTGTCCACAAGCGAGGAGGAGCTGTCGGCCCCAAGATTGGGGACAGCCAAGAGAGGGAGGGGTCGGTTACCGGAGCGTAACGCACGGGGTCGCTTTCTGCGGCCCGCTACGCCGGTACCGATGAGCGCGGAAAGCGAGGACTCCGCTGCGTCCCCGCTTTTGTTGCAGAGCAACAAGGCGGAGGCGAACTCCGCAAAGCGGACGCAGCGGAAGGCGGTGGCAGCTGACGAGGTCAGCGAGATGGCCCGGCTGGCCCGAGAGCGACGCACTGCTCAGGCACCCAAGAAGGCTCAAGGGCCGCCAAAGGTGAGAGCCCCACGCTCCGCGGCTGTAGTCATTACGCTGCAGCCCGGAGCCATCGAAAGGGGCGTCTCCTACAAGGCGGTCCTCATGGAGGCAAAGGCGAAAGTCGCGTTCCCCGACTTAGGTGTACCGTCCGGCCTCAAAGTGAGGCAGGCGATCACGGGGGCGCGACTGCTTGAGGTGTCGGGTGCCTCTAGCGGCGAAAAGGCGGACATCCTGGCCGCCAAGCTGCGGGAGGTCCTCAATCCGGAGGACGTCCGGGTGTCCAGGCCAATGAAGACAGCTGAGTTGCGCGTCGATGGCCTGGACGACTCGACGACCGCGGCTGAGGTCGTGGCGGCCGTCGCCCGTACCGGTGGGTGTCCGCCCGCAGACGTACGCACGGGCGAGGTTCGCGTCGATGCCTCCGGGCTCGGCGCGATCTGGGTGCGGTGTCCGGTGGCGGCGGCTAAGAAAGTCGCCGACGCCGGGCGTCTCTTGGTGGGATGGGTGGCAGCGAGGGTGAAGCAGCTGCAGCCCAGGGCCTTGCGGTGCTACCGTTGCCTCGACATTGGGCATGTCAGGGCACGGTGCACCGCCGAAACAGACCGCAGCGAGCAGTGCTATCGCTGCGGTCAGGCCGGCCACAAGGCGGCCCAGTGTCTCGCGGCGCCAAACTGCAGCCTCTGTACAGCTGCAGGGAGGCCCGCGGGGCACAGAGCGGGCGGAAAGGCCTGTGGCGCGCCCACCAAGCGGACGCAGAAGAAGAAGAGAGGGGCTGCCATGGCTGCCGGGGGCTCTTTACCCCCCCCGCAGCCTGGCTGCCCTTCGGCCGACTCCCGGCCTAGGAATGGTGCGTTGGAGGGAATGGATTGCGCTTAATGGCGCTGTACCATTTCCTCCAGGGCAATATCAACCACTCTGCTAGAGCTCAGGATCTTTTGCTCCAGAGCATGGCAGAGTGGTCGATTCACGTGGCCGTGGTCGCCGAACCGTATTTCGTCCCCCCCAGGGATAACTGGGTGGGAGACTTGGACGGTTTGGTGGCCATCATTGGCGGGGCTCTTGTCAACCCGTCCCGAGGTCGCGGCTGGGTAGCCGCCCTCGCGGACGGCATTGGCACTGTTGGGGCGTATTTTTCGCCCAACAAGAGTCTCGCCGACTTCGAGAGGTTCCTTGTCGAGTTGGGTGCCGTCGTGGGCCGACTCCACCCTCGCCCTGTGCTGTTGCTGGGGGATCTCAACGCCAAGTCTGCGGCGTGGGGATCCCCTGTGACCGATGCCAGGGGCGAGGTGCTGGAGGAGTGGGCGGTCACGACTGGCCTGACCGTCCTGAATCGGGGCTCGGTACACACGTGCGTGCGGCAGCGGGGCGGGTCTATAGTGGACGTGTCGTTCGCTAGCCCCGCTGTCGCGAGCCGTGTCCGCGACTGGCGTGTCGCCGTGGAGGTGGAGACGTTGTCGGATCACCGATACATCCGATTCGACGTCTCCGCCCAGACCACCGGCGGCCGCGGTCCACCGACCCCGCGAACGGACGGTCCGCGTTGGGCGCGTAAGCGCATAGACAGGGAACTTCTCGAGGAGGCCGCTATTGTCCAGGCCTGGAGCCGGGAGTCGGCGACGAACGGACCCGTCGACGTCGAGCAGGAGGCGCTGTGGTTCCGCGGGGCTATGACGCATATCAGCGACGCGTCCATGCCCCGGGTCCACGCACAGTCCGCAAGGCGCCAGGTGTACTGGTGGACCGCCGAGATCGCGCAGCTGCGCGTCGCGTGCGTGGCGGTCAGACGCCGGTACACCCGATACCGAAGGAGACGTCGTCGGGTCCCTGACGAAGAGGCCGCGCTGTATGAGGTGTACCGCGCGGCCAAGCAGACTCTGGGGCTGGCCATCGGCGAGTCGAGGACGCGAGCCAGGGAAGAGATGTTGGAGACTCTAGACGGGGATCCGTGGGGGCGCCCTTATCGCGCGGTTCGAGGGAAACTTCGAGCCGCGGCGCCTCCGCTTACGGAGAGTCTCCAACCCGAGCTGCTGGAGGAGGTGGTTGCAGCCCTCTTCCCGGCCAGAGCGGAGCACACTCCGCCGCCGATGGCTTTGCCCACGGCCGCAGAGTCTGCAGAAGAAGAGGAGGAGAACGCCATCAGCGTCCCAGAGGTGACACAGGCAGAGATGAGGGCAGCCGTGATGCGGCTCCGGGCCAAGAACGTGGCTCCGGGGCCCGACGGGATCCACGGCTGCGTGTTGGCCCTCGCTCTGAAGGAGCTCGAGCCCCAACTGAGAGGACTCTACTCTAGGCGTTGGATATGTCCTTGGACATATCCAACGCCTTCAACACCCTGCCCTGGAGTTGTATTCGGGAGGCACTGCGCTATCATGGTGTGCCTCCCTACCTCCGCCGCATCGTTGGGGCTTATCTGTCTGGGAGGTGTGTCACCTACGTGGGACGTGATGGCGGAAACCAGCGCCGCATGTCGTGCGGTGTTCCACAGGGCTCGGTCTTAGGGCCGCTCCTGTGGAACATCGGGTACGACTGGGTGCTGAGGGGCGAGCTCAGGCCGGGGGTAGACCTGACGTGTTATGCGGACGACACGCTGGTCACTGCCCGGGGGAGCTCGCACAGGGAAGCAGCGTTGCTGGCGACGGCTGCGGTCTCACAGGTGGTGAGCCGCATACGTCGCCTAGGCCTGGAGGTGGCCCTCAGCAAGTCGGAGGCCATGGTGTTCCATGGCCCCCGGCGGGCGCCGTCACCCGGCTCACATATCGTGGTCGGGGGGGCTCGGATCGCTGTCGAGGGTACCATGAAGTACCTAGGATTGGTCCTCGACAGCCGGTGGGACTTCGGGCCCCACTTCCGACGGCTGGCGCCCAAGTTGCTGGGCGCTGCTGGAGCGCTCTCAACGCTGCTTCCCAATCTGGGGGGCCCGAGCGCCGCTTGTAGGCGGCTCTACGTGGGGATCGTGCGATCGATGGCCCTTTACGGGGCCCCGATCTGGGCGGCTGACCTGACGGCCGGGAGCATCGCCGTCATGCGGAGACCGCAGAGGGCGATGGCCGTCAGAGTCATCCGGGGATATCGCACGATCTCCTACGAGGCGGCTTGTGCACTGGCCGGATCCCCGCCCTGGGACCTGGAGGCGAAAGTACTCGCGTCATCGTATCGGTGGCGCGAGGAAGCGCGGGCGCGAGGCGAGCGACCGATGCAGCGACACGTGGAGCTGCATCGGTCTCAGCTTCGCGAGGTCCTGGTGGCGGAATGGCGGGACAGGCTTTCGCGCCCTACCGCCGGCCTCGACGTCGTCGAGGCGGTCCGGCCGGTGCTCGACCGCTGGCTCGGGAGGAGGCACGGCTCCCTGTCGTTTCGGGTGACGCAGGTGCTCTCGGGGCATGGTTGCTTCGGGAAGTACCTGTGTCGCATAAACAGGGAGCCAGACGCCCGGTGTCACCACTGCGTCGACTGCCGGGAGGACACGGCGCGGCACACGCTGGCAGAGTGTGCCGCTTGGGAGGAGCCGCGCCGTGCCCTCATCTCAGAAGTAGGCAGTGACTTGTCGCTGCCGGCCGTAGTGAACGCTATGGTCGGCGGCGCCGAGTCCTGGGACGCGGTGGTCGCCTTCTGCGAGACGGTCGTCTCGCAGAAGGAGGCTGCGGAAAGGGAGAGGGAGATCTCGTCCACTCACCCGGCCCGCAGCAGGCGCACCGGGCGTCGGCGGAGGGCGGATAACGCCCTCTTCCGGCCCCCCTAAATGGGTCCAGGGGCGACGGACTCGGGGACGTCCGTCGCCCCCCACACATCAGGACCCGAGGTGGCGGCGCGTAGTGTTCCACGCGCGCCCCTCTGAGACGTCGCGGGGGGAGTCAAACACCTCACTCCCCCCCCTGACCCGAGAGGAGGCCCGCGGAGGCGGGCCGGCACCGGCCGGGGGTTGCGGAAGATTCTTTCGTTCCCGCGACCCCCGGCGTAGGTGTGAGTCGGAACACCGGGGTGGTTTTTAGTCAGTAAGAGTCTGACAGACCCCTCCGCCCGCCCCAGGGCGGAGGACATCCATGAGGATTTTCCACCCCGGAAAAAAAAAAAAAAAAAAAAAAAAAAAGGTTAGGTTGGGGTGCATGTTGAGAAGCCTCCTCGTGGCGCACCCTGGGCAACGTCAGCTCCAACTGCCCACCAGGTTTTGGTGGACACTTGGCGCTGGCGGCGAATTCTCAACAAACGGGGAAGGGTCACGGTTCCAATCACCGATCATCCACGATGGTCGGTGAAGGGAACCGGGCTAGAGTAGGTCGTACGCCTACTCCCCCCTCTGCTTACAGAGGGGAGTTGAGTTGGCGTACACTGGGGAGTCCTAATCCCAAGGTCTAGCGTGCCGAGGGGATGAATGGCCGGAGGGTTTCCGGCAGCTAGCGCAAACAGGGACCTCACCCTTAAAAGGAAAAAATGGAAAAGTGCACTATTGGAAAAATTCCCCAGGCGGGCAACCTCCTCATGGAGGCACAATCCCGTCCTTCTACGGAAGGCAGCCCCACCGTATCTGGGGGGGGCAACAATAGTCTCGTAGGCCGGCAGACCACCGCCGGTCTTCGTCAACCACCTCTTGCGTCGCAAGAAAAGGAGCTCCGGGTTAGCCTGGAGCGACTGTGCGACGCAGAGAAGCCGCTTGCCGTCAGTGACGGCAACAAGAGCCGAGGAGGCTCATGTTTGTCCGACCAGGACAAGGAACCTGGGGGGAAACGCTCGCGCAGCGAGCTGTCCACAAGCGAGGAGGAGCTGTCGGCCCCAAGATTGGGGACAGCCAAGAGAGGGAGGGGTCGGTTACCGGAGCGTAACGCACGGGGTCGCTTTCTGCGGCCCGCTACGCCGGTACCGATGAGCGCGGAAAGCGAGGACTCCGCTGCGTCCCCGCTTTTGTTGCAGAGCAACAAGGCGGAGGCGAACTCCGCAAAGCGGACGCAGCGGAAGGCGGTGGCAGCTGACGAGGTCAGCGAGATGGCCCGGCTGGCCCGAGAGCGACGCACTGCTCAGGCGGCTGCCGGAGGAAGTGTGTCGGCGGTGGCGCTCAGTCGCCAAGTTTTGGACGGCGTGGACGTTGTCCTGAAGGTTGCCACGAAATCTGGCAGCCTGAAGGGCACGTTCACGCGCGCTCTGAAGGAGGCGGCTGGCGACATCAAGGAGGCGGTTGGGGTCCTCCTAAGTCGCACAAGCTCGGATGAGACGGCGAAGCTGTGGGAGGAGAACAGCCGTCTCAGATCCGAGCTGGAGGACCTCAAGCGGGAGCTTGCCGCGCAGAGGGCGGAATGGCAGCAGAGGCGTCCTGCGGCCACCAGTTCCACCCCCGTCGTCGCCACGACACCGCCGGCCCCGTCGTCCGTACCTACCCCCGCACCTGCGGATGCAGAGATCGAAAAGATCGTTCGCATCTGCATGCTGCAGTGTGGGGGTATGCTGAATGCCCGCCTGCAGGGCCTGGAGTCGAGGCTCCTCCCGGCAGAGACTCTCCGGCCGCCGCTTGCTGCGGATAGACGGAGGAAGGAGGAGCCCGCTAAGCCCAGGTCCAGCCCACCAGGTCCGGCAAGAAAGCCCGCGGAGGGCACTTCCCGGACGGCCGCGCCACCGGCGTCTGCTCCCTCGGCGACCGCACCCGGGTCCACTGCGGACTCGTGGTCGACGGTCGTCAAGAGGAAGAAAAAAAAGAAGAAGACGCCGCCGCCACCACCGGTACCCGCTGGAGCACCGGCACCCAAGAAGGCTCAAGGGCCGCCAAAGGTGAGAGCCCCACGCTCCGCGGCTGTAGTCATTACGCTGCAGCCCGGAGCCATCGAAAGGGGCGTCTCCTACAAGGCGGTCCTCATGGAGGCAAAGGCGAAAGTCGCGTTCCCCGAATTAGGTGTACCGTCCGGCCTCAAAGTGAGGCAGGCGATCACGGGGGCGCGACTGCTTGAGGTGTCGGGTGCCTCTAGCGGCGAAAAGGCGGACATCCTGGCCGCCAAGCTGCGGGAGGTCCTCAATCCGGAGGACGTTCGGGTGTCCAGGCCCATGAAGACCGCGGAACTGCGCGTCGATGGCCTGGACGACTCGACGACCGCGGCTGAGGTCGTGGCGGCCGTCGCCCGTACCGGTGGGTGTCCGCCCGCAGACGTACGCACGGGCGAGGTTCGCGTCGATGCCTCCGGGCTCGGCGCGATCTGGGTGCGGTGTCCGGTGGCGGCGGCTAAGAAAGTCGCCGACGCCGGGCGTCTCTTGGTGGGATGGGTGGCAGCGATGCGTTTTCCCACTTTGTGGAAATCTGGTCGTCTGGTCCTGCTCAGGAAGGCGGGGCGCCCGGCGGACTCGTCGTCCGCGTACCGGCCCATAGTGCTGCTAGACGAGGTGGGCAAGCTGTTCGAGCGAGTAATCGCAGCCCGCCTCGTCGGCCACTTGTGCAGAGAGGGGCCGGACCTGGACGACAGTCAGTTTGGGTTTCGGCATGGGCGCTCCACGATACACGCTGTGTCGCGGGTTAGAGTCCTGGCGGAGGAAGCGGTGTCTCGGGGCGGGGTGATGTTGGCGGTGTCCTTGGACATATCCAACGCCTTCAACACCCTGCCCTGGAGTTGTATTCGGGAGGCACTGCGCTATCATGGTGTGCCTCCCTACCTCCGCCGCATCGTTGGGGCTTATCTGTCTGGGAGGTGTGTCACCTACGTGGGACGTGATGGCGGAAACCAGCGCCGCATGTCGTGCGGTGTTCCGCAGGGCTCGGTCTTAGGGCCGCTCCTGTGGAACATCGGGTACGACTGGGTGCTGAGGGGCGAGCTCAGGCCGGGGGTAGACCTGACGTGTTATGCGGACGACACGCTGGTCACCGCCCGGGGGAGCTCGCACAGGGAAGCAGCGTTGCTGGCGACGGCTGCGGTTTCACAGGTGGTGAGCCGCATACGTCGCCTAGGCCTGGAGGTGGCCCTCAGCAAGTCGGAGGCCATGGTGTTCCATGGCCCCCGGCGGGCGCCGTCACCCGGCTCACACATCGTGGTCGGGGGGGCTCGGATCGCTGTCGAGGGTACCATGAAGTACCTAGGATTGGTCCTCGACAGCCGGTGGGACTTCGGGCCCCACTTCCGACGGCTGGCGCCCAAGTTGCTGGGCGCTGCTGGAGCGCTCTCAACGCTGCTTCCCAATCTGGGGGGCCCGAGCGCCGCTTGTAGGCGGCTCTACGTGGGGATCGTGCGATCGATGGCCCTTTACGGGGCCCCGATCTGGGCGGCTGACCTGACGGCCGGGAGCATCGCCGTCATGCGGAGACCGCAGAGGGCGATGGCCGTCAGAGTCATCCGGGGATATCGCACGATCTCCTACGAGGCGGCTTGTGCACTGGCCGGATCCCCGCCCTGGGACCTGGAGGCGAAAGTACTCGCGTCATCGTATCGGTGGCGCGAGGAAGCGCGGGCGCGAGGCGAGCGACCGATGCAGCGACACGTGGAGCTGCATCGGTCTCAGCTTCGCGAGGTCCTGGTGGCGGAATGGCGGGACAGGCTTTCGCGCCCTACCGCCGGCCTCGACGTCGTCGAGGCGGTCCGGCCGGTGCTCGACCGCTGGCTCGGGAGGAGGCACGGCTCCCTGTCGTTTCGGGTGACGCAGGTGCTCTCGGGGCATGGTTGCTTCGGGAAGTACCTGTGTCGCATAAACAGGGAGCCGGACGCCCGGTGTCACCACTGCGTCGACTGCCGGGAGGACACGGCGCGGCACACGCTGGCAGAGTGTGCCGCTTGGGAGGAGCCGCGCCGTGCCCTCATCTCAGAAGTAGGCAGTGACTTGTCGCTGCCGGCCGTAGTGAACGCTATGGTCGGCAGCGCCGAGTCCTGGGACGCGGTGGTCGCCTTCTGCGAGACGGTCGTCTCGCAGAAGGAGGCTGCGGAAAGGGAGAGGGAGATCTCGTCCACTCACCCGGCCCGCAGCAGGCGCACCGGGCGTCGGCGGAGGGCGGATAACGCCCTCTTCCGGCCCCCCTAAATGGGTCCAGGGGCGACGGACTCGGGGACGTCCGTCGCCCCCCACACATCAGGACCCGAGGTGGCGGCGCGTAGTGTTCCACGCGCGCCCCTCTGAGACGTCGCGGGGGGAGTCAAACACCTCACTCCCCCCCCTGACCCGAGAGGAGGCCCGCGGAGGCGGGCCGGCACCGGCCGGGGGTTGCGGAAGATTCTTTCGTTCCCGCGACCCCCGGCGTAGGTGTGAGTCGGAACACCGGGGTGGTTTTTAGTCAGTAAGAGTCTGACAGACCCCTCCGCCCGCCCCAGGGCGGAGGACATCCATGAGGATTTTCCACCCCGGGAAAAAAAAAAAAAAAAAAAAAAAAGGTTAGGTTAGGTTAGGTTAGGTTAGAGTGTGCCGCTTGGGAGGAGCCGCGCCGTGCCCTCATCTCAGAAGTAGGCAGTGACTTGTCGCTGCCGGCCGTAGTGAACGCTATGGTCGGCGGCGCCGAGTCCTGGGACGCGGTGGTCGCCTTCTGCGAGACGGTCGTCTCGCAGAAGGAGGCTGCGGAAAGGGAGAGGGAGATCTCGTCCACTCACCCGGCCCGCAGCAGGCGCACCGGGCGTCGGCGGAGGGCGGATAACGCCCTCTTCCGGCCCCCCTAAATGGGTCCAGGGGCGACGGACTCGGGGACGTCCGTCGCCCCCCACACATCAGGACCCGAGGTGGCGGCGCGTAGTGTTCCACGCGCGCCCCTCTGAGACGTCGCGGGGGGAGTCAAACACCTCACTCCCCCCCCTGACCCGAGAGGAGGCCCGCGGAGGCGGGCCGGCACCGGCCGGGGGTTGCGGAAGATTCTTTCGTTCCCGCGACCCCCGGCGTAGGTGTGAGTCGGAACACCGGGGTGGTTTTTAGTCAGTAAGAGTCTGACAGACCCCTCCGCCCGCCCCAGGGCGGAGGACATCCATGAGGATTTTCCACCCCGGAAAAAAAAAAAAAAAAAAAAAAAAAAAAGGTTAGGTTGGGGTGCATGTTGAGAAGCCTCCTCGTGGCGCACCCTGGGCAACGTCAGCTCCAACTGCCCACCAGGTTTTGGTGGACACTTGGCGCTGGCGGCGAATTCTCAACAAACGGGGAAGGGTCACGGTTCCAATCACCGATCATCCACGATGGTCGGTGAAGGGAACCGGGCTAGAGTAGGTCGTACGCCTACTCCCCCCTCTGCTTACAGAGGGGAGTTGAGTTGGCGTACACTGGGGAGTCCCAATCCCAAGGTCTAGCGTGCCGAGGGGATGAATGGCCGGAGGGTTTCCGGCAGCTAGCGCAAACAGGGACCTCACCCTTAAAAGGAAATCATGGATAAGTCGGCTATTGTAAATATTCCCCAGACGGGCAACCTCCACAAGGAGGCACAATCCCGTCCTTCCACGGAAGGCAGCCCCACCGTATCTGGGGGGGGCACCAATAGTCTCGTAGGCCGGCAGACCACCGCCGGTCTTCGTCAACCACCTCTTGCGTCGCAAGAAAAGGAGCTCCGGGTAAGCCTGGAGCGACTGTGCGACGCGGAGAAGCCGCTTGCCGTCAGTGACGGCAACAAGAGCCGAGGAGGCTCATGTCCTGGGAAGGACCGTTTGTCCGACCAGGACAAGGAGCATGGAGGGAAGCGCTCGCGCAGCGAGCTGTCCTCGAGTGAGGAGGAGCTGTCCGCCCCAAGATTGGGAACAGCGAAGAGGGGGAGGCGTCGGTTACCGGAGCGTAACTCACAGGGTCGCTTCCTGCGGCCCGCTACGCCGGTAGCCATGAGCGCGGAGAGCGAGGACTCCGCTGCGTCCCCGCTTATGTTGCAGAGCAACAAGGCGGAGGCGAACTCCGCAAAGCGGACGCAGCGGAAGGCGGTTGCTGCTGACGAGGTCAGCGAGATGGCCCGGCTGGCCCGAGAGCGACGCACTGCTCAGGCGGCTGCCGGAGGAAGTGTGTCGGCGGTGGCGCTCAGTCGCCAAGTTTTGGACGGCGTGGACGTTGTCCTAAAGGTTGCCACGAAATCTGGCAGCCTGAAGGGCACGTTCACGCGCGCTCTGAAGGAGGCGGCTGGCGACATCAAGGAGGCAGTTGGGGTCCTCCTAAGTCGCACAAGCTCGGATGAGACGGCGAAGCTGTGGGAGGAGAACAGCCGTCTCAGATCCGAGCTGGAGGACCTCAAGCGGGAGCTTGCCGCGCAGAGGGCGGAATGGCAGCAGAGGCGTCCTGCGGCCACCAGTTCCGCCCCCGTCGTCGCCACGACACCGCCGGCCCCGTCGTCCGTACCTACCCCCGCACCTGCAGATGCAGAGATCGAAAAGATCGTTCGCATCTGCATGCTGCAGTGCGGGGGTATGCTGAATGCCCGCCTGCAGGGCCTGGAGTCGAGGCTCCTCCCGGCAGAGACTCTCCGGCCGCCGCTTGCTGCGGATAGGCGGAGGAAGGAGGAGCCCACAAAGCCCAGGTCCAGCCCACCAGGTCCGGCAAAAAAGCCCGCGGAGGGCACTTCCCGAACGGCCGCGCGACCGGCGCCCGCTCCCTTGGCGACCGCACCCGGGTCCACCGCGGACTCGTGGTCGACGGTTGTCAAGCGGAAAAAGAAAAAGAAGAAGACGCCGCCGCCACCACCGGTACCCGCTAGAGCGCCGGCACCCAAGAAGGCTCAAGGGCCGCCAAAGGTGAGAGCCCCACGCTCCGCGGCTGTAGTCATTACGCTGCAGCCCGGAGCCATCGAAAGGGGCGTCTCCTACAAGGCGGTCCTCATGGAGGCAAAAGCCAAAGTCGCGTTCCCCGACTTAGGTGTACCGTCCGGCCTCAAAGTGAGGCAGGCGATCACGGGGGCGCGACTGCTTGAGGTGTCGGGTGCCTCTAGCGGCGAAAAGGCGGACATCCTGGCCGCCAAGCTGCGGGAGGTCCTCAACCCAGAGGACGTCCGGGTGTCCAGGCCAATGAAGACAGCTGAGTTGCGCGTCGATGGCCTGGACGACTCGACGACCGCGGCTGAGGTCGTGGCGGCCGTCGCCCGTACCGGTGGGTGTCCGCCCGCAGACGTACGCACGGGCGAGGTTCGCGTCGATGCCTCCGGGCTCGGCGCGATCTGGGTGCGGTGTCCGGTGGCGGCGGCTAAGAAAGTCGCCGACGCCGGGCGTCTCTTGGTGGGATGGGTGGCAGCGAGGGTGAAGCAGCTGCAGCCCAGGGCCTTGCGGTGCTACCGTTGCCTCGACATTGGGCATGTCAGGGCACGGTGCACCGCCGAAACAGACCGCAGCGAGCAGTGCTATCGCTGCGGTCAGGCCGGCCACAAGGCGGCCCAGTGTCTCGCGGCGCCAAACTGCAGCCTCTGTACAGCTGCAGGGAGGCCCGCGGGGCACAGAGCGGGCGGAAAGGCCTGTGGCGCGCCCACCAAGCGGACGCAGAAGAAGAAGAGAGGGGCTGCCATGGCTGCCGGGGGCTCTTTACCCCCCCCGCAGCCTGGCTGCCCTTCGGCCGACTCCCGGCCTAGGAATGGTGCGTTGGAGGGAATGGATTGCGCTTAATGGCGCTGTACCATTTCCTCCAGGGCAATATCAACCACTCTGCTAGAGCTCAGGATCTTTTGCTCCAGAGCATGGCAGAGTGGTCGATTCACGTGGCCGTGGTCGCCGAACCGTATTTCGTCCCCCCCAGGGATAACTGGGTGGGAGACTTGGACGGTTTGGTGGCCATCATTGGCGGGGCTCTTGTCAACCCGTCCCGAGGTCGCGGCTGGGTAGCCGCCCTCGCGGACGGCATTGGCACTGTTGGGGCGTATTTTTCGCCCAACAAGAGTCTCGCCGACTTCGAGAGGTTCCTTGTCGAGTTGGGTGCCGTCGTGGGCCGACTCCACCCTCGCCCTGTGCTGTTGCTGGGGGATCTCAACGCCAAGTCTGCGGCGTGGGGATCCCCTGTGACCGATGCCAGGGGCGAGGTGCTGGAGGAGTGGGCGGTCACGACTGGCCTGACCGTCCTGAATCGGGGCTCGGTACACACGTGCGTGCGGCAGCGGGGCGGGTCTATAGTGGACGTGTCGTTCGCTAGCCCCGCTGTCGCGAGCCGTGTCCGCGACTGGCGTGTCGCCGTGGAGGTGGAGACGTTGTCGGATCACCGATACATCCGATTCGACGTCTCCGCCCAGACCACCGGCGGCCGCGGTCCACCGACCCCGCGAACGGACGGTCCGCGTTGGGCGCGTAAGCGCATAGACAGGGAACTTCTCGAGGAGGCCGCTATTGTCCAGGCCTGGAGCCGGGAGTCGGCGACGAACGGACCCGTCGACGTCGAGCAGGAGGCGCTGTGGTTCCGCGGGGCTATGACGCATATCAGCGACGCGTCCATGCCCCGGGTCCACGCACAGTCCGCAAGGCGCCAGGTGTACTGGTGGACCGCCGAGATCGCGCAGCTGCGCGTCGCGTGCGTGGCGGTCAGACGCCGGTACACCCGATACCGAAGGAGACGTCGTCGGGTCCCTGACGAAGAGGCCGCGCTGTATGAGGTGTACCGCGCGGCCAAGCAGACTCTGGGGCTGGCCATCGGCGAGTCGAGGACGCGAGCCAGGGAAGAGATGTTGGAGACTCTAGACGGGGATCCGTGGGGGCGCCCTTATCGCGCGGTTCGAGGGAAACTTCGAGCCGCGGCGCCTCCGCTTACGGAGAGTCTCCAACCCGAGCTGCTGGAGGAGGTGGTTGCAGCCCTCTTCCCGGCCAGAGCGGAGCACACTCCGCCGCCGATGGCTTTGCCCACGGCCGCAGAGTCTGCAGAAGAAGAGGAGGAGAACGCCATCAGCGTCCCAGAGGTGACACAGGCAGAGATGAGGGCAGCCGTGATGCGGCTCCGGGCCAAGAACGTGGCTCCGGGGCCCGACGGGATCCACGGCTGCGTGTTGGCCCTCGCTCTGAAGGAGCTCGAGCCCCAACTGAGAGGACTCTACTCTAGGCGTTGGATATGTCCAAGGACATATCCAACGCCTTCAACACCCTGCCCTGGAGTTGTATTCGGGAGGCACTGCGCTATCATGGTGTGCCTCCCTACCTCCGCCGCATCGTTGGGGCTTATCTGTCTGGGAGGTGTGTCACCTACGTGGGACGTGATGGCGGAAACCAGCGCCGCATGTCGTGCGGTGTTCCACAGGGCTCGGTCTTAGGGCCGCTCCTGTGGAACATCGGGTACGACTGGGTGCTGAGGGGCGAGCTCAGGCCGGGGGTAGACCTGACGTGTTATGCGGACGACACGCTGGTCACTGCCCGGGGGAGCTCGCACAGGGAAGCAGCGTTGCTGGCGACGGCTGCGGTCTCACAGGTGGTGAGCCGCATACGTCGCCTAGGCCTGGAGGTGGCCCTCAGCAAGTCGGAGGCCATGGTGTTCCATGGCCCCCGGCGGGCGCCGTCACCCGGCTCACATATCGTGGTCGGGGGGGCTCGGATCGCTGTCGAGGGTACCATGAAGTACCTAGGATTGGTCCTCGACAGCCGGTGGGACTTCGGGCCCCACTTCCGACGGCTGGCGCCCAAGTTGCTGGGCGCTGCTGGAGCGCTCTCAACGCTGCTTCCCAATCTGGGGGGCCCGAGCGCCGCTTGTAGGCGGCTCTACGTGGGGATCGTGCGATCGATGGCCCTTTACGGGGCCCCGATCTGGGCGGCTGACCTGACGGCCGGGAGCATCGCCGTCATGCGGAGACCGCAGAGGGCGATGGCCGTCAGAGTCATCCGGGGATATCGCACGATCTCCTACGAGGCGGCTTGTGCACTGGCCGGATCCCCGCCCTGGGACCTGGAGGCGAAAGTACTCGCGTCATCGTATCGGTGGCGCGAGGAAGCGCGGGCGCGAGGCGAGCGACCGATGCAGCGACACGTGGAGCTGCATCGGTCTCAGCTTCGCGAGGTCCTGGTGGCGGAATGGCGGGACAGGCTTTCGCGCCCTACCGCCGGCCTCGACGTCGTCGAGGCGGTCCGGCCGGTGCTCGACCGCTGGCTCGGGAGGAGGCACGGCTCCCTGTCGTTTCGGGTGACGCAGGTGCTCTCGGGGCATGGTTGCTTCGGGAAGTACCTGTGTCGCATAAACAGGGAGCCAGACGCCCGGTGTCACCACTGCGTCGACTGCCGGGAGGACACGGCGCGGCACACGCTGGCAGAGTGTGCCGCTTGGGAGGAGCCGCGCCGTGCCCTCATCTCAGAAGTAGGCAGTGACTTGTCGCTGCCGGCCGTAGTGAACGCTATGGTCGGCGGCGCCGAGTCCTGGGACGCGGTGGTCGCCTTCTGCGAGACGGTCGTCTCGCAGAAGGAGGCTGCGGAAAGGGAGAGGGAGATCTCGTCCACTCACCCGGCCCGCAGCAGGCGCACCGGGCGTCGGCGGAGGGCGGATAACGCCCTCTTCCGGCCCCCCTAAATGGGTCCAGGGGCGACGGACTCGGGGACGTCCGTCGCCCCCCACACATCAGGACCCGAGGTGGCGGCGCGTAGTGTTCCACGCGCGCCCCTCTGAGACGTCGCGGGGGGAGTCAAACACCTCACTCCCCCCCCTGACCCGAGAGGAGGCCCGCGGTGGCGGGCCGGCACCGGCCGGGGGTTGCGGAAGATTATTTCGTTCCCGCGACCCCCGGCGTAGGTGTGAGTCGGAACACCGGGGTGGTTTTTAGTCAGTAAGAGTCTGACAGACCCCTCCGCCCGCCCCAGGGCGGAGGACATCCATGAGGATTTTCCACCCCGGAAAAAAAAAAAAAAAAAAAAAAAAAAAAAAAAAAAAAAAAAAAAAAAAAAAAAAAAAAAAGGTTAGGTTAGGTTAGGTTGGGGGATCCCCCACAGCGCATACTTCCACGCAGTATCCCCTGGGCAACGCCGTGTCTGACCACCGTAACGGAGTGGCAGACCGGTGGCTAAAGTGCGCTGTGACTTTTTAAATCGTGATTTTAATTTTATGCGGACATTTGCGAGTATGACAGGCAAGCCGGCACGCGATGCGTCCGGCCGTTTTGTGCCGAGTCGCTCTCCCCAGGGCGACCCAAACGGCCCTTCTCAGGGCCAACCCAACGGCCCTTCTCAGGGCCACCCCAACGGCCCTTCTCAGGGCCACCCCAACGGCCCTTCTCAGGGCCACCCCAACGGCCCTTCTCAGGGCCACCCCAACGGCCCTTCTCAGGGCCACCCCAACGGCCCTTCTCAGGGCCACCCCAACGGCCCTTCTCAGGGCCCCGCCAGCGGCGTTTCGACGCCGAGAGCAGACCGCTCGAGATCAGGGAGCCTTTTTAGAAGGCCCAATGATACGTCGGACGACGAGTCCAACATGGACACGTCTGCTGCGGAAAGCGGCGACCGCTTCAAGCGGAAGCGGTCCGAGGGCTCCTCGGAGTCCACCGCAAGCCGCAGTAAGAAGAAGTCGAAGCCCAAGAAGGCTTCGACCTCTTCTTCTCCGGCCCTCACCCACGACGTGGGCCTTGTGGACGCCGAGCGCCAACTTAATTTGGCGAAACGGGCGCAGCTCCAAGCGGACTTGGAGGAGAGGGTTGCCGCCAAGGAGCAGCAAGCTGCCAGGTCGAGGGCGGGCTACGGTGCATCCCATGTGCTGTATGCCGACCACTCCCTGGCAGAGCTGGCGCGCATGGCGGAGGAGGACAGGGAGGAGGTCCTGGAGGTCGCCTCCAAATCCTCCAACCTGAAGGGGACCTTCCAGAAGGCCCTCAAATGCCGTGCCGCCAGCATGCACGGCATTGTCCTGGAGCTGGTCAAGCGGACGGCCACGGACGAGACGCGGCAGCTGCAGGCGAAGGTGGATCGCCTGCAGGCGGAGGTCAGCCAGCTTCACCAGAAGCTGGCTGAAGCCACGGCCCGGCCTGCCCCAGCTCCGGTGACAGGAGGCCCCTCCTCCTCCTCCTCCTCCTCCCCCTCTCCCTCCACCCCTGCCAGCCTCGAGGCAGCCTTGAGGCAGGTAGTGATGGAGGAGAGGGCGTTCATTAGGGCCTGCTTCGCAGGCATCGAGGACCGGCTCCTGCCGGAAAAGCGGCTCCGCCCACCGCTAGCGGCGGACAAGAGTCGCCAACCGAGGGAGCCGGAACCTGCGCCTCAAGCAGGCCCTGTATCGGAAGGGCAGCCCTCAAAGGGAAAGGGCAAGGGCAAGGGTAAGAGGACCACGGCGGCTCCTCAGACCCCCACCACGAGCGCGGTGGGGGCGCCTGGGTCCTCGGCCGCTCCAGCAGCCCCAGCCCCAGCCCAGATCAGTCAGGAGGAAGACGCCCTTCTTCCCTCCACCACCCCGTCCAACCAGTCGTGGACGGAAGTGGTCAAGAGAGGGAAGAAGGCCAAGAAGCCGGACCCCAAGCCCGCTGCGGCTGCTCCAGCAGCCAAACGGGCTCCAGCTGGTGGGAGGAAGCTGGTTCCTCCCAAAACCGCGGCCGTCGTGGTGACCATCACCCCGGAGGCCGCGGAGCGGGGCGAGACGTACGAGTCCGTACTGAGACGGGCTCGTACGAATGCTGATCCCTCCCAGCTGGGGATCAGCAAAATAACGTGCCGCCGAACTCTCACGGGAGCTCGTATTTTCGAGTTTTCGGGGGAGCAGCGCGGCACGAACGCGGACCTCTTCGCAGCGAAGCTGCGGGAGGTCGTCGCTGACGTGGCCAAGGTCGCCAGGCCTGAAAAGACCACAGCCCTCGAGGTGGCCGATCTGGACGACTCGGTCGCCAAAGAGGATGTGGTCGCGGCCGTCGCAGCGGCTGGAGGCTGCGACGCCGGCGCGGTGAAGGCTGGAGTCATCAGGCTCGGCCGCCGCGGCATGGGCATCATCCGCGTGGAGTGCCCGGTCGCCGCGGCCGGGGCCGTCCTTGCGGCGACCAGAGGACGGCTGCTGATCGGCTTCAGCTCGGCGGTGGTCCGGCCGCTTGAGGCACAGCCTGCGCGGTGCTTCAAGTGCTGCGCGTTCGGCCACACCAGAGCCACGTGTCCCTCCAAGTCCGATTGGAGGGAAACCTGCTTCCAATGCGGGAAGGAGGGACACGGGTGGGCCGCGTGCACCGCCACCGCGCCACACTGCGCGGCGTGTGCCGCCAGTGGCCGCCCCGCGGGCCACCGGATGACGGGCAGGAGCTGTAAGCCCCCCGTCAAGAAGGGCGTGGTGCCGGCACAGGTTCGCCCTGTTGCCACCACCGCCGCCGCCGTCGTCGCCGCTGTAGCTCCAGCGGCGGCGGCGGCGGCTGAGGAGGGTGCGATGTCGGAATAATAATTTCCGACCTCCGCATCCTCCAGACGAACGCCAACCACTGCAGAGCGGCCCAGGACCTGGTGGTGCAGGTCATGGCCGAGTGGTTGGTGAACGTAGCGGTGGTCGCCGAGCCCTACTTCGTCCCCGGCAGCTGGCTGGGTGACGAGGACGGCTTGGTGGCACTAGCGGCGCGGTCTTCCACAGACTCCCCTCCCCTCTCGCTATTAGAGAGGGGACCGGGATACGTGGCCGCCGCGTGGGGAGAACTCGCCCTCGTGGGCGTGTATTTCTCCCCAAACCGCCCTCTCCAGGACTTCGAGAACTATCTCGGAGTCCTGGCCGCCGTGGTCGGCAGGGCGGCGCCGCGTCAGGTCTCCGTGCTGGGAGACCTGAACGCCAAGTCGGTGACCTGGGGCAACCGGGCCACCGACGCCCGCGGGCGGGCAGTCGAGCTGTGGGCTGCCTCCTCTGGACTCTGCCTCTTGAACAGAGGCAGCGTCCAGACATGCGTGCGGCGGCAGGGTGGCTCAGTGGTGGACGTCACTTTCGCCACCCCTGCGTTAGCCGCGCGCGTGCTGAACTGGCGGGTGAGCCTGGTGGAGACCATGTCGGACCATCGCTACGTGCGGTTCGACATCTCCACCAGTCGCCCCGGAGAGACGCGGACTCTGCCGGGGCGATCACCGTTCCCACGGTGGGCTCTCGCCCGCCTGGACAGGGAGGCGGCGCGGGAGGCGGCGTTCGTCCAGGACTGGCTTTCGCCGCCTTCCGCCAGCCGGCTGCCGGATGTGGACACCGTGGCGGGGCAACTGAGGGAGTCTCTGACCGAGGTATGCAACTCGAGCATGCCTCGGTCTGGCCGACCACCACCCAAACGGGCCGTGTACTGGTGGTCGGCGGAGCTGGCGGGGCTTCGAGCAGCCTGTGTGGAGGCAAGGAGGGCTTACACGCGGAGTCGGCGGCGGCGTCGACGGGACCAGGCCGTCGGGGACCACCTCTACGAGGTGTACCTGGCGGCAAAACTGGTCCTCGATCGGGCTATCACCGCCGCCAGAGACTCTGCGAGAGCAGAAATGCTGGAGGGTCTCGACGCGGACCCCTACGGGAGACCGTATAAGGCGGCGCGGAACAAACTGCGCCCCTTTGGTCCCCCGGTGGCCGAGACCCTGGAGCCCTCCTTTCTGGATGGGGTGGTTCAGTCCCTGTTCCCGTGCAGGGACGACTTCACCCCACCAGCGATGGCCCCACCAGCCCCGCCAGCTGATGATGATGAAGAGGAGACCCCTCCCGTCACGGAGTCGGAACTCGGCGCGGCTATTCTCCATATCCGCGCCAAGAAGACGGCTCCGGGCCCCGACGGTGTCCCGGCGAGAGTGGTGGCGATCGCCGCCACCCAAATGGAGGAGCGGTTTCGGGACCTCTTCAGCGCATGCCTTGCGTCTGGAAGGTTCCCGAAACCGTGGAAGGAGGGACAGTTGTGCCTCCTTCGCAAGGAGGGCCGCCCGGCAGACTCCCCCTCGGCATACCGGCCCATCGTTCTGCTCGATGAGGTCGGTAAGATGTTCGAGGGGATAATCGCTGCCCGCCTGAAGAGCCATCTGCGGTGCATCGGGCCGGACTTGTCGGACGCTCAGTACGGTTTTCGGGCTGAGCGTTCGACGGTGGACGCGCTGGCCTGCCTCAAGGGGCAGGTGAAGGATGCGATGGAGGCGGGGGACGGGTTGTTGGCCGTGTCGTTCGACATTGCCAACGCCTTCAACTCCGTTCCCCACTCCACCATCCTAGAGGCACTCCGATTTCATGGAGTGCCTCGCTACATGCGCGTGCTGCTGGCCAGCTACCTGGAGGATCGGGCGATCCTCCTGGTCAACAGGGCTGGCCGAGTCCGGCGGTACGCCGCGGAAGCCGGCGTTCCACAGGGGTCAGTCTTAGGACCTCTCCTCTGGAACGTCGGCTACGATTGGCTCTTGCGGGGAACTCTCCTCCGAGGCACGAGTGTCGTCTGCTACGCGGACGACACTCTCCTCACCGCCCGGGGGGAGAGTTTCAGGGAGGCGGCCTCCTTGGCCTCGGCGGGCGGATCCTTGGTCGCAGGGAGGATCCGCCGCCTAGGGTTGACGGTGGCGCTGCAGAAGACCGAGGCCGTCTTCTTCCACGGTCCCCGGCAGCGCCCCCCGCCACCTGGCGCCCACATCTTCGTGGAGGGCGTCAGGATTGAGGTGAAGGCCCAGATGAAATATCTGGGCCTTGTACTCGACAGCAGGTGGCGCTTCGGCCCGCATTTCAGCGGGCTGTCGACGCGCCTGCTGAAGACCGCGGGCGCTCTCTCGTGGCTCCTTCCCAACTTGGGGGGGCCCAGCGCGCGATGCCGGCAACTGTACGCCGGCATCCTGAGGAGCATGGCCCTCTACGGGGCCCCCATCTGGGAGGAGTCCCTCCACAGACGAGAGAACGCCGCGGCCTTGCGGGCACCTCAAAGGGCGATAGCCCAGCGGGTGGCGCGGGCTCACCGCACGGTGAGCTTCGCCGGGGCGTGCGCTCTGGCCGGCACCCCTCCTTGGGAACTCGAGGCGTGGGTGCTCGCCAGAGTGTACGAGTGGAAGGCGGGGCGGAGGGCGGCGGGTCAGCCCTTCGCCCCGGAACAGCGGGAGGCCGTCCGGCGAGAGGCGAGGGACGCCATCGTCGTCCACTGGACGACGGACCTCGCCTCCGCGGTCTTCGGCCGCCGAACCCTCGACGCGATCGGGCCGGTCCTGCGGGACTGGCTCGAGCGGCCGCACGGGTTCCTCTCGTTCCGCCTGGTGCAGGTGCTGTCCGGACACGGTTGTTTCGGATCGTACCTGCATCGGATCGGGCGGGAGGAGACGCCGTCGTGCCACGACTGTGGCGCGGCGGAGGACACGGCGCAGCACACTCTCGAGGTGTGCCCGTCGTGGTCCGAGCCGCGCCGCAGTCTCGTCGCGGCGATCGGGTTGGACCTCTCGCTCCCCGGCGTGGTGGGCGCCATGCTGAGGGACGAGGGGTCCTGGGCGGCGGTCGCCTCCTTCTGCGAGCACGTCATGTCCCAGAAGGAGGCGGCGGAGCGCGTGCGGGAGGACGATCCCGACGCGGCACCGCTCCGAAGGCGGAGGAGGGGTCGAAGGAGACGTCAGTTCGACGGTCATCTCCGACTCCTCCTCCCAGGTGGAGGCCAGCAGGCAACGGGTGCGGGGGCACCCTCGCCTGCATCGCACAGGCCTCCACCAGTGCCGGACGGGAATGGCCAGGTGCTCCCGGCCATTCCCGTAGCCCCCCACCACGCAGGTGGGGGGCCTGTGGGGCCCGCCAGCTAGGCGGGCATGCGCCGGGAGGGCTGTGGACGTAAAGGCTGAGCCGGATTCCCATGGCCCTCCCATCACGGCGATGCGGGAGCACCGCTGAGTTTTAGTGGGTATACTGCGTATTTAGTCAGGAGTCCCACATACCCCGACTCGTCCCCCACGAGCCGGGGATGCATAAAGCATTTCTCAGCGAAAAAAAAAAAAAAAAAAAAAAAAAAAAAAGGTTAGGTTAGGTTTTTTTTTTTTTTTTTTTTTTTTTTAAAACCCACTCCTGCCTTGCATGTGTCCTCTGACATTATCAGAGCCCTTAGCACTGCGAATTTTCAAAATTGCTAGTACAAGAATTTTTCAAGCTACTTTAAAACAATCTAAATAAGCTACTTTAAAAACGAAATAAAAATAAGCTACTTTAAAAGAAAATACAAATAAAATACATATATCAATTCAATCTACCCAAATTTTTCCTATCTCAACTATGTTCTACTGCCAATAACTATGCTATTTAATAATATACTATTTCTATGTGGATCTTTAATTTACCATCGGACCGTACCAAAATTAAGTCTATTTCAGTTTTATGACATCTTTTATATATACACTTTTTTTTTTTTTTTTTTTTTTTTTTTTTTTTTTTTTTTTTTTTTTTTTTTTTTTTCTTGTTTTATGATACATTAACTATATACTTATTATATATTTTGTATCAATTTTCTTAAACTGTCTTATTCCTTTCAATGACCAATGATGCCACTTCACTGCAATAATCTAAAAACATTCTACGCTTCTTTCCTTTCATCAAACCGGGTAAATTTTGGGCGATCAATTCTACGTCGAGTTTGTGCTCAATCTCGAACCTCATTTTTTCGGTGATCGGGCACTCGAGCAGTATGTGCAGCACGGTCTCTTCCACGCCAGGCTCGCAGGCGCACGATGGATTCTCTTTACACTTGAAGCGTTTCAGGTATGAAGAGAACCCACCGTGTCCCGTTAGGATTTGCGTGGTAATGCTCGTGGGGGCCATCTTCCTTACCACATCGTACGCTACCACCGCGTCAGGGAAGAAAAGTTTGGTGCCCGAAGCCGTGTCACCCGACCTATATCTTTCGTTCCATTCGTCAAGCGTTTCCGACCGGATTCTTCGCTTGACGAATGATACGGGACAGAGATCGTAGTCCGGCTTCTTCTTCGACCCCAGGGCAGCTTCCTTCGCGAGCTGGTCGGCTCTTTCGTTTCCCTCCAACCCTGCGTGGGCCTTGATCCAGAACAAGGAGACACTCTTGTTCTGGAGCTTACAGCATCGTATGGTGTCTCTGGTTTCCACAGCCAAGGGGTGGGGGGAACTAACGTTAATCACCGACTGAAGGGCCGCCATAGAGTCGCTGAAGATGCCGAACGTGGTTTCCCTGTGCTTGAGCACTTCCCTTACCGCTCTTTGTAGTGCTAAGAGTTCAGCCTGGTAGACGGTGCAGTAGGACGGCAAAGCAAGCTTGAGGGCCTTTGTTTCGGTGGTTCTATTCCACAACGATAGCGCCGCTCCGACTTTGCCCTCAATCTTGCTGCCGTCGGTGAAGATGCGCACATCGAAGTCGCTGTGGTTGCTATAGTGTTCCTCGTCTACCAGGCTTCCAAACTCCAGATTTATTTGATCCGCAGGATGCGGGGCTTCTATCGCTGGGGCCATTTGCTCAATCTCCCTGTCCCCGACTATGTGCTGGGGCACTCCCCTCTTGGCTCCGTAGAGCGCAGCCGCTTCCCGGATACGGAGGTCGAGTGGGAGTATCCCAGCCAGAACCAGTGCCGAGTTCAAGGAGACCGTGCGGTAGGCTCTGCACAGCTTCTGGGCAAACCCTCTCTGGACGACGTTAAGCTGCTTTTTGACCCCCAACTTGTTGGCCGCAGGTGCCCATGCACATGCGGCGTACAGCACAGTCGGCTCCACTGCTGCGGTGTATATAGCCCTTATCACCTCCGGGTGCAAACCCCAACTGACTCGGGCTGCCCTGGCCAGCTGCTTGTACATTGCTATCGCCTTCTTACAGGCGATAGCTATGTGTTTGTTGAAGGTGAGTTTGGCATCTATAACGAGCCCTAATATTTTAACATCTTGGGACATTCCAATGTCGATCCCCCCCATGCTCAGGCGCGGCGTGTCATACTTGAGCCTCCGCGTTAGTACCATCGCACAGGTTTTGTGCGGCGCGAATTTCAGCCGATTTTTGACACCCCACGCACGTGTTAGAAGGTGTAATGCCGCCGTCATGTTGCTCTATGGCCAATATTCAAATTCACTGATGACAGGTTCTACAAATTGTCTTTTTATTGAAATGTCTTGCTAGATATTAATAAAACTAATGTTTTGCTTCACAAAATGTTTTAATATATATATTATTATGCCGCAATCCTCTCTATCAGTGGTAGCAGAGCGAAAATAGAAAATTATTTATATTAATAACACAAAGTGAGTAAACAAAATGGGCTCAAATTTTCGGAGCATAGAACCGTTGACGAAATCGAACTACGATACCTGGTGTCTACAGGCACAGGCAATCCTCATAAGAAACGACTTGTGGGACATCGCGAGTGGAGAAAAAACGTTAGCGGCAACTGCGACTACCGAAGAAAAGAGTGCTTACCTAAAGGAAGACTTAAAGGCAAGGTCAGAGCTAATGTTGCTTATTTCTCCTGCCGAACTCAAGCAAATTAAGAGCTGTAGTACGTCAAAAGAAGTATGGGACAAGTTAAAGTCAGTCCACCAAAGTTCAGGGCCAGCGAGGAAGGCTACGCTGCTAAAGCAACTGGTTCTAAAGAAAATGACTCCTCAAGAAGACGTAAGAGACCATCTTAATAATTTTCTGGACGTAGTGGGTAAACTAGAAGATATGGATGTCACAATTCACCCTGAGTTACTAAGCATTATGATGCTCTATAGTCTACCCGCAAACTTTGATAGCTTTAGAACAGCTATTGAGTCCAGAGATGTCCTACCAAGTCCAGAAACCCTAAAGGTAAAAATCATAGAAGAATATGAAGCAAGGAGGCAAGTCGAACCTCAAACTTCAGAGGCATTCTATGTCAAGCCAAAGAAAAAGGGATTGTTGTGCAAGAATTGCAACAAAAAGGGGCACTCGACAGACGATTGTTGGTCAAAGAAAAAGCCGAAGGGCAACGTGAATAAAGGTCAAGAACAAAATTTCAACACGTGTTTGACCACAGAAAATTCCAAAACCAAAGATGGTTCATGGTGTTTAGATAGTGGCTGCACGTCACATATGACAGGAGAAAAAAGGCTATTCACAGACCTATTTCCTGCGAACGACACGCTAAGATTAGCTTCGGAAAAGCACACTACCGAAGTTAAAGGCAAAGGAAAAGTCGTACTTTACACCGAAAACTGCAAAAATAATTTAGTAGACACACTATACGTACCAGACTTGACAAATAACTTAATGTCAGTTAGTAAAATTACGGATCATGGCTATAAAGTACTATTCGAAAGAAATGAAGCTAAAGTCCTGAAAAATAATAGTGTTGTCTTAAAAGCTAAACGAAAAAATGAATTATACTTTCTTGAACTTGATGAACCGGAAGAGACAGCAAATTTCATGCCTAGAGCTGAAAGCGAAATAATGAAATGGCACAAAAAGCTTGGTCACGTGAATGAAAGAGACCTAAAGCTGATGGTAAGAAACGAAATGATGCGAGGACTTAACTTTAAGGAAAACACACTTGAAACGTGTGAAACCTGCATCAAAGGAAAAATGACAACATTACCATTCCAAAGCCATGACGAAATATTCTCTACCGAACCGCTACAAATAGTCAGCAGCGATGTATGCGGGCCTTTCGAACATGAGTCACTGGGCGGATCAAAGTATTATGTCACATTCATTGACGATTATACGAGATACTGTTGCGTGTACTTCATGAAAGAAAAGAGCGAAGTTATCGAGAAATTCAAGGAGTATAAGAACAACGTTGAACTCTTCCATAAGAAGAAAATACAAAGTCTTCAATCTGACAATGGAGGCGAATACAAATCAAAAGCATTTGATAAATTACTCATGGAAAATGGAATTAGTCGAAGATTATCTGCACCCTACACCCCACAGCAAAATGGTTGTAGTGAGAGAAAAAACCGATCGCTCATGGAAAAGGCTAGATGTCTGATGATTGAGTCCAATATACCTACAAACTTCTGGGCAGAGGCAGTAAATACTGCAAACTATCTGATAAATAGGAGTCCAGCAAGAGCTCTAAAAGGAAGTTCACCCTATGAGAAGTGGGTAGGAAGAACACCGTCAGCAAAACATCTGCATGTGTTCGGTCATAGAGCGTTTGTATTGAATAAAAACCGAAGAGGGAAACTCTCAGCCAAAGCTGTGGAAGGAGTATTTGTAGGATATGCGAAAAACGCTAAAGGCTTCAGAATATACGTACCGGAGAAGAAAAACATAATCATCAGTAGAGATGTAAAAGTAATCGAAAAGATGCACTATGAAAAGAATCCTACTGAGATGTACAAAGATTGTAAACCGGAACAACAGGAACCTGAAACCGAAAAAATAGAAATAGAAATTAATAATAAAAACTTACCTTTTCAGAATACTGATCTACCTTCTGACTCTACTGTCCAATCTGATCAAGAAGCGTTCCAGCCTGATCCAGAGCCAACTGAATCACCCTCTACAAGTGGCAGACCACAAAGAGAAGTGAGACCACCAGTATGGACAAAGGATTATGAGCTAAATCGATGCGTAACTATGCTTACTACTGAAGAAAGCAATGACAGTTCGTTTCTTACGTTTAAAGAAGCTGTGACAGGCACCGACAAAGAAAAATGGGAGAAGGCGATACAATCTGAAATGGACTCACTAAAGCAGAATAACACGTGGGTAATAGTTGACAGGTCAGAAGCTAAAGGACACAAAATTTTGTCTAATAAATGGGTATTTCGAATAAAAGATGACGGAACATATAAGGCCAGATTAGTCGTACGAGGCTGCGAACAGAAAGGAAACCTGGATTTCGAAGAAATATATAGCCCAGTCGTAAGTCAATCTGCTCTAAAGACCTTACTAGCCGTTGCCGCATCTAAAAATTATTACTTCATGACGTTTGATGTCAAGACTGCTTTCTTGTACGGGGAACTGACAGATGAAGTTTATATGAAACTACCTGTTGGCTACAATACTGACTGTAATATAACGGAAAAAGTTTGCCGGCTGAAGAAGTCACTGTACGGTCTAAAACAAGCCCCGTTTACATGGAACAAAACTTTTACCCGAGCGATGTTTGATTTGGGATTCAAGACAATCAATACCGAAAGATGCGTTTTCGTGAACCAAGACAAATCTATAATCATCGGGCTGTTTGTCGATGACGGTTTGGTCATAGGAAAGAATAGAAAACAGATCGATGGTTTATTGAAAAAACTTGAAAACAAATTCGAAATGAAAAAGAATGAAAATCCAAGCACCTACCTTGGTATGGAAATAAAGAACTCCAAAGAAGGAATAAGGCTGACTCAAAAGAGTTATATCAATGAAATGTTGGAAAAGTATGGCATGCAAAATGCGAAGCCATGTGAGACACCTGCTAGTAACGATGCCAAGTCGATACAGGAAACTGCCCAGGAGAAGGAATATCCCTACAGGGAAGCAGTGGGAAGTTTACTGTACCTGTCTACCAGAACTAGACCAGACATCGCTCAAGCAGTAAATCAAGTCAGCCGAAAAGTTGAGAATCCATCTAAAGAAGATGTTATAAAGCTGAAGAGAATATTTAAGTATTTGGTTGGAACCAAAGATAAGGGCATACTCTTCAAGCGAAATTGCCCAATACAGGATATTGATGCTTTCAGCGACTCGGACTATGCTGGTGACCCATTAACGAGACGAAGCACTTCTGGTTCCGTTTTAATGATTGGAAATGGACCAATATCATGGGCATCAAAGAGACAGCCCATTGTCGCATTGTCGTCGACCGAAGCCGAGTATATAGCAGCAGCTGACTGCTGCAAAGAGGCGTTGTATCTGAAGTCACTGTTAAAAGAAATAATCGATTCAGAAGCAAAGTTGAATCTGCATGTAGATAACCAAAGCTCGATTCAATTGGTGAAGTCTGGTTCTTTTAACAAGAGATCGAAACATATTGATGTTCGGTACCACTTTATTCACGAACACTTCGTGAATGGACTCATCAACATCAGCTACTGTCCGACAGAGGTACAGCTAGCTGACATCATGACAAAGCCGTTGTCGAAGGTGAAGTTTGCCAGACACTGTGCAAGGCTGATGTGTGGATAGCGCCGTGCCTCAGCCACATGAGTCCACATCAGGAGAAGGTGTTAGAAGGTGTAATGCCGCCGTCATGTTGCTCTATGGCCAATATTCAAATTCACTGATGACAGGTTCTACAAATTGTCTTTTTATTGAAATGTCTTGCTAGATATTAATAAAACTAATGTTTTGCTTCACAAAATGTTTTAATATATATATTATTATGCCGCAATCCTCTCTATCAGCACGAACATGTTCGAGAGCGGCATTGGCTTGTCCCTCGATTCCGTGTGCTGTATCGCCGCAAAGTTAGGTTAGGTTAGGTTAGGTTAGGTTAGGTTAGGTTAGGTTAGGTTAGGTTAGGTTAGGTTAGGTTAGGTTAGGTTAGGTTAGGTTAGGTTTTTTTTTTTTTTTTTTTTTTTTTTTTTTTTTTTTTTTTTTGTTTTAGCAGGAGTGGGAAATCCTCATGGACGCCCAGACTGGCTCACTGGTGAGCCAGTCTGGGCAGTGCCGGACTCTTACCGGCTAAAAACCACTCCTGCCTTTGCTCTGTGTCCCTCTGACATGATCAGAGACCTGTTTTCCGCAGTATTTTTAATTGTATTCGTTATTTTTGTTGTTGAATTTTTTACTTCAGTCCCGTTTTAGGAAGTGGAGAGTTCCTTGGAAGTATTCGCACCACTCTTGCTACTTCAAGTAGTTTTAATATTTCTTATAATTTAAAAGCTAATATCTAAACACATTTTTACAAAGAATTATTTATTTAAGATTTATCTTTATTATTTTTGTATTTATCTTTTTTATGTTTTCGTTTGTTTACCTGTTTCTAAGTCTACCTATCCTAATACCTATATTACTTTTTATCTATATCTTAATCTTTACTACTAGTATATTTCTAATATGCCTATTCTAATATATCTATAATATATCATATAAACATAATTTCTTATTCTACATATTTGTTTATTTCTACTACTAGGTACTATGTTTACTAACAATTTAATATAATACGGTTTTCCTTTTTTCATTCTTGTTAGTTTTGGCCGACTTATAATTGCTATTGTAAATACGATTTTAGCGCAAGTAACAACGAGCATGTTGGACCACAACGGTAAGGTTAGTTTGTCTTTAGTTCTAATCGAGTTTAATTTGTAATCTGCTTTTAATTGGGCCAATTTCTTACGAAATTGACACCAATTAGCTTGTTTTTTATTATTATATATATTGTTCCTAGATGCGTTTATTGTTTTGGGTTTCTGAAAATAAATTTTGAAAACAATACCGTTGTGGTCTGATCGGGTCTTACTTCCGGTAAAGACTGACTGCACCTCAGCAATACGCCACCGATAGGCGTGCTAACCCATCCCATTTTTGGCGTATCGGGCACTCATTGCTGAAGGCGTTATGGCCAGTCTTTTCCATTTTGGCCAAAAGACAATTGTGGCATTTTGGAGCCTCCTCTGCCAGCCGTGACGGGCAGTCAGCCCGCATGTGGGGGTCGCCGCAGTGGATGCAGAGATCGGCGGGCTGCGTGCACAGTTTTCGGCTGTGGCCGAAGCGCAGGCAGCGAGTGCACTGAACCAGTGGGGACTGGTCCTGCACTCTCACTCGCTGTAGGTCAATGTGCACGCGACCCGCCATAGTCAGCCTCTGCCATACGGTAGGGGACACCTGCAGAATAACGTGGCACATGTGGGGGTTCCTCGTCCTTCGACGGTACTTCACCCTCAACCTCAATTCTTCTGCAGGGATGTCCCCCACCAGATGGGTGTTTTGCCGCTGCAGGGCTTCGGCAACCTCCACATCGGTGTGGCAAGAGAGGACGTCCTTCATGATGACGAGCGGATCCTTATTCTTTACCTCCTCTACCACCAGGCCGCCCGCCTTCATTATCCGGTCCGTTACTTTGGCCAGCTCCTCCCTTGTCCTGAAGCCGACCACCACCTTCTGATCCCTCGCTTTGCGCAGCCGTTCCACTCTAGTGCCCTCGTTCCTGGCATTGACCGCCGTCCTGAGCTTCTCAACAACCTCTTCACCGGTGTCCTGATCATTGGTAGATGATACGACCACCGAGTGAAGAGGCTCTTGGATGCTCTGCTTCGGAACGACGGCGGCCATCTCCGCGAAAGTCGGACCTTGGCCTGCGACGTAGCGAGGGGCCTGTTGGAGGTGCTCCGACAGAGTCTGGGTGTGGTGTTGGCACTCCTGCAATGCCTGTTTGTGCTGTTTGAGGCCTTCCACAAGGCTCTGCATCAGCTCTGTCGGTTCGTCCGCTGTCGGCCTGGGCTCTTTCAGGGTTTCCACTTTTTCTCCTTCGTTGACAGCTTTTCCTTTTTTATTTTCATTTTCGGCCTCCTTCACCAACTCGTAGAGCCTTTCTACTGCTTTTGTTATTTCATCCTTTATCTCCTTCTTAAGGTTTCTGGAGCTTAGCAGTTGGATTTTTGCTTTGGAGAGGCACGCTTTAGCCTCCGTGGTGCGGTTTAAGTACCTCACGGGTTTTGCTCCTTGAGGCGAGCTCTCTTCAGTCACTTTAAGAGTAGGCAGTGGGGTCTTCTTTGTAGGCGTTGGTGTTCTGGGAAGCTGACCAGATAACGGTCTGTCAGCCTCCCACTCACCAATACTACGCCTCACCGAGGGGCCAGCCTGCGCCAGTCTTGGCCTCCTCGTGTCCGAACTCTCCTCCGTGGTTTTCGTCTTGGTGACGGGGCTCCTGATACCAAACATCGTGGCGAGTTTTAGGACTGCGGAACGAAAACGAAAAAGGTGTCAGGGGACACGAATATCTGAACTGAATCCCTGTAAAGGGGGGATCAGTCAGTTTTAAATATAAAAACGAGCCCTACAGCAAGGACTCTGTCACGAAAATTAAAATTTGTCAAAAAAGAATGCCTTCGGGTGGCGCTAAAAGGTTTTTTATTTTTAAAAACCGTCAATTCCCCTACCTACTATTACCAGAAGGTAATTCCGAAGCTTAGTCAGCTGAAAACAAAAACAAACTTTTTCAAGAAAACTGAAAAGTTTACCTGGCCAGTGAGAACAGGGTGGGTGGGAGGGCAAAATTTTGATTTTCTATGTTAGCTAGGCGCACGTGCGAGGTGTCAAAAGACGCGTCTCGGCGCGGGCTAGCGTTCTGTGAGGTTATTGGAATTTTCCTAGAAGAAAATTTTTGACTTTTCGTCAAAAAACGTGTTTTTCGACCGAAAAGTATGAAAAACCGGGAATTACGACTACCAAACGGGACCCGAGCTCGCGGAACGCGCACCAGAGTACAGGTAAGGCAGGTAAGTATCTATTTCAACTAAAATCAAATGTGTTTTTGAAGGAAAATTTTGAGATAAAAATTAGTTTAAGTTTTTTAAAAAGAAAATATTGAAGAATTTTCTAAGTCCTATAACGAAAAAATATTTTCGCGTTTTTGTCAATTTTAATTAGTCAGGACGTAGGACGGAACCTTTTTAAGATCAAATTCGCTGAAAACAGCTTCAAAATGCGTCACCTGGATGCAAAGTTATAACGGTTTGATGTATTTACTGGATAGCTAAGGTGGATTTCGTCTGTTTATGAATTTAATTGATTTTAAAAATTTTGATTTTCTATGTTAGCTAGGCGCACGTGCGAGGTGTCAAAAGACGCGTCTCGGCGCGGGCTAGCGTTCTGTGAGGTTATTGGAATTTTCCTAGAAGAAAATTTTTGACTTTTCGTCAAAAAACGTGTTTTTCGACCGAAAAGTATGAAAAACCGGGAATTACGACTACCAAACGGGACCCGAGCTCGCGGAACGCGCACCAGAGTACAGGTAAGGCAGGTAAGTATCTATTTCAACTAAAATCAAATGTGTTTTTGAAGGAAAATTTTGAGATAAAAATTAGTTTAAGTTTTTTAAAAAGAAAATATTGAAGAATTTTCTAAGTCCTATAACGAAAAAATATTTTCGCGTTTTTGTCAATTTTAATTAGTCAGGACGTAGGACGGAACCTTTTTAAGATCAAATTCGCTGAAAACAGCTTCAAAATGCGTCACCTGGATGCAAAGTTATAACGGTTTGATGTATTTACTGGATAGCTAAGGTGGATTTCGTCTGTTTATGAATTTAATTGATTTTAAAAATTTTGATTTTCTATGTTAGCTAGGCGCACGTGCGAGGTGTCAAAAGACGCGTCTCGGCGCGGGCTAGCGTTCTGTGAGGTTATTGGAATTTTCCTAGAAGAAAATTTTTGACTTTTCGTCAAAAAACGTGTTTTTCGACCGAAAAGTATGAAAAACCGGGAATTACGACTACCAAACGGGACCCGAGCTCGCGGAACGCGCACCAGAGTACAGGTAAGGCAGGTAAGTATCTATTTCAACTAAAATCAAATGTGTTTTTGAAGGAAAATTTTGAGATAAAAATTAGTTTAAGTTTTTTAAAAAGAAAATATTGAAGAATTTTCTAAGTCCTATAACGAAAAAATATTTTCGCGTTTTTGTCAATTTTAATTAGTCAGGACGTAGGACGGAACCTTTTTAAGATCAAATTCGCTGAAAACAGCTTCAAAATGCGTCACCTGGATGCAAAGTTATAACGGTTTGATGTATTTACTGGATAGCTAAGGTGGATTTCGTCTGTTTATGAATTTAATTGATTTTAAAAATTTTGATTTTCTATGTTAGCTAGGCGCACGTGCGAGGTGTCAAAAGACGCGTCTCGGCGCGGGCTAGCGTTCTGTGAGGTTATTGGAATTTTCCTAGAAGAAAATTTTTGACTTTTCGTCAAAAAACGTGTTTTTCGACCGAAAAGTATGAAAAACCGGGAATTACGACTACCAAACGGGACCCGAGCTCGCGGAACGCGCACCAGAGTACAGGTAAGGCAGGTAAGTATCTATTTCAACTAAAATCAAATGTGTTTTTGAAGGAAAATTTTGAGATAAAAATTAGTTTAAGTTTTTTAAAAAGAAAATATTGAAGAATTTTCTAAGTCCTATAACGAAAAAATATTTTCGCGTTTTTGTCAATTTTAATTAGTCAGGACGTAGGACGGAACCTTTTTAAGATCAAATTCGCTGAAAACAGCTTCAAAATGCGTCACCTGGATGCAAAGTTATAACGGTTTGATGTATTTACTGGATAGCTAAGGTGGATTTCGTCTGTTTATGAATTTAATTGATTTTAAAAATTTTGATTTTCTATGTTAGCTAGGCGCACGTGCGAGGTGTCAAAAGACGCGTCTCGGCGCGGGCTAGCGTTCTGTGAGGTTATTGGAATTTTCCTAGAAGAAAATTTTTGACTTTTCGTCAAAAAACGTGTTTTTCGACCGAAAAGTATGAAAAACCGGGAATTACGACTACCAAACGGGACCCGAGCTCGCGGAACGCGCACCAGAGTACAGGTAAGGCAGGTAAGTATCTATTTCAACTAAAATCAAATGTGTTTTTGAAGGAAAATTTTGAGATAAAAATTAGTTTAAGTTTTTTAAAAAGAAAATATTGAAGAATTTTCTAAGTCCTATAACGAAAAAATATTTTCGCGTTTTTGTCAATTTTAATTAGTCAGGACGTAGGACGGAACCTTTTTAAGATCAAATTCGCTGAAAACAGCTTCAAAATGCGTCACCTGGATGCAAAGTTATAACGGTTTGATGTATTTACTGGATAGCTAAGGTGGATTTCGTCTGTTTATGAATTTAATTGATTTTAAAAATTTTGATTTTCTATGTTAGCTAGGCGCACGTGCGAGGTGTCAAAAGACGCGTCTCGGCGCGGGCTAGCGTTCTGTGAGGTTATTGGAATTTTCCTAGAAGAAAATTTTTGACTTTTCGTCAAAAAACGTGTTTTTCGACCGAAAAGTATGAAAAACCGGGAATTACGACTACCAAACGGGACCCGAGCTCGCGGAACGCGCACCAGAGTACAGGTAAGGCAGGTAAGTATCTATTTCAACTAAAATCAAATGTGTTTTTGAAGGAAAATTTTGAGATAAAAATTAGTTTAAGTTTTTTAAAAAGAAAATATTGAAGAATTTTCTAAGTCCTATAACGAAAAAATATTTTCGCGTTTTTGTCAATTTTAATTAGTCAGGACGTAGGACGGAACCTTTTTAAGATCAAATTCGCTGAAAACAGCTTCAAAATGCGTCACCTGGATGCAAAGTTATAACGGTTTGATGTATTTACTGGATAGCTAAGGTGGATTTCGTCTGTTTATGAATTTAATTGATTTTAAAAATTTTGATTTTCTATGTTAGCTAGGCGCACGTGCGAGGTGTCAAAAGACGCGTCTCGGCGCGGGCTAGCGTTCTGTGAGGTTATTGGAATTTTCCTAGAAGAAAATTTTTGACTTTTCGTCAAAAAACGTGTTTTTCGACCGAAAAGTATGAAAAACCGGGAATTACGACTACCAAACGGGACCCGAGCTCGCGGAACGCGCACCAGAGTACAGGTAAGGCAGGTAAGTATCTATTTCAACTAAAATCAAATGTGTTTTTGAAGGAAAATTTTGAGATAAAAATTAGTTTAAGTTTTTTAAAAAGAAAATATTGAAGAATTTTCTAAGTCCTATAACGAAAAAATATTTTCGCGTTTTTGTCAATTTTAATTAGTCAGGACGTAGGACGGAACCTTTTTAAGATCAAATTCGCTGAAAACAGCTTCAAAATGCGTCACCTGGATGCAAAGTTATAACGGTTTGATGTATTTACTGGATAGCTAAGGTGGATTTCGTCTGTTTATGAATTTAATTGATTTTAAAAATTTTGATTTTCTATGTTAGCTAGGCGCACGTGCGAGGTGTCAAAAGACGCGTCTCGGCGCGGGCTAGCGTTCTGTGAGGTTATTGGAATTTTCCTAGAAGAAAATTTTTGACTTTTCGTCAAAAAACGTGTTTTTCGACCGAAAAGTATGAAAAACCGGGAATTACGACTACCAAACGGGACCCGAGCTCGCGGAACGCGCACCAGAGTACAGGTAAGGCAGGTAAGTATCTATTTCAACTAAAATCAAATGTGTTTTTGAAGGAAAATTTTGAGATAAAAATTAGTTTAAGTTTTTTAAAAAGAAAATATTGAAGAATTTTCTAAGTCCTATAACGAAAAAATATTTTCGCGTTTTTGTCAATTTTAATTAGTCAGGACGTAGGACGGAACCTTTTTAAGATCAAATTCGCTGAAAACAGCTTCAAAATGCGTCACCTGGATGCAAAGTTATAACGGTTTGATGTATTTACTGGATAGCTAAGGTGGATTTCGTCTGTTTATGAATTTAATTGATTTTAAAAATTTTGATTTTCTATGTTAGCTAGGCGCACGTGCGAGGTGTCAAAAGACGCGTCTCGGCGCGGGCTAGCGTTCTGTGAGGTTATTGGAATTTTCCTAGAAGAAAATTTTTGACTTTTCGTCAAAAAACGTGTTTTTCGACCGAAAAGTATGAAAAACCGGGAATTACGACTACCAAACGGGACCCGAGCTCGCGGAACGCGCACCAGAGTACAGGTAAGGCAGGTAAGTATCTATTTCAACTAAAATCAAATGTGTTTTTGAAGGAAAATTTTGAGATAAAAATTAGTTTAAGTTTTTTAAAAAGAAAATATTGAAGAATTTTCTAAGTCCTATAACGAAAAAATATTTTCGCGTTTTTGTCAATTTTAATTAGTCAGGACGTAGGACGGAACCTTTTTAAGATCAAATTCGCTGAAAACAGCTTCAAAATGCGTCACCTGGATGCAAAGTTATAACGGTTTGATGTATTTACTGGATAGCTAAGGTGGATTTCGTCTGTTTATGAATTTAATTGATTTTAAAAATTTTGATTTTCTATGTTAGCTAGGCGCACGTGCGAGGTGTCAAAAGACGCGTCTCGGCGCGGGCTAGCGTTCTGTGAGGTTATTGGAATTTTCCTAGAAGAAAATTTTTGACTTTTCGTCAAAAAACGTGTTTTTCGACCGAAAAGTATGAAAAACCGGGAATTACGACTACCAAACGGGACCCGAGCTCGCGGAACGCGCACCAGAGTACAGGTAAGGCAGGTAAGTATCTATTTCAACTAAAATCAAATGTGTTTTTGAAGGAAAATTTTGAGATAAAAATTAGTTTAAGTTTTTTAAAAAGAAAATATTGAAGAATTTTCTAAGTCCTATAACGAAAAAATATTTTCGCGTTTTTGTCAATTTTAATTAGTCAGGACGTAGGACGGAACCTTTTTAAGATCAAATTCGCTGAAAACAGCTTCAAAATGCGTCACCTGGATGCAAAGTTATAACGGTTTGATGTATTTACTGGATAGCTAAGGTGGATTTCGTCTGTTTATGAATTTAATTGATTTTAAAAATTTTGATTTTCTATGTTAGCTAGGCGCACGTGCGAGGTGTCAAAAGACGCGTCTCGGCGCGGGCTAGCGTTCTGTGAGGTTATTGGAATTTTCCTAGAAGAAAATTTTTGACTTTTCGTCAAAAAACGTGTTTTTCGACCGAAAAGTATGAAAAACCGGGAATTACGACTACCAAACGGGACCCGAGCTCGCGGAACGCGCACCAGAGTACAGGTAAGGCAGGTAAGTATCTATTTCAACTAAAATCAAATGTGTTTTTGAAGGAAAATTTTGAGATAAAAATTAGTTTAAGTTTTTTAAAAAGAAAATATTGAAGAATTTTCTAAGTCCTATAACGAAAAAATATTTTCGCGTTTTTGTCAATTTTAATTAGTCAGGACGTAGGACGGAACCTTTTTAAGATCAAATTCGCTGAAAACAGCTTCAAAATGCGTCACCTGGATGCAAAGTTATAACGGTTTGATGTATTTACTGGATAGCTAAGGTGGATTTCGTCTGTTTATGAATTTAATTGATTTTAAAAATTTTGATTTTCTATGTTAGCTAGGCGCACGTGCGAGGTGTCAAAAGACGCGTCTCGGCGCGGGCTAGCGTTCTGTGAGGTTATTGGAATTTTCCTAGAAGAAAATTTTTGACTTTTCGTCAAAAAACGTGTTTTTCGACCGAAAAGTATGAAAAACCGGGAATTACGACTACCAAACGGGACCCGAGCTCGCGGAACGCGCACCAGAGTACAGGTAAGGCAGGTAAGTATCTATTTCAACTAAAATCAAATGTGTTTTTGAAGGAAAATTTTGAGATAAAAATTAGTTTAAGTTTTTTAAAAAGAAAATATTGAAGAATTTTCTAAGTCCTATAACGAAAAAATATTTTCGCGTTTTTGTCAATTTTAATTAGTCAGGACGTAGGACGGAACCTTTTTAAGATCAAATTCGCTGAAAACAGCTTCAAAATGCGTCACCTGGATGCAAAGTTATAACGGTTTGATGTATTTACTGGATAGCTAAGGTGGATTTCGTCTGTTTATGAATTTAATTGATTTTAAAAATTTTGATTTTCTATGTTAGCTAGGCGCACGTGCGAGGTGTCAAAAGACGCGTCTCGGCGCGGGCTAGCGTTCTGTGAGGTTATTGGAATTTTCCTAGAAGAAAATTTTTGACTTTTCGTCAAAAAACGTGTTTTTCGACCGAAAAGTATGAAAAACCGGGAATTACGACTACCAAACGGGACCCGAGCTCGCGGAACGCGCACCAGAGTACAGGTAAGGCAGGTAAGTATCTATTTCAACTAAAATCAAATGTGTTTTTGAAGGAAAATTTTGAGATAAAAATTAGTTTAAGTTTTTTAAAAAGAAAATATTGAAGAATTTTCTAAGTCCTATAACGAAAAAATATTTTCGCGTTTTTGTCAATTTTAATTAGTCAGGACGTAGGACGGAACCTTTTTAAGATCAAATTCGCTGAAAACAGCTTCAAAATGCGTCACCTGGATGCAAAGTTATAACGGTTTGATGTATTTACTGGATAGCTAAGGTGGATTTCGTCTGTTTATGAATTTAATTGATTTTAAAAATTTTGATTTTCTATGTTAGCTAGGCGCACGTGCGAGGTGTCAAAAGACGCGTCTCGGCGCGGGCTAGCGTTCTGTGAGGTTATTGGAATTTTCCTAGAAGAAAATTTTTGACTTTTCGTCAAAAAACGTGTTTTTCGACCGAAAAGTATGAAAAACCGGGAATTACGACTACCAAACGGGACCCGAGCTCGCGGAACGCGCACCAGAGTACAGGTAAGGCAGGTAAGTATCTATTTCAACTAAAATCAAATGTGTTTTTGAAGGAAAATTTTGAGATAAAAATTAGTTTAAGTTTTTTAAAAAGAAAATATTGAAGAATTTTCTAAGTCCTATAACGAAAAAATATTTTCGCGTTTTTGTCAATTTTAATTAGTCAGGACGTAGGACGGAACCTTTTTAAGATCAAATTCGCTGAAAACAGCTTCAAAATGCGTCACCTGGATGCAAAGTTATAACGGTTTGATGTATTTACTGGATAGCTAAGGTGGATTTCGTCTGTTTATGAATTTAATTGATTTTAAAAATTTTGATTTTCTATGTTAGCTAGGCGCACGTGCGAGGTGTCAAAAGACGCGTCTCGGCGCGGGCTAGCGTTCTGTGAGGTTATTGGAATTTTCCTAGAAGAAAATTTTTGACTTTTCGTCAAAAAACGTGTTTTTCGACCGAAAAGTATGAAAAACCGGGAATTACGACTACCAAACGGGACCCGAGCTCGCGGAACGCGCACCAGAGTACAGGTAAGGCAGGTAAGTATCTATTTCAACTAAAATCAAATGTGTTTTTGAAGGAAAATTTTGAGATAAAAATTAGTTTAAGTTTTTTAAAAAGAAAATATTGAAGAATTTTCTAAGTCCTATAACGAAAAAATATTTTCGCGTTTTTGTCAATTTTAATTAGTCAGGACGTAGGACGGAACCTTTTTAAGATCAAATTCGCTGAAAACAGCTTCAAAATGCGTCACCTGGATGCAAAGTTATAACGGTTTGATGTATTTACTGGATAGCTAAGGTGGATTTCGTCTGTTTATGAATTTAATTGATTTTAAAAATTTTGATTTTCTATGTTAGCTAGGCGCACGTGCGAGGTGTCAAAAGACGCGTCTCGGCGCGGGCTAGCGTTCTGTGAGGTTATTGGAATTTTCCTAGAAGAAAATTTTTGACTTTTCGTCAAAAAACGTGTTTTTCGACCGAAAAGTATGAAAAACCGGGAATTACGACTACCAAACGGGACCCGAGCTCGCGGAACGCGCACCAGAGTACAGGTAAGGCAGGTAAGTATCTATTTCAACTAAAATCAAATGTGTTTTTGAAGGAAAATTTTGAGATAAAAATTAGTTTAAGTTTTTTAAAAAGAAAATATTGAAGAATTTTCTAAGTCCTATAACGAAAAAATATTTTCGCGTTTTTGTCAATTTTAATTAGTCAGGACGTAGGACGGAACCTTTTTAAGATCAAATTCGCTGAAAACAGCTTCAAAATGCGTCACCTGGATGCAAAGTTATAACGGTTTGATGTATTTACTGGATAGCTAAGGTGGATTTCGTCTGTTTATGAATTTAATTGATTTTAAAAATTTTGATTTTCTATGTTAGCTAGGCGCACGTGCGAGGTGTCAAAAGACGCGTCTCGGCGCGGGCTAGCGTTCTGTGAGGTTATTGGAATTTTCCTAGAAGAAAATTTTTGACTTTTCGTCAAAAAACGTGTTTTTCGACCGAAAAGTATGAAAAACCGGGAATTACGACTACCAAACGGGACCCGAGCTCGCGGAACGCGCACCAGAGTACAGGTAAGGCAGGTAAGTATCTATTTCAACTAAAATCAAATGTGTTTTTGAAGGAAAATTTTGAGATAAAAATTAGTTTAAGTTTTTTAAAAAGAAAATATTGAAGAATTTTCTAAGTCCTATAACGAAAAAATATTTTCGCGTTTTTGTCAATTTTAATTAGTCAGGACGTAGGACGGAACCTTTTTAAGATCAAATTCGCTGAAAACAGCTTCAAAATGCGTCACCTGGATGCAAAGTTATAACGGTTTGATGTATTTACTGGATAGCTAAGGTGGATTTCGTCTGTTTATGAATTTAATTGATTTTAAAAATTTTGATTTTCTATGTTAGCTAGGCGCACGTGCGAGGTGTCAAAAGACGCGTCTCGGCGCGGGCTAGCGTTCTGTGAGGTTATTGGAATTTTCCTAGAAGAAAATTTTTGACTTTTCGTCAAAAAACGTGTTTTTCGACCGAAAAGTATGAAAAACCGGGAATTACGACTACCAAACGGGACCCGAGCTCGCGGAACGCGCACCAGAGTACAGGTAAGGCAGGTAAGTATCTATTTCAACTAAAATCAAATGTGTTTTTGAAGGAAAATTTTGAGATAAAAATTAGTTTAAGTTTTTTAAAAAGAAAATATTGAAGAATTTTCTAAGTCCTATAACGAAAAAATATTTTCGCGTTTTTGTCAATTTTAATTAGTCAGGACGTAGGACGGAACCTTTTTAAGATCAAATTCGCTGAAAACAGCTTCAAAATGCGTCACCTGGATGCAAAGTTATAACGGTTTGATGTATTTACTGGATAGCTAAGGTGGATTTCGTCTGTTTATGAATTTAATTGATTTTAAAAATTTTGATTTTCTATGTTAGCTAGGCGCACGTGCGAGGTGTCAAAAGACGCGTCTCGGCGCGGGCTAGCGTTCTGTGAGGTTATTGGAATTTTCCTAGAAGAAAATTTTTGACTTTTCGTCAAAAAACGTGTTTTTCGACCGAAAAGTATGAAAAACCGGGAATTACGACTACCAAACGGGACCCGAGCTCGCGGAACGCGCACCAGAGTACAGGTAAGGCAGGTAAGTATCTATTTCAACTAAAATCAAATGTGTTTTTGAAGGAAAATTTTGAGATAAAAATTAGTTTAAGTTTTTTAAAAAGAAAATATTGAAGAATTTTCTAAGTCCTATAACGAAAAAATATTTTCGCGTTTTTGTCAATTTTAATTAGTCAGGACGTAGGACGGAACCTTTTTAAGATCAAATTCGCTGAAAACAGCTTCAAAATGCGTCACCTGGATGCAAAGTTATAACGGTTTGATGTATTTACTGGATAGCTAAGGTGGATTTCGTCTGTTTATGAATTTAATTGATTTTAAAAATTTTGATTTTCTATGTTAGCTAGGCGCACGTGCGAGGTGTCAAAAGACGCGTCTCGGCGCGGGCTAGCGTTCTGTGAGGTTATTGGAATTTTCCTAGAAGAAAATTTTTGACTTTTCGTCAAAAAACGTGTTTTTCGACCGAAAAGTATGAAAAACCGGGAATTACGACTACCAAACGGGACCCGAGCTCGCGGAACGCGCACCAGAGTACAGGTAAGGCAGGTAAGTATCTATTTCAACTAAAATCAAATGTGTTTTTGAAGGAAAATTTTGAGATAAAAATTAGTTTAAGTTTTTTAAAAAGAAAATATTGAAGAATTTTCTAAGTCCTATAACGAAAAAATATTTTCGCGTTTTTGTCAATTTTAATTAGTCAGGACGTAGGACGGAACCTTTTTAAGATCAAATTCGCTGAAAACAGCTTCAAAATGCGTCACCTGGATGCAAAGTTATAACGGTTTGATGTATTTACTGGATAGCTAAGGTGGATTTCGTCTGTTTATGAATTTAATTGATTTTAAAAATTTTGATTTTCTATGTTAGCTAGGCGCACGTGCGAGGTGTCAAAAGACGCGTCTCGGCGCGGGCTAGCGTTCTGTGAGGTTATTGGAATTTTCCTAGAAGAAAATTTTTGACTTTTCGTCAAAAAACGTGTTTTTCGACCGAAAAGTATGAAAAACCGGGAATTACGACTACCAAACGGGACCCGAGCTCGCGGAACGCGCACCAGAGTACAGGTAAGGCAGGTAAGTATCTATTTCAACTAAAATCAAATGTGTTTTTGAAGGAAAATTTTGAGATAAAAATTAGTTTAAGTTTTTTAAAAAGAAAATATTGAAGAATTTTCTAAGTCCTATAACGAAAAAATATTTTCGCGTTTTTGTCAATTTTAATTAGTCAGGACGTAGGACGGAACCTTTTTAAGATCAAATTCGCTGAAAACAGCTTCAAAATGCGTCACCTGGATGCAAAGTTATAACGGTTTGATGTATTTACTGGATAGCTAAGGTGGATTTCGTCTGTTTATGAATTTAATTGATTTTAAAAATTTTGATTTTCTATGTTAGCTAGGCGCACGTGCGAGGTGTCAAAAGACGCGTCTCGGCGCGGGCTAGCGTTCTGTGAGGTTATTGGAATTTTCCTAGAAGAAAATTTTTGACTTTTCGTCAAAAAACGTGTTTTTCGACCGAAAAGTATGAAAAACCGGGAATTACGACTACCAAACGGGACCCGAGCTCGCGGAACGCGCACCAGAGTACAGGTAGGCAGGTAAGTATCTATTTCAACTAAAATCAAATGTGTTTTTGAAGGAAAATTTTGAGATAAAAATTAGTTTAAGTTTTTTAAAAAGAAAATATTGAAGAATTTTCTAAGTCCTATAACGAAAAAATATTTTCGCGTTTTTGTCAATTTTAATTAGTCAGGACGTAGGACGGAACCTTTTTAAGATCAAATTCGCTGAAAACAGCTTCAAAATGCGTCACCTGGATGCAAAGTTATAACGGTTTGATGTATTTACTGGATAGCTAAGGTGGATTTCGTCTGTTTATGAATTTAATTGATTTTAAAAATTTTGATTTTCTATGTTAGCTAGGCGCACGTGCGAGGTGTCAAAAGACGCGTCTCGGCGCGGGCTAGCGTTCTGTGAGGTTATTGGAATTTTCCTAGAAGAAAATTTTTGACTTTTCGTCAAAAAACGTGTTTTTTCGACCGAAAAGTATGAAAAACCGGGAATTACGACTACCAAACGGGACCCGAGCTCGCGGAACGCGCACCAGAGTACAGGTAAGGCAGGTAAGTATCTATTTCAACTAAAATCAAATGTGTTTTTGAAGGAAAATTTTGAGATAAAAATTAGTTTAAGTTTTTAAAAAGAAAATATTGAAGAATTTTCTAAGTCCTATAACGAAAAAATATTTTCGCGTTTTTGTCAATTTTAATTAGTCAGGACGTAGGACGGAACCTTTTTAAGATCAAATTCGCTGAAAACAGCTTCAAAATGCGTCACCTGGATGCAAAGTTATAACGGTTTGATGTATTTACTGGATAGCTAAGGTGGATTTCGTCTGTTTATGAATTTAATTGATTTTAAAAATTTTGATTTTCTATGTTAGCTAGGCGCACGTGCGAGGTGTCAAAAGACGCGTCTCGGCGCGGGCTAGCGTTCTGTGAGGTTATTGGAATTTTCCTAGAAGAAAATTTTTGACTTTTCGTCAAAAAACGTGTTTTTCGACCGAAAAGTATGAAAAACCGGGAATTACGACTACCAAACGGGACCCGAGCTCGCGGAACGCGCACCAGAGTACAGGTAAGGCAGGTAAGTATCTATTTCAACTAAAATCAAATGTGTTTTTGAAGGAAAATTTTGAGATAAAAATTAGTTTAAGTTTTTTAAAAAGAAATATTGAAGAATTTTCTAAGTCCTATAACGAAAAATATTTTCGCGTTTTTGTCAATTTTAATTAGTCAGGACGTAGGACGGAACCTTTTTAAGATCAAATTCGCTGAAAACAGCTTCAAAATGCGTCACCTGGATGCAAAGTTATAACGGTTTGATGTATTTACTGGATAGCTAAGGTGGATTTCGTCTGTTTATGAATTTAATTGATTTTAAAAATTTTGATTTTCTATGTTAGCTAGGCGCACGTGCGAGGTGTCAAAAGACGCGTCTCGGCGCGGGCTAGCGTTCTGTGAGGTTATTGGAATTTTCCTAGAAGAAAATTTTTGACTTTTCGTCAAAAAACGTGTTTTTCGACCGAAAAGTATGAAAAACCGGGAATTACGACTACCAAACGGGACCCGAGCTCGCGGAACGCGCACCAGAGTACAGGTAAGGCAGGTAAGTATCTATTTCAACTAAAATCAAATGTGTTTTTGAAGGAAAATTTTGAGATAAAAATTAGTTTAAGTTTTTAAAAAGAAAATATTGAAGAATTTTCTAAGTCCTATAACGAAAAAATATTTTCGCGTTTTTGTCAATTTTAATTAGTCAGGACGTAGGACGGAACCTTTTTAAGATCAAATTCGCTGAAAACAGCTTCAAAATGCGTCACCTGGATGCAAAGTTATAACGGTTTGATGTATTTACTGGATAGCTAAGGTGGATTTCGTCTGTTTATGAATTTAATTGATTTTAAAAATTTTGATTTTCTATGTTAGCTAGGCGCACGTGCGAGGTGTCAAAAGACGCGTCTCGGCGCGGGCTAGCGTTCTGTGAGGTTATTGGAATTTTCCTAGAAGAAAATTTTTGACTTTTCGTCAAAAAACGTGTTTTTCGACCGAAAAGTATGAAAAACCGGGAATTACGACTACCAAACGGGACCCGAGCTCGCGGAACGCGCACCAGAGTACAGGTAAGGCAGGTAAGTATCTATTTCAACTAAAATCAAATGTGTTTTTGGAGGAAAATTTTGAGATAAAAATTAGTTTAAGTTTTTTAAAAAGAAAATATTGAAGAATTTTCTAAGTCCTATAACGAAAAAATATTTTCGCGTTTTTGTCAATTTTAATTAGTCAGGACGTAGGACGGAACCTTTTTAAGATCAAATTCGCTGAAAACAGCTTCAAAATGCGTCACCTGGATGCAAAGTTATAACGGTTTGATGTATTTACTGGATAGCTAAGGTGGATTTCGTCTGTTTATGAATTTAATTGATTTTAAAAATTTTGATTTTCTATGTTAGCTAGGCGCACGTGCGAGGTGTCAAAAGACGCGTCTCGGCGCGGGCTAGCGTTCTGTGAGGTTATTGGAATTTTCCTAGAAGAAAATTTTTGACTTTTCGTCAAAAAAACGTGTTTTTCGACCGAAAAGTATGAAAAACCGGGAATTACGACTACCAAACGGGACCCGAGCTCGCGGAACGCGCACCAGAGTACAGGTAAGGCAGGTAAGTATCTATTTCAACTAAAATCAAATGTGTTTTTGAAGGAAAATTTTGAGATAAAAATTAGTTTAAGTTTTTTAAAAAGAAAATATTGAAGAATTTTCTAAGTCCTATAACGAAAAAATATTTTCGCGTTTTTGTCAATTTTAATTAGTCAGGACGTAGGACGGAACCTTTTTAAGATCAAATTCGCTGAAAACAGCTTCAAAATGCGTCACCTGGATGCAAAGTTATAACGGTTTGATGTATTTACTGGATAGCTAAGGTGGATTTCGTCTGTTTATGAATTTAATTGATTTTAAAAATTTTGATTTTCTATGTTAGCTAGGCGCACGTGCGAGGTGTCAAAAGACGCGTCTCGGCGCGGGCTAGCGTTCTGTGAGGTTATTGGAATTTTCCTAGAAGAAAATTTTTGACTTTTCGTCAAAAAACGTGTTTTTCGACCGAAAAGTATGAAAAACCGGGAATTACGACTACCAAACGGGACCCGAGCTCGCGGAACGCGCACCAGAGTACAGGTAAGGCAGGTAAGTATCTATTTCAACTAAAATCAAATGTGTTTTTGAAGGAAAATTTTGAGATAAAAATTAGTTTAAGTTTTTTAAAAAAGAAAATATTGAAGAATTTTCTAAGTCCTATAACGAAAAAATATTTTCGCGTTTTTGTCAATTTTAATTAGTCAGGACGTAGGACGGAACCTTTTTAAGATCAAATTCGCTGAAAACAGCTTCAAAATGCGTCACCTGGATGCAAAGTTATAACGGTTTGATGTATTTACTGGATAGCTAAGGTGGATTTCGTCTGTTTATGAATTTAATTGATTTTAAAAATTTTGATTTTCTATGTTAGCTAGGCGCACGTGCGAGGTGTCAAAAGACGCGTCTCGGCGCGGGCTAGCGTTCTGTGAGGTTATTGGAATTTTCCTAGAAGAAAATTTTTGACTTTTCGTCAAAAAACGTGTTTTTCGACCGAAAAGTATGAAAAACCGGGGAATTACGACTACCAAACGGGACCCGAGCTCGCGGAACGCGCACCAGAGTACAGGTAAGGCAGGTAAGTATCTATTTCAACTAAAATCAAATGTGTTTTTGAAGGAAAATTTTGAGATAAAAATTAGTTTAAGTTTTTTAAAAAGAAAATATTGAAGAATTTTCTAAGTCCTATAACGAAAAAATATTTTCGCGTTTTTGTCAATTTTAATTAGTCAGGACGTAGGACGGAACCTTTTTAAGATCAAATTCGCTGAAAACAGCTTCAAAATGCGTCACCTGGATGCAAAGTTATAACGGTTTGATGTATTTACTGGATAGCTAAGGTGGATTTCGTCTGTTTATGAATTTAATTGATTTTAAAAATTTTGATTTTCTATGTTAGCTAGGCGCACGTGCGAGGTGTCAAAAGACGCGTCTCGGCGCGGGGCTAGCGTTCTGTGAGGTTATTGGAATTTTCTAGAAGAAAATTTTTGACTTTTCGTCAAAAAACGTGTTTTTCGACCGAAAAGTATGAAAAACCGGGAATTACGACTACCAAACGGGACCCGAGCTCGCGGAACGCGCACCAGAGTACAGGTAAGGCAGGTAAGTATCTATTTCAACTAAAATCAAATGTGTTTTTGAAGGAAAATTTTGAGATAAAAATTAGTTTAAGTTTTTTAAAAAGAAAATATTGAAGAATTTTCTAAGTCCTATAACGAAAAAATATTTTCGCGTTTTTGTCAATTTTAATTAGTCAGGACGTAGGACGGAACCTTTTTAAGATCAAATTCGCTGAAAACAGCTTCAAAATGCGTCACCTGGATGCAAAGTTATAACGGTTTGATGTATTTACTGGATAGCTAAGGTGGATTTCGTCTGTTTATGAATTTACTTGATTTTAATAATTTCGAATTGTATGTGAGCTAGGCGCACGTGCGAGGTGTCGAAAGACGCGTCTCCGCGCGGGCTAGCGTTCTGTGGGGTTATTGGAATTTTCCTAGAAGAAAATTTTGACTTTTCGTCAAAAAACGTGTTTTTCGACCGAAAAGTATGAAAAACCGGGGAATTACGACTACCAAACGGGACCCGAGCTCGCGGAACGCGCACCAGAGTACAGGTAAGGCAGGTAAGTATCTATTTCAACTAAAATCAAATGTGTTTTTGAAGGAAAATTTTGAGATAAAAATTAGTTTAAGTTTTTTAAAAAGAAAATATTGAAGAATTTTCTAAGTCCTATAACGAAAAAATATTTTTCGCGTTTTTGTCAATTTTAATTAGTCAGGACGTAGGACGGAACCTTTTTAAGATCAAATTCGCTGAAAACAGCTTCAAAATGCGTCACCTGGATGCAAAGTTATAACGGTTTGATGTATTTACTGGATAGCTAAGGTGGATTTCGTCTGTTTATGAATTTAATTGATTTTAAAAATTTTGAATTTGTATGTTGGCTAGGCGCACGTGCGAGGTGTCAAAAGACGCGTCTCCGCGCGGGCTAGCGTTCTGTGGGGTTATTGGAATTAATGCAGAATAAAAAATTTGACTTTTCGTCAAAAAACGTGTTTTTCGACCGAAAAGTATGAAAAACCGGGAATTACGACTACCAAACGGGACCCGAGCTCGCGGAACGCGCACCAGAGTACAGGTAAGGCAGGTAAGTATCTATTTCAACTAAAATCAAATGTGTTTTTGAAGGAAAATTTTGAGATAAAAATTAGTTTAAGTTTTTTAAAAAGAAAATATTGAAGAATTTTCTAAGTCCTATAACGAAAAAATATTTTCGCGTTTTTGTCAATTTTAATTAGTCAGGACGTAGGACGGAACCTTTTTAAGATCAAATTCGCTGAAAACAGCTTCAAAATGCGTCACCTGGATGCAAAGTTATAACGGTTTGATGTATTTACTGGATAGCTAAGGTGGATTTCGTCTGTTTATGAATTTAATTGATTTTAAAAATTTTGATTTTCTATGTTAGCTAGGCGCACGTGCGAGGTGTCAAAAGACGCGTCTCGGCGCGGGCTAGCGTTCTGTGAGGTTATTGGAATTTTCCTAGAAGAAAATTTTTGACTTTTCGTCAAAAAACGTGTTTTTCGACCGAAAAGTATGAAAAACCGGGAATTACGACTACCAAACGGGACCCGAGCTCGCGGAACGCGCACCAGAGTACAGGTAAGGCAGGTAAGTATCTATTTCAACTAAAATCAAATGTGTTTTTGAAGGAAAATTTTGAGATAAAAATTAGTTTAAGTTTTTTTAAAAAGAAAATATTGAAGAATTTTCTAAGTCCTATAACGAAAAAATATTTTCGCGTTTTTGTCAATTTTAATTAGTCAGGACGTAGGACGGAACCTTTTTAAGATCAAATTCGCTGAAAACAGCTTCAAAATGCGTCACCTGGATGCAAAGTTATAACGGTTTGATGTATTTACTGATAGCTAAGGTGGATTTCGTCTGTTTATGAATTTAATTGATTTTAAAAATTTTGATTTTCTATGTTAGCTAGGCGCACGTGCGAGGTGTCAAAAGACGCGTCTCGGCGCGGGCTAGCGTTCTGTGAGGTTATTGGAATTTTCCTAGAAGAAAATTTTTGACTTTTCGTCAAAAAACGTGTTTTTCGACCGAAAAGTATGAAAAACCGGGAATTACGACTACCAAACGGGACCCGAGCTCGCGAACGCGCACCAGAGTACAGGTAAGGCAGGTAAGTATCTATTTCAACTAAAATCAAATGTGTTTTTGAAGGAAAATTTTGAGATAAAAATTAGTTTAAGTTTTTTAAAAAGAAAATATTGAAGAATTTTCTAAGTCCTATAACGAAAAAATATTTTCGCGTTTTTGTCAATTTTAATTAGTCAGGACGTAGGACGGAACCTTTTTAAGATCAAATTCGCTGAAAACAGCTTCAAAATGCGTCACCTGGATGCAAAGTTATAACGGTTTGATGTATTTACTGGATAGCTAAGGTGGATTTCGTCTGTTTATGAATTTAATTGATTTTAAAAATTTTGATTTTCTATGTTAGCTAGGCGCACGTGCGAGGTGTCAAAAGACGCGTCTCGGCGCGGGCTAGCGTTCTGTGAGGTTATTGGAATTTTCCTAGAAGAAAATTTTTGACTTTTCGTCAAAAAACGTGTTTTTTCGACCGAAAAGTATGAAAAACCGGGAATTACGACTACCAAACGGGACCCGAGCTCGCGGAACGCGCACCAGAGTACAGGTAAAGGCAGGTAAGTATCTATTTCAACTAAAATCAAATGTGTTTTTGAAGGAAAATTTTGAGATAAAAATTAGTTTAAGTTTTTTAAAAAGAAATATTGAAGAATTTTCTAAGTCCTATAACGAAAAAATATTTCGCGTTTTTGTCAATTTTAAATAGTCAGGACGTAGGACGGAACCTTTTAAGATCAAATTCGCTGAAAACAGCTTCAAAATGCGTCACCTGGATGCAAAGTTATAACGGTTTGATGTATTTACTGGATAGCTAAGGTGGATTTCGTCTGTTTATGAATTTAATTGATTTTAAAAATTTTGATTTTCTATGTTAGCTAGGCGCACGTGCGAGGTGTCAAAAGACGCGTCTCGGCGCGGGCTAGCGTTCTGTGAGGTTATTGGAATTTTCCTATTGGAATTTTCTTTGAAGAAAATTTTTGACTTTTCGTCAAAAAACGTGTTTTTCGACCGAAAAGTATGAAAAAAACCGGGAATTACAACTACCAAACGGGACTCGAGCTCGCGGAACGCGCACCAGAGTACAGGTAAGGCAGGTAAGTATCTATTTAAACTAAAATCAAATGTGTTTTTGAAGGAAAATTTTGAGATAAAAATTAGTTTAAGTTTTTTAAAAAGAAAATATTGAAGAATTTTCTAAGTCCTATAACGAAAAAATATTTTCGCGTTTTTGTCAATTTTAATTAGTCAGGACGTAGGACGGAACCTATTTAAGATCAAATTCGCTGAAAACAGCTTCAAAATGCGTCACCTGGATGCAAAGTTATAACGGTTTGATGTATTTACTGGATAGCTAAGGTGGATTTCGACTATATAAGAATTTAATTAATTTTAAAAATTTTGATTTTCTATGTTAGCTAGGCGCACGTGCGAGGTGTCAAAAGACGCGTCTCGGCGCGGGCTAGCGTTCTGTGAGGTTATTGGAATTTTCTTTGAAGAAAATTTTTGACTTTTCGTCAAAAAAACGTGTTTTTCGACCGAAAAGTATGAAAAAAACCGGGAATTACAACTACCAAACGGGACTCGAGCTCGCGGAACGCGCACCAGAGTACAGGTAAGGCAGGTAAGTATCTATTTAAACTAAAATCAAATGTGTTTTTGAAGGAAAATTTTGAGATAAAAATTAGTTTAAGTTTTTTAAAAAGAAAATATTGAAGAATTTTCTAAGTCCTATAACGAAAAAATATTTTCGCGTTTTTGTCAATTTTAATTAGTCAGGACGTAGGACGGAACCTATTTAAGATCAAATTCGCTGAAAACAGCTTCAAAATGCGTCACCTGGATGCAAAGTTATAACGGTTTGATGTATTTACTGGATAGCTAAGGTGGATTTCGACTATATAAGAATTTAATTAATTTTAAAAATTTTGATTTTCTATGTTAGCTAGGCGCACGTGCGAGGTGTCAAAAGACGCGTCTCGGCGCGGGCTAGCGTTCTGTGAGGTTATTGGAATTTTCTTTGAAGAAAATTTTTGACTTTTCGTCAAAAAACGTGTTTTTCGACCGAAAAGTATGAAAAAACCGGGAATTACAACTACCAAACGGGACTCGAGCTCGCGGAACGCGCACCAGAGTACAGGTAAGGCAGGTAAGTATCTATTTAAACTAAAATCAAATGTGTTTTTGAAGGAAAATTTTGAGATAAAAATTAGTTTAAGTTTTTTAAAAAGAAAATATTGAAGAATTTTCTAAGTCCTATAACGAAAAAATATTTTCGCGTTTTTGTCAATTTTAATTAGTCAGGACGTAGGACGGAACCTATTTAAGATCAAATTCGCTGAAAACAGCTTCAAAATGCGTCACCTGGATGCAAAGTTATAACGGTTTGATGTATTTACTGGATAGCTAAGGTGGATTTCGACTATATAAGAATTTAATTAATTTTAAAAATTTTGATTTTCTATGTTAGCTAGGCGCACGTGCGAGGTGTCAAAAGACGCGTCTCGGCGCGGGCTAGCGTTCTGTGAGGTTATTGGAATTTTCTTTGAAGAAAATTTTTGACTTTTCGTCAAAAAACGTGTTTTTCGACCGAAAAGTATGAAAAAAACCGGGAATTACAACTACCAAACGGGACTCGAGCTCGCGGAACGCGCACCAGAGTACAGGTAAGGCAGGTAAGTATCTATTTAAACTAAAATCAAATGTGTTTTTGAAGGAAAATTTTGAGATAAAAATTAGTTTAAGTTTTTTAAAAAGAAAATATTGAAGAATTTTCTAAGTCCTATAACGAAAAAATATTTTCGCGTTTTTGTCAATTTTAATTAGTCAGGACGTAGGACGGAACCTATTTAAGATCAAATTCGCTGAAAACAGCTTCAAAATGCGTCACCTGGATGCAAAGTTATAACGGTTTGATGTATTCTGCTGGGGAGTTTGTTGCGCCACTTCTTCTTCCCAGCTAACGCACTAGGAAGTGGTGAAGGGTGGGCGTTTTGGGGGACTGTCTTATGTAATTTTGACGTTCGAAAAGTGCTGATTATCAGCCTAGTTTGAATAAATGACTTTTGAATTTTGAATTTTTGAATTTATTTACTGGATAGCTAAGGTGGATTTCGACTATATAAGAATTTAATTAATTTTAAAAATTTTGATTTTCTATGTTAGCTAGGCGCACGTGCGAGGTGTCAAAAGACGCGTCTCGGCGCGGGCTAGCGTTCTGTGAGGTTATTGGAATTTTCTTTGAAGAAAATTTTTGACTTTTCGTCAAAAAAACGTGTTTTTCGACCGAAAAGTATGAAAAAAACCGGGAATTACAACTACCAAACGGGACTCGAGCTCGCGGAACGCGCACCAGAGTACAGGTAAGGCAGGTAAGTATCTATTTAAACTAAAATCAAATGTGTTTTTGAAGGAAAATTTTGAGATAAAATTAGTTTAAGTTTTTTAAAAAGAAAATATTGAAGAATTTTCTAAGTCCTATAACGAAAAAATATTTTCGCGTTTTTGTCAATTTTAATTAGTCAGGACGTAGGACGGAACCTATTTAAGATCAAATTCGCTGAAAACAGCTTCAAAATGCGTCACCTGGATGCAAAGTTATAACGGTTTGATGTATTTACTGGATAGCTAAGGTGGATTTCGACTATATAAGAATTTAATTAATTTTAAAAATTTTGATTTTCTATGTTAGCTAGGCGCACGTGCGAGGTGTCAAAAGACGCGTCTCGGCGCGGGCTAGCGTTCTGTGAGGTTATTGGAATTTTCTTTGAAGAAAATTTTTGACTTTTCGTCAAAAAAACGTGTTTTTCGACCGAAAAGTATGAAAAAAACCGGGAATTACAACTACCAAACGGGACTCGAGCTCGCGGAACGCGCACCAGAGTACAGGTAAGGCAGGTAAGTATCTATTTAAACTAAAATCAAATGTGTTTTTGAAGGAAAATTTTGAGATAAAAATTAGTTTAAGTTTTTTAAAAAGAAAATATTGAAGAATTTTCTAAGTCCTATAACGAAAAAATATTTTCGCGTTTTTGTCAATTTTAATTAGTCAGGACGTAGGACGGAACCTATTTAAGATCAAATTCGCTGAAAACAGCTTCAAAATGCGTCACCTGGATGCAAAGTTATAACGGTTTGATGTATTTACTGGATAGCTAAGGTGGATTTCGACTATATAAGAATTTAATTAATTTTAAAAATTTTGATTTTCTATGTTAGCTAGGCGCACGTGCGAGGTGTCAAAAGACGCGTCTCGGCGCGGGCTAGCGTTCTGTGAGGTTATTGGAATTTTCTTTGAAGAAAATTTTTGACTTTTCGTCAAAAAACGTGTTTTTCGACCGAAAAGTATGAAAAAAACCGGGAATTACAACTACCAAACGGGACTCGAGCTCGCGGAACGCGCACCAGAGTACAGGTAAGGCAGGTAAGTATCTATTTAAACTAAAATCAAATGTGTTTTTGAAGGAAAATTTTGAGATAAAAATTAGTTTAAGTTTTTTAAAAAGAAAATATTGAAGAATTTTCTAAGTCCTATAACGAAAAAATATTTTCGCGTTTTTGTCAATTTTAATTAGTCAGGACGTAGGACGGAACCTATTTAAGATCAAATTCGCTGAAAACAGCTTCAAAATGCGTCACCTGGATGCAAAGTTATAACGGTTTGATGTATTTACTGGATAGCTAAGGTGGATTTCGACTATATAAGAATTTAATTAATTTTAAAAATTTTGATTTTCTATGTTAGCTAGGCGCACGTGCGAGGTGTCAAAAGACGCGTCTCGGCGCGGGCTAGCGTTCTGTGAGGTTATTGGAATTTTCTTTGAAGAAAATTTTTGACTTTTCGTCAAAAAACGTGTTTTTCGACCGAAAAGTATGAAAAAAACCGGGAATTACAACTACCAAACGGGACTCGAGCTCGCGGAACGCGCACCAGAGTACAGGTAAGGCAGGTAAGTATCTATTTAAACTAAAATCAAATGTGTTTTTGAAGGAAAATTTTGAGATAAAAATTAGTTTAAGTTTTTTAAAAAGAAAATATTGAAGAATTTTCTAAGTCCTATAACGAAAAAATATTTTCGCGTTTTTGTCAATTTTAATTAGTCAGGACGTAGGACGGAACCTATTTAAGATCAAATTCGCTGAAAACAGCTTCAAAATGCGTCACCTGGATGCAAAGTTATAACGGTTTGATGTATTTACTGGATAGCTAAGGTGGATTTCGACTATATAAGAATTTAATTAATTTTAAAAATTTTGATTTTCTATGTTAGCTAGGCGCACGTGCGAGGTGTCAAAAGACGCGTCTCGGCGCGGGCTAGCGTTCTGTGAGGTTATTGGAATTTTCTTTGAAGAAAATTTTTGACTTTTCGTCAAAAAACGTGTTTTTCGACCGAAAAGTATGAAAAAACCGGGAATTACAACTACCAAACGGGAGTCGAGCTCGCGGAACGCGCACCAGAGTACAGGTAAGGCAGGTAAGTATCTATTTAAACTAAAATCAAATGTGTTTTTGAAGGAAAATTTTGAGATAAAAATTAGTTTAAGTTTTTTAAAAAGAAAATATTGAAGAATTTTCTAAGTCCTATAACGAAAAAATATTTTCGCGTTTTTGTCAATTTTAATTAGTCAGGACGTAGGACGGAACCTATTTAAGATCAAATTCGCTGAAAACAGCTTCAAAATGCGTCACCTGGATGCAAAGTTATAACGGTTTGATGTATTTACTGGATAGCTAAGGTGGATTTCGACTATATAAGAATTTAATTAATTTTAAAAATTTTGATTTTCTATGTTAGCTAGGCGCACGTGCGAGGTGTCAAAAGACGCGTCTCGGCGCGGGCTAGCGTTCTGTGAGGTTATAGGAATTTTCTTTGAAGAAAATTTTTGACTTTTCGTCAAAAAAACGTGTTTTTCGACCGAAAAGTATGTAAAAACCGGGAATTACGACTACCAAACGGGACTCGAGCTCGCGGAACGCGCACCAGAGTACAGGTAAGGCAGGTAAGTATCTATTTAAACTAAAATCAAATGTGTTTTTGAAGGAAAATTTTGAGATAAAAATTAGTTTAAGTTTTTTAAAAAGAAAATATTGAAGAATTTTCTAAGTCCCAGAACGAAAAAATATTTTCGCGTTTTTGTCAATTTTTATTAGTCAGGACGTAGGACGGAACCTATTTAAGATCAAATTGGCTGAAAACAGCTTCAAAATGCGTCACCTGGATGCAAAGTTATAACGGTTTGATGTATTTACTGGATAGCTAAGGTGGATTTCGACTATATAAGAATTTAATTAATTTTAAAAATTTTGATTTTCTATGTTAGCTAGGCGCACGTGCGAGGTGTCAAAAGACGCGTCTCGGCGCGGGCTAGCGTTCTGTGAGGTTATTGGAATTTTCTTTGAAGAAAATTTTTGACTTTTCGTCAAAAAAACGTGTTTTTCGACCGAAAAGTATGAAAAAACCGGGAATTACAACTACCAAACGGGACTCGAGCTCGCGGAACGCGCACCAGAGTACAGGTAAGGCAGGTAAGTATCTATTTAAACTAAAATCAAATGTGTTTTTGAAGGAAAATTTTGAGATAAAAATTAGTTTAAGTTTTTTAAAAAGAAAATATTGAAGAATTTTCTAAGTCCTAGAACGAAAAAATATTTTCGCGTTTTTGTCAATTTTAATTAGTCAGGACGTAGGACGGAACCTATTTAAGATCAAATTCGCTGAAAACAGCTTCAAAATGCGTCACCTGGATGCAAAGTTATAACGGTTTGATGTATTTACTGGATAGCTAAGGTGGATTTCGACTATATAAGAATTTAATTAATTTTAAAAATTTTGATTTTCTATGTTAGCTAGGCGCACGTGCGAGGTGTCAAAAGACGCGTCTCGGCGCGGGCTAGCGTTCTGTGAGGTTATTGGAATTTTCTTTGAAGAAAATTTTTGACTTTTCGTCAAAAAACGTGTTTTTCGACCGAAAAGTATGAAAAAACCGGGAATTACAACTACCAAACGGGACTCGAGCTCGCGGAACGCGCACCAGAGTACAGGTAAGGCAGGTAAGTATCTATTTAAACTAAAATCAAATGTGTTTTTGAAGGAAAATTTTGAGATAAAAATTAGTTTAAGTTTTTTAAAAAGAAAATATTGAAGAATTTTCTAAGTCCTATAACGAAAAAATATTTTCGCGTTTTTGTCAATTTTAATTAGTCAGGACGTAGGACGGAACCTATTTAAGATCAAATTCGCTGAAAACAGCTTCAAAATGCGTCACCTGGATGCAAAGTTATAACGGTTTGATGTATTTACTGGATAGCTAAGGTGGATTTCGACTATATAAGAATTTAATTAATTTTAAAAATTTTGATTTTCTATGTTAGCTAGGCGCACGTGCGAGGTGTCAAAAGACGCGTCTCGGCGCGGGCTAGCGTTCTGTGAGGTTATTGGAATTTTCTTTGAAGAAAATTTTTGACTTTTCGTCAAAAAACGTGTTTTTCGACCGAAAAGTATGAAAAAAACCGGGAATTACAACTACCAAACGGGACTCGAGCTCGCGGAACGCGCACCAGAGTACAGGTAAGGCAGGTAAGTATCTATTTAAACTAAAATCAAATGTGTTTTTGAAGGAAAATTTTGAGATAAAAAATTAGTTTAAGTTTTTTAAAAAGAAAATATTGAAGAATTTTCTAAGTCCTATAACGAAAAAATATTTTCGCGTTTTTGTCAATTTTAATTAGTCAGGACGTAGGACGGAACCTATTTAAGATCAAATTCGCTGAAAACAGCTTCAAAATGCGTCACCTGGATGCAAAGTTATAACGGTTTGATGTATTTACTGGATAGCTAAGGTGGATTTCGACTATATAAGAATTTAATTAATTTTAAAAATTTTGATTTTCTATGTTAGCTAGGCGCACGTGCGAGGTGTCAAAAGACGCGTCTCGGCGCGGGCTAGCGTTCTGTGAGGTTATTGGAATTTTCTTTGAAGAAAATTTTTGACTTTTCGTCAAAAAACGTGTTTTTCGACCGAAAAGTATGAAAAAACCGGGAATTACAACTACCAAACGGGACTCGAGCTCGCGGAACGCGCACCAGAGTACAGGTAAGGCAGGTAAGTATCTATTTAAACTAAAATCAAATGTGTTTTTGAAGGAAAATTTTGAGATAAAAATTAGTTTAAGTTTTTTAAAAAGAAAATATTGAAGAATTTTCTAAGTCCCAGAACGAAAAAATATTTTCGCGTTTTTGTCAATTTTTATTAGTCAGGACGTAGGACGGAACCTATTTAAGATCAAATTCGCTGAAAACAGCTTCAAAATGCGTCACCTGGATGCAAAGTTATAACGGTTTGATGTATTTACTGGATAGCTAAGGTGGATTTCGACTATATAAGAATTTAATTAATTTTAAAAATTTTGATTTTCTATGTTAGCTAGGCGCACGTGCGAGGTGTCAAAAGACGCGTCTCGGCGCGGGCTAGCGTTCTGTGAGGTTATTGGAATTTTCTTTGAAGAAAATTTTTGACTTTTCGTCAAAAAAACGTGTTTTTCGACCGAAAAGTATGAAAAAACCGGGAATTACAACTACCAAACGGGACTCGAGCTCGCGGAACGCGCACCAGAGTACAGGTAAGGCAGGTAAGTATCTATTTAAACTAAAATCAAATGTGTTTTTGAAGGAAAATTTTGAGATAAAAATTAGTTTAAGTTTTTAAAAAGAAAATATTGAAGAATTTTCTAAGTCCTATAACGAAAAAATATTTTCGCGTTTTGTCAATTTTAATTAGTCAGGACGTAGGACGGAACCTATTTAAGATCAAATTCGCTGAAAACAGCTTCAAAATGCGTCACCTGGATGCAAAGTTATAACGGTTTGATGTATTTACTGGATAGCTAAGGTGGATTTCGACTATATAAGAATTTAATTAATTTTAAAAATTTTGATTTTCTATGTTAGCTAGGCGCACGTGCGAGGTGTCAAAAGACGCGTCTCGGCGCGGGCTAGCGTTCTGTGAGGTTATTGGAATTTTCTTTGAAGAAAATTTTTGACTTTTCGTCAAAAAACGTGTTTTTCGACCGAAAAGTATGAAAAAACCGGGAATTACAACTACCAAACGGGACTCGAGCTCGCGGAACGCGCACCAGAGTACAGGTAAGGCAGGTAAGTATCTATTTAAACTAAAATCAAATGTGTTTTTGAAGGAAAATTTTGAGATAAAAATTAGTTTAAGTTTTTTAAAAAGAAAATATTGAAGAATTTTCTAAGTCCTATAACGAAAAAATATTTTCGCGTTTTTGTCAATTTTTATTAGTCAGGACGTAGGACGGAACCTATTTAAGATCAAATTGGCTGAAAACAGCTTCAAAATGCGTCACCTGGATGCAAAGTTATAACGGTTTGATGTATTTACTGGATAGCTAAGGTGGATTTCGACTATATAAGAATTTAATTAATTTTAAAAATTTTGATTTTCTATGTTAGCTAGGCGCACGTGCGAGGTGTCAAAAGACGCGTCTCGGCGCGGGCTAGCGTTCTGTGAGGTTATTGGAATTTTCTTTGAAGAAAATTTTTGACTTTTCGTCAAAAAACGTGTTTTTCGACCGAAAAGTATGAAAAAACGCGGAATTACAACTACCAAACGGGACTCGAGCTCGCGGAACGCGCACCAGAGTACAGGTAAGGCAGGTAAGTATCTATTTAAACTAAAATCAAATGTGTTTTTGAAGGAAAATTTTGAGATAAAAATTAGTTTAAGTTTTTTAAAAAGAAAATATTGAAGAATTTTCTAAGTCCTATAACGAAAAAATATTTTCGCGTTTTTGTCAATTTTAATTAGTCAGGACGTAGGACGGAACCTATTTAAGATCAAATTCGCTGAAAACAGCTTCAAAATGCGTCACCTGGATGCAAAGTTATAACGGTTTGATGTATTTACTGGATAGCTAAGGTGGATTTCGACTATATAAGAATTTAATTAATTTTAAAAATTTTGATTTTCTATGTTAGCTAGGCGCACGTGCGAGGTGTCAAAAGACGCGTCTCGGCGCGGGCTAGCGTTCTGTGAGGTTATTGGAATTTTCTTTGAAGAAAATTTTTGACTTTTCGTCAAAAAACGTGTTTTTCGACCGAAAAGTATGAAAAAAACCGGGAATTACAACTACCAAACGGGACTCGAGCTCGCGGAACGCGCACCAGAGTACAGGTAAGGCAGGTAAGTATCTATTTAAACTAAAATCAAATGTGTTTTTGAAGGAAAATTTTGAGATAAAAATTAGTTTAAGTTTTTTAAAAAGAAAATATTGAAGAATTTTCTAAGTCCTATAACGAAAAAATATTTTCGCGTTTTTGTCAATTTTAATTAGTCAGGACGTAGGACGGAACCTATTTAAGATCAAATTCGCTGAAAACAGCTTCAAAATGCGTCACCTGGATGCAAAGTTATAACGGTTTGATGTATTTACTGGATAGCTAAGGTGGATTTCGACTATATAAGAATTTAATTAATTTTAAAAATTTTGATTTTCTATGTTAGCTAGGCGCACGTGCGAGGTGTCAAAAGACGCGTCTCGGCGCGGGCTAGCGTTCTGTGAGGTTATAGGAATTTTCTTTGAAGAAAATTTTTGACTTTTCGTCAAAAAAACGTGTTTTTTCGACCGAAAAGTATGTAAAAACCGGGAATTACAACTACCAAACGGGACTCGAGCTCGCGGAACGCGCACCAGAGTACAGGTAAGGCAGGTAAGTATCTATTTAAACTAAAATCAAATGTGTTTTTGAAGGAAAATTTTGAGATAAAAATTAGTTTAAGTTTTTTAAAAAGAAAATATTGAAGAATTTTCTAAGTCCTATAACGAAAAAATATTTTCGCGTTTTTGTCAATTTTAATTAGTCAGGACGTAGGACGGAACCTATTTAAGATCAAATTCGCTGAAAACAGCTTCAAAATGCGTCACCTGGATGCAAAGTTATAACGGTTTGATGTATTTACTGGATAGCTAAGGTGGATTTCGACTATATAAGAATTTAATTAATTTTAAAAATTTTGATTTTCTATGTTAGCTAGGCGCACGTGCGAGGTGTCAAAAGACGCGTCTCGGCGCGGGCTAGCGTTCTGTGAGGTTATTGGAATTTTCTTTGAAGAAAATTTTTGACTTTTCGTCAAAAAACGTGTTTTTCGACCGAAAAGTATGAAAAAAACCGGGAATTACAACTACCAAACGGGACTCGAGCTCGCGGAACGCGCACCAGAGTACAGGTAAGGCAGGTAAGTATCTATTTAAACTAAAATCAAATGTGTTTTTGAAGGAAAATTTTGAGATAAAAATTAGTTTAAGTTTTTTAAAAAGAAAATATTGAAGAATTTTCTAAGTCCTATAACGAAAAAATATTTTCGCGTTTTTGTCAATTTTAATTAGTCAGGACGTAGGACGGAACCTATTTAAGATCAAATTCGCTGAAAACAGCTTCAAAATGCGTCACCTGGATGCAAAGTTATAACGGTTTGATGTATTTACTGGATAGCTAAGGTGGATTTCGACTATATAAGAATTTAATTAATTTTAAAAATTTTGATTTTCTATGTTAGCTAGGCGCACGTGCGAGGTGTCAAAAGACGCGTCTCGGCGCGGGCTAGCGTTCTGTGAGGTTATTGGAATTTTTCTTTGAAGAAAATTTTTGACTTTTCGTCAAAAAACGTGTTTTTCGACCGAAAAGTATGAAAAAACCGGGAATTACAACTACCAAACGGGACTCGAGCTCGCGGAACGCGCACCAGAGTCCAGGTAAGGCAGGTAAGTATCTATTTAAACTAAAATCAAATGTGTTTTTGAAGGAAAATTTTGAGATAAAAATTAGTTTAAGTTTTTTAAAAAGAAAATATTGAAGAATTTTCTAAGTCCTATAACGAAAAAATATTTTCGCGTTTTTGTCAATTTTAATTAGTCGGGACGTAGGACGGAACCTATTTAAGATCAAATTGGCTGAAAACAGCTTCAAAATGCGTCACCTGGATGCAAAGTTATAACGGTTTGATGTATTTACTGGATAGCTAAGGTGGATTTCGACTATATAAGAATTTAATTAATTTTAAAAATTTTGATTTTCTATGTTAGCTAGGCGCACGTGCGAGGTGTCAAAAGACGCGTCTCGGCGCGGGCTAGCGTTCTGTGAGGTTATTGGAATTTTCTTTGAAGAAAATTTTTGACTTTTCGTCAAAAAACGTGTTTTTCGACCGAAAAGTATGAAAAAACCGGGAATTACAACTACCAAACGGGACTCGAGCTCGCGGAACGCGCACCAGAGTACAGGTAAGGCAGGTAAGTATCTATTTAAACTAAAATCAAATGTGTTTTTGAAGGAAAATTTTGAGATAAAAATTAGTTTAAGTTTTTTAAAAAGAAAATATTGAAGAATTTTCTAAGTCCTATAACGAAAAAATATTTTCGCGTTTTTGTCAATTTTAATTAGTCAGGACGTAGGACGGAACCTATTTAAGATCAAATTCGCTGAAAACAGCTTCAAAATGCGTCACCTGGATGCAAAGTTATAACGGTTTGATGTATTTACTGGATAGCTAAGGTGGATTTCGACTATATAAGAATTTAATTAATTTTAAAAATTTTGATTTTCTATGTTAGCTAGGCGCACGTGCGAGGTGTCAAAAGACGCGTCTCGGCGCGGGCTAGCGTTCTGTGAGGTTATTGGAATTTTCTTTGAAGAAAATTTTTGACTTTTCGTCAAAAAAACGTGTTTTTTCGACCGAAAAGTATGAAAAAACCGGGAATTACAACTACCAAACGGGACTCGAGCTCGCGGAACGCGCACCAGAGTACAGGTAAGGCAGGTAAGTATCTATTTAAACTAAAATCAAATGTGTTTTTGAAGGAAAATTTTGAGATAAAAATTAGTTTAAGTTTTTTAAAAAGAAAATATTGAAGAATTTTCTAAGTCCCAGAACGAAAAAATATTTTCGCGTTTTTGTCAATTTTTATTAGTCAGGACGTAGGACGGAACCTATTTAAGATCAAATTGGCTGAAAACAGCTTCAAAATGCGTCACCTGGATGCAAAGTTATAACGGTTTGATGTATTTACTGGATAGCTAAGGTGGATTTCGACTATATAAGAATTTAATTAATTTTAAAAATTTTGATTTTCTATGTTAGCTAGGCGCACGTGCGAGGTGTCAAAAGACGCGTCTCGGCGCGGGCTAGCGTTCTGTGAGGTTATAGGAATTTTCTTTGAAGAAAATTTTTGACTTTTCGTCAAAAAACGTGTTTTTCGACCGAAAAGTATGTAAAAACCGGGAATTACGACTACCAAACGGGACTCGAGCTCGCGGAACGCGCACCAGAGTACAGGTAAGGCAGGTAAGTATCTATTTAAACTAAAATCAAATGTGTTTTTGAAGGAAAATTTTGAGATAAAAATTAGTTTAAGTTTTTTAAAAAGAAAATATTGAAGAATTTTCTAAGTCCCAGAACGAAAAAATATTTTCGCGTTTTTGTCAATTTTTATTAGTCAGGACGTAGGACGGAACCTATTTAAGATCAAATTCGCTGAAAACAGCTTCAAAATGCGTCACCTGGATGCAAAGTTATAACGGTTTGATGTATTTACTGGATAGCTAAGGTGGATTTCGACTATATAAGAATTTAATTAATTTTAAAAATTTTGATTTTCTATGTTAGCTAGGCGCACGTGCGAGGTGTCAAAAGACGCGTCTCGGCGCGGGCTAGCGTTCTGTGAGGTTATTGGAATTTTCTTTGAAGAAAATTTTTGACTTTTCGTCAAAAAACCGTGTTTTTTCGACCGAAAAGTATGAAAAAACCGGGAATTACAACTACCAAACGGGACTCGAGCTCGCGGAACGCGCACCAGAGTACAGGTAAGGCAGGTAAGTATCTATTTAAACTAAAATCAAATGTGTTTTTGAAGGAAAATTTGAGATAAAAATTAGTTTAAGTTTTTTAAAAAGAAAATATTGAAGAATTTTCTAAGTCCTATAACGAAAAAATATTTTCGCGTTTTTGTCAATTTTAATTAGTCAGGACGTAGGACGGAACCTATTTAAGATCAAATTCGCTGAAAACAGCTTCAAAATGCGTCACCTGGATGCAAAGTTATAACGGTTTGATGTATTTACTGGATAGCTAAGGTGGATTTCGACTATATAAGAATTTAATTAATTTTAAAAATTTTGATTTTCTATGTTAGCTAGGCGCACGTGCGAGGTGTCAAAAGACGCGTCTCGGCGCGGGCTAGCGTTCTGTGAGGTTATTAGAATTTTCGTAGAAGAAAATTTTTGACTTTTCGTCAAAAAACGTGTTTTTCGACCGAAAAGTATGAAAAAAACCGGGAATTACAACTACCAAACGGGACTCGAGCTCGCGGAACGCGCACCAGAGTACAGGTAAGGCAGGTAAGTATCTATTTAAACTAAAATCAAATGTGTTTTGAAGGAAAATTTTGAGATAAAAATTAGTTTAAGTTTTTTAAAAAGAAAATATTGAAGAATTTTCTAAGTCCTATAACGAAAAAATATTTTCG